>CM034150.1:821484487-822684487 GCA_019776745.2 Taxus chinensis | reverse complement strand
AGGAAGAGGTTTTTTGCAAATATGTTGGAGGAGAAATCAACATGGATTGGACCAAAAAAATTCCAGTAAATGGAGTTCCTCGTGTCCTTCACCCCGAAACACAGGCAAAGTACCTTTTCATTAAGTCAGATGATCCCAAGGCTCAAATTCTCTTTCAAGATGCAGGCTTGGGTAATTATTTCATGACATCTGTAGTGCCCTCTATAGAATTCAAAGAATAATATCCTAACACTGTTTGGACCCTTGAGTTCGATGAGAGCTATTCAGCTACTGGTTCAGGTGCTGGCGTGGTTCTTATATCTCTAGATTTCAAGATTTTTCCCTTTTCTTTCAAGTTGTATTTTGATAATACTAATAACACAGCCACATACAAAGATTTAAAATTAGGATTATAAATGGAAAGACAAAAATGAATCCAAAATCTTAATGTACAGGCTATTCTGAGTAGATTGTTAATCAAGTAAGGGGGACCTATTAGGTAAAAAATGATCACCTAAGACATTACAGGAACAAGGTTTGGGACAACATAGAATGCTTTGGTGCTTTTTCCATTAAGGAAATCTTAAGAGATTACAATGATAAAGTTGATTCTTTAGCCCTATCTACATCTCTTCTCCTTCCTCACCAAAAGTTCAAACAGGACACGTATACCATTGAGATTGTGTATTGTCCAAGTGTCCCAGATAATTCAGCACATTGGCAAGTGTTTACTGATGATCACCATGTGTTGTCTTGTCTTAAGAAAGATAATAATTTTAGTGAGCTTTATTTTGAAGGATCAGAATCATCTTTCTGTGAGTCCATCTTAGATTCATATCAAGAAATTGATGGTGAATTCATCCAACTTAAAGGATATAAGATTCCAAAGGGATTAGTTTCTATGGAAGGTCTGATTGACAAGCATGACCGTTTCATTTAGGATAAAAGGAAAGCTGACAGTGATTCCTTGTCAGAGGTAGATCACATTAATCTAGGCTCTTCTAACCAACCACAGATGGTAAACATTGGGAAATGTTGTTCTTTGGAGGAGAAAGAAAGATTTAATTCACTCTTGAAGAGATATATGGATGCCCTAGCATGGTCATATGTAGATCTGAAGTCTTTCAAGCCCAAGGATGTGCACCATATCATTCCTTTGAAGCCTGAGGTTAAACCCTATAGGTAGAAGAAAAGGCATTACAATCCAATGATCTCAGGGAATATCCTTATAGAAATTCAAAAGATGTTAGATGCAAGGATTATCTTGCCAATCCATCATTCCACCTAGGTTGCTAACATTATCCCTATCAGAAAGAAGAATGGTGAGATTCAGATTTTTGTTGACTTCCCAAACCTTAATCAGTCTTCATTGAAAGATAATTATCCATTTCCCACCATGGACCAAGTACTAGATACCATTATTGGATCAGAAATGTTATCCATGCTTGACGGATTTTTAGGGTATAATCAGGCTGAGGTAGCTGCTGAATATCAACATAAAATGGCATTCACCACCCCATGGGGAACCTTTTCTTACAGGAGGATGCCTTTTGGTGTGATTAATGCTAGAGCCACGTTTCAAAGAGCTATGGACTTAGATTTTAGAGATTTTATGGGAAAGTTCATAGTTGTACATTTGGATGACTTGACATTCTTCTCTAAAAAGTGAAGTGATCATTATGATCACTTGAAGCAGGTACTCTTAAGGTGTAGGTGTCACGGGATTTCATTAAATCCTAAAAATTCCATGTTCAGAGTAACAAAAGGAAAGTTACTAGGTCATATCGTGGCTAAAGAGGGAACCAAGATCGACCTAGAGAGGTTGAAGACCATCTAAAGCCTTTCCCTACCCACAAGCAAAACTGGGGTGCACTCCTTTTTCAGGAAGGTCAATTTCCTAACAAGATTTGTACCTGAATTTTCCGATAAAACCAAGGATATACTTGGCATGATGAAAGGTAAAAATCCATTCCAATGGAGCACTGAAGGGAAGCTTTCTTTTGAAGAATTCAAAAGAGAAATTGCTCATGCTCCGATTTTGGTATGTCAAGACTTCAAGAAGGATTTCATCATGTACAGCTACACTTCTACACATATAGTATCAGCCATCTTGATGTAGGATAATGAAGAAGGAATAGAAGCTCCCATTTCTTTCATGAGCTTTCCTCTAAAGGAACATAAGTTGAAGATGTCACAAATTAAAAAGAATTCTTATGCAGTGGTGAGAGCAGTGAAACATTTCAAGTATTATGTGTTGAGTTCTCACACTCTCGTTCTTGTTCCTGATACTATAGTTAAGTCTATTTTGACTCAACAAGAGTTGGGTAGTCAATGGGGTAACTGGATAGCAAAATTATAGGAATATGACTTGGACATATGACCTACCAAGTTGGTACAAGGAAGATTCCTATGCCAATTGATTGCAGAAAATAAGTCAGAGACAAAATGCAAAGAAACTAAAGATATTTCTTCATAATTTCCCATGGTGCTTTTTGTAAGCACAACCAATGAATGGTATGCAGAAACCACTTTATTTTTAACATATGGTGAATTTTCCCCAAATTTGAGCCAAAAATAAAAGATAATAGTTAAATTAAGGTCTGCAAGATATATTCTTTGGGATAATGGTATATACAAGAAGGTTATTGATGGTGTATTCGTGTGTTGTGTTGATAAGTATTAGCAGATAAGGTTTCTAGAATCCTTCCACAATCTTTCATGCAAAGGGAATTTCTCTTCTTACATGATAGCTTACAAGATCTTATGGGCCAGGTACTATTGGCCTAATCTCTTTCAAGATTCAGCTGAATGGGTGGCTAAGTGTGAAGCTTGTCAATATTTCATTGGCTGCCCTAAGCTGGCTGCTCTTCCCTTGAAACTTGTAGTAATTGAAGAACCTTTTCACAAATGGGGAATTGATTTCATTGGAGTAATAAACCCTACCTCTATCACTGGCCATAATTATGTTCTCACAACCATTGATTATTTCACCAAGTGGGTGGAAGCCACTCCAATCAAGCAGGATACCTCCGAAGCTGTTTGCCATTTTCTCATAGAGAATATAATTGTTAGATTCGGCATTCCTTACAAGATTTTTGTTGAAAAAGATTCTAATTTCTCATCACATGAGTTGAATGAATTTTTTTATGGGATCAGAATCACATTGGCTCACTCATTTGACTATTACCCCCAAGGTAATGGTTAGGCTGAATCCAGTAATAAGAACCTGGTGACCATAATCAGAAAGATGCTTGATGAGAATCAGAGGACATGACACAAAGCATTGTATGATGCATTATGAGCAGATAAAATTACACCTAAGTGACCTATTGGAATGTCTCCATTGCAAGTGTTGTATGGAACTAATGCTGAGATTCCTATCTATGTAGAATTTCTAGCCTCACAGTTGGCTAAAGCAATTAAGGATGAAACTTTTCAAAGTTCTATTAAAAAAAGGATAGTGTACCTAGCTAGGCTAGAAGAAGAACAAAGAAAGGTGGTGGATCGCATTGCAGACCATTAGAGAAAAGTTAAAAGGATATTTGAAAATAAATCAAAGCAATGTGATTTCTAGATTAGAGATCTAGTACTTCTCTGGGATAAGAGAAGGGAATAGAAAGGGATGCATGGCAAGTTTGACTCTTTATGGAAAGGTCCTTTCAAAATCCATCAGCTGAATGGTGAAAATAGCTTTTTTCTATCATACCTTGATGGAGAGTCACTTCCTCTACCTTTTAGTTGCCAACTTTTGAAGTTGTTCCACCAGTAATGCAAGATGCTCTCTTGCACTGTATTATAACTTATTTTTTGTTATGTGTTTTCTTTCTTTGTTTCTTTCTTTTTTTATTTTCTCTTCTTCCGACTCCATATCCCAATGGATAAAAGCTTATTGATTTTGAGTTCTCTTCCTTTGATGTCTCAAACAAAGTCCCCAACTAGAGATAGTTGTTATCTCATTTTAGTGATTTTAGCTAAAATTGATATAACCTCAGTTAAATTTTTGAAAAATCTCTTAAATTTCCCTTTGCGAGAGATTTTTGGGTTTCTGGGCTTTCACTACATGAAAACATGTTCTTTACATGCATCATGTCTCATGTTTCTTGAAGCTCAAAACCTGAATTGACTAAGTCCTTTGTGTCAGGTTTTCAGAGGTTTAAAGCATCGGAACATGCTTTTCCTATCACATGTTTCATGTTCCATGTTCTCCGAAACCCGCAACCTGAAACAAAGCCAGTATGTTGGGTTTTTAGAAATCAGAAGCATCTCAACATCTCATGCTTCATGTCTCATGTTTCCCAAAATTGGAAACCCGAAATGAACCAAATCCTTTATGTCAGGTTTTCAGGGACTACGAGCATGATGACATGTCATAAATGCCCAGTTGTCTGGTACTTAGCACATGTGTCGAGCTGTGTGTAATAAATTTTTGGGTTTTATAAATAGTTGGTTTTTACACATCATTTTTACCTTGTACGATTTTGATGCATTGGATTGATGTGCATGCTTCTACCTCCTCCGAACCCGATTGAGCTTCTTGATCGATTTCGTGATCCATCTTCATTTATTTTTTGAATTTTTTGAAGGTATTTCTCTCCTCTTTCTACCTTTATGATTTTTGGGGTTATTTTTGAGGTGTTATGATGGAGTTTGCATTTTTTTTCTCTTCCTTCTTGGTTTAGGGTTTTGGGTTACTTATTCTTTGTTTTTATTAAATTCCCATTGAACCTCTTATTTGGAATTCACCCTTAGGGTATTTGTTTATTTTCCCATAGATGTTACCCTATATTTTTCAAAAGGGTTAAAAAATTCCTAACTAGCAACATGGCAGGGATTTTTCATGTCCTAACATCCTAGAAATCTGATTGCATCTGTTTTGGGTTTTACACAGTGTCTGACGTCATTCAAGTTCTGCCTTTGTTTTCAGATTATCTAGGTGCTTGACATCCCTCAAGTATCTCCTTTGTATCATGTTTTGTAATGTGCCTGAAATCCTCCGAAGTCTTCCAGTGTTTCAATTCTTGACCGATGTTAGACACTCTTCCAGTTTCGCAGTGTGTCGGAGATTATCACTTGCTCGACATCATCCAAATTCTGCTAGTCCTTTGGGTTTTTCAAGGTGTTCGACACAGTCAATTTCCCGACACACACAATCCAATATGTCAGGTCTCTAAGGCTCCTTTGCAAGTTTAACACCCAAATAGTAGGGCGGGTTTGTTCACTTGTTCAATAAACAACCAGACCTAAGTACTCTTCCAGTCATTTTCAAGACTCCTCATGTCAGACCCTAGCCCTTCTAAGTCTGGAAAGATGAAGAAAAAATATTAGAAGATTGATTCTTCTTCTTATATAAGTTGTAATTATGACATCCGGGATACAGAGCTCGGCAATATAGACATGGAAGACTTCTAGAAAAGGATTGAGGATTCTTCTCAGAATTCATGGATGAAGTCAATAACCGACAGTGGTCTCCCACTCGCAGAAGGGTTTCTAGTATCACCCCAATGTCTTGAATTAATTCTGGCATGTGCTTCTCACTATGACTTAACCTCCCACTTAGTGAGAAATCATTCAAGATATTATATAGCAAAATTAGAAAGAGATTACTTTGATCAAATCCTAGAGTTTCCCAACTTTACAGAATATGTTGATTTAGATCTTAAGTCAACACAAAAATATTAGGACAAAGATCAAGAAGACTACATCAATCATGTGAATAATAAATTCTTGATCAAGGCTAAGCCAACTATTTCTAGGTTTCCTAAGATGGTCCCTAGAAGTGATTTTATACTTGAAATTAGTGATATCATCACCCTACTGAGCTGGTTATTTGGGCTCCTAGAGTCAAAAGAATACCAAGGGTGGATGTATTAGTTCATGGTCATCATAAAGAAGAATGATTGAGGGATTGATTGGAGCACCTTAATAAGTGATGAGATAGACTCTCAAATGAAAATGTTCTTGTCTACTAGCAAGTTCTACATGATGTCGTATGTCACCTATGTAGCAGTAGGTATGAGAAACTACCCAAGGTTGGATGTAAAGGGGAATTGAAAAACTAAGCACATATATTGGTATTTCCATCAGTTGACAATAAAAGGACCTGAAGATTTATTTCGAAGAGTGAATGATACCTTCTTTTATGAAAACATTTGCAGGTTGGACCCTGAGTTGAGAAAGAGGAGAGTTTCTGATGAGGTATGGATGGAGGTGTCAAAGTGGGGTTGCATATATTTTCAATTCAAGAAGTTCACCTACCTTCGGGTGGTAAAATTTTAGGGTAACCCTTCCTATTTGCCCAGGTTTCTAGGTGACAAACTCATCCTCATGGAGTTGGTCAGACATCTATTAGATTTCCACAAGTTCCAACAAAGCAG
Source organism: Taxus chinensis (assembly GCA_019776745.2). Taxonomy (NCBI): domain Eukaryota; kingdom Viridiplantae; phylum Streptophyta; class Pinopsida; order Cupressales; family Taxaceae; genus Taxus; species Taxus chinensis. The sequence goes on along the minus strand of CM034150.1, from coordinate 822,678,134 downwards.
ACACAAGGTCGTTGTCTCCTTCCTAATTTCCATTGGAAGGTACACATGTTCTATAGTGGCGAATGCCAAGAATTTTTTGCACTAACTTTAGGAAAAACAAATAAAGCATATGGATTTCAGAGAGGGATTCAATATTCGAAGAGTCTTTAAGCCCTATGGAACCTTGTATCTACATGTGCCTCATGTACATAACATCTAGGTTGATCTTCAAGATGAGGTCACCATATGAAGAAAAGACAATAGCAAACTAACTCTTGAATAATTTCAGATGTTATATCTGGCTGATATCCCTGAAGGCACCATAGAAAGTGAAAGTGTCTTCGAACCTTGGTATGAACAGTCAAATGGAGATCAAATTGGATTCCTGGCCAATGATTGGTCCATTGTTGAGAAGGCTTCTATAACTGAGAGAGTTGCTCAAACCCTTGTCTGCACTAAGGCATGTCTCATTTCTTGGGGAATGAGTTATAAAGAAAATATCTTTTCAAAGATAGCTACTCTTGAAGCGGGACCCTCTAAGAGAGAAAAGGAAAAGGATAAAAGCCCTAATAAAAGGAAAATAAAGTTTAAGTTTTTCAAAAGAGGAGAAAGGTAGGGGGATGAATCATCTACTCCCACACAAATAGTTGAGGTATTGGATTCTCCTCCTCCTCCACCAGAACAATAAGAAATTATTTCAGAAATCGAGGTTAGTCAACCTCTTGTTTCTCCTTTTGGTAATTTCTCATCAGAAGTAAGCCTTTCCCTTGCTTCTCAAGCTTTGGATTTAAAATCTTTACCCCCTCTCCCCCAATCTTTCTCACCACATATTTTAATGCCACTCTCATTAGCCATGGCTAGCATTTTATCCAGTCTTTCACCTCTCTCTACTGGACCTACATTGGCTATTGAAATGCCTCATCCTCTCACACATTCATTCCCTCAGTCTATTCCCATAGTTACTACACTTGAAGTCATCACGACTTCACAAGAAAATCTTCCTCCACCCACAGATACAACTATGACACATCCAATAGGAGCAACTTCTTCCATTGCACCTTAATGGTTGGTTGACCAAACTTTTAGGAAGAGGAAGGTGGTAGTTCCCCTACCAGCCTTCAATTTAAGTTCACTCAAGGTATCTCCTTTCAAATCTGCCAAGAAACCTAAAATAGTTTCAAGAGTTTCAGTAGATTCCTTAGGACATAAGTTTACAGAGATTGCCACTCCTGCAGCTGACAAAACCAAGGAGAATGTAGTAGCTTCTGATTATCAAATTAAAATGGTGTATCTGGGAAAGGTAATAACAGAAGGGGCACAACGAGATGCAGAATATGTCATGAATTTTCTATGCCAAAAGATAAAGGAAACAAAGGTGAGTAGGGATGAGCTAAAAGAGAAAGTGGAACAATTAAAAGAAGTATTACTTAAGCTCTCAAAGCCCTCTTAGTAAACCCTGTCATCTTCTACTCCCACTCCTATCAGGTTATACTTCTCATCAATACATGTTATTGAGAAGATGAATGAGAAGGGGAGAATAGTAGATGAATGGATTAAGAGGTTACTTCTTCAAGGAAGGAAAGTAATTGATGATACAATAGAGGTATAAAAATCCTTGGAGGAAATAAAAAAGGATGGTGAAAAGATGAATGATGAATTTTCACAGGAGGCTAGAAACCTCGAAGTAACTTTGGAGGCCCTCAATACACTGAAGAAAATTCCATCTTGGGTCTTAGTGGAAGAAGCAGTCATTCCACATGGGGATAAACACTTCCAGCTAACCAAGGCTATTAGGTTTAAGATAAATATTCTTAGTGAAGCTTGCAATAATTTGAGACAATCCAGGGATCAGTTGATTGATGCCACCAGTGATATTGAAGAAGAGGTGTTCAGGATCTTTCACAAAGTATTGGAAAAAGGAGCAATCATTATACCTTCTGATGGTTTGTATAAGAAAATTCAGGTATCGATCGAACAAGAACCAACTTCCATCTTTGATCTGAGCGTCATTGATAAATTTATAAATATCAAGAATGTTTTAGAATCACTAAGAAAACTTAATAAGAGACTAAAGAAACTTCCTGGCAATGCTTGTGATGTTCTAAGTGATTATTCTAGTGCACCAGATGAAGCTGAAATGCAAGACATAATCAAGAACTTTCAAGAGTTTCGAGACAAACAGGTATCGTATGAAGAAGACAAGGATGAGGAAATGGAATAATCAATGATGTTACATGTCTTTTTCATGTCCATTTTGTCACATAGGAAGCGTATTTTGACTTGTTCTCCTACGTGAGAGTCAAGAAAAATAGGACTGTTATTAAATGACTATTTTCTAGGATTTAATCCTATTTTCTCTCTACCCTCTTTTTATAAATAATGGATGCTTGTACATTCCAAAGGGAGAATTTTTTAATATTAAGAGCTATTGTGAAGAAGAATAAAAACTTTGCATTTTATTTTTAAACAATGAAGAATAGAAACATGTGTTATTTTAAAAAAATTGTGTTGTGGGATTCATCTATCTTGAGAGATTGTTCTTACATCCAAAATCTTGAGCTATCCTTTGTTTAGTATTCTTAATCATTTTAATCATTTAAAGATATTACACTCATGATCTAAAAACTCGTATAAGTATTTCTTGATCTCTATTTTATTTAAAGAGAATACATTCCTCTCATTTCCATTCCATTTTGTTTCATCTATAATAAGTTCCCTTTCTGATCCATTACATTCCTAAAGTCGTAACATCTCCATTTCATGTTGATATGTATTTCGGGATTGTATCCGAACCCCAATGGTTAGAATAGTGTGGATATTTTATATATTATTTCTTCTATGTTTTAGATTAGTAATAAACAGGAAGCCTCACCTTTCTTTGAGGAGGGATTTGATCCCATGTGCTTTGGTTTAGCCTCATATTTTGGTATGACAAAATATCCAACCAACAATGAGTAAGGTGAAGTGGTAGATGTGGTTGTTATAATAGTTTCCTTAATTGGGATTAAAACATAATTTGGATGGTACAATATATTATAAGTTTTGAAGGTAGAAGGATCTTCCTGAGTGGTGTAGGTTTTACCTTCATATTCAAATTTGAGGCAACAGTGAAGGGTGGAAGGTACACAATTCATGGCACAAATCCGTGAACGAAAAAGAAAAATTTTATACTATAACTCTCCTTTGAGAATGTAGAAGAGTTAAAAAATGGTTCAGGGACCCATGCAAATTTGGAGTAAAATGGTGTAAAGGGTAGTCATCATGGCATCGTTGAAATATTGAAGCATAACAGGGTTACTAGACATGCAATTAGTGGGTATGTCCATTCATTCATAGGCATGATAGGAGATGATGTTGATTATAGTGCCCCCATCAATCATGATGCGTTCAACATGAATATCATTGAAGTAAGTGGATAAGAAAGGATCAGGATCTAGATCATCATGTTGTGAAGGGGAAATGTATGATTTGTAGAAATTGATGGAAGTAATATGATGAGGAGAAACGATGGAGGTGATAGGTGAAGTTTTGTTGGGTGGTACCTTGATGGATTGTAGGACCTCAATGAGGGCCTCAAGATGAGAATAATTTTTCTGGATTAAGTCAAATAAGGACATCTTCAATGAGGATTCATGAAGTTATTTGATCATTAAGTGATGGGTAACCCAAGAAGAAGCAGGGGGTATCATCCCAAGGATGGTTATCTTTGGGGAGGTGGAGGTTAAATGGTAGGTGAAGGTGAACTAGAAGGGTTACCATTCTTTTCCTTTCCTTTTTCTTTCACATGGTGTGACCGAGTGGCTACATGTACCATGTTAATTTCAAATATTGGAGGAGGAAATGAAGGTTGTGTTGCCATAGGTGAAGAAATAATGTAATCCTCCTCTAATAGTTTATCTTGTTCAAAGAGATCGTCAAAATAAAAAATACGAAGGATAATTATTTTTAATATCCTTACAACTCTCGACATCATGCCCTGGTGAGATATGATAAGCAAAAATATTCATTTCTTCAAACCCTACTAGTTTATGTTTGAGAGGGTTGTGATAGGCAGAAGAGATATGGCCGATGTATCTAACAATCAGGTGAGGATGTTATCTTAAGATCCCACAAAAGGATCACAATGATAAGTTAGGGTCATCTTGGGTAAAGGTGTAGGTGTCCTTCTTGAGGAGGGCGAGGTGAGTGGTCGTGCTGGTGCAACTACCTTTTTGGTAGGTATCAAAGGTTGGGGTTTAGACTGTGACTTCTTGGGTAAAGGTAGAGGAACAACATGGTTGGAAGGAGGCTTAGAAGGTGTAGATATTGGAGTAAGCCAAGGTGAAAGTGGGGGTGTTGGAAAGAGTAAGGTTGAGGGTAATGAAGAAGGTGTAGGTAGAAGGAAAGGTAAAGGTAGGGGTGTAGGTTATTGCACTTCAAATTTTCCTTAATGAAGAGGTATTTTAACTAATGATAAAGGATATGTACATAAAATCGATGGTAGAGGTAAAGGTGAGTGAGAAGGTGTGGGAGATGTCAGGGTACAATTGCTAAAATTTTAGGTCTTCCTTTTAGGTGATGGAATATATTTTGTGACAGGTGGGGATGAAGTTGACAATTCTATCTTCATAAGGGGATGTGCTACACTTGGCACTGGTAAGATCCCTAAGGTGGTGTTAGGTTTTGGCTTAGAAAAAGGCTTGAGTTAAAGGGGTGTTGATGAATAAGAGGCTAAAACCACATACTGAGGTGTAATAGTCTTAGTCAGTTTGAATACCTTGGGGTAAATGGTCGAGGAATCTGGGGATAACATCTACATTTGGGTGGAAACTGGGAGTCTAAGGCACCCCCAAAGGGTAGAGTACTCAATATACTCCATGTGTTTAAAAAAACGAGAGAATTATTTTGGCTTATATGAAGAGGAAGATGTGCTAGTGCTAATTCCCATGATGATCTCCGAGGTTTGTGTGATAGGGAATGTCTTAGCCTCAAATTGGGTAGGTAATATTGAGTTAAGAAGAATGACGGGATTTGTGGGGTCTTTCAGCGAGGTATTAGAAAGAGTACAAGTAGATAAGATTAACTCATCTATGGGTAGAGGAGGAGGAAAATTAGGTGAAGTAGACAAGTTTATCTCCTATATGGGTTGAGGATAAGGTAAAGAGGGTGATGTAGGCAAGGTATAGTCCTCTAAAGGTTGAGGAGAAGGAAAGATGAATGGTGTAGGCTCTTCTGTGGGTAGAGAAGATTATAATGAGGGTTACTTTATGGCTAAATGGAAAGTGAGGTGGGTTACTTTGTGGGTAAATTAATAGGTATGGTGGGCACATCCATGAGTAGGGGAGTCAATGCAATAATTTCCTCAATATATGATAGAGGAGGATGATCAATAGGATCAGACATTGTAGTGAAGATTACATTAACCATATGGAAATTGGTTTCATCTTTAGATGTCTCACCAACATGATTTTATGAGGGGGCATGGTTAGGAAATGGTTTCCTGAAAAACATCCAAGTTTGTGTTGGTAGATACATTAGGGTTGTTAAAGACAAGATAATCATTATCTAACATTACTTGGATAATGTTTTTGAAACTTTTGGAATGTTTTTCACTATGTCCTCTTTCGTGATGGTAATTACACAAATCATATTATTTGTACCAATTCGGTGTGGGGTGAGAAGGGTAACAACTAGTTTGTGGTTTGATAGGAGGAAGAGTGATGGTTCTATCCTCCAACAACTTGTCTAATACAAAATAATAGGGTTCCCCAATGGGATTGTAACTCCTCTTTTCATATGTTTATTGAAAATTTATAATAGGGGAGATATTAGAAGGAAGTTTGGGTTGATTAGATGGATTAAAAGGGTCATCTTTCAAAACCACCACATTGGCAGATCCTTTGGAATTGTAATAGTTATTAGGTGGTTTGGAAGAAGATTCATTGGATTTGAAGGCATCGTTCTTATTATGGAGATTAAGTTTCTCTTCTCTATAGGTGTCGATTTCAAGCTTCCTAGCCATGGTGAAAGATTTGTCAAAAGTACAAAAATTTTGAACTTCAATTTTTAGGAAACTATGTCTAGAACATGCCCTAGTAAATAACTCTACGATTTTATACTATGGTAAAGAGAAAGAGATTTGATTGATTAGGCCTTGCCAACATGTGATGAAATAAATAATAGACTTGTTTTCATATTGGAGAATACAATATATGTCCATCATAGATACCTTCTTAGAGATATTGATTGCGAAAGGATTATGGAAGGTCTTAGCCAATTAGTTTAAGAAAAATACAAAGCTCTTAGGAAAATCACTGTACTAGTCTAAGGAAGGTCACGATAAGGACATTGTAAATGTTTGAAGGAGTAAGGCATCATCATGGCCTATGAAATAAAAATTATGCTTAAAAAAACACAAGTGTTATTTTGTGTCCTCCTTACTGTTAAAAAGGTTGAATTTGGGAAACTACCATTACGTGGGATAGGGATGAATAGGTATGTTTGGGTGAATGGGTTAATTGCAAATCTCATCATAGGTTAAGACATTACGATATTTGGAAATAGAGGCCTTGAGCATCTGTATATTTTCCATCATCATTTTAATGATATCTACAATGGGGTTTAATTAAGGAATGCCCATTGAGGTAAAAGGGGCTTGATAAGATGATTGGTTCGTAAAAGGTATACTAGTGTGTGGTGGTGATGAGTACAAGAATTGAGATGCAGGTATGTAGGAAGTGGTAGAAGAGGAGGGAAAATACAATGAATATGAAGTGCAGGTGATAGGCTATGCCTAAGGTAAGGTGTACGTAGGAGGAGCTTGTCGAAAGATCCTTATAGCGATGGGAAGAAGAGTTTGGGGAATGGAGATTACCGAACTCCTAAATGGGGTGTAAGAGATAAACACAATTGGAGGCTGCGTAGACATTGGTACATAAGGTATGGATGATGAAGGGACCCCCTTATGAGGGGTTGTGGATAAAGGTATGCAATATTTTAAAGGGATGGAAAATGTTAGCAAGATGAAAAATGTTCAAGGTGTAGAGGTCACTTGTAAAATAGGTGGTTGTGAGATAGGGTTGGTTGATGCTAGAATAGTTTGCGTAGTTACATTAGCATTTACTAATATGGTGGAGGTAGTAGAAATATTGGGCATGGAAGTAGGAATTACATAAAGAGGCTAACTTGATGAGTCACGAGTGGAAGAATTGGAAAGAGAGTTTTGTAGGGCCTTGATTTTATGGTTAAGGAATCTATTGAATTCCTCATCACCCTTGGGTATGATCGTAGGTGCATTAGGATCCATTTTTGAAGAAATAGAAGTCAACAAGGGGTAGTAGGTCACAATACACAATTCATGTGAAAATTAAGATCTCACACCTATTGGTGAGTCCAAACTAGATGGGAGAATGAATAATAGGTATACTGGGCTCTATGAATTTGATAGAAACTTAAAATCATATTTTGAAAGAGTTTGGTACGTAAAAATAGGTTGCTATTTTTGACAAAAATTCAAAAACACAGAGACCGATATAGGTTAGTGAACTCATTCCGGTTGGATGAAAATATCAATATTGGTTGTTGAATCAATGCCATTGTCAAGGTAACCGATGTCGGTAGCTATGAAAATGAAGAAATTTGAAAATTTTGAGTTAGATTTGGTCAAAATAAGCCAACAAAGAGGTTGTGTGTATAAAATATAATTTGAAACACTCAGAGAACAAAGATTAACTAGTTTTGATGACTTAATTTGAAAGTAAATAAAATTGATGAAGTATGAACTCACACCTCAAACAATAGAAAACAAGAAAGAAAGGAAACTGTTACCCAAAATGTGCCCCCTGCTCATTTTTTGGCTAACTCCTTTCATCTTTCCTTCTCTTGTGCCTCAGACACAAAATTTTTATTTTTAGGAACTCAAAACCTTCCAGAAATGGCACCATTGGATGGAGCTCTTTCTCAGCTTTCCAGAAAGGTAAAGTTTTCCTCCTAACTCCACGTATTTTTCAAGTTATGGCTCAGCGGAGTTTTTGTGGGAAAATTTCCCCTAGAAGGCCCGCCGCCAATGATATGCTGCCATGTGTCTAGGAAGTGGTGGGGGTCGGAGGAGAATTTGGTTTTTTGCCAAGTGTTTTGGTGAAGGTTTCAAAATAAAAATTCTTCCCGCAGGGCCCGCTAATGAATCAGGAGCTGCCACGTGTCCCAGGGAAATTTTTTGGGAAAATTAGCTAAGTAAAGGAAATTTTGAAGAGATAGCCCCGCGGCCAATCAAAACGTGACACATGTCATAAGGAATCGGAAAGTGGAGTGTGGGGGTAAAATTGGAAATTTGGCTAAGTGTTGGCCGAAATTTCAAAGAAGAAAATTTTTGCCCATTTTCCCACCGCCTAATCACAATGCGACATGTGTCCAAGGAGGTCCACACCACCGGAGCGGGGGGAAGAATTAGAATTTTTGGAAAAATGTTTTTCCGAAAAGTCAAAAGGGCGAGTTTTGGCCCGCCGTCCCCGCCAATGAATGGAATCGTGCCACGTGTTCCAGCTAGGCGGAGCATGGGGAATATTTGGGAAATTTTCCCAAGGAGGAAATAGAGGAAAATTTAGAAGGGAAAGCCCACCCCCTTATTGCGAGCCAATGGAATTTTTCCATGTGTCCAGGTAGGGCAAAAAATTCAGAGCAAGCCCGTGAGGAAATTTTGGAGGGTCAACCCCGCACCCAATGGGGTTTTGACACATGTCCAGGCCAAAAAAATTTGAAGCGACCCGCGGAAAATGTAGAAAGGGCCCATGACGAATCAGAACATGCCATGTGGCACCTATAGTGGTGGAACGTGGAAAAAAATTGAAATTTTTTCCAAAGACCAAACGGGTAAAAATTCAAACTTTTTGCCCGCCGATCCGATTTTGGCCTGTTTTTGCCCTAAATTTTCAAATCGCCATATCTTTCGATCCAGAGCTTGGATTTTTGTGTTCTTTATATCAAAGGAAAGCTGGTGAAATTCTTTACAAGATTCCATGGTCATTTTTTCATTTTGGTTCATTTTGGAGAGAGAAAATCAAGAAAAGTCTCTGACACATGGTAATGGCCAGAAATGACATTTCAACAACCAATTTTAATGCAAAATGGGTTGCATTCTTCTTCAACATGGCCAAAAATGTCAGGGCATGGGTTATAAGGATGCCCATGATATTTTAATGCATCTTCATTCAATGGGGAATGGTTCCCACGTTTTTTACATGTTTTCTCTCTCCTGGGCTCGACCCATGCATTGTAAAAGCCAGATTTGGCTCATTTTTTGAGGGTTGAACATTTTTTTGGATAGCAAGCTTCTTCTTTCACCTTCAAAAAGTGATTTTTACAAGTATCGGACCTTCTTCATGATTGTAATAGGATTCTGCCTCTTTGATGTTGTAAATGCAAGGATTTTGACAGTGAAAATGACAGTGGAGACTCTGTGATCAATTTTCAGTCCTTTGTTTGTATTGTCTTGCTTCATTTTAGACCTCTAATTGCATCTTATCAGCCTGTGTATGATGTTTCATGTTGCATTTCATGAAATTGTGTCAATTTTCATGAACAAGAAGTGTTCACGACTCCTTTGGTGTATCACCTATTAGTTTAGTTTCAATTTTTACACTTTTTATCTCTGTCTCCTTGGAATTTAGAGTAGGATTAGGATTCAAACCTCTGCAATTATGTAAATAATAGATATGATCAGAGGAGTTTGAGGAACCAGCCTCTAATCTGGAGATTCCTCTCTCATTTTACAAGCCCCACACTTAGAGAGAGGTTTCAATGTTGTGCAATCACACTAGATGCCTGAAACATCAACTTAGAAACTTGATTTGCATCTAGGGGTGTTGCTGATTTGTAACAATAGTTTTGGCATGCCCGGTGGGACATAGAAGTCTTCATCTTCATTACAACAAATTTGGTGTGCATTTTTTGCAAGTTTCTTGCTTAAAAGAGCTATAAATTGCACATCTGGTGACTTTGAGGAAGAAGAATCAGTTGGTTTTAGCAGTGCAGGCCTGAAAACTCATGAGAAGAATCACCACAAGGTCAAGAGCTGGAGAAGAAGAGGTGTTGTTTGAATATCTGCAGTTATCTCCAAGAAGAAGGTAAAGAGGAAGAATTATTCAAAGGTCTCCATCTCCACCAAATAGAACTCTCTCAACTCCTCCACCTAGTAGGCCTTTCATTCAGTCAACAAGGGTTCTAAGACCAATTAGAATGGCACAAAACAACCCCTATGTCAATTTCACTGGCATTAGCCCACTTGCTCTCAATGCACAAAATCCAATTCCAATTGCAGCCTTGAAGAACATTCCATACTTCACTGGAGAGAATCAGACTACTCCTGGTGATCATGTTAAAGACATTACCAACCTTTGTGTAATTCGTGAAATCAATGAGATGCAAGTTGCTGTCAAATTGCTGGCATCTTCATTCAAGGGGAAGGCTTTGCAATGGTTTAGAAGCCTTGCCTCAGGTTCTATTCAAAATTAGAACCAACTATGTGTAGCACTTCATGAGCAATTTGGAGAGAAGGGAGAAAACTTGTCTCTTTTGGAGCAGCTGACAACCATCAAGAGAGCTCCCAATGAGCAGCTGACTGATTTCAACTTCAGATTTCAAAGGACTTGGGAGAGAATTCTAGTGGCAGTCAGGCCAACAACAGAAGGTGCTTTCCTTTATTGCCTTAAAGCTTTGAATTCTGAAATTTCTATATTAATTCAGTCCATAGGAGGCACAACTATCCCCATTGCTTATAGCATAGCCATTAGAGCTGAAAATTGTTTGATTCAAGCTGGAAAGCTGGCTCCTAGACCCCCAATGCCATTGTTTCCAAGTTTAGAGAGCCCAAACACTAATCAAACGCCTAATTTGGCTCCTATGCCCACTCCTAGAAATCAGAATTCAAGTGAAGCTTCCACTTCATCTTCTAGTGCCTCAAATGAACTTCAAGAAGTTATAAAGTAGTTACAAAACCTAGGTGATGAGCTGGTTAGACTCAAGAGGCAGCAAGCCCAAGGTTTTAGACCTTCCTTCCAGCCTCAAACTCAGCCTAACAGGCAGCCATACTAGCCTCAAAGACCACCCAATCCGACTGCAAATCTAAATAAAGTAAGGCCTCCTGCCAATAGACCATTTCAGCCCTATAATCCAAATGGTATATCTACCTCTAAGGCATTGGAGACAACACAAAACAACGTTGCTCAGGAGTATGATTGGTGTTTTCCATGCAATGAACCTCACAACCAATCTATGTGCTTCAACGGTGCCTTGAATCAAGAATTAATTGTGACAACTACTGGTGTGGAGGGTGAGGGTAGTCAAGGAAACAACCAACAACAAGAAACATTCCAGCAGCAATCAGCTCCAAATGACACCACACTTGTGAAATGGTAGGCAGAGGATTTTTGTGGCATAAATCAAACAGTCTCTCAAGGTGTTGCAGCCAACACAAGGTCAAAAAGAAGAAATTTGGGTGAAGGACAGCCATTAGCTCCAACCAATCCACAACATTTTATGGCTCCATAAATGGTTGGCAAACAAAATCTAGTTGTAAATGCACAAGGGCAGCCAAGAACAGCTCCTAAACCAACTCAAATACTAGTTGTTGCTACCCACATTCAAGGGATGAATATGTAAACCAAGGGACAACAAAGAGATCCTTCATCACCATTTAGTATCATTGATTAGATAAAGAAAACAAATGTAAATATATCAATGTGGGAATCCCTATCTATCCCAGGCCAGAGAGATTTGCTACAAGCTGCCATGAAGGACTGGCCAACTTCGAATCAACAAGTCCAAATGCAAAAGAATGTGCTCACAAATGCTGCCCATCCTGAGGGTAATCATGGAGGACAGCAAGGTAAGATGTTGAAGCCCCCTCCTTTTTATGTCTCATTAATCATTGGAAACTAATTGGTGCACAATTGCATGATTGATTCCAGGGCAAATAGCTCAGTGATTCCCAAGAAAATAGCTGATCAGCTAGGACTTCCATATAAAACCATATCCAAAGGGGTAGTGCAATTGGATGGGACAATAGTAACAATAGTTGGGGTGATTAGAAACTTTAGTCTTACCTTGCATGCATGTCCAAATGTTGTTGTTTTACAAGATGTATCAGTTATAGACCTTCCACCACTCTTTGCCCTATGTTTGTTAAGAGATTTCACAGCCAAGATTGGAGGATATTTGTCTACTGATTGGTCACACATGCTATTCAGAACGAGTATATAACCAAAGCTACAATCAGGTCTGAACCTATTGTAAACTTCCACATTAAGCCCTACACTCCAAGTCAAATCAATGCCAATTGTTTAGCATTTGATCAAGAAGATCACCCAAGCACTGATGAAGCTGACACCAAGGTTGGAAGCATCCCAGATCTAACTCTTGATGAATGGGCAAACAAGGTGCATGCTTTTGATCCTTATCAAGAAGTAGAAGAATCTGAGCTAGGGGTCTATTGCATACATCAAGAAGATCATCCCATTCCTAGCATCACCAAGCCAAACCACAAGGATGACAATGAGGTATGTCAGCTGTTTTTTGATGGACCAAGGAGTAGATAAGGTGCGGGAGGTGGAGCTATGCTTATTTCACCTCAAGGAGTAAAGTACTATTCAACTTTTAGATTTCAGTTTGCATGCTCCAATAACACTGCTGAATATGAAGCCTTGGTGTAAGGGATGCATTGGGAAATAAAGAGAGGAATAAAGAACTTGCAAGTCTTTGGTGACAATGAATTGATTGTAAACCAAGTTAAGGGGTAGCATGTTGTCAAGAATAATCTGCTTAAGTGCTACAAGAACAGGGTGTGGGACCTCATTGAAGATTTTAAGGGCTTTAGCATAAAATCCATTCCTAGAAAAGAAAACCAAGCTGCTGACAGGCTTGAAGTAGTTGGGGCAGCCTTTAATATTGTGGAAAGCATTCAAAAGGACAAGGTACAGCCAAACATCCATGTGATTATGAGGCCTTCAGTTCCAGATAACAATGTAAGTTGGCAAGTGTTTGAGAATGACCAGCAAATCATCCATTTCTTACAAGAAGAAGTTGAGTTCTCAGCTAAAAATTAGGAAAAATTGGAACAACAGTATGGTGACTGTTATCCAAAATTCACCCCCACAGGGTAAATTTGATAACATGCATCAGAATATCCAAGTCCCAGGCAAGTAGGATGATCCAGAAAAAATCATGAAAATTGGCTAAGTCCTGCTCAAGGTCGCCTTCGGGACGTGTGGGACAGAAAAACACGGATCGGCCGAAAATCCTCCAGGTGGCCCACTAAGCATTTGGGACAAGTGGGACGAAAGTACATAGCGGGCGCGAAATGCCGGTTCGACCGAGAATGAAAATCGACTAACTGCTGAGAGGGGCAGTTCGGGACGCACGGGACAAAAGGACCCGAACCGGCCGAACCGGTTGAAAAGAGTCAAGTCAGTCCGAATCAAAGTGGGACAAGTGGGCTAGAAATACCCGAACCGGCCGAACCGGCCGAAATTGTCCCAAAAGGTCCAAAATCAAAATGGGACGTCCGGGACGAATGGACGCGAAGTACGCGGAAGACCCGGTAGGCCCGAGAACCAATAGAAATTGGACACGTGTACAATGGAGCATAGAAGTACAGAGCTCGGGGAGGAGTTGGAAAGTTTGGCCAAATCTAAGCCAAAAGGGGTAAAAAGGAAGGAAGACCCGATAGGTTCGTGAACCAACCAATGCATGCCACGTATCCCTAGTGGCGGGGCGTGGGAAAAATGTGGAAAATATTCCAAGAGCACCAAAAGTAAAATTTCAAGAGACAGCCTGCCAAAAAGTAGAAGGAGAGAGAATCACACGACCAATCAGAGTGTGCCACGTGTCATCCAAGTGGCAGAGCACGGGAAATATTTCAAAATCCGTTTGGGTCTGTTCCGTGCCCTAAATCTTTAGATCGCCATATCTTTTGATCCAGAGCTCGGATTTCCACGTTCTTTATATCAACGGAAAGCTTGTGAGATGCTCTACATGATTCTGGGATCAATCTCGAGTTTTGGTGTAGTCTAAAGAGAGAAAATGGAGAAACGGTGCTGACGTGTGATAATGGCCAGAAGCGACCTTTCAACAACCTTTTTTAATGCTAATGGGTCGCATTCTTCTTCTGCACGGCCAGAAGTGACATTTTAGCGGCCCAGTTAATGCAAATGGGTCGCATTCTCCTCAAAATCGCTCAAAGTGACAGGGTATGGGTTGACAAAGATCCCCATGCTGATTTAATACATCTGCAGTCAATGAGGGATGGGTTTTGCACGTTTTTTCACGTTTCTGTCCCCTGGGTTCGACCCATGCAATGTAAAAAGCTAGATTTGGCTCATTTAGAAGTTGTTGTTCATTCTTTCTGCTATGCTCTCCCTTCTTTTCTTCTCTAGGGTAAAAAATGGAGTTAGAACCTCCTCCCTTGCTCTGTAATGGCGTTTTGCCTCTTATTAATGGAATGATGTTCTGTGCAGACTTCTGAAGCAACAAGACATGTTTTGTGATGCATCTGTCCATCCTTTCTCGTTTTTGCTTGTCTTCTTCTTGCCTCTCTTCATTGCAGGTATTTGTGCATGTTTGAATGATCATTGCAGGTTTGGAGCTGTGTTCATGGAGTTTTGGGACATTTTCTATGTGAAATCTATCCTTGGGCCTGTGATGCATCTGTCCATCCTTCCCATTGCTCACCTCTCTTTGTCCCATGGCAGTTTTGATAGATGTACAACATCCTCCTTCTCTAGTGTATCACCGTTTTAGTGTAGGATTTTGTTCTTTTCCTTTCTCTCTCTCTCTCTGTCTCCTTGTCATGGTTAGATTAAGATTAGATTAGCTTGCCTGCACTGGAATAGCTTGTGGCAGGTAGTTTAGGAGCAGGAACCAGCCTTCTCTGGAGATTCCTCTCTCGGTTTTACAAGTCCCACGCTTGGAGAGAGGTTTCCATGTTGTGCAATCACACTGGATGCCTGAATATCAACCTAGAAGCCTGATGTGCGTCCAGGGGTGCTGTGATTTTGCACTAACAGTTTTGGCACGCCCGGTGGGACATTAGAGGTCTTTCACTCCATCTTTTGCAGGTTGATGTGTTCCTGTGAAGATTTCAGCCTTTGGAGGCACTTGCAAACACATCTGGCGACTCCATCTGGTCAACAACCCATCTCTGAAGTTGCAGACCTTCCTTTCCATTCATTTCCATCCATTTTCATCCATCTTCCTTTCCATCCCCCTCATTCTTTTCCATTCCATGAAGTTGTGCAATCATGACTTCATTTCCATCATGGAATTCACATCAACAACATCAACATTTTCCACTTCCAACATGTTTTACAAATCCTCCAGATCAGCATGCATACTCATATGAACAGCAGTGCCAAAGTCAGTTTGGCTATGGAGCTTTCCAAGAGCAAGGGTGTGCATACAACGAAGACCATCAGATCCAAGATGCTGGTCTGATGGAGAAAATCCAAAAGATGGAGGTGGGGATGCTACAGTCCAGAGCAACAGCTCAAAGGAGAGCTTTTAGAATTGGTTGTAGGACTCCTTGTCCATGGGGAGGCCCTTTTCCAAGACACTTCAGCCCTCAAGAGAAGCTGGACTTCATGATAAAGATGCTGCCCCAACTTGCACAATGGACAGCAGAAATAGAGGCCTATACAGTCGGTGTTGAACAACCTTGTCAATGGGTAAGTTCTACACCATCATCTGGTTTCTCTCTTCCCATTAATCAAGCAACATCATCTCATCTGGACCTGTAAATTTTAAACCCTCCATCTGCTGTCCCAAGTGTTGAATCCACCTCTCCACCTCTCAGTCTTCCACCACACCTCGATTCTTCTTTCCTTTTTCCTTCCAAACAGTTATCCCCTCCACAAGAGCTAACAGAAACACCCCCTCCTCCAAAGAAACAAGATTTTTCACCTCCTCCACCACCACAAAAAATTGTCAAATTAGTGGAGTTTCAACCTATCCCTCCTTTTGCATTCCCAATTCCATGTGGGGAAGAAGAAATTGTAAAAATCAGTCATAAAGGACAGCAAGGAGAGGAGCCCAACAGAAAAGAAATGACAGACAACTTGAAGGTTTGGGCTGCCAAATTTGGGATAGCAAAGATTCCCTTGATGGTTAATCCTACGGAAGAGGCCAAGGTTGAACAAATGGTGGTTAGGACTGATTTTTTTGAAGAAGAAAATCTTGCAGCCCCAACTTTCCCTCTAGAGCAGCAGAATGAAGAGTTTGACTTGACAAACTTCACGCTGGAGGAAGAGTTTAACCAAGAGCAAGATTGCCTTCAAACATTGGAGGAAGGAGAAGCTGCTCCAAATCCAAAAGAAGAAGAGCACAATCTAGTTGTGAAGGAGAAAAGTGTAGATCCAAGGGCTTTGAGCACAAAGCAGGTTACAGAAGAACCTTCAGTTCTTCTTTCCACTTCATCTCTCTCAAGTTCTGGTACTGAAAAGGAGTTTGATCTCTCAAATTCAATGTTGGAGAGTGAAGGAAACCATGGTGGTCAAGTTGCAGATCAAGAGGACACCATGGAGGAAGTTGAACACGAACAACGGGACAACAATGAGGTAGTTTACCTGTCAGATTTGGAGGACTGTTTTGATGGAGAAGAGCCGGTTGAGTTTTCACCATTCTCTCTTTCATCATCCACATTCCAAACACCAGAGCCTGCTGTCATGAAGGAGAGTTTCCATTTGCAGCAGCCTGCATCTTACAGTAGCTCTTTGGAATCAAAATTAGAAGATTCTAATCTTCCCTGTTCTTCATTGGAGGAAGAGAAAAGACAGAAGAATCCCACCATTTCTTCCACATCATCCATTCAGGAGGGCCTACAAGAAGACTCCATTCTTGGAGTTGAAAATCACAGCAATGGGCATACTCAAAGGACCATACTTTGCCTAATCAGGTATTTGGCTTCATTGGAGCCAAAGGAGAAGCCAAAACCAGTCATGCTTGCTTCTGAGCATGAGGATGAGCTACAAAGTACCAAGGATCAGCTACCATACCTCTCCAATCCAAATGCAGAGCAACTAAAAGAGGTATTGGATTTTTCAGTTGATACCTTGATGATTTGGATAGAAGACCAGCTTCTTATTGATTTTCCATCCATCCAAACAGCCATGATCAGTGCCAAATCAATTGCATGGCTGCCAATTTTGAAGAAAGGAAGCTATTTCTCACAACCTGTTGTAGGGTTTGTTTAGCTTGCCTTTTCTTCCAGCTAGAGTAGATTAGGTAGATTTGCTTTCAGTAGAAGAAGTGCTTGTGCACACTCTGCATGTTCCATTTGGGACATGTATGATTTTCAGTTCTGTACATAGTTTTTGGTGTTGCTGGTTTTACTCTTGCACAGTTCGTTTTAATGGTTTTTGGTGAGAACAACTCCATGCCCGGTGGGTTTCCAAGTGGCTCAGAGGGGAGATTTTCAAAGTTCAGATCATTTTTCAGGCTATTACTTATGACTCCATGCCCAATGGATTGCTTCAGGCAGCTGGCCTTTTCATCTAGCAGGCAGATGCCCCCGTTGAGTCACCAAATTGTTATCCAAAATTCACCCCCCCAGGGTAAATTTGATAACATGCATCAGAATATCCAAGTCCCAGGCACATTGGTTAATTCAGAGAAAACATCATGTTTCTGAGGTTCTCTCAGATATTTTTCCAACTCCTCTGGCCGAGGCAGAAGGAAGGAGCAAGCTCTGAAAATGTGGAAAAAGTTGCAGGAAGGCAAGTAGGCTGATCAAGAAAAAATCATGAAAATTGGCTAAGTCCTACTCAAGGTCGCCTTCGGGACGTGTGGGACAGAAAAACGTGGATCGGCCGAAAATCCTCCAGGCGGCCCACTAAGCATTCGGGACAAGTGGGATGAAAGTACGTGGCGGGCGCGAAATGCCGGTTCGACCGAGAATGAAAAACGACTAACTACTGAGAGGGGCAGTTCGGGACGCGTGGGACAAAAGGACCCAAACCGGCCGAACCGGCCGAAATTGTCCCAAAAGGTCCAAAATCAAAATGGGACGTCTGGGACGAATGGACGCGAAGTACACGGAAGACCCAGCAAGCCCAAGAACCAATAGAAATTGGATACGTGTATAATGGAGCATAGAAGTGCGGAGCTCGGGGAGGAGTTGGAAATTTTTTCCAAATCTAAGCCAAAAGGGGTAAAAGGGAAGGAAGACCCGACAGGTTCGTGAACCAACCAATGCATGCCACGTATCCCTAGTGGCGGGGCGTGGGAAAAATGTGGAAAATATTCCAAGAGCACCAAAAGTCAAATTTCAAGAGACAGCCCGCCGAAAAGTAGAAGGAGAGAGAATCACGCGACCAATCAGAGCGTTCCACGTGTCATCCAAGTGGCAGAGCGCGGGAAATATTTCAAAATCTGTTTGGGTCTGTTCCGTGCCCTAAATCTTCAGATCGCCATATCTTTTGATCCAGAGCTCGGATTTCCACGTTATTTATATCAACGGAAAGCTTGTGAGATGCTCTACATGATTTTGGGATCAATCTCTAGTTTTGGTGTAGTCTGAAGAGAGAAAATGGAGAAACGGTGCTGACATGTGATAATGGCCAGAAGCGACCTTTCAACAACCTGTTTTAATGCTAATGGGTCGCATTCTTCTTCTGCACGGCCAGAAGTGACATTTTAGCGCCCCAGTTAATGAAAATGGGTTGCATTCTCCTCAAAATCACTCAAAGTGACAGGGTATGGGTTGACAAAGATCCCCATGTTGATTTAATACATCTGCAGTCAATGAGGGATGGGTTTTGCACGTTTTTTCACGTTTATGTCCCCTGGGTTCGACCCATGCAATGTAAAAAGCCAGATTTGGCTCATTTAGAAGTTGTTCATTCTTTCTGCTCTGCTCTCCCTTCTTTTCTTCTCTAGGGTTAAAAATGGAGTTAGAACCTCCTCCCTTGCTTTGTAATGGCGTTTTGCCTCTTATTAATGGAATGATGTTCTGTGCAGACTTCTGAAGCAACAAGACGTGTTTTGTGATGCATATGTCCATCCTTTCTCGTTTTTGCTTGTCTTCTTCTTGCCTCTCTTCATTACAGGTATTTTTGCATGTTTGAATGATCATTGCAGGTTTGGAGCTGTGTTCATGGAGTTTTGGGACATTTTCTATGTGAAATCTATCCTTGGGCCTGTGATGCATCTGTCCATCCTTCCCATTGCTCACCTCTCTTTGTCCCATGGCAGTTTTGATAAATGTTCAACATCCTCCTTCTCTGGTGTATCACCATTTTAGTGTAGGATTTTGTTCTTTTCCTTTCTCTCTCTCTCTCTGTCTCCTTGGCATGGTTAGATTAAGATTAGATTAGCTTGCCTGCACTGGAATAGCTTGTGGCAGGTAGTTTAGGAGTAGGAACCAACCTTCTCTAGAGATTCCTCTGTCAGTTTTACAAGTCCCATGCTTGGAGAGAGGTTTCCATGTTGTGCAATCACACTGGATGCCTGAACATCAACCTAGAAGCCTGATGTGCGTCCAGGGGTGCTGTGATTTTGCACTAACAGTGACCAAGTGGTATAGCTAAGAAATAACAAGCTACCCAAGGGACTTATCACTTTGGAGTCCATTTTTAATCCCAATGATCAGTTTAGGAAAGAGAAAGCAAACATTCAGGTCAAGAGAGAAGATTCGGTATCCATCTTGGTGGAAGAGAAAAAACCATTGTAAATTGGAAAGATGACAACTACACAAGAAAGGTATGAGTTCATATAATTGTGTCAAGAGTTCCCTGATGTGTTTGCTTGGAGCTATGAAGATTTGAAAGGTTTCAATCCCAAGTTAGCTCAGCACACCATTGAGTTGGATCCAAATACTAGGTCCATCAGGCAAAAACAAAGGCCAGTCAATCCACACATGGAACCTCTCACGAGGAAGGAATAATGCACTCAAGAAGAGGATAATGCTGTCCCCACTCCTTGCTGGACCCAAGGTATAATGCACTTCCTAAGCATAGGCCTATGCCTTCCAGAGATGAACAAAACCCAAAGAAGACACTTCAGATTACAGGGTGTCCCATATGCCATAGTAGACAGTGTTTTGTTCAAGAAAAATGTGAATGGAGTGCTGCTGAGATGCATTAGCACAAATTAGATTCATAGGGTGTTGGAAGAGTTCCATGGTGGACCAGCTGGTGGTCATTTTGCACCAAGAGTGACAGCTCTAAAAATCATGAAGGCTGGTTATTATTGGCCCAAGATTTTCAGTGATTGCTTTGCGTGGATCAAAAGGTGCAAGAATTGTGCATTCTTCACAGGTAAAGAGAGGCTTTCTGCCCTTCCATTGCATCCAATTTCAGTTTACCAGCCATTCATGCAATGGGGTTTGGACTTCATTGGAGTCATTAATCCCAATTCAAGCTAAGGGCATAAGTGGATTTTGACATCCACATACTACTTCACCAAGTGGACTGAAGTAGTAGCACTTAAGGAAGTAAATGAGTCTAGCATCTTAGACTTATATGAGGGGATAGTAACCAAATTTGGCATACATGCTACAATAATCTCAGATAATACATTAGCATTCATTAGATCCAAGGTGACTGAGTGGGCTGTCAAGAACGGGATCTACCTAAGTACTTCATCAAACTACTACCCTCAGGGTAATGGTCAGGTTGAATCTACAAACAAGAACTTGTTAAGGATCATTAGGAGGACTCTTGATGAGAATCATATGTCTTAGCATACCAAACTGAAATCAGCCTTATGGTCTGATAGGATAACTCCCAAGAGATCCACAGGTAACTCTCCATTTAGGATTGTTTATGGAAGAGAGGCAATCTTGTCCATGTCACTTGAGTTGCCAACATTGGAACTCATGAAGTAGTTAGAGTTGCTAGAGTTTGGACCCATGGAGGTGAGATATGCAGATTTGATGGAGCTCCAAGAGATCAAGGATCAGGCATCCCAAGCAATGGAGAAGGATCAAGCTTTGATCAAGAAGACCTTTGATAGGAAGGCCAAGAGCAGATCTTTCCAAGTTGGAGATCTAGTGTTAAAATGGGATGCAGATGGAGCAAAATCGGGAAGGCATTCAAAATTTGATGCCATTTGGAGTGGCCCATACATGGTCACAAAGTGTAAGGACAGCAACACCTTCCAATTTTCTTCATTGGATGGCGAAGAACTACAGATTCCAGTAAATGGAATCTATATAAAGCATTGCTACTAAAGGGAAATTATCCACCTTGTAAATATTAGCTTAGGTTTTCATTCCTCCAAGTGCTTGTGCACATTGTTTTGCTGTAGGTTGTTTTTCTTTCCCTAAGTGATTTGGCACAGGCTTGTTGTCCCTGGAGATGTTTTGCAGTCCTTGCTTCCATCATGTGATATTCCATCTTCCTCCTTGCAACATTCTAATTTAGTTGGGGTTCCGAACTAGAAAATTTGATGACTCAATGCCCAATGGGCTGCTTCAAGCAACTGGTATCTTCATCTAGCAGGCAGATGACCCCTCTGAGTCGCCAAACTTGTTACCCAAAATGTGCCCCCTACTCATTTTCTGGCTAACTCCTTTCATATTTCCTTCTCTTATGCCTCAGACACAAAATTTTTCTTTTCAGGCACTTAAAACCTTCTAGAAATGGCACCATTGGATGGAGCTCTTTCTCAACTTTCCAGAAAGGTAAAGTTTTACTCCTAACTCCACGTATTTTTCAAGTTATGGCTCGGCGGAGCTTTTGTTGGAAATTTTCCCCTAGAAGGCCCACAGCCAATGATATGATGCCACATTTCTAGGAAGTGGCAGGGGTCGGAGGAGAACTTGGTTTTTTACCAAGTTTTTTGGCGAAGGTTTCAAAAGAAAAATTCTTCCCGCGGGGCCCGCTGACGAATCAGGAGCTGTCACGTGTCCCAGGGAAAAAATTTGGGAAAATCAGCTAAGTATTGGCACAAGGAAATTTTGAAGAGATGGCCCCGTGGCCAATAAAAACATGACACGTGTCATAAGGAATCGAAAAGTTGAGCGCGGGGGTAAAATTGGAAATTTGGCTAAGTGTTGGCCGAAATTTCAAAGAAGGAAATTTTCACCCATTTTCCCACCGCCTAATCACAATGCGACACATGTACAAGGAGGTCCACACCAGCGGAGTGGGGGGAAGAATTAGAATTTTTTGCAAAATGTTTTACTGAAAAGTCCAAAGGGTTAGTTTTGGCCCGCTGCCCCTGCCAACGAATGGAATCTCGCCATGTGTCCCGGCCAGGCGGAGCACGGGGAATATTTGGGAAATTTTCCCAAGGAGGAAATAGAGGAAAATTTAGAAGGGAAAGCTCACCCTCTTATTGTGAGCCAATGGAATCTCACCACATGTCCAGGTAGGAAAAAAAATTCAGATCAAGCCCACGAGGAAATTTTGGAGGGTTGAACCTGCACCCAATGGGGTTTTGACACGTGTCCAGGCCAAAAAATTTGAAGCGACCCACGAAAAATTCATGAAGGGCCTGTGACCAATTAGAATGTGCCATGTGGCACCTGGAGTGGTGGATCACAGGGAAAATTTGAAATTTTTTCCAAAGACCAAACGGGTAAAAATTCAAACTCTTTGCTTGCCGATCCGATTTTGGCCTGTTTTTGCCCTAAATTTTCAAATCACCATATCTTTCGATCCAGAGCTTGGATTTTCACGTTCTTTATATCAATGGAAAGTTGGTGAAATTATCTACAAGATTCTATGGAAATTTTTGCATTTTGGTTCAGTTTGAAGAGTGAAAATCAAGAAACATCTCTAGCACGTGGTATTGGCTAGAAATGATGTTTCAACAACCAATTTTAATGCAAAATGGGTTGCATTCTTCTTCAACATGGCAAAAAATGTTAGGGAATGGGTCTGTAAGGACGCCCATGCTGTTTTAATGCATCTTCATTCAATGGGGAATGGCTCCCATTTTTTTTACACGTTTTCTCTCTCCTGGTCTCGACCCATGCATTGTGAAAGCCAGATTTGGCTCATTTTTTGAGGGTTGAACATTTTTTTGGATAGAAAGCTTCTTATTTCACCTTCAACAAGTAATTTTTGCAAGTATCAGACCTTCTTCATGATTGTAACAGGTTTCTACCTCTTTGATGTTGCAAATGCAAGGATTTTGATAGTGAAAATGATAGTGCAGACTCTGTGATCAATTTTCAGTCCTTTGTTTGTATTTTCTTGCTTCATTTCAGACCTCTAATTGCATCTTATCAGCCTGTGTATGATTTTTCATGTTGCATTTCATGAAATTGTTTCAATTTGCATGAACAAGAAGTGTTCACCACTCCTTTGGTGTATCATCTATTAGTTTAGTTTTAATTTTTGTACTTTCTATCTTTGTCTCCTTGGAATTTAGAGTAGGATTAGGATTCAAACCACTGCAATTATGCAAATAACAGATCTGATCAGAGGAGTTTGAGGAACCAGCATCTAATCTAGAGATTCCTCTCTCATTTTACAAGTCCCACACTTGGAGAGAGGTTTCAATGTTGTGAAATCACACTGGATGCCTGAAACATCAACTTAGAAACCTGATTTGCATCCAGGGTTGCTGCTGATTTGCAACAACAAAAATAATCCACAAGCAAAAACTAGCAAACATGTTATCTTAGGAATCATAATTTAGTATTGTAATGGCTTAAGACTTAAAACTGACTGTGAATATATATAAGGTAATGGATGCAATGTACCTAAATTCTAGCTATGGACGGTTTCAATATTTTTTGTGTAGAAGTCCTTGATATACCTATCATTATGTGAGGTATGATCTCTGATATGAAAATCTAGCCAAAACACTAGTCGGGGCCCACTATCAACAGGTTTTTAAATCCTTGATAGATTTTTCTTGGGATTTGGAGAATGTCTAAGAATTTTGTTGTTTGGTTGAGTGATTTGGAAAATAAGTGTGTAATAATGAACTACTCTTAATTATTCAATCTTCAACTGGTCATGACCTCCATTATATTGGATTGTTATTTCGACTATGTGAGCTAAATGTAAGAATACAAGGATGAAATGCAGAAAAAATTAATCCCAAATCAAAGAATGAAATTGGATGAGAGAAATAATTAATATGAAGAGATGATGTCTTTCACTAATGCAAGAAAGAGGTAATAAATAAGGGTTTATTTTAATTTTCACTAAACGAAAGGTGTATTTTAGAGCACATAGAAGCAAGAGAATATTACCAAAAGAGATATTTTAGTCAATATTTAGAAAGGAAAACAAGCACAAATTGGAATCCTATATAAATAAAAGAACCCAAAAATAATGAGGGTCCTATATAAATTGTGAAGAGATCCTTTTTGGCTGGGAAGGACTACCTAAGAAATAAAACAAGACCATAAGATAACATTAATAATATAGGTTGGTGGACAGTTGTTGTCACCCAAATGTGTAACTTCAAAAATTCCAATTTTCAAGCACAATAACGATGCCCTTGTGTAAAAATTTAAGATTCCTACCCTTTCGAGACACCCTAGGTCTAATCAATTATTCCAATGATCTCCTAGATGATGTTGACTTAGTTCCCTAGGTGAATTAGGAGAATCAAGTCAATCCCCCTAGGTGATTTTAGGAAATTGTGAAAATTGCTAATTTTGGGAAGAGTTGGGAAAGGCTATCACTGGCTCTCTCGAGACTGGTGCAACCCCCTAGAACATAACAGAGGATAAAAATAAAACAAGTATGTGAATGGAAGTTCTAGTAACATCATTAAATTTATTTTTGAAGATTCAGGAAGGATTTTGAAGAGTTGGGGTAGTTTGATAAAAAAACAAAATTCATAGGCCTAGGAAACGCAGAGGGCCAAAAAAGATTTTGTGCCTCGAGAAGTGATTCTGGGAGCTGTGAAAATAGATAAGAGCTAAAAAATACATCATAAAAAATTGAATTCGAATCCCTACAAGATGGTGATATCATATTTTTTACATCACCTTGGTGCAGTACGATTTTAGGAAGTTTTTCTCATGTACAGGTAAGGGACTAGATTTAGAATCCTCTTTTTCATGGCTTAAATCGATAAAATAAGATATAATACCCTCTCCATTGGATTTATAATGACATTTTTTAGTCAGAATCATATAAACATTTTCTAAAAAATTCCATTAGGAGCTCAAGTTATCATCGTTTCAAGTCATCCTCTAGGAAGGTTTTAGCAATTAGTCAAATTTGCAAGAGGACACGTGTTAGCCCTAGAAGCCTAGAAATTTTTTGTGTCCATTTTTTCCAAAAATATAAAGGACGCGAGGGAAAATAAAATTCACCCATCCCCAATAAGCCCTTTGGACACGCATATAACCTCTCATATTTCCAGTTCAGCTCTCAAGTTCTTGTTCGTAGCTCATTCCTTTAAGCGTCCAGATCGTGACAAGTGATAGATTCTACCACACCATGAAAATTGATTACCCTCATGTAAATTTTTGTTTAGGTACATAAAAAATTCACCAAGCCCCAATAAGTCTTTAGGTTACCAATGTGACCCTCTCTAGTGCATTTTCTCAGCCCCCAAGAGCTAGTGGAGCTAAACCCTCAACCGTTGGATCTCCGCCAAGGGTCGAGTTGAGGTGCCATGTGAAAATTGATGATTGTCATGTACCTTTGTGCTAGGGTACATGAGGGACATAAAATGTACTCATCCCAAGGAATGTTTCATGGTTCCTCATGTGATCAACTTTCAGCCATCAAGTGCTTCCAACATGATTTTTGGCCAAAACCCTCCAACATTGGATCTCCGCTAAGTGTCGAGATGAGGCACCATGTGAAAATTGATGTCCCTCATGTAAATAAATTCTTGAGGGACATCAGGGACACAAAATTGTGCCAAAATCCAACTCCTAATTGTAAAAATTGATATCTCTTTTGCTTCTTCTCACTGCTTATTACTATTTCTCCATTGTCAGAAGAAAGTTACAGAAAACACCTCATTCAACCATTGTTTCTCCGAAAAAACTCTACCATGGAAGAAAAAAATTCCAATCCATGAAGATACATAGGTATCAAAAGAAATATTGATCAAGAGAGTCAAATGATCAAAGAACAGAAGGAAAAGAATAAAGAACTCACCCAGAAACCTCCATCATCGTAAGACAAAGATCTGAAAATATCTTTCTAACCGGAGCAAAAAATAAAGAACTATTTACTTTTTTGTTCTTCAATATTGAATGAAATTAATGTGTTACCTTAAAATCCCCTATTTTCAACACAAATCACTCATAGTGAAGGAAGATTCCTCTTGGCCAAACAAGGAAAAAAACTTTATTTCCCATCAAATCGACAATTGGTTCAAAGAGAAATTTCACTAGAAGAACAAGAAACAAAAACTCACAAAAATATCATTTTTTTTCATGAACAGAGAAGAAAACTAGACCTATAACTTGTGAGGTCCATTAATGCTTGTCATTTTTAGAGGTACCACCAAGTTAATATTTTGAAACTTTAAAATCTCACAATGGGTAAATCCAAAATTTTAGAGGGGCGATAATAGGAAAAAAACCATATAAGAAAAAAAATTATACCATGATCCAACCCTCAAAAGCTCACTTTCTAAAAATAACAGGTCTTCTGCATAGGGGACTGGTATTTTGGGTAAGTCTCTAGCTGAAGAAGATGTGAAAGAGGGGGTGAGCACAAAAACGTTATCGCAAGAAAAAATAATCAAAATGGTCATCTCAGTCTACAATTGATACTTACTAAAAATAGTAAGTGGCTCTAAAATCCCCTGATATAAATGGGTAGTTGGTTTCAAAAGGTGACATGAATGCAGTTTGAAGAGGGAATTCAATCTACCATAATCATTTAAGGTCTGGAAAAGCTAATTTGTGCACTTGCAGAAAATAGTAAATTATCTTGTGAGCACTTTCTAATAATAACATGTTATTCCAAAGGGAGGATTTCATAGAAGGAACATGCTGGTAGTTGAACATTTAAGTTGACATCACCAATCGAAGACTAGAGAGGGAGAATTCTTGACACTTGTTAAAAATAGTTTCCTTTTCTAAATAAAACAAGTGTCCAGAAACGATGAAATTCAGATTCATGTAGGGGGAAACTAATGCAGTCTTTATCTTTAGATTATGCAAGAGTAGATGACAATGAGGTCACTTTCATGGATCTCAACAGTGTCTTTTGACACTCATGTGTGAGGTGTAATTAATGGTTGACACCATCATACTGTTAAGTAGTATGTCTCATTAGAATCATGTTCAAATAAACTAAGTAATCTGGTAATGTCAAAGGGAGTCAGTGTAGGATTTGTTCCAAATCTCTAGTCTCTTCAGGGGGGGTCTTTATGAGTAACACCTGTGATCACCCAGGGTTCAATTCAATAATTTTTCTAAACACTTAGTTCGTGGCATCCATGGGTCATCCAGATGTGCTTTCTTACTTGTAACCAAAGAACTTTCATCCATGGCATAATAAAATCATTCACTGTAAAGGGTTCAAAGGTATCAGGGGCAATCCAAAATATCTTTCCAAGAGTCAACAAGAGCATGTTATTCATCGGAATAATTCCTCCTCTCTCTCTCTCTCTCTCTCTCTCTCTCTCTCTTCTTCCCCTAAAAAATATCTCTCTTCAATGTTCTAATTTAGTGTTGGCGTTTGCACTTTTTGATATGTCTGTAAGTGACTTTATGTGTGCATTAGAAATTTGCACAAGCTATGGAATGAGGTTAAAGAACATCAAAGATTTGCTAACTCATCCATGTACCATAGGGTTAGAGCTAAACAAGAGAAACTAACATGAAAGCATTACAAATTTGAAAAAAATATCAAAAAATAACATGCATACAACTCTCTACTCCATGAAAGCTTAATAAAAGTGAACCTAGTATAGATCCTAAGCAATCAAATTGTGTGTTGTTTACTCCATGAGGGTGAATGGATATCACTTAATGGCTACATGGCCAAGTTTAGCTATTTCATTACTAACCTAACATGGGTGCAAGATGAAGCTATTTTAATGGTGGATGACCCAAGATCAAATGCATTATTATCTTGGCTAATGCAAATGAGCTCTTAAGCTTTCTTAGGCTTGTTTTGGCTTTAGCATATGTAAAGTTGTGTTTGAATGGGTAGGCTTAGCCTTTTATTTATAGTTTTCCACTTGGGAGGATTTGGAATTTGGGTGCATGTGGGACTAAAGCTCAAAAAGAAATTTAGGATTAGATTATAATAAACATGCTTTAGGCATAGTTAAGCTAGGATTAGGCTAGTTAAACTAGATTAGCAAGTGATTAGAGATTCATTGAGAGTTGGGGGCTCTGGATAACCAATTTTGACTGATAGATAGTCTACGAAGCCAATAGAATTGATCTAGAGAGAACTAGGGAGGTTCTGAATGGTCAAAAGGAGGAATGTTTAGCTAATAAGAGAGATATTAGCCAAATAATATGATTAGAGGAGGAATATGACCAAGAAGCTTTCGTAAATGGGCATCCGAGGATGGAGCGAAGAATTTGTAATTAACGAAGTGTCGTCAATTGGTTGAATTGGAGGAAATGCTAAGTGTAAGCACATTTTAGGTGTCTACATTTTCCCCTCTTTGGGGTGGCATAAGTGACGTCACTTCAAAGAAAGTAGACAAGCATAAACAAGTAGAAAATTTTGAACGAATAGAAGAAAAAATGATTAGAATGGAGGATGCCCCCTCGATTGTCGATGGGGTGATAGAAGAACTCGATCGACGATCGAAAAGATGACAAAAAGATAATAAAATAAATGATAGTGTGAAGAAGAAGAAAAGAAAGGGGATATAGAAGAAAAAGGAGAATGAGGAAGGGGGAATGAGCTAACATCCATCTAGTGCCTTTAAACAACTTTATTTTTCATCATATTGCTACAAATCTTCATCATCGATCCTTATTAAAAAGAATGAACAAAAGTGTAGTATAACATGAAAATCCATATATGAACAATTGTCCATTGCTAAAACACCAACTCCATGAAACATACAAAAAGTAATGCAATATGAGAAAGTAAAAGATGCCTAACTCCACGCAACATACATAATGTAATCCAATACAAGAAAGTAAACAAGCTAAACCTAACAAAGAAACAGGTACCATGTTTTTGTTATCAAGCTTCAGTTCTAACCTATTTGAATTAACAAAAAGGGTTAATGATGGTGCCCCAAGTAAGGATACATGCAAAGGGAAAACAGAGGACACTTCGGTTTGATGAAAAAGCAATGTGACTATGAAATAGTACCAAGCAACTCGTTGTGCCTCAAAGTATAGATGAAGTAAGCATCCTAACTTTTGTTGATGGAGGTAGATCAAGATGATCCACGAGTCATACACATGGACAGGTGAGAACCAAAGAGCGACGTTTTGTAGGATGATTTTAAATTTTTAGAAGTTTTCTTAAACATATTTGAGTGTTTTGATTTTTCTAACATATTTTTTTTTATTTGTGATTGTTTCTAAACATATTTGAATGTTTTTATTTTTATAACATATTTGAATGTTTTTGATGATTCTAACATATTTTAATGTTTTTGATTTTTTTGAAAATTTTCTGAAACTATGTACATGAAGACAAGGAAGCATGGATGCCCCCAACGATAGATGGGATCTACAAGGGCATAAGGCCACGTGCATGTGAGAAAGGTGAAGATGTAAAAATGCCCCAGTGATTAGGTGGGAGTATTCAAAGGAAAAATCTCCACAGGTAGAAGTGGGACCCAAGGCCATTATGGATAAGTTCAACATGATGATGAACATAAACCAATGAAATTGTGAGAAGAAGCACAGATTCCCCCAGTGTAAGTTGGCCTAAAAGCACATGATAGAAAGGAAGGAGAAGATTATCTTTGTGAAAGGGGACAAAGGTTTTTGAAAACATGGAAAAAAATTAATCTTATACACATGGATATTTTGAATGAAGTAGAAGAACCATGTAAATGATATGAATGTAGCTTAGAATCCTTTTGATGAAGAATTGATTAGCCGAAGGCACAAATTGTGAGACAAGATATGGACTAGAGTAAGAGTTTGAACAAGGTCCAACATGACACACTTGGTAACATACTAATCCTTCCTACTCATAGAGATCCAATGTGTGCACGTGGAGTTTAGTTACCTCTTGAAGGGAAGATTTAATAGACAACAAGTGAAGACACCCTAGCCAAAGTGTAGGGATGATTGATTTTGAAAGGTGATTTTGTGAATGGATGGTGAAAGGATAGTCGTACATTGCTTTGCTGCCAACCAGTCATCCATATCCCTGACGAAGATGTATTTGATTCTAATCACAACATTTCTCTAATGCTAGTCATGCATCCAAAGCCCCAATAGAGATTATTGGAAATTACCCAAGAGAGAGTAATATATCAATTTGCTTTTCCTTTGTAGCTTTTAGCTTTTAATTTGATTGATTTTTATTCATTTTCTTTCTGAAAATCTATTTTAGCTCTCTTGTTTGATAAGGGGTTAAGAACCATTGATGGCTTGATGGAAGGAGGGGGAATTTCTTACGATGATGATATTGGCTAGTGTCAACAAATATGTCCAAAATTTCTTCGCAACTAGTTTATAAGATGTTGAATGTGTTAGGATCTCCATGAGGTTAGTCGTTCTTTAATTTACCAAGGTTATAAGAGACCAAGCTCAGAAAAATACCATGGAGATAAATGTAAAAAAATGCGTGTAAATAAGCTAACCAAAATATCATCGAAGGGATGGAAATGGTAGGAAGACTTGTAGAAGAATAACAAGGAAGGGAAGAAAGAAACATCCATGTGTATGTAATATCTGATTGCAATGTTTAATCTTTGTAACGTTGATTTTTCTATGTTTTCTCATGTTTTTTTATATTTTTGAAATGTTTTTATTTTTAGATTTTTTATAGTTTTAAGAGGTTGGGAGTAAAAAATTCACTATGTGTGGTAAGATCCAACAACAATGTTTGCGACTTCCTTAATAAGGGAGACTAGGCATGTTTGTTCATCAAGAGTGATATTATCCCTGATCTCGATGATCAAGGTGAGTTCACACTCAATAAATGACTGTGATTTGTTCTGAAACATGGATTTTGTATGTGAGAGATTTAATTCCCCATCCAGATGTTTATGACCTTTGCACCATACTTGATGGTTACATTTGTGTGAATTCTTGAATCGTGCTTGATTTAGAATTTTTAGATTGTTTGATTTATTGGGAGCTATAGAGATCTTCACAGTTTTGATCTAAGCTTGATTAAGAAACTGTTTGGGTTTCTTATAAGCTAACGCGTGACTTATCTGATCCCGAGAAGGAGAAGAAAATGAACATGGACATTTATAGCTGATGTGATAAATGACCATGGGCTTGCCACAACCATTGATAGAATAAATATGTGATGGATGAAATGGATATGGTCCAAGAATTAAAGAGGAGGGGCTACTGGGAGGTGAGATACTAATAGAAGATGATGAAGGGCTACTAGGATGTGTCCCAAGAATAGAAGAAGAAGGGCTACTAGGATGTGATGCATAGATAGAAGATGAAGGGCTACTAGGATGTGTCCCAAGAATAGAAGAAGAAGGGTTACTAGGACATGACCCATAGATGTAAGATAATGGGCTACTATGATGTGGCCCAAGAATAGAAGATGATGGACTACTAGGGGTGATCCATACCTAGAAGACAAGGGGCTAGTAGGATGTGCCCCAAGAATAGAAGATAGTGGGCTACTCAAAAATGTCCCGCAAATAGCAGAGGAAGGGCTACTAGAAGGTGACCCACACCTAGATGAAGATGAAGGGCTACTTGGCATTGACCCCATAAGAGATTGTGATTGAGGAATTATGATAGACAAGGAGTGATTGGGTGATGAGAAGATAGGCCATGGATCAATGTAAGACCTAGGAGTTTCCTCACTTAATGAAGAATGTGAAATTGGAAGAATAAGAGGAGGATTAAGTTGCATGATTTGAGGCTCTTACTCAGTTTCTTGATAAAAGTAATCAACCTTTTTCTCAGAATATGTGGGCACATCAAAGTCTAAAGAGAATCCTTTCTCATAATCTTCTAAAGGAATATCTTCATGTGCCCCTATAAATGCCTTGATTGTTTCTTCATTTTGAAAGAGGTCAATCAGTATGATTTGTTAATTGAACACCAGATGTTGATAGGAAAAAAGAGTTTCACTTGGTGTGGAAGACTTAGAAAATGTTTGATGATGATTTATAGAAGAATATGAGATGAGAGACGAAGAAGATGTGTAACTAGATGTCTCAGGAATAGAAGAAGGTGGTGTGGACCTACCTATATGATGATATATCATTTGTAAACTAGTAGGATTAAGTCCAAAGTATATATATTGCGATGCATGGGTTGATTCAGATGTTTGACTCAAAGGAATTTGAGTCACATGAATCTTCTAAGAAGGAATATTTATTGGGGGTGATTAATGAAGAAGGTCCTGTGAAGAAGGGGAGGACCGTGATTCAAGAATCACATCGGATGACTAATAACAAGGGTCCTACAAAGAAAGAGAGGACTACGATTCCAAAATTGTATTAGATGTTTGCTTGGAGGGATTTAGAGTCACACATATTTTTAAAGGAAGAAGACATCGTTGAGGTGACTGATAAAAGGGGTCCTGTGAAGAAAGGGAGGACCGTGATGTAGGAGTCATATTAAATGTATGATGAAGAGGTTCCTGTGAAGATAGGGAGGACCATGAAATGAGATTCACATTAGATGACTTAGGGGTCAAATTAGATGAATCTAAATAGTAGTTTGGATTTGAATCATCAGAAGAGTCAGAGAAAATATTTGGATTGGAATCCTCAGAAGAAGAGGAAATTTTTTTATTAGAATTAGAAGAAGAGTGGGGGGAACTTGAATAATAATTTGGATCAAATGTGTCCAAATCATACCACCAACTATGAGATGAAGGTGGGGAATGAGTTACCCCTATGGGCTCTTTAGCATGAAGAACCAAACGAGGTTTGGTAATGATGGGTGTTTTTTTATTTGTACACCAAAACTTTGATTCCTTATTGTCGTATGTATAAGGAACCTTGTGATAATCAGTCACTGTTGGCGTTGTTTGATATAAATACCTAGTCCTAAATAGTGTAATTGAACTTCTTCAAAGTGAAGAAGGTTTCATGTTAATTTGGGCAGCATAACAACAACCAACTAGACATTGTGTAACTACGAAGATGTGTGTATGATTTTTCAAAGAAGATCTAAGGAAAATAGTCATCGTGATGACGTAAATCTCGATGATATCGAAAGGGATTGTCCTAGAAAATAATTTTTTTGACTAAATAATCACAAGGAACAATCATGCGAGTGTGAAACACAAATCCAATCAATAAGGAAATACACCATATGAAAATGCATGTGAAAAGTGATAGTTTGATGCAAAGGTGATCAACACAATTTCAATATTTATGTCAAGCTTGACATGAACAACGCGTAAATATTAACAAAGGGTAGATGTGACTCCCAATCAAAGGATACCATGATAAGTTCAACAACCAACAAGACCTAGATGTTAAAGGGTGGGGTTTACAAATGTAAGCCACGTAACAACACCAATCGGAAACGTCTATCAAGCTTCGTGGAGAAGTGAGATATTAGTGTCAAAGTGGTATCAAAATGATGTAAAAAAATTATGTAACACCTTTCAATATTTTAGACAATGTTTGAAGTAAAAATAAGTCAAAGTATACTAAGGATGTGCTAAAATGTGTGCAGTGTAACATCACAATGCAGATACTTAGATCACGTTTATGAAAAACATGACATAAGTATCTTCATTGTGCTAAGACAATGCAAACAAGGTAACATGTCAAAGGGAGATCAAATGATGGATTAATCCAAACTACGATGAAAATCTTGACGTGTGTATCAAGATCACAAAGGATACCAATGATATAAATATGCCTCCACACACTTTAGACATTTAACTTACCCAGCCGCAAACATGGATGGGTGTAAAAGGACAAACAAGTGGTAGAAGAAATCGATTGGTAACACAGAGGTAGTCACCCTTCCTTTGATCAACAAAGTGTCAAAAGAAGGTGAAGGAGGCAGATCAAAATGGGGGTGAAAAATGTTGGCTTTACTTTGGTAGAGTTTCACCTTACCTTAAGGTAAGTGAAGAACTAGGCCAGAGTAACGCGTCACATGTTTTATGATGAAAATGATGCTTCAAAAATAAACACAGTCTTTAGAATGGTCAAAGTGGGCTCCTGGCCAAAGTATATTTTCCTAGGTGGATCTCTCATCCTAGGTGCTATAAATATTATCCACGAGCGGGACGATTTACCAAAAAAGTCTCACTAACTAGTTTGGGAGTATCTCAACTTTTCCCCCTTCAAGCACAGTGGGCATCAGATGCATCCAATTGTGTACTTAAAAGGGTCGCGTAGGGACAACTTGTAACTCTATCTCACAAAGGAATTACTAGTAAAATAGGTAGTGTGGAGAACTTCTCGTTTTGTCCACAAGGTTCCCTCTTGTGTGGACTTCTTTGGGGTTTCTAGAACCACCCCCATTGTTGTAGCTTAAGGTGTTATGCCAAAGGGGTTAGTTCCAGTTGAGTGGATAGGGATGTACCCTTTTCCGAAACTTTCAATACAATGTTTTCAAGATGTTGTTTGTTTTATCTTTTTTAATTAGATGTGGTTTTCTTGAACACCGTTTGGCAACCTATATACCAACTGTATTAGTATTTTTCTAACTTTTTTTTTATTCCTCCGTTCTTTGGCAATCAAAGGCATTTTGGTCTTGTATGAAACTTTTTAGTAGTTTTCCATCAAAAGAGAAGGCATCATTTCTGATTCTCCAGCTTATCCAAGGACGCAAGAGAAGAGCATACGTGATTGTCTTCAAAAATCCAAAAAGATATCAAAATGGAAAAATGATTTTAATTCAACTATTCCAAGTTTAGCCAATTTCCACTCAAATATTCCTAACAACCTCAAAGCATCAAAAGGACTTAAGAATCATTTCTGATTTCCAAGATCACCTAAAAGGTGCAAGGGAAGAGCATACATGACTTTAATCTCATGATTAAACATGTAATGTTTATTAACCTTTTAAACAAGTAAAATCACCATCAAACATGTAAAAACACCCTACAAAACAGAATTTAGATTCAAAATAAAACTTGCAAGGTGTTGAAACATCAAAGAATAAATTTTTCAAAGCATTTAGACATGTTAGAAATGAGTAGTTTAATAAAAATGAAAACCTTAAATTTTTGGTAACTTAAAACCCCAAATTTATGTTTTCATAGTTTATTTCACTTTAATACCTTTCCAACGCAACAAAAATGGAGTCGTTTCGAGTTCGGGAGCAAAAGTTATGGCCTCTGGAAGATTTCTAATGAAGCCTACGCCATTGTTAGTGTACCTGCGCCCCTTTTTTGGTGCCTGCGTGCCTCTGTGTAAAAAAAACACAGTGAGAATTGTGCCTGTGCACACAAAATGGTGTGTTTGCCCCCTTTCCTATAGGTGGCTAACAAACACATGATTTTTCAAAAATATCAAAATTTTATCTATTTGGTTCAATTTTTGGCAGCACTTCACCTCCTTTGATCCTGCAAAGAGAAAAAAAAACAAGACAAACCTAGCTAAACTAGTTAAGAAACATGATTTTTTTCCATTTAGAACAAAAATATTAGTGAAACTAAAAACTTGAACTAATCTACAAACTTTGAAAGTAATCTAGAAAGCTTTGAAACTAATCTAGAAAGCTTTGAAACTAATATAGAAAGCTATGAAACTATCCTAGAAAGATAAAAAATAAGAAATATTTAGAAACTAAAACAAAAAGCTTCAAAGTGACTCCATTAATGGAGGATGGACATAAGTGTCCCACTGGGTGTGTCAAATGTGTGCATTGGAAAGTTTCACAAGCTATGGAATGAGGTTAAAGAACCTCAAAGCTTTGCTAACTCATCCATGCACCACAGGATTAGAGCTAAAAAAGAGAAACTAACATGAAAGCATTACAACTTTGACAAAAACATCAAAAACTAACATGCATACTACTCTCTACTCCAGGAAAGCTTAATGAAAGTGAACCTAGTATAGATCCTAAGCAATCAAATTGTGTGTTGTTTACTCCATGAGGGTGAATGAATCTCACAAAATGACTACATGGCCAAGTTTAGCTATTTCATTACTAACCTAACATGGGTGAAAGATGAAGCTATTTTAATGGTGGATGACCCAATATCAAATGCCTTATTAGCTTGGCTAATACAAATGAGCTCTTAAGCTTTCTTAGGCTTGTTTTGGCTTTAGCTTATGTAAAGTTGTGTCTGAGTGGGTAGGCTTAGCCTTGTATTTATAGCTTTCCACTTTGGACAATTTGGAATTTGGGTGCATATGGGACTAAAGCTCAAAAATCAATTTAGGATTAGATTAGAATAAGCATGCTTTAGGCTTAGTTAAGATAGGATTAGGCTAGTTAAAATTGATTAGCATGTGATTAGAGACTCATTGAGAGTCAGGGGAGGGCGGGGATCTAGATAACCAATTTTGACTGATAGATAGCCTACGAAGCCAATAGAAGTGGTCTAGAGAGAACTAGGGAGGTTCAGAATGGTCAAAAGAAGGAATGTTTAGCTAATAAGAGAGGTATTAGCCAAATAAGATGATTAGAGGAGGAATATGACCAAGAAAGTGTCGTAAATGGGCATCCGAGGATGGAGAAAAGAATGTGTAATTAACAAAGTGTCCTCAATTATTTGAAATGGAGGAAATGCTAAGTGTAATCACATTTTAGGTGTCTACACTTTAGAAACATGATGTAACATTTAAGTCACCTTTTTTTTTAATAAAAGTGAATTAATATTTGAGTAGGAATACAAATAGTCTAAAGTTAGAAATAAAGCATATGGAGGGTCATCAGGAATATGAAGAGTTACTCCTCATTCTATAAATTTTAATAAACTTCTCATTCAACGGGGTTCAAATTACGAGATTATTCTTAGATATTCTTGTGAGTTCATGAGTGAGAGTGATCCTTGTGAAAGGTCAAAGACAGAAAAATTCTTCCATTCCCTCACTCTCAAATTTCTTCTATTTCTCATACTATGTACAATTTTTTCTTGAGCATAAATATAAGAAGGATTTTTCATCCTTTTTGACTAATGAGTTTAGTGATACTTTGTGCTCATTAAATGCTATTATGTCTTGTTGTTATGTATTTTTTTTTTTCTTTTAAATTATTGTGCAGGTGATAAAACTTAAAACTAGTGTTTGTAAGCATCTGATATCCTACTTGTAGCATTATTTTCCCTTTTATCTAATATTCTCACTCCCTTTCCCACTCTCCTCTAAAATTCCTCCCTTGCAAATATCTGCTAAATTATTTTGTAGGGTCAGTGGAGCACCCCTGTGGGATCCATGAGCACAAGGCCAACAAGGAAAACCCACATTTTTACTCATGTATGCATATACTAAAGTTGCAATCGTTAGTTAGAGGGACTTATATTCCTAGAGCGTTGGAAATAAATCCAATGATTTGTCCTTGACAAATTTTCTAGCCAACAACTGCCTAGTGGAAGCTAGATTTAGGAAGTGCGGTGCTTCCTAGAAGGCTATCAATCCCACATTTAAATAAAACTTAATGTAGATAAATAACATGAAAGAGTAAATATTATTATAATTATATGATTTATGTTTCTCACTCAAGTACAATAAGCTAGATCTAATCTAATAATGAATACACGACTCAATCTAGAAAGGGTGGTTGGTTGTCAGGGCCTGCAGGTGTAGTACAAGGTATTGGGGACATTTGGGTGAAGTTTTTGGGTGATTTTGAGAGGTTGTAGGTGAGGTTATAGCTTGTTGGTCTGGGGAAGAATATCTAGCACAAAGACTTATATCAGTGGGTAACTGACGCTTGTATTTGGGTATAACCGGTATCAGTTGGAAAACCAATCATGGTAGGGAAAAGTAGGTGCCAAGGTGAAAATAGGGTTGCTCATGGTTATCTGTGATTACATAGAGTTTTGGGAAGGCTTAGACATGGTGTTTATATTTGGGTGCAGGTAGAATATGGGTCAAGTGAGTGGTTAGAAGGACAAAGAGGTTCAAATGGGAAAGTTTTCAGGTAGATGGGTGTAAGAGGTACAAATGAGAGAAATAATCTATAAATTAAAGGATTTAACACCATAAGCCAATGAAACTTAACAACCAGATTAAAATAATTTGGAGATTTAAGGTCGATAGATGATGGTTTGTGGTAGGTGCTTAGAGGAGAAATAGGTCCTGATTCAATGCAGTAGTGTTGAAGGCATGGTTTTTCCCTCTATGAGTGATCTAGGGCTTTGGTGTAATAGATTGATTACTGGTGAAGAGTGTGGGTACTCAATTCCTTTGTTGGTCATCAGAATCTTGTTTAAATGCCTGGGTGCGATAATTAATAATGTTTGAACTCAAAATAAATGATCCAGGAACCCGGGAAAGGGGTTGGAATTCCTTATTTAAAGAAACCAATGGTTGTTAGGTGACCAATGCCGGCCGAGGAATACTCGGTGTTGGTTAGGGAGAAAAGGTCCTATTTTTTCCAAAAATAGCCTTTTCTCTCCATTTTTGGCATTGGTCAAATTTTTTTATGGACTAGGAGTCTAGGTCGATGCTAAATGAAACATGAAATTTGTAGGAGGGATAATCGGTAATGAATGTTAGGATTAGAATGGGTCTTAGTTAGTAAAGGGGAGTGGTGACTTAGTCTAGGTTAATAGATAGGCTTGCGAATGGGTTCTTGGTGAGGTGGAGAGGGAAGGTGGAGGGGTGAGGGAACTATTAACTTATTATGGGTAGTGAAATTAATAATAATTTATGGAGGGGTCATGGTAAGGTGTATGTTAGTCGAAGGGGACTAGAGGGTTGCAACGTAATTTCAGGTGTCTACAAACTTTCCCTGTATGCTAACACATGGGGGAAAAATAGGGGGGTTTCGAGCACATTTTTCTCCCTTTTGTTTAGTAAGAAGAAAAATTCACAATAACATCATTTTCATTATGTATCCAAAAGCTAGGAGAACCACTTATAGATTAGTATGATGAAATTTTATATAGTAATGGGAAGTCGAAACACCCATTACATGATCCACTATTTTAAAATGATGCATATGAAAAGTGCAAGAAATACAAGCAAAAGAATGAGTGTGCAAGGAATATTAAACCTCTTTTCCATTAAAACCAATAAACTTGAGTGTTTTTCGTGTGATGTGATCCATATCTTCATAGAAAGTCCATGTTGAATTTTTTGCCAAATTTGTGTTTTTGAATTGTTTCTTTTTCTTGATTATTTTTTTCAACCTATTCAACTTGTATTTGCATTGCATCCCAGTGAATGTTTTTTCCATAAAATTAAAAGCATCTTCTATATTATTCCAATTTTTGTTTCCAAGTTTCCCAGGGTTTTAAATCTTCATACACCTCTTCATATTTTGAAATAAATGTTTTGATAACAGATTTTGACCAAATCTCTTCTTTGTGTTATTTCATCAGCTCCTCATTATGTTTATCTTTATCATTTTCTTAGGTTATCAAAAATGTTTCTTCCAATTTTGAATCATCAACATCATCAACAATATATGGATAATTTAGATTTATTGGTGAATGTGAAATTTAAGGAGCCAATTTTGTGTGTCCCTTGTATTCTCTTGCAAATTAGAGACATTTTTTCCATCAAAGTTCCTCATGTAGCAGTCCTTTTCATGACATTTTGTTATGTTTGTTTAAAAAACTATATTGTCTTCATATTTTCTTGGAGTTATTTTGATACCTTGGGATTCAAAATTTGAAAATAAGGAAAATGGTTTTTTTTGGTCCTTCAAATTTATTAGTTACTATAAACATTCACAAAAGAAATTAATTTTTTACTCCATCTTTTTATCTTATAGTGATTTCATTTTTTATTTTCTAATAATAAATATACAATGGGTGTTGCATTCTATATATTCACATAATTAAAAATTGTCCAGAAACATTAAAAATTGGTCAAGTACCGAATAAAAATTATAATATTTACAATCACTGTGAAATGGGTGTAGAAAATGAAACTCTTTAGAAATAAAATAACAATGCTTCACCTCTTTTAATTCTCTGTAACTCTTCTCATTGTTTTTTTGTTGTCACCTTCAAAATGAGTATAAAGTTTTCCATTTTATTACATTAAAATATAGACGCTGACATAGATTGTGTGGATTAACATATAATATTGTACCACATAACATTAAACATAGTACATAAAAAAACATTTTGAAGTGGTGGATCTTACATTAGAAGGTTTAATGGAAAATAATGTTTAGGGAAACACAATATTAATTAGGTAAAATTAGACCTTACAAAAATTGTAATTGTTATTAAAAATAATTAATACACATAATACATAGCTATACAATTAGAGAATAAAATACATGAACAATTTACTTTGACACAATTTTAATGGCCCTAAATTTAAGTGTAAGATGCCGCTAGGTGAAAAAACATTTTGACTAGTATGGCAGGTTAAAATTTTAGTTATGGCCCTTCGATATGAAAGTGATCGTTATTCCAAGTGTGAATGATCACACTTCATCATGTGAATGCTTAGACTTCATCATGTGAGGGATCACACATCATTGTACGAGGGATCACACTTCTTCACTGTGAGGGATGGCACTTCATCGTGTGAGGGATCACATTTCTTCGTGAGAGGGATCACACTTCGACGTGCGAGGGATCAATATTTGACGTGAAAGGAATTGCACTTCGTAGATTTACAAGGCCATGATTGTCTCACATTGTGATGAGGGATCAATCGCATGTCCAAGGGTGAGTTTTAAAAATTATAAATGTGCACACTAGCAAATTGAAGTGCGATCACCAACATTTGACAACCCATTCTAGTCAATATTTAATTTTTTGAGCGTATGGAAAAAAAAATTCCTAGCGGCTGCTAGGGTATATAAATTTTTAAATCCATACATTGTTTGTTTTATGGATACAAATATAGACACAACAACGGTATCTTAGTGTGTAATACAATGTGTTATATGTTCAAATATTTTGGATAAATGATGTTTCAAATATGTTCATATAAGATGTATATTTTTATTTTCTCATTCTGATTTCAATTCTCTATAGTGATGTTAAATATTTAAGTGTCCTCGGTGCTAATTTTATATTTTTATTTTTCGATACAGTTTAAAATGAACTATGATTTTAAAGATGGAGCACATGTGAATTTACTATACAAAGGTGTGAAATTTACGGAGGGAATAGTTTATCTGGATCCAAAAAAAACTCCATTATAGATACATGGGGTCTATCTTATTTATTGTCACATTAAGTATTGTATTCAATGGTAGAGAGATATTTCCATATACAATTGATGATTGTGAAACCATCACAGAAACTTAAAACAAGGGATACTTTATACCATGGGAAATAAAGAAAATGATTAAGCATGTGATTTCAAAAGTTTTGCATGTGGGGGTGATGGAATTGAAAACACAATTAAAATTGATTCAGAGGATAAATGTAACAAGGATGAGGGTTTGAATTCTAATGGTGATAAGCCATTGTTTAAAAAATCCTAAAGACATGAGTGGATTTTATACAACCGAAGTGGTGCTAAAACATAAATGTGTTTGGAAAGAAGGTGATATAGTCAAAGGTTTTATATCACAGGTACAAGAACACCATCTGATTTTTTGGAGTAGTGTTGGGACCCACACAGTTTAGTGTTTTTTGTGGAGAATATTATAACTACATGAAATGATTGTTATCTAAGTCTACAACACAATAGTGAAGTTTCCTGACCACTCAAAAACCTAGTTTGTCTAGAAATAAGAACTGTAATTTATGTGAATGGAAATAATGAACTCCAAGAAACAACCACCACATGAAACATTTGTAAATAGGGACAGATTCCTGAAGATTTTATTAATCAAAATCAACCAAAAACATAGAAGCAGGCTGCAATATATATATATATATATATATATATATATATGTATGTATGTATTGCACAACCGAGATACAAACAAAATAGAAGTTGTAATAATGCAACAAAAAATCTAAAATACATTAGCTTCCAAATATTATCCCAGGAAGAACATAAATTTTTATAAAAATTATAATAATTATCCATGTGAAACTAAAAAGACAAATATGGTTTAAAACCCATATAACAATACATAACAAAAATATGGTTTATATTATAAACCGTTATTATTTAATTTATAAAATTAATTA
The DNA here is from genome assembly GCA_019776745.2 of Taxus chinensis. NCBI lineage: Eukaryota > Viridiplantae > Streptophyta > Pinopsida > Cupressales > Taxaceae > Taxus > Taxus chinensis. Next base: position 822,635,964 of record CM034150.1, on the reverse strand, counting down.
AATAATTATACTATGCATAATTAACCTAACATTCCCCCCCTTAATTGTGCATTATCTGAAGGGATATGGAGAGGAAGTTTCTGAACAACTCGAACTTGTCACGTGCAAGTGACTTTGTGAAGATATCTACCCGTTGTTCAGCTGTTGGAAAAAATTGAAGCTGGATGTTGTGCCTCAACACATGCTCACATATGAAATGAACTTGTACCTCAATGTGCTTTGTTCTCTCGTGAAACACTGGATTGCAACCAAGTTTGAGAACACCTTCATTTTCAACATACACTGTGATCGGTTTTTCCTATGGTATTCCAAGTTCTTCTAGTATGTGACATAGCCAAATCGCTTCACAGACAGATTCTCCTACAAAATGATACTCGAATTCTATGGAAGAGCGAGAAAAAAAGTGTTGTTTCTTTCTTCCCCATGATATTGGTCCAGATCGCATAAAGAATACAAATCTAGAAGTAGATTTTCTATCATCAATGTTACCTGCATGATCTGAATTTGAATATCCAGTGAAGAAGAAGTTGTCATTCATCTTGTAATCTAGACCAAGATCCACTGATCCTTTAAGATATCTCAAAATGCACCTTACTACTTTCCAATGACAAAATTTGGGTTCTTGCATGAACCTAGATAGATAGCTTGTTGCAAAGCTGATATCTGGTCTAGCGTAGGTCAGGTAAATGAGACTCCCAATCAACTACCGATAGAGAGTGGAACTTACCTCAGGAGATGGATCTGAACGAGATAATTGTAATCTATTCTCCATAGGTGTAGAAATTGGTGTGCAATCCATCATCCTAAACTTCTCAAGCGTAGTCTTGGTATATTTGATCTGAGAAACAAAAATGTGATTCTCTTTCTACCATACTTTCAATCCAAGACAGTAATGCATCAGCCCGAGATTAGTCATGTCAAACGATCAATTAAGATCTTTCTTCATTACATCGATCATCCTCACTAAACTTCTAGTGATGACTAGAATGTTGACATAGACAATGACAATCAAAATCACCCCCCTTTCTTTTTGAGGTAAAGATTGGGATCGTATGGATTTCTAACAAATCCATGTTGTAGGAGATGCTCATCAATCTTGATGTACCATGCACGGGGTGCCTGTTTGAGGCCATACATAGATTTCCTGAGTCTACATACCTTTTCTTCTTGACCAGGTATTAACATATCCCTCAGGTTAAGTCATGTAGACTTCTTCTTGTAAATATCCATTTAGGAAGGCACTTTTTACGTCCATTTGGTGGACTTTCCATTCAAACTGTGCAGCTAGAGAAAAGATAATCTTGATCATTTTGACCTTAGGATGTAGGAGAAAATGTCTCCTAATAGCCAATTCCTTCTTTTTGTGCATACCCCTTTGCTACAAGTCTTTCTTTATACTTTTCCATTATCCCATCTACTTTGTACTTTGTTTTAAATATCCATCTGCATCCAATGGGTTTTCTTCCCTAGTGAAAGATCGACAAGCTACCAAGTGTTATTCTTCATCACTGATTGATATTCAGAATCCATGGCATCTTTCCAATATTTTGACTGTAGGGCTTCCTGGACTGTAGAGGGCTCATCTGATTCAATAACTCTACTCATCAAAGAAAAGTTCACTTCTTCTCTAGCTTTACTATGAGTCCATGGTCCAGGGGTGGATGTATTCAGTGGAGCATCCATTCTTGCATCTTGTAATGTACCTGTACACCATTTAGGCATATGCTGAACTATTCCCATGGGTCGTGGTTCTATCTAATCAACACCATCATCCCCATCATCAATTTCATCTTCTGAGGGAACATCATATTCAATCTTTACAATAGGTGAAAAAATCTACATCTTGTGAGTCTGGAGGAGGAGTTTCTACTTCCTTCTTCTCGAAAAAACTCAACATCTCTGCTGGTGTAGACTTTTATGGTCTTAGGATCCATCAATCTATACCCAAAATTCTCTTCACTATACCCAATGAAGACATGATTTTGTGTGTTCATGTCCAATTTATTTCTATTCTGTTTGGGTATGTGCATGTTGTCTTTGCACCCAAATACTCTAAGGTGTGCAATAGATGGTTTCCATTTTGACCATGCTTCGTGTGGTGTTATTCCATCAAGAGTAGTTGTGGGTACTCTGTTCAACAAAGACATTGTTACCTTTACTAATTCTACCCAGAATGTCTTTGCAAGTCTGGAATCATTGATCATGCATCACACCATTTTCCATAATAGTATGATTTTCTTCTCTCAACAACACCATTTTACTTCAGTGTGTGTGGAGGAGGCATTTGTCAACGAATCCCACGAGTTTGTAGGTAGTCTTTGAAACTCATCACTGGTGAATTCCCCCCATCGATTTGAGTGGAGAGTTCTGATGTGATGACCAGTTTCTTTCTCAACTACTACTTTAAAACTTTTTAAAGGTTTCAAACACTTCACTTTTCTTGTGAAGACATAAAATCTACATTTTCCTCAAATAGTTGTCAACACAAAGTGTGAAGTACTAGAACCCATAATGACTTGGATGCATTAGACTGTAAATATCGATATGAAATAGGTCAAGTTTACCATGATTTTGAAATTTACTCCTCTGGAATGAAGCTCTATGTTGTTTACCTGCTAGGCAGTGAGAACACTTGTTTGTATCCTTCTGAAGAGATGGTATCCCATGTACCATATTACACCGGAAAAGTGTTTTGAGATATTTGAAACTAACATGACCAAATATCCAATGCCACAACTTTGCTAAGGTGGTTTTCTTAGCCACAAGTGCTTGATCATCCCTATGAAAAAAATCAAGTTGGAACATGTGTTCCACATTGGAGGCTTTTGCAATTAATTTCGAGCCTCTTGATTTATCTTGAATCAAACACGTTTTCTTGCCGGATTGACTATCAAAGTAAAATTTTAGGTTGTGATCTAGGAGTTAAATGACTGAAAGAAGATTCTTAGTCAACCCAGGGACATATAGGACATCCGATAGTCTAAATTTGTGTGAACTAAGGGGTAGAGAAATGTTCCGAATCCCCTGAACTGTATATGAAGAATCATCTCCCAAGGAAACATGATTTTCCAATGGCATGTCCCTCATTGAAATAAACTAGTCTCTATGGCCTGACATGTGTCGAGTGGCCCCCAAATTAACATACCAAACATCACTAGATGACATGGATGGTTCACTTGATCGAGCAGTGAACAAGAAGTCTTCATTGTCTAATTGTTCTTATTGCTCAGCAATATTACCTTGCTGGTGAGGTCTTCTTTTCCAGTTCCCCTTTTTTTACCCTTGATTATAGTTAGAATGTCCCTTGTTAGATTGTTGTGAAGGTCCATAGTTTCTTGATGAACCTTTCTTGTAGGTTATGTCCTCTTTTGTAGATTATACATTGCTTCTTTTGTTGTCTATCCCCTTGATACTGATTTTGATTTTGGGATTTTTAATAGGAATTAGGTTTTCCTTTACCTTTTCCTTTCCATTTTTGATGTGAAGATAGTTCTTCCTCCTCTTCATCATCCTTATTATGCATTACTTCCTCTTGTTGCAGTAGGTTTACCAGCTTTTCAAAACCAACTTTCGTATCTGACACATTTACTGTTGTGACAAAAATGTTGTAAGAAGAGGGGAGTGATCTCAGAAAAATGGGAATGAGAGAATCATCTATGACCAATTCTACTAGGGCTAGAAGTGAAGCCCTTAATTCTGTAAGTCTTCTTAAGAAAGATTTCATTTTTTCATTCTGTTTGAACTTTATTGTGTGTAATTGAATTTACAAATTTAGTATTAAATTCTTGTTCTTGGCCTCATATACTGTTCTCAATTTATCCCACACTTCTTTCACTATTTTGGCATCTCGAATGTGGGGTTGCACATCATCAGACTCTCCAATCAAGATGATGAGTTTGGCCTTCTGATCTGCTTTATCAAACTACCACTGTTGTGTTGTATCAGTAGTTGATCTTGTTAGAGTACCATTCACAGTAGGCTAGATCTCCTCAAACTCAAGCTGTGTCCTTAATTTTTATCTTCCATGCAGCATAGTTGTTTCCTTTGAGTAGTTGCGAATCTGAAAGAAAAAATTTGGGGGCATTGGTGCCCATTTTACAAAGATTACTGACATGGTTTGGCTCTTATCACTCCAAGTATAAGGTCTCCCAATCTATATACCATAAGTCTGATATACCAAACCTTTCTATATATGCTCCCTTTTGATATACCCAGCCTTACGTGGAAGAAGCTTGCCCTTTCTATATACCCAGTGGTATGTGAAAGAGGCGTTAATGTACATGAAATAATTCAATACGTGGTACCAAGACAATACTGATGGGGTCTATGCAATTATTGACACTGGCTCAGAGAAACATCCTCATACACTTGTGTAACTTTGCTATATACTTGGATAATTTCTCATTCTGGATTTATGTCATGTAATCGTTCATATACAAATGGGATGGCTCATAGTGTGTGTATTGTGACCTTATTACTCCCCGTTGATTTAAAGGTTTGATGCCCAGATGACGTTTTTTACAGCTATATTTGGCATTAAGTGTAGTAGTAGTCGTGACAAATTTACTCGTAAGCACTTCCCAGAGGCACCGTATATACCAAATGCTGTGAATGAGATCTAGGATCTCATGAGTGTTACAGAACCAATTTTTAGCTATTTTTTATTACAATTCTACTAGTTTCGGAGCAATTAAAAAATTTTGTAGTTGACTATGGAAACATACAAATTAGTACAATATAATTCAGTATATAAATTACATTCAAAAATCTAGAAAAATTGAATGACTGGCAAAAAAAAATTGTTTTGCGGGCCCTGTGGCCTCTAGATCCCAAAATAACCTAAAATGTCCGGAAACCGTTTAAAAAAATCCCAAGATGAAGTTTTTGAATGGACTTACTTTTCCAAAAAATGCCTGAAATGAAAAAATAGGCTGAATGAGGGAAAAAAAACTTTTACCCTAAATTAGGGATTTCCACGCTAAATTTAGTTAGTTATAACTAAATTTGAATTTTCCACTAAAGTTAGTGGTTCTGCAAAAATTTATACCTAAATCAAAAAAAGCAAGATGGGGTTGGGATTTGAACCATGCACCTCCCACTTCTAAGGATTTCACTCTAACCTCCTTGGCTCTTATGAGCACTTGATGTATAAAAAGAACAAACTTATATTTAAATAAGAAAGTTTCGAACTAACCTTTAGAAAGAACCAAACCAGCTGAGGATTCCACATGGAGCTTGCTTGGAGAAGGGTAGTTAGGGCTCACGTATACACTAAAACCATATCTGAAGCAAGTTTTATCTCCTTTTGAGATGCCTTTGCATTGTTTTATATTCCCTTTGGCCGTCGCTTTTTCCTTATTTTCTTACCATTTTTTTTTTCATTTTTGTTGATGCTTCGATTTCTCACCACTTTTTCTTGTCTCTGTAGGGACATTGTTGATAATAGCTGCTACGTGGAGGAGTGTGATTGATTTGTATTTTATTTTTTATTGCTTCTTGTGTAGGTTACAAGGTTGATATTTTTACTGCATGGCCTCTATGACTGTAAGGGGAGTATGACTGATCACCTTGTGTTATATTGAATGCCTTGTATTGGCTCTGATTTTTGTGTGCAGAGTGTGCCCGTGTAAGGCTCGACTACGGTTATGTAGGTATTGTTTATAGGATGATTTTCTTGCTATGTATGAAATAGGATTGACTCTACCTCATTCAACACCTTGCTCCAACACGGTCAAGATCTACGATTCCACTATGCCAATCAAGTCTCAATTACAAAACAATACATGTTGAATAGGAGCACGATGCAAATAAAAACTAACTCGGTTAGCTCTATTGAAATGCATAGAGGTAAGGACTCTTCAAATAACTTGCCTTTTTAATGGCTCGACTTCCTCTGAATCTCATAGAGTGACCTCCAAATATATCAGCCTGCTAGTTTTAGTAGAGACTAAATATATCTCTAATATTAGAGATAAAACCCTTAATTGGGAATTTTTTTTATATTTTCAATACCTGCAGCAAGTTTTTCCTGGTGGTGGGTGCACTAGTGCAAAAAAAAATTACATTTAAAATAGCTAGAACAAGCAGGAAGATATAGGGGAGGCAGGGCTGGGGCTAGGAGGTTGCAAGAGGCTGCAGAGGCTCTCAAATGTTGCAAACACTTCTCCAATATCCTCTCTCTCTGCTGCTCTCTCTTCCACACCTTCATAGTCTTACAGGTCTAGATTCTCACTCTAGTACCAAATGTAAACAGGGATGGAAGCTTGAAGATTTTATTAATCACAATCAACCAGAAACATAGAAGTAGGCTGCAATATATATATGTATTGCACAGTTGGGATACGAAAAAAAATAGAAGTTGTAATAATGTAACAACAAATCTAAAATACATTATCTTCTAAATATTATCCTGGGAAGCACATAAATTGTTATAGTAATTATAACAATTATCCCTATGAAACTAAAAATACAAATATGGTTTAAAACCCATTAACAATACATAACAAAAATATGGTTTATATTATAACCATTATTATTTAATTAATAAAATTAATTAAATAATTATATTATGCATAATTAACCTAACAATATTCACCTCAATTCAAATTTCAAGGGCATTACTATAAATTTAATACATTTTTGTTCAAAAGAACACAAATTTATTTCAGAAGCAATGGTTACAAATGTATGTGAAGGAGACATGGTGCACTTTAAAAAACTAGATGACGATAAATTTGGGGTCCATATTGATAGATTAATTATGCCTTTTTGTAAAATTTTCTCCATATCAGAAGGATCTCTCATCCAATTGCTTATCACCTAGTTGGCCCATCAAGATGGTTCTGTTATAGAAGTGAGGCTAAAAGAAATTCCAAAAGATTACCCAAAAAAATATGGAGTTCATTTTAAGGTCCATTGATTCAAATGGTATACCTAACTTCATATGAATCCTCCATATGTAGTAGTAATGAAAAATTGATCTAAATACCTTAAAATTCTTGCAAATGCAAAAAAGTAAATTCTAATCCATCTAGTACACTAAAGGCAAGGTAAAATGATGAAAAAACAAGAGAAACATTTATGTCTAAAGTTGAAAAAAACCTTGTTGTAAGGAAGGATGTCTCTCCAATCCATCTCTAAGTGCTTTCAATCACAGTTGTAATTTAACTCTAGGTATGACTGAACCTACCATAACAATTTTTTTACTTAATACATTCACCACAAATGCTAGAAGTAGTGATCAAAGTAAATTTTTTGAATATACTATAGATGTATTGAAGTTATGTGCAAGGGATGTATGTCAGAATGCATGATAAAGATGTCATGGAATCCCAAAAATCACCTATTATAGATATAAACAATCTTGGATTAATGGCGAGATGAGGGAAATAAATGGAAATATAGGAAAAAAAAACAAATGCAAAACACTATCGTAACTATTTCATTGATATCCAAATTGGTGGAGAAAAATTATGATATATCCTCACACATGTCTCTCTCAGTGGGACAAGATGCTACTTAAGTAACAATGAGACTGCTTCCTATATGTTATAGTTTTATTTACATCTTACAAAAGTATAATGAGGGCCCTTCAGTGTTGGACCTTCTTCCAACATCACAGTCAAATCTCAAGAAAATATGGACAGAATATTTCTCCCATGTTCCAATCACCAAGAAAAAATTATTTGATAAATGTGATGAGTGTACAAAGCTTAAGAACAAACGTGCAAACCACCTCATGTATAGAAACACTGACACGAATATATCAACACCAAAAATGACACAATGATTATATTCAAAGTTTTGGTGTAGCTTACTATGCACATAGACCATAATCACAACCAAATCATAATAGTTATTTGATCATTGTGCATGGTAAAATGGACAAGATGAAAACTAGCATACCAAGGACTGACAGAAACGTAAAATAAATAAGCAATGTTATTACTCACCCCCACACCTTGACTGGTATGCTGACACATGGGCACAAAATAGGGGGTTTCAGGAACTTTTCTCTCCCTTTTGTTAAGCAAGGAGAAAAATTTGTAATAACATCATTAGAACTATGTATCTAGAAGCTAGAAGAATGAATTACAGATCAATATGGTTATTTTTTAAATAGTAGTGGGATATAAAAACAACCATTACATGTTGCGTTGTTTTAAAAATATGTGTATGAAAAGTGCAAGGAATACAAGTAGAAAAATGAGCATGCTCATACAACTAATATTGTAAGAAAATGGTCAAGTTCATTTATAAAACAACCACCAATTCTCTACTCACAACTAGATAATTCTACAAGAGACAAAAAAAATCATACATTGTTTACATTTACATCCATGTTGAATGCTAGAAGGGTTTTCAAGATAGTGCTAATGAGTTTTCTTTCAGTGGGTCACATGCATGAAGACATAGATGGGGCATTCAGTTGATTATCAACAACCTTGTGAAAATTGGAAACATTCTCTTTTCCAAAATAATGGACACTTACATAGCATGCTAAGAGGAGTCTTAACACATTCACTCCATACCTTAATATTGAGGAAGTATACAAATGTAAGTCCTTTATGGAATCACACCAACTATATGGTAACCACAAGATCATGGGTATCAACAAACCAAAGATGTTTAAATTCCATGTCATCAACAATAGGCCCATTATGGAGCATAAGCATCAATCATGGATTCAGAATGGCTGCGGTTAATTGAGATCTAGAAAATAGTGGATGGTTAACATTTTTTAAATGAAGCAAATGCTCCATTGGCAACCTTTAAAGAACAAAAAAAGATGACAGAACTGTAGAGAGGAATTCATGAATACATCACACACTGAGAAAAGAATTCAATAGATGGTGGAGAAGCATACTGGGTTCCATAGATTGTATATTGGAAAAATGTTCTATGTTCCCTAGAGAATTTGTTTTTCAATTATGGAATGATGAGGAGTTTTTTTAGCCAAAAATAGTTCAGGATAACACAATGAATGCTCAGATAGTGGGTACACCAGGTCTTGACATGGATATCTACTATAGTCAAAATGTCCTTTCAAATAAGGATATATATGTTGGGCCTATTTTTGATAGACATCGAGAGGAATTCAACCCAGTAGTGGATGTGCATGTTGCGTAGATGATACTAGTAAGACTAGTTGATGATAATGTACCTATATACATGGGCAAGGTAGAATGAATTCTATCACAAGATGTTCACAAAAAGGCTCAAAAAATAAGGGTACAAAAGTGGGAACCCAAGGGAAAAGAATATTCAGAAAAAGAAAGGTTCTAAAAATGCTTAAAGAAAAATAAATGGTGGCGAAAATCAAGGGACACATTAGATATTGATATTGACAACATCATCTAGACATGGATTCCAAGAAAATATAGAAAGGAGATCAAATAAAAATACCGAGTCGGGGACACTAATCTATCTAGACATACCTTGAACAAATTCAAGAACAATAATTAATACCCTTCCAAGGGATCAATGCTTATGTAATTTTCAATGTAATTTTCTTGAAGGAATCGATTGCCTATGTAAATACATTTTCAAATCCATAGTTTCAAAATAACTTGTTTAATGCAATTCTTAACTCTTTGTTGTTCTTTATTATTTATTGAAAGGAAAATCATAAAAGTAGTTGACTTTATCACACATAACTTGCATATATTTACAATAATACAGTCATTTGTTATATAGATTTATATAAAATTATATCAATATATACTATACATAATCTATTAAATAAATATAAATTTGAAGTATTTAAATAACTACTATTTTTTTTTTCATTTTATAAATTAATCAAATAAATGTTAAAAAGATGTATCCTAACGGTTGCTTTGCTTGAGTGTCTTATGCGCTGCGAGGCTTATGAAACATAGTGGCTAATAGGCTTATGTATCTCATGGTCCTCTAGGCTTATGTAACTTAGCATCCAATTGGCTTATATAACTTAGCGTCCACCATGCTTATATCTCTTGCAGCCATTAGCTGATGTAGGGATTACATTTGATAGTCGTTTACACAATTTTTTTATGAGTTTACTTGTAATATAGTTTCAAATATTTGAAACAACCATCTCACGTAATTTGCATATTTACAATATAACTGTCATTTTTATATAGATTTATATAAACATTATATCAATATATAATATACATAAAAATTAAATAATTATAAATTTGAAGTGTTTAAATAACTACTATTTTTATTTGTTAAAGGGAAATATTGTAAAATTACAGCCATCTAAAAAAAATTTCATAGGCATATGTGGTCGTCAAATTTAACCCTTGCACTGATGTAACTTTGTGGCGGCTAGGCTTATGTATGTTAAGGACCGCTAGGCTTATATAACTTAGTGGTTAGTAGGCTTATGTAACTTGTTACCGGAAGGGTGGTGTAACTTTGCAATGACTAGGATTATTTTACCTAGAGTAATCTACTATTGTATAAGTTAGTGGTCACTAGGATTATGTAAGTTAATAACCTATACACTTATGTAAGCTAGTTTCCACTAGTATTATGTGAGGGAATGAAAAAAAAAACAAAAATATAATCCCAAACTAGAGAAATTGAAATCCAAAAATTGGAATTTAGAAACTGGATTCCAATAGCGGAAAAATTTGAATCAAATAATAACGATACTGGAATCCAATTTTAGCTAAATTGGAATCCAAAAATAGCGATATTAGAATCCAATAATAGTGAATTTAGATTCCAATAATAGTGAAATCGGAACTAGAATAAATCCAATAATGACAATATTGGAATCCAATATTGTTAATAAAGGAATCCAATAATAGTAATAATGGAATCCAATATAGAAAAAAATGGAATTAAATATACCCAAAAAAGGAGATGGATTTCTTCCAATACTTGTAATACTAGAGTCCAAATTTATTGGAATATGTCCAAATTTAGTGAAATTAGAATTTATTCAAGCAGTACTATTATTGTTTAAGATATGTTTATGAATATATGATTTTTTATTGAAACATTACAATTATAATATTATATAGCACAAAAATGAAGTTAAGATTGTCTATCAAAGTTAACTCTTCTTGTAGGTATGAATAGGTGTGGTTCATACTATTATCTTAATGACCTCAACTCTAATAAGCTCGATTAAGAATATTTGAGGTAAACAAATATAAGAAAAAAATAATCAAAAGAAAGAACATGTGAATAAGTAATTAAGGGAATTAATTTTATATTATGTACTTATAAACAAGATGGTAAATGATAGTGTATAACCATGAAACATTAAAGAAAATGTACTACTTATTTTAATCGAAGCAACATACATTTTAAAGATTAAGTATAAACGTTGAATGGCCAAACTTGATTCAACTGCATTGTGGTGTGAAAGAAGATTTGACGTTATGTAAAAAACTACGAAAGTACATGGAAAACTCATGAAATATTATAGATGCATAAACATTTTATAAGAAAACTAAAAAAATCCTAGTATATATTAATGGGTATTAATGATGTTTATTTAATGTTATGAAATGGTTTAAAGTCTTGTATTTGATTAAACCAGTCTCTTAATTATAAACTAATATAGTTGATGATCACATGAAATAAGGTACATACCTTATGCAATGATTTGTGGAGATCATTTCATACCTCTAACGTGATTTGTATATCATCATGAAACTTAATTAGGTTATCCATGGGATGAATGCATACACGTTGTTAACAAATAAATGAAAATGGTTAACTCTAAACTTAATAAGTAAACAATGGAAAAAATCCTAACACTATATTGATACAATTATACGGTGAATAGAAGAACATAATTAAAGTGACTTATATGCAACCAAAAAACTAGACATGTTAGCGCAATGCAGAAAACATATGGCCATAGTATTGAAATTGACTATTTGCATTGTCTTTCACCATTTCTTATTTTAACTCTGTCATGAGTGGGAGTGGTGTAGTTGTATAATTTCTTAAATAACACTAACAAGATGCACATGATTCTTTGTACCTACATAAATGTCTAAGCAGATGATATATTAGGTATATTACCTCATTAAGAGTGCTCTAGAGGGATTGAGAAGGATCTGTAAACCCTTATAGTTACACATGTATATCATAGATTATCAAGATGGATTATGTAATATTAAATCAATATGTTGGATTAATCTGTTGTATGTTGATAATGATTGAAGGAATTAAGATAATTAAATGTGTTAAAAAAACTCTCTTATTTTGATGAATTGTAATATACATGTTACATTTTGGTATCGTAGTTAAAGGTTACAACTCTTAGAATTAATTGGTCCTTGCGCTAATTAAATGTTTTACATTGTTAACAAAATAAAATGGATACGTGAATGATTTACCGTGGAAAAATGAAATGGACCAGATTATGTTGTAGGTTTACTGGGAAATAAGTTAGATAAAACTATAACACTTGTTCATGACACACAAAACCATAATGTTTCTTGGAGCAACTGGTAAAGTGTGAAAATGATCAATTCAAGGTAAAATAACTAAAATTGATTAGTAACAATCAACGAGAGAAATGCTTGATTGTTAATATATATTGGTATCAGTGTTCAGAAAATCCAAAAAGGATATAATGAAATACAAAATAAATTCAAAAACATAAAGAGAAAAATTAGAAAAAGAGGCTCAATTCTTTCTTGCGTGAACTTTTTCAAGAAAAGTGATGGAAACAATATGACACTAAATGTGTACTATCAGGATGAATATAACAGTAAAATGATTTGTAATTTCTAGCAAGGAGGAGAACAATGATGTAGTGGCTACACGGGGGGTTCACTTAGTAAAATTATGGTATATCATGTGTGTTCGAAGAGTATTAAAGAATACCCTTAATTCTAGTTTCTACCTCTAATTGTTCAATTGATAATACCCCCTCTTATTTTATTATTAGAATGAAAATACCCCATATTTTTCCCATCTACCTTACTTACCCATTTTTCAATTACAATTTTATTTACCCCTTTTTACTTCTACGCTAATATATTAGACAAAAAATATATTATATTTCTCACTTAATTTTTGTCAATATGTATTACCTCTCAAAAGATAGTATAAAACCATTGAAGACTTATAACGAATCACCTTATATATGTTAAGCTTTAATCATTTATTAATAGTTCTTCAAATAATTAAGATGGTGAAATAATATCACTTGTGTTGAAAAGCATAGTTAATCCTAGTTTTCTACCATCTTATTATTTCTTGGTTAAAAATCTAGATTTCTTTATTAAAAAAGAGACTATAATTTAATTTATGACCACACTTCTTTAGCAATTTTAAGGTATTTACTTTTAAAAACTAGGGTTCAAATGTTTTAGTTTTATATTAAAAGTAAACCTCCCTTTCCTTTTTCCCACCTCTCTAACCTACCCCAATACCTGATTCAAAACATTATAAAATTAAACCATTTCACCCCTCATGTCTATCAGTATATTTAATTTAATTTTATCAATTTTAATTGCCTCAATATGAACCCATGTGCTAGGATATTGCCTAGCTAATGAACCCCCCGTGAGTGGCTAATAGCCAAGAAAAGTAACAATTTATTCCTAACATGATGTCATGTAAGTTATTGAAGGAATTCTTGATGGCGTTTGAGTATAGCACTAGTATGATTAAGTTGTTGTATCTAGCTATTAGAAAAAAATTGAACAAGAAATCTGATATTCTTTTGCATATGATAAGAAAATTTCTTACACCACATACTTATGTAAGTAAATACGACATTGACATTGTTTAACCTTCATCACGGTAATCAAAGTTACACTTAATTTCATTAAGGAAATTTTGACTTTATAATTAATATTGGATGTCTTAATGTAATTCAATAGTTTAACAGTTTGAAAAACAAATGTTCTAACTAACCTTGCATCTTGGAAAAACTTGGATGAAATAAGACAAGTGTTTTCCTTGTTTTTTTCAGCTACATATAACTTGTTTTTTACTATCAGTTATATATAATAAATAATATTGCATGTTATGGATGGATATAATAACTAAAATAATTTTGATATTGGTGACTATGTGACAGTTTGTACTAGTTGAAAGGCTATTAAAAACAATATATTTGAAAATAGATAGACTGAAATCTAGAAAAATCACAAGTTTTAGGATGAAAATGTTAACTAATCTCCTTAGCATGTGATTGATTATAACCATGTGATTGATTATTCAAATTATGATTAATGAGTAAAAATCATCGGGATGATAATTCATTAAGGGGTAAGTATGTCACATCCTGCAATCTCAGTTTGTTTTTTTCAAAACTATAAGTCATAAAATGTTGAATGGTTTACGAAGGTGAGGGAATAAGCCATGTTACATAGCTGAGTATGTAGCTGCACATGCATATATATATCCTGAAAAAGGATATACACACTTACTGGTAGTTACATGCGTAACCACACAAAAAAAAAATTCACCCAACATTTGTTAACAACTTAGCATTTATATCTTATTCTTGTATTGCGTTTTGTTTGAATGTACTTACCATGATGACTTCATGATTTCAATGATTGTAGATATAGCTAAAAATTTTGTAACTAAAATAGATATTTTCATGCAACTTGATATGTTGTGTGTTATGGGTTAATTACCTTACATTTATCTTTGTGTAATGATCTTGACGCTTAGATATATCTCTTGGTTATTGTGCCTTTTATTTATCTTATAGTTCATCATGTTTATTGGAAAGAATAAATTGTAAATATGGTGGATCTAAACATAGTTACAATGTATTATTGGTTGTGCAGAAATAATGAAAATTGCTTAAAAGATATTAATTTCTTTGGTATTGTGACAGTTGTAGATCATAGAGTATCATGACAATCTTCAACAATGAGTAGGTAAAATTAGTGATTGTAAAAGGTATAAATGCAATGCCTTTAGATTAAGGTAAACTGATTGTAATTCTCTGGATCTTAAATTATTTACTTGATTGTTAATGGCTTTACTATTACACATATAATGTGTAACCAATTATTTATTGGATCAATTTTTTTTTTCTGATCATCATCTTCGACCAATCGTAATGCCAAGTAACATGTTTATTAGTTTGGTTTGACTAAGCTAGTATTAGACCTTGCAGCAAATTAAAGATTTTGGGTTGTTTTAAAAGTCTAGTGGTTATGTCTTGGGAATATTACTATACATAGTATTGATTTTATTTTTTCTTTAACCACTATCGATTTATATTTTTTGATATGGTCTATGTCAAACTTATTGGCTTCCCATAAGTGATAAGGAATGGCCTTCAACCATGTTGGAGGTGCGTAGATTAATAATTAATTATTCTGGTTAGTTAGCAATCCATGGAAGTGATTTTTTTGTATGTAGATTAATTCTCGACTAGAATTGAGTTATATTGATTGTTTAAATATTATAATGGTCAATTAACCATGCAAAGGAAAAGGGGTTAACCATTATTTTGATTATTTAAATGTTGTAAACTCCACCATCGCCATATTTGAAAGATAAATTATTGAAAATTTAAAAATAGCCCCATAGTGGCACGTTGGGTAATTTAATGCATTAACTACATGTAGCCAACCTAGAAATACATGAAGCTTCTCCAAGAAGCTACTAGGGCATGAAAAATTTGTTTTATTTTTAATTTTGAAAAATATGGCTAAGCTAATTTGAGTGAATTGTGTTAGGAAATAAAGGATAACATATGTGGAACAATCCCACACATAATCACAATAGTAGAAACTAATATGTAGAAACATATTATAGATTTGAAATAAAAGTGCATAAAATAAAAGAACAAAAAACATAGACAAGATTTAATGTAGTTCACCCAATTTGGGCTACGTCCACCAAGAATCACTTTCTCATATTTTATTACAAGTCACCTCTTTTTATCAATACAATACCCAAATCTATTTACAGATGTGCTCAACAAAATCTCTTGAATTCACACTTGAACTCACACACATCTACAATTCACCTATCAAAATTAGATCAATAGGAAACTGCTTAAGCATCTTTGCAATACTGTGGGTACCAAAACCATGGGCCAAAAATGCCCCATAAATCTATAGGTCAAAAATCCCACCCATATCAGAAGAGTAATTTTGCTAAGATAACTTAGCGTCCTCTAGGCTTATATCATGTGTCTGTTAGCTAATGCATGGATTAAATTTGATGGTTTTTTAGACATTTTTTCATGATTTTAGTTGTAACATAGTTTCAAATATTTGAAATAACTGTCACATGTAACTTGCATATTTGTAATATCATTGTCATTTTTATATAGATTTAAATAAAAATTATATCAATATATAATATACATAAAAATTAAATAAATATAAATTTGAAGTTTTTAAATAATTACTATTTTGTATTTGTTAAAGGGAAATATTGTAAAATTACCCTCATCTAAAAAATGTTTGACAGGCATAGTGGCCTTCAAATTTTACCCCTGGGCTGATGTAGCTTTGTGTCGACTAGGCTTATGTAAGTTAGCGGCCTCTAGGCTTATGTATCTTAGCAATGGATAGGCTTATGTAACCTGTTACCGATAGGTTGGTGTAACTTTGAAACCACTAGGATTATTTCACCTAGAGGAATATATTATTATGTAAGCTAGCAGCTGCAATTCTAATGTAAGTTAACAACCTATACGCTTATGTAAGCTAGATGCCACTAGGCTTATTTGAGTGAATCAAAAAATAACAAAATAATAATCCTAAACTAGAGAACTTAAAATCCAAAAATTGGAATTAAGAAACTGGATTCCAATAGTGGAAAATTTAGAATCCAATAAAGGTAATGGTAGAATCCAATATTAGCTAAATTGGAATCCAATAATAGCGATATTGGAATCCAACAATAGTGAAATTGGATTTCAATAATAGTGAAATTAGAATCCAATAATAATGAAATTTGAACTATAATAAGTATAATAATGAAAATATTGGAATCCAATATACTTAAAAAAGGAGATGTATTTCTTCCAATACTTGTAATGCTAGAGTCCAAATTTATCGGAATATGTCCAAATTTAGTGAAATAAGAATTTACTCAAGAAGTAATATTATTTTTTAAGATATCTTTATGAATATATGATTTTTTATTGAAACATTACAATTATAATATTATATAGCATAAAATTAAGTTAAGATTGTCTATCAAATTTAACTCTTCTCGTAGGTATGAATTGGTGTGGTTCATACTACTATCTTGATGACCTCAACTCTAATAAGCTTGATTAAGAATATTTGAGGTAAAAAAATATAACGAAAAAACTATCACAAGAAATAAAATATGAATAAGTACTTAAAGGAATTAAGTATATATTATGTACTTATAAACAAGATGGTAAATGATAGTGTATAACCATGAAACATTAAAGAAAACATACTACTTATTTTAATCGAAGCAACATACATATTTAAGATTAAGTATAAAATTTGTATGGAAAAACCTAATTCAACTGCATTGTGGTGTGAAACAATATACGACGTTATGTAAAAAACTACGGAAGTACATTGAAAACTCATGAAATATTACAAATGCATAAATATTTTATAACAAAACTAAAAAATCCTAGTATATATTAATGGTTATTAATGATGTTTATTTAATGTTATGAAATGGTTTAAAGTCTTGTATTTGACTAAACCAATCTCTTAATTATAAAATAATATAGTTGACGATCACATGAAATAAGGTACATACCTTATGTAATGATTTGTGGAGATCATTGTCTACCTATAACGTGATTTAGATGTCATCATGAAAATTAGTTAACCTATCCATGGGATGAAGGCATACACATTGTTCAAAAATTAATTAAAATGGTCAACTCTAAAATTAATAAATAAACAATGGAAGAAATCCCTGACACTATGTTTAGATGATTGTGTAGTAAATATAAGGACATGTTTCAAGTGCCTTATGTGTAGCCATAAAACTAGGCTTGATATCGCAATTCTAGAAAATTATGGCCATAGTATTGAAAATGAATTATTGAATTGTCTAGATCACCATTTCTTATTTTAACTGTGTCGTGAGTGGGAGTGAAGTAGTTGTATACATTCCTATCTAACACCATGAAGATGCACATGATTCTCTATACCTACAAAAAGGTCTGAAAAAATGATATAATGGGTATATTGGTTTGTTAAGAATGTTTCAGGGGGATCGAGAAGGATCTCTAAATCCTTAGAGTTACACATAGTTATCATAGGTTATCAAGATGCATTATGTAATATTAAATCAACATTCTAGATTAATCTATTGTGTGTTGATAATCATTAAAGGCATAGTATGTTTGATTCTAATCATTGCATATTAAAATCATTGAAGACATCAAGATAATTAAATGTGTTACAAATTATCTTTGTTTGAAGGTTGAAGCTCTTAGACTTAATGGGTCCTAGTGTTAATTAAAAAATTTACATTATTAACAAAATAAAATGGATATTTGAAGGTTGTACCATGGAAAAATTTACTATACTAGACTATGTTGTAGGTTTAGCGGTAGTTAGATAAAACTTTGATAGTCCATGGCACACAAAACCGGAAGGTTTCTTAGAACATCTAGTAATGTGTGAAAATGATCAATTCAAGGTAAAACAACTTAAACGAATTGGTAAAAATCAACGAGAGATATGATTTATTATTGAGATATCTTGGTAGTAGTGTTCAGAAAAGCCAAAAAGGATAGAATGAAATCTATAATAAATTCAAACTCGTAAAGAGAAAAATTATAAAAATAGGCTCATCTATTTCTCACATGAACTTTTAGGGAAAAGAGATGGAAAATATATGGAAGTAAATGTGTGCTGTCAGGATGAATACAACAATAAAACTTGATTTAATTTCTAGCAAAGAGTAGGACACCGCTGATAGTGGCTAATAGCCAAGAAAAGTAACAACTTATTCCTAACACGATGTCATGTAAGTTACGAAGGACTACTTGATGTTGTTTAAGTATAACACTAATATGATTAAGTTTTTGTATCTAGTGATTATCAAAAATCTGAACAAGAAATCTTGTTTTCTCTAGCATATGATAAGAAATTTTCTTAAACCACATACTTATATAAGTAAATACAACAATGACATTGTTCAAAATTCATTACGGTAATTGGAATTAGACGTAAGTTACGTTAGGAAATTATAAATTACAATTAATATTGGAAGTTTTAATATAAGTCAATGGTTTAACGGTTTGAAAACCAAGTGTTCTAACAAACTGTGTACCTTATAAATACTTGGATGAAGTAAAAATAGTGTTTTACTTGTTTTTTCAGCTATATATAACTTGTTTTTCACAAGTTGTTATATATAGTAAATATTATTTCATGTTATGATTGGTTTTAATGATTAAAATATTGTCATATTGTTGACTATGTGACAATTTGTACTAGTTGAAAGGATTTTATAGTCAATAAATTTGAAAATAGATAGACTGATATGTAGAAAAATTACAAGTTTTTGGATGAAAATATTGATTGTTCTCCTTAGATATTAGATATAGTTATGTGATTGATTATTCAAATTATGGTTAATAATTAAAAATCATCCAGATGATGATTCATGTAGTCATCATTTTACCCTCAATACTTCTTTCTAACCCCAAATGCATCAACATATCAACTAGCATACGGTGGTTTCTCTCTCGAGGCACGCGTGCGCACCAAGCCCCTCCTTTATGTGATATTTACAAGAATGTTCCACCATTAATGGAGGATTATTTACAGAAATAAAACTACATGCATCTAATAAAAAAGGTAGAAGATGTAAATAATAGATCTACACATCAATGCATCACAAAAGCTAAATAAACATTGTATGAAGTACAAGAAACCATATCTCAGTCATGACATGAAAAATAACAAGAGTCTGTAGTAGCCATACTACATTCAAAAGGGCCATCTCAGATCATGTACATCAAATGATAAAGATCTAACCCCTGTAAACTAATCTGAACGGATATCCCAACTATGTTTTCCCCATTATAACCCTTGTTATAGACCCCAGTACCCATACATACGCTTAATGATATAACTTATAACCCTCTAGCACTAAGATCTATAAACCATGGCATCATGAGTTCCAAACCATTAACATTTCCTAACATTTCTAAAGTGCCTCGTCAAATTCCTTCTCTTGTCTCTCTCCCATGTTTTTGTCCCAAGCACTTCTTTAAATAGGATCAACGTCCACCACCATGAATTATCTCTTAAGCAGATCACGTGCAAAGTTTCAATATGGTCCTCCATTAGCAAATGTTTATCCTCCTTACAAAACCTTCCACTAATTGTAATTATGCCTCTAGGAAAATTCCCTGTGTGGAATATCCATTTCTTGGCCTCTAAGGTTCTAGGTTGACACCTTATCCATTTATCATGACTATTTGGGTCCTCACATTTTTCCTCAAGTGACTCCATGATGCTAAATATGGAAAAGTCCTTTAAACCCTTGTTCTACCTCCTGTGCACACCTTGGTTTCACTTAAACCCTTTTTCCTGTGAACTTTTCCCTGAGTTCCCTTCTATTTACTAATCCTATTTGTGTGCACCTCTTGGTTCTCAGCTAATATTTAGGGTCCAACATCACCCTATACTACACGTCTTCTCTATATTTGGGAACATTATACTTCTTCAAAGAATAAATAATAGTGCAATTGAAATAAATAAAGAATGGAAGAATATGTTACTGTTGCATGAGGAGTGGGAACTCCTTCTTTACAGATGCCTCAATCTTCTCCTAGGAATCCACTTCTCCCTGCACCTACTGAAGTAGGTCTCCCACCAGTTAACTTAATTCATAAAAACTTATTTCATCACTCTTAGATTTTAGCATATCTACAATGCCTTTCATCTTCTTACTAAAATCTCCTAGCGCATCCATTGTGCGAGTGACTTGAAGGTATAGTTACTTTAGCCTATTCTTAATTGAACTCCATGAGGTTTTGATTGCTTCCAACTTATTCTCAACTTAAGCTAGGATGTTTATCACACCTTCACCCTATTTCCTTTGTTATTCTACTTGAAATTATTTTAGATCCACCTCATGTGTAGCAACCAATATGCTTGCTACAATGTCTCTATTTGATAGAATTTGTCATACACGGCTTTAGCCATCTTTCCGGAGGCATTCTTTACTATGCAGAAAGGATCTTGGAGTACCGAGTCACTGTCTCCCCAATCTTAATATTTTCCTCCTCCTTCTAGGATTCCATCATATCATATAATGAACTCTAATGTGACGAGTTGTTTCACCTTTCCATGGTGAGGATGCAGGTCAAGTCTTCCAAGCAGTACATGGTTGACTTGTATTTCTTCTTATGAAGAGCCAGTTCTGGGTTTTTTAAGATAACGACATCTGAAATAGCTTCTATCTTCTTATGGATTTCATGCACACAATTTTCCTTTTCATCCCTTAGCTCATGCACATTATCTGCGCACTAATCAATTCCTTATGTCTTCATCTCCTTGTCCCACTCAATGAACTCCTCATTCGTTTTCTCAAGCTCTTCCTCCAAGACCTTTATTCATTTAATTTATTCTAAAGAGTCTTTCATTCTACCTTAACTCAATACTTTATTGAGCATGCATTACAAATCTTTCTCATCTGATGGTTATTGGGAATTTCCAAGAGGGTTTACTCCCTTAGCATATGGTATCTTCATCAATGCATCTTGACTTACCTCAAACATGGGCTCATCAATGTGGGACTCAAAATCCCAGGATAACATTTTCCTCATGTGAGGGTATGCACCATCTTCATCAAAGGAAGACCAAGTGAGGATTTGGCTGGTGGGCATTGTACTTTGGAAGCGTGAACGTGCAGTACCTTACTTAGTATCATTAATATAAGTCATCTCATGTTCCTGCAGCTGCTACTGTGCCCTTTCCACCTATATGCGTGCTGTCGTATAGAAGCTTACTGTCCAAGATGGGGTCTCCTTCCATGCTCACGTACTCCTTTCCTACACTCATGTTATCTCCTCAGTCTTCCTTCAGCACTTCTTTGGTGCACTTACTCTCTAATTTGTACTCCACCAACTATTGGATAATACCTGTCAACCTCTCTCTCTATAGTGTTATCCATTTACTCCTTAGTTTTGGATCGGGGTCATCTATGATCTTTCATGTTTACTTCCTCACTCCCCCCCTTTTTCATGAGCACCTTCCTCATTCTCATACCTTCTCTTCATTTCCTTCTTCATCCAACTTGTTTACATCCTGCATAGGATGATTCTGAGCCTCGCCATGCACCCTTCATTTTCTTCATTTCCCTTATCAGCCTCCATGCTTTAATATTTCTTCTAATTCTAACCATTTTTTCACCCTTTGCTTCTTCCTTACTGGTGACTCCAACTTCAAGGGGATTCTCTCTTTCTTCTTTTTTGGTTGACTCTATCCTTTAATGGTGACTCTTCCTTTCATGCGGTGAATCATTTCTTAACAAGAGATCCCTCTTCTAGCAGATGTAAGTACTTATGGCCATGTTCCTGAACTATTATTCCCTAATTGTATGTATTGTCTGTGCACTCAGAGCATTTTTCTCAAGGATCCTCCCCTCCTTCTCTTATCCTTGGAATAAACCATTTTCCATCATGGTGGGGTCCGCAGGAATGGAGACATCATCTTCAACATAAGTGCATTTTTCATACTTAGGCCGTATGTGCAAATACACCCTCATTGCTATTCTCCCTACAAAAAGTAAGGTTACTAGTCTTTAACATGTGCAAATCATTGGAGACATACTTCTCCACCTAGGTGTGCTTCTTGGGGTATATTAAATTTCTACGCAGCTCACGGTAATATTAATCTACTACACTTAGATCAAACCTAAGTTTCTTGACTTCTTTGACTCGATTGACCCTGGCCTGGAAGTAATACACCATGAAGGTGAAAGGTAATTTACACCAAGGACCCTTGGTGTCATGTATCAAAGTAAATATTTCGATGCAAAAATGTTGGTATACGGAGAAATCAAACTCTCCTTATACTAGTGAAGGTAACCACTCAGGTATTCTCCATTCAGCCATGAATGCAACATGCATCCTCTTATACAAATTTTCTATGCATGCCTTATGAGTGGCTATTATGGTGTCACAAGTATACTATTCGAACCTTTTGGCGGGGGAGGGGTTCTCATCTGGGTATTCCCAAAAAAATTATCTATCCCATTAGGAACTCCAATCTTTGAAAGGAAAATTGTGAGGAAGACATTACCAGACATGATCTTCTCTTCGTCACATGTTCCTCTACAATAAAATTTGAGAGGTTATAGATGGTACCATTCGAGATATTGCAACATACATTCAAATAGGCCTTATATATCTATGTTTATCTCTCTAGCCCATTAAGTAATACATCATCTAGGTACTGCATTTCAGCCTAGCATTCTTCATTGAAACAGGTAGAAATGACATGTTTTCCCTTTCCCTTTCCCTTCTTCGATGATACCTTTTCTAATTTCCTTAGTGTCATTCCTTCTTTGGGTCCTAAAAATTCTTCTTGTCTCCTAGGCCTTGCTCTACTCAACTTCAAAGCTCCACTCCTTTGCAAAAATTATTTCAAACCCCATGCCCTAGCTATGCAACCCTAACCTAGAAAACCCTTTTTACATAAGACAAACTAACACCCATGGGATTATTCCACACAACCTTCTCTACTTACGCTTGTGTACTACTTTCCACTCTGGCTCACTAATCAAACTAGTTATGCATGCAAATCTTCAAAACTCTTCTCAAACATTCTTTGAAAGGTTTCCCTAGTTTGTGAGAGCTCATTGATAACTTAAAATACAACGTAGGAAATAAAATACCCCTGATATTCTATTTATAAAATTTTATTTTCTTTACAATAAATGCCATGCCACCTACCAACACACTTTCACAATAAAGGTGTATTTTTCCAATATCAACCTTCAACGCTTTTCCTCAATGCTCAAACCTATGTGAAAAACCTTGGCAATCTTCAGGTGTGCAAAAACCCCTTACTAGAAATAGATCCTTATACATGCACGTACATCACTGAAGGAATTATTCCTCTATGTCCTAATCCTAGTTCTAAAAAAACCTACCTCATGTTGTTCTTGTGCTTTTCATTCTTTTATGTGGTTTCTATAAAGCCTTTTGACACCATCCTTCCCTTATGTTCACCTCTTCTACGTACGGTCTTCTAATCCACCCTTTTTTAATTTTTCAACTTGGACCATCCACAACCATATCTTCTAGTACTTGTCACATCACTCAACCCCACATGAAAATGGATGTGCAGTCCTCCATGCATAGATTTTTTTTGAAAATAATTAGTGCCTACCATCATAAAAATGTGCACAAAGCAAAGCAACAAAATAGGGAAACACAGAAAAAGGAAACTACATCAAAGCAAATCCTAGGATAACTAGCAATACTTCCTTATTGAAAAACAAAAATAAGACTTATTTATCATAGGACTTTAGCCTACTCCCATTTAAATGGTCTGGAAACCATGTTCCATATAGCAGTTGTAACTAGTAAGCACCTGAATCAAGTATATATGATACAGTATAAGGGCCCAACTAATGAAATTTGAATTTCCTAGGATGGTACAAAAACATGGAATCATATAAGAGAACTATCTTCCCAGCTTCAAACTAATTGTTCATAGATTTTTATATTTTTTGGTTCCAACAAGTAATAGTCTGCCTCTCATCCAACTGCATCAACTTATCAATCCCCTCCTCAAGTGAGTTTTCATCATCTAACTATTCTACGCATGTTATACGAAGCGATGGTAACATGAATTCAATAGCTAAAAAAGGCTATGCGCTAAACAAAAATTGAAAAGTATGGCCTTATTTAGTCTCTTATAAGTGGTTCGACATGACCATAACATAGTAAAAAAAAATTCATCCCATTCCTTTCTTCCTACATCACAAATATTGGTTAACGTGTGATTCAAAATTTTGTTAAACACCTCAGCAATCCCATTACCTTATGGGTGATAAGGAGTAGTCTTGTGATGGGCCACCATAAAATATTCCAATAATATTCTAGTTGTCTCATTTAAAAAATGAATTCCCTATCACTTGTTAAGCTCAGCAGGCTTCCATATATACTGATTATATTTTCCCATAAGAACCTAGTTGTTGTTTCCATTGTGCAATCCCTTGTAGGTGCTACTTCTACCCACCTTGTAAGGTATTCTATACATGCAATTATATAGCATGAAAATTTATTTATTATGGACAGAGAAATAGGGCCTACTAAGTCAATTTCCCACTTCTCGAATGGTTCTGTAATAGAAATAAGTCTTAATGGCATTTCATCTCTTTTCCCTAGTTTACCAAGGTGTTGGCAGTGGTAACATGCCTTGCAATACTTGATACAATCTTGGTAATTTTTTTTCCCACCAAAGACCTGCTAGTAAAATATTTCACACGGTGGCATTTCCAGAATAGTGTCCTCCTACAATTCCACCATGTTCTTCCTCCATGATTATAGCACGCTTATCCTCTAACATGCATCGACGCAAGATCTCTTCATGGCCTAACTTATATAAGTCTCCACCAGTTAACAAGTAGTATCTAATGCGTATGGCTAACTACTTCCTTTCCAAATTCTTCATTCCCTCTGGCGCCACACCAATTTTTAGAAACATAGAAATATCTTCCAAATCAGAGGGTGTGCACTGCAATCTAAACAATTGTGCATGTGGCACTGTATGCTCAATTTTTTACACATATTATCTTAGTGATATCCTTGATAAATGATCAGGCCCCAAATTATTCTTACCCAGTTTTACAACAAGTATAAACTTAAAATATTGAAATAATAGGACCTAACTGTATATGTGCCCTTGTAAAATGGGCTCGTTTACCAAGTATTTCAATACCATGTGGTCCATGTAAAATATAAAGGGGTGTTTCCAACAGATACTACCTGAATTTTGTTAGCACATAGATCATCGATAATTCCTCGCACTAAGAAGTAGTATAGTTTCACTCTGCTAGTGTTAACTTCATGCTTACAATATAAATAGGGTGATCAGTAGTCCCCTCACAAGGTTGTGCTAACACTTATACAATTTCCATCCCTAAGGCATCAACATGTACATGGAATTACTTATCCCAGGAAGGAAAACTTACTATGGGTGCATCGATAAACCAATTATTCAATGTATCAAACTTCATTTTTTGTATTTCTCCCTAATGAAATGTACTTATTTGATTCAACAATTCCTCAAATGGCACAATGATCTTGTCATATCCCTTAATAAACTTTTGGCAGTACCCTGTATGCCCAATGAATCCATGCATCGTGCTCTAGATGGTAGGTTCCCCCAATCTCATAATAATGGAAAAATTGGCAGGATCCACCAGCAAGCCTTCCTTACACATGATATGCCCCAATAGGGTTCCAAAAGGAGTAGTGAAAACATATTTCTTAATGTTGAGAGATATACTCAACTATTGGTATATCTCAAAAATCAACCATAGATTGTCGCAATGGTATTTTAATAGTCCATAAATCATCCAATCATCAAGGTATACTTAAAGAAGCTCATGGATGAAGTCCTGAAATGCCTGAACCACAATACGCAAAAACACATCAGGTGCATTATTCAGTTCAAAAGGCTTGACTGAATAGGAAAAAAATCCCCATTTAGTGGAAAAATTTGTCTTTTCTCGGTCCTCATTTGTAATTCTAACATGATGATATCTTTAGAATCCATCTGTGAAAGAATAGATCTCATGCCTGGCTAGTCCTTCTATGATCTCTTTAGTGAAGGGGGTTGGAAAAGGGTCA
Source organism: Taxus chinensis (assembly GCA_019776745.2). Taxonomy (NCBI): domain Eukaryota; kingdom Viridiplantae; phylum Streptophyta; class Pinopsida; order Cupressales; family Taxaceae; genus Taxus; species Taxus chinensis. The sequence continues at coordinate 822,609,188 of CM034150.1, read as the reverse complement.
ATGACACATACTGCATTCAAATCCCTATGATCAACACAAATCCTTATCCTTCCATCCTTCTTAATGTTAATAACCATTGAAATTATCAATTTTGATTCTTCAATAGCCTTAATGATACCTGGTGTGATCATTTTTTCAATATCCTCCTTGAATTTGATGTGTAAATTCAGATTCATTTGATAAGGTATCATGATGTGTTTCCCACGCCACTCCGAAATACAATACTCAAACCTTCTGATCCCACACCTTTCCCAAATTTTGTGCTAGAAAAATCACCCTAAACTAGGAAATGATTATACAGCCATATATGTACCAAATGAAAAATTATACCTCCTAGATGTCACTCGACTACCAATACCGATACCAACTCGATTATCGAAACTTATCTCAAGAACTAGAAAACTAAGCGTAGGGGTCTAGTAGCCATATGGGTTAAGATGCATGCCTACAAATCTTCTCCTTTATTTATATGAGGAGCTCTCTCTAGAAGGTGAGGGGGTTTCTCTTCTAATCTTGCCAAGAAGGGGTAGCTCAGACTGTTCAAGTTTCATGTCCTCCTCATGAACCTCAAATCCTTCCTGCAACATTTGCCTCCATAAATCCATCACTTCTGTAGCTTTTCATTTTCTTGCCAACTCCCTCTTCTTAGCTTCATTATACTTGAACTACCTCTCCTCTCTCTCCATTTCTTCTGAAAATTCCACCACCCTTCTTCCACACCATTTTTCGTGCCTTACACCTAGTAGGATTTTAGCCAGCCATGAGAAAGGATCTCAAACTCAAAGTAATGACTAGGATCTTGATAGCCAAGGGAATAACATGTAAGAATGATCCTCTAGGATCCCTCAAGAACTCAAACTCAACACTCTCTAGGTAAGAATATGTAAAAATATCATATTCCAGGGTATAACTATTCAACACTCTACTCCACTAGTGATCAACAACACGGGTCCAGGTCAAATTGCCATCATACAACCATTGATATTTCTCTTGGGTCCAAACAGGAGGTCTATAGTACCAAATTTTCTTTGATGCATATGTTGATAGCCATTAATATACCTCTACTAGGAAACAACAGAAGAATGTCTGATAGAGTTTTTGATACAGGTTTTCCTCCACGCATTTTCATGCATCAAACTTAGATCTAGTACTAAACCTCTGAGAAAACTCATCCTCTATGATTTTGAGCTAGGTCTCAAAATTGTCCAAGGTCAATCACTTTTTCATTATAAATTTATCTCACAATAGCTTCAAAAGAGGTCCTGACAACATAACAAAGATGTAGTCATCGTTTTACCCTCAATACTTCTTTCTAACTCCAAGCGCAATGGCCTATCACCTAGCATATGTTAGGAGCTCACCCGAGATGCACGTGGGCACCAAGCCACTCCTTTATGTGATATTTTCAAGAGATTTCCACCATTAATGGAGGATTATTCTTAGAAAAAAAACTACACACATCTACTCAAAAAGGTAGAAGATATAACTAATAACCTACACATCAATGCATCACAAAAGCTAAATAAACATGGTATGAAGCAAAAAAAAATAGATCTGAGTCATGATAATAAAAATAACATGAGGTTTTACACCAATAAACAATATGTACAAAATAGATCCATGTATATTGATTTTAAAAAGAGTCTCTGGTAACCATACTACATTTAAAAGGGTCATCTTAGACCATATTCATCAAATGATAAAGATGCAACCACTACAAACTAATCTGATCAGAGATTATATCTATGATTTCCCCATCATACCCCTTGTTAAAGACCTCGAGTACCAATACATATGCTCAATTCTATCCTTTATAACCCTCTAACACTAAGAACACTAAACCCTAGCATCATGAGCTCAAAACCCTTATCATTTCCTAAAATTTCTACAACATCATGTTACCTTCCTTCTCCCCTTTTCCCTTATCCTATATCTCTCCCTTGTTCCCATCCCAAACACTTCTTTAAATAGGATCAACATCCACCACCATGACTTCTCTCCTGAGCATATCACGTGCCAAGTATTAATGCGATCCTCCATTGGTGAATGTTTATCCTCCATGAAAAACCTTCCCCTAACTGTAATGATGCCTCTAGGAATATTCCCTATGTGTAATATCCTTTTTTTGTCCTCAAAGGTTGTAGGCTAGCACCTTATCCACTTATCGACTAGTTGGGTCATCACATTTTTCCTCAAGTGACTCCATGATGCCAAATATGGCTATCTCCTTTAAACCCTTGTTCTACCTCTCACGCGTGCTAGGGTTTCACTTAAAAACTTTCTCCTGTGCACTTTTCCCTAAGTTCCATTCTATTTACTAATCCTACATGTGTGCACCTACATTATCCAACAATTCATAAAGGGGGAATTATATCACATCCTAAAATTTCATTATGTTTTGTTGAAAGGATAAGTTGTAAAATTTTGAATGGTTTATAAAGGTGATGGAATAATCCATGTCACATACTTGAATATGTTACTACATGTGCATATGTATATCTTGAAAAAGGATATACACACTTATTGGTAGTTGCATGTGTAACCACACAATAAATTTTTTCACCCAACATTCGTAAAAAAACTTAGCATTTATATCTTTTCTTGTCTTTTTTTTTGTTTTTGAATGTACTTACGATGCCAACTTGATGATTTCAATGATTGTAGATATAGATAAAAGTGTTATACCTATAATAAATATTTTCTTGCACCTTGATATGTTGTGTGTTATGGGGTACATACCTCACATTTCTCTCTGTGTAATGATCTTGATGTTTGCATAGATTTTTGGTTGTTGTAACTTTTATTGATCTTATAGTTCAATGTGTTTTTTTGAAAGAATAAATTGAAAATATGGTTGATCTAAAAGTAGTTGCAATGTATTATTATTCATGTGGAAATAATGATAATTGATTAAAAGATACTAACTCCTTTAGTAATGCGAATTTCATAGACCATATAGTATCATGACAATCTTCAGCAAAGAGAAGGTAAAATTAGTGATTGTAAAAGATAAAAATGTAATGCCTTTAGAGAAAGGTAAAATGATTGTAATTCTATGGATATTAGATTATTTACTTGACTGTTACACATACAACGTGTAAAAAATTGTTTTAAATATCATAATTTAATGGATCAAAACTTTTTTTTTTGTTATCGTTGTCTTCGACCGACTGTAACATCAAGTAACATGGTTATTGATTTAGTTTGACTAAGCTAGTCTTAGACCTTGCAACAAATTATAGATTTTGGGTTGTTTCAAAAGTACAATGGCCATGTCTTAGGAATATTTTTTTACATAGTATTGATTTTAATTGGCCTTCAACCACTATCAATTTCTATTTGTTTATATGGTCTTATCATACTTCTTGGCTTTTGATAAGTGATGAGGAATGGCTTTTGATCATGTTGGAGGTTAATAGATTAATAACTAATTATTGTGGTAAACTAGCAACCCCATACAAGGGATTTTTTTTGTAATGGGAAAGGTCCCATGGTACATGCAGTAGTGGGACAGGGTCCCATGATATAGGTATAGGGTTCGAGACTGATGGCGCTATCGTAGACAGTACCGATGGCTAGGTTCAGGGATTCCCTAAGAGAGGCGTGGTATTATCAGAACCATATTATTATCGCGGGGATAGATGTCCCCTCATATGCAAAGTATAGAGCACAAAAATCCTTGAGTGAGAGGACAAAATATCACACATATAGTGCATAGAGTACAGGGGGGCAGTGAGCCCACAAACAGGGTCAGGGAGAGTTTACTAGCTCATGGAGGACAGACCCAACTACAAACCATGAAGAGGCAAGGGCTAGAAACTGTGAAGAGTAGAGAGATGGTGGTATGAAGTCAAGCTAGAGGAGAGGAGGAGGATACATATGAGGCTGGTATGGACATTAGGTGGGGTGATGATTAGTCACCCTGTATGTTCAGGATATAGATTTTTGTATATTTTTAATTATACCGGCCTGCATGTTGAAGATAACAAGGATGTACATGATATTTTTGATTATTAGAGTGGCCTGTGTACCAAAGATGGTGAGGTTGTATATAATATTTTTTTTGATTTTTTATTATTATACCATCCTACATTCCGAAGATGGTGAGGTTAAATATGAGAGTTTGATATACATGTATGTATCTATATTGGTGTACATATGAATTTATTTTTCTTCTGTTCATATATGTATGGACACACATATCCTAATGATTTTTATATAGATGGTGATATTTATGGTATGATGTTCTACTTATGTTGGAATTTCCAGTTTTATTGTTTATGTGATGGAAACTATGTGGATTAGTCATGATTGATTCAAAGTCATAGGCATGATTGAGCGAGGTCACTTAGGCATGGTGGAGTTAGGTATGTTTAGGCATAATGAAGTCAAGTTGGTTTGGGCATGGTGGAGTTAGGTATAGGCATGATGGAGTCAGGTCATAGGCATGGTTGATTCAAATCGGTTAATTATGGTGGAGTTAGGTATAAGCCTGATGGAGTCAGGTTATAGGCATGGTTGAGTCATGGTTTATGGTTTTGATTTAAGTTCCAAGTTTTTGGTAACATGGAAGACAAATGATGATGTTCATGTATGTTATGGTTTAAATTTCAAAATATTTTCTATGATGGAAATATAAAAATGATAAATGAAAGATTTGATGAAGTGATAAAAATGGTTGTTAATTGTTTCTTATTTGGTTTAATTTCCAATTGTTGATATAAAACGGAAATAAAATAAGATATAACGTGAATAGAAAAGTGAAGGGGAAATTGGTTAGGGTAAAGGGTGGTTGAGCTAACCTCTAAGGACCCCATGCCCTCAGAGTGCTACCTACATAGCCCCAATAAAAAGGAGCCTCTAGCTTATGTAGTTCTCCCATAAGCTAGAAAATAATGTGATGAGGTAGAGGAATGGGTTGGTAGGTTTTAGGTATGATTAAGTGTAGGTCATAGGCATGGTTGAGTCATTTAAATGTAGTTATCGATGGCCTGTTCCTGTATAGGATAATCAATAAGTAATGAGGAAGGTGAATTGTAAGAGGTGGTAAAAGATCCACTTAATTGATAAGAACCCTAATGATTCTACCATACCTAGGATGGGATTATGAACGTAATACCCTAAAGGCATTACATAATGGACTATTCTAAGGGTGAAGAAAGTGACATGATAAATAAATGTCGTAGTTATGACAAGTCCCTTGATCAGAGAGAAAATTAGGTTGAAAAAGAAATGAGGTGAAAGTGGGTGGTGTAGCATAACCTATTATATGATGATATGTTTACCGGGAAAGAAACTCATGATCAAAAATAGGCAAGTCCATGATGAAAAATTAATCATTTTATTCATTTATTTTTGTTGTTGATAGACTAATTGATGTGGGAAGTCTATATGGGATGAGTATATTATCTCCTTGAGGTATTCATGAATTTGATTGATGTAGGAATTTTTTGAACATTTTTTTGTATTTTTGCAATGAATTTATATAGTGTCCTTTGAGAGAGCAGTTTATTTATAACAGAGAGATAAGAGATGTCCTTTTTGATGGATTCATCTATTTTCTAGAAGTTTGACTAAAGGATTTGAAACTCATTTTATTTTTGGACGTTTAAGTCATGGAAAATACTATAGAGGAATATCAAGTTCTTGTTTAGAAGACAAAACCATAGTACAAAGAGGCTAACTATGAAAGAGATGGTTTCAAGTGGCGAACGACCCTGGGATTCCATAGTTGAAAAAAATAAAATTTATCCATGAGAATCATGCTATGAGTAGAACCACAATACTCATATTGAAGATAAGGCTAATAGGTGATGGGTGATCAAATTATTCTTCTTTAGTCGTTGATCCTTAAAATGGGTAATATGGAGGGTGAACAATGCTTAAGAGATGAGACATCAATAGACATAATGTGATATAAGACTTTATTTCAACAATAAAATGTTTGAAGATCCAAGCAATTTAGGGGCTCAGGTTTAGGTTTACCTTCGAGTGAAGACAAATGATAAGCACCTGATCCATAGGCATGAGTAACGATATAGGGTCCAAGCCAATTAGGAGTAAATTTTCCCCGTTTACTTTTCTCTTATTTGGTTATATGTAGATTTTACTTCAGAAAGAGGTCACCGACCTAAAAGGTGCATTCATGGACACATTTTTCATAGGTATGCTTGATACATATTTGGTAAATTTGGAGATGGTCAAGATCATGGAGACGATGTTCATCTAATAACTCAATTTGTGTCAAACGATCCTAATAGAAGTCATCGTCGTTGAGTATGTCTTGTAGTGAGATACGTAGAGATGGAATTTAGACTTTAAGAGGTAAGAAAACCTTGGTAAGTGAAAATACTAGTGTAAATACTAGTGCGGTAAGCCCGCAAGGCAAAAGGAATGTGTGTATGCCAATACTTCCCAATATCATCAACTACTTTCAGAAGAATTTTTTTCAAGTTTTTATTTGTTGATTATGCTTGGCCATTAGTTTTTGGGTAATAAGGTGATGAGAGATAGGGTTGAATGCCAAAATCATTACACAAGGTGTGTAGGTTTTTGTTTTTGAATTGTTTCCCATTATCATTGATGAGGTGGTGAGGGACACCAAAGTGAAAAATGATGTGATGGTTGATAAATTCACATATTTTATTAGATTTTGTTGAAATGAGGGGAATGGATTCTACCCATTTAGTGTAATATTCAGTAGTAGTTATAATCTAGTAATGGTGTTGTGAAGAATGAGGATTGATCTCTTTGATGAGATCCAAACCTTATTGAGAGAAAATCCAAAATTCTCGTGTGACCTGTAAGGAATGACTAGGTGTGTGATGAAGATTAGCATGTTGTTGGAATTTCACACAATGATTTACATAGTCACGAAAGTCATAGGTTAGGGTTGGCTAGTAATATCCAAGGTGAAGAATGTGTTTAGCGATAACTAAAACACTAAAGTGGCCTCCAAAAATTCTGTTGTGAAATTCCTTGATTGTGTAGGGAATTTCATAACTTGGAAGGCATTGTAAGAGAATACCATCGAAGACATGATTATAAAGGATACCACCCATGATGAAAAAGTTAGAAATGTGTTTAAGAAAGGAACATTATCCATTACGATTGATATCTAGAGGTAAAATGGAGAGGGAAAGGTAGTTTGCAAACTACTTATACCAAAGGTCACATGGGTTAGGTGTAACAGTTCCAATGGAGAGGACCTCACAAGGTAAATAAAAAGGTGATTGTAACCTTTTTATTGAGACAATTATTTTAGAATCAGGAGGTGAAGCGGGTATCTGGGAAGCTAGACATGCCATGGTATCTATAAATTTATTAGTAGAATGAAGGATGGTTTGAAGGTTGTAACAGTCAAAGGTAGTTAAAAGTGTGTCAACATGACATTTTTACTTTTGCAGTATTTCATTATGACACTGGTGTATACCATTGACTTTATTTACAACAAGTTGGGAATCGCTAAAGATATTAATTGATTTAACGTCTAGGGAGATGGTGGTTTGAAGGCCCAATAGAAGTGATTTGTATTCGGTGATATTTTTGTGCAATCAAAATCTAGTTTGAAAGATAAAGGCATGGGTTCACCACCAAGAGGAATGAGGATAACACCTGCACCACCCCAACACTTTGGAACCATCAAAGACATTTGGTAAGTGGTATCATCCAAGGAGAGGTTAGCAATGGATTCTTTGGGTAAATTAAAGTTAGAGGGTTGATTTATGGAAAGAGGTGCATCTGTCAGTTGGTCAGCGATGTCTTGGCCTTTGATAGACTTTTGATAGATGAATTTAAGGTCAAGGTGGGAAAGAAGCATGAGCCAATGTGCAACATATTGATGTTGGTATGGTTTGGCGTATATATAATGTAGATGATCAGTGTTAGTGATGACAAAGGTTTTGAGGTTGAGTAGGTAATGACGTAGGTTAGTGGTAATGAAAACTAAGGCTAAGAAAAGTTGTTCAACATCGGTGTAGCAAGTTTCATAGTTCAAAAGGGTATGGATTATGTAATAAACTGCTTGCTCTCTATGTTTCTCATCACAATGAGTGAGAATGGCACCAAAAGAATGGTCAGTGGTGGAAATGTATATGTAAAGGGGTTGGTCATCCTTAGGAGGAATGAGCACTGGTGGTTGAAGAAGGTATTGTTTTAAGGCATCAAAGGATTTATGACATTCATCATCCCATTTGAATGAGATGTATTTCTTGATGAGATGATGAAATGGTTGACAACTGTTACAAAGCTATGAGATAAAACAATGAATAGATTATAAATTACCTTGCAAGCTTCAAAGTTGATAGAGATTAGTAGGTGTAGGAATTTCAAGAATAGCCTTCACTTTAGTAGGATTGAATTCTACGCTACACAAAGAAATGATGAAACCAAGGAGTTTTCCTAAAAGTACCCTCAAAGACACACTTCTTACGTTGAAGGAAAATGTAGTACTTGATGAGGCAATCAAATATGACCTTAAGGACTATCAGGTGTTCATCCTGACATTTGGATTTGGAAAGAAGGTCATCTACGTAATCTTCCAATATGTAATGCATGATGTCATGGAAGTTATAAGTCATGGCTCACTGATATGTAGCACTAGAATTATTAAGGCCAAAAGGAATGACTTGATAGAATAATATCCCCTAAGGAGTGATGAAGGTAGTTTTGTGTTGATCTTTTGGAGCAAGAAGTATATGATTATAACCTACGAAACTATCCATGAGTGATAACATCTCATGGTCAGCAGTGAGATCAACTAATTGGTCAATACCAGGTAGAGGAAAGTCATATTTAGGGAAAGTGAGGTTGAGGTCATGGAAATCCATTGGGGATAGTCATTGGTAGGATAAAGGAAACCAAGAGAAGGTGTTCAAGTTCTTCTTTGACAAAAAGAGCAATGCGAGGATGAATTTTTTACAGATTTTATTTTATGGGTTTGGCATTAGGAATGGTTATGATATTGTGGACCATGATGTTTTGTTCAATACAAGGAATATCGAAATAGGACCAAGCAAAATCATTTATATGGTCCCGAAGGAAAGAGATAAAAACTTCCTCTTCAACAACATCTAAGGACTAACCTATCTTTAGAAGGTGTGGGTCGTCCTGAGTGTTAATTTGATTTTGATATTTGATTAATTCTACATGGTTTACATTTCAGAGGGTAAAAACTGGTGAATATAAGATTATTCTACACTAATATAGGTTAGGATAGACTCATCATCCTGACATTGAATGACATTAATAGAAGGTGTATCTTCATCAATCATGTTAGGACACAGGAAGGGAAGAGAAGAAGGAACCTTACCATTGCATTGATTGGTTAGAGATCCTAGGGAAATCATATTTATGAATAATAAAAAGTTAGGAGGAATAAATTTGTGATATATGGACTTCATGGGTGAGGGTGGTGACGTTGGTGAATGGGGTGGAGAAGGTTTTCATTCCTAAATGAGGTTGACTTGGGCCTTTTTGGAAGGTGGTGTGGAAAATCCAATACCACTACAATCATTCTGTTTATAGGTAGTACATGAAATGAAAGTATGGCAGCCTTATTCATAAAAACCAAAACCAAATCCTTTCCATGCACAATGGTGAAGGAAAGTGTGGGAAAAGTGGTGGTTAGTAAGGGATTGGAGGTTAGATGAAAACAATAGTGTTGGGATGGAGGTTAGGATGAATAGGTGGTAGTATCAAATCCCTAAGGAGTGATGAAGGTAGTTTTGTGTTGATCTTTTGGAGCAAGAAGTATATGATTATAACCTACGAAACTATCCATGAGTGATAACAGAAATAGAAGAGTTAGATGTGAGAGAGGTGGAGGAAATAATTGTGGATGGGGTCATGGGTTAAGGAAAAGTGGGGATATTAGTAGATGCCTTGACCGGTACAAGCACATCATTAGGTCAATATAACATGTTACAAGTTTTGAATAGTGACGGGTCAGTGGGGATGTGTTGGCTAGATTTTCTGCATAGCATCAAACCTAGGCAGTCATGAGATAAATCCCCCTCATTTAACTGGTGAGGCTCCCCTGTCAGATTTGTCAATATAAATGTGTTTTTATCTATAAGGGGTTTTACTTTAACCACTGAGTTCATGAACCATAACTAAGAAGTTCTGCAGCAAGTAAGCAGCTGTTTAAGAAAGGAAAAATGATAGAAGAAGAAAGTCAAGGTATTACAGAGAAGAAGTAAGGAAGATGTGCATCCCAATTAGTAGATAGCAGAGCTAATTGCATGGACATAGAAGAAACTTAATAGATTTGAACACACATAATCATAAAGAAAAGACAATTCTAGATCCAGATCTAAAATAACACAAAGTTTACTTTAAAGATCTAAGATTTAAAAGCAAGAAACACAGTACACCATGACACAAAGTTCTCTGGAAACCTACTTCTTTGTATTCCTCTGCAACAAGTGGCTCTCAGGGGTTCAACACAACGTCTAGAACACAAGATTTCTTCTTACAAATTCTGATCGATGATTAACCTGTAGGTTCTTCTCCTACTTATAGAATGTAGGAGGGAAAGTACAAATAGAACACTCAAACTGAACTAAAGTATGAACGAAAAGTAAAGATGACATTTGGCAATCATCCTCAACTAACTTCTTCTTAAGTGACACATGTATCACTTAACTAATAGAAAGGTTCCACATGACTTCAAGTAATGGTTGCAAAACCAATAACTTAGAAGTTTACAATTTCATCCGGGAACATAGAAAGTAGAAGAAGAAAGAATAGAAGAAGTTATGCCAACTGTAACATCTACATCTTCTTCTTGTTTTGATATCTGATATACTTGTCGAACATATAATTCAGCATCCTTCCATCTGTTTTAGCCACTGCTTCCTTTTCTGTCCTGAATTGCAGCAACCCTTCATTCAACACTTTGCTGCATGCTTCCACTTCTTCCAAACTTGGCCCAAATCTCGCAATGTCTTCCTGCAATGTCACCAGCCTACTGATAGAGTTCATCGTGAAAGGCTTGGTATCTTTATCAATTCTCTTTTATACCATCAGAAGAGATATTTCCAGGGAATCATGCACCTCGTTAGAAACAATCCGCACGTATGAAGTAACACCTCTATCCACTCTTTCCTCAGTGAAAGAAATGATACTGTCCGGCAAATCTGATGTTCTACTCTCAAGCACCTGCATCCTTTTCAGCAAAACTCTACAGATCTCTAAACTGAAAGATACTGCAAACTCTAGTTGCTTCCCCTTCTCGACTAATCCATCCAGCACAATTTGTTCTGCAACCAATACATCTCCTAGCAACTTGTTGATCTCGGCCAAAATACTCAGGTTACTCTCTACAACTGTATTCATTCCTTTTATGCTTTCTATCAGTTGCTTTAGTTGATTTGTTGCATCGTTCATAACCTTTAGGCGGGCTGGCACTTCCCCAAGTTGCACAGAATCTTGACGAATAATCAGATCATTCCATTCATCAATAGCCTTTACTTGATTGCTTGCATCTTTCATTTCCTGCATAAGATGATCACTCACCTGCACTGAAATAGGCTAAACGGAAGTTTTAGCAACCTTGGCTATGATCTCACATAATTGAGATATTTGCTTCTGCAGCTCTTCTTTCTCTACCTTTTCACTGTCAAGCCTAAGGAACAAAGCATCCAGCAACATCTGTGTGTCCTGCTTCAATCCTTCAGTGGTAGCTTGACCGAGTGGTATTTTGGTCACCGTCACATCTTCTATCATGAGCTCCTCTTCTACCTTTCCTTCCACCGGAATTGATATCTCAGCAAAATTCTCTCCCGAATCCGTGATGATCAACCTAGAAGTTGCTTTAGCAACTTTAGGCCTTTTGTCTCTTCTACTCAGATCCTGAAGTAGCTGCAAGTCATGTTCCTCTAAGTTCATCTCTACTCTTGCTTCCAGAACCAACTGCATAGCTAACCATTCCGAGAAATTACTTCTCGGAGAGTGAGAAGTCGCTGAGTGCACTACCATCTCTCGCTCTGCATCCTCTCCATCAGAAAGTGCCACAGTATCATGGCTGCCATCTTCTGAAACATCCAAGGACAAAGCTCTTTCAAAACTCCGTCATCTGCAGCTTCAACACCTCTTCTTGAATTTGTGATGAACGAAGTGGTTGCGGAGAGAAAACGAATGTTGCTGGTTTTAATGAAGGCATGGAAACATCCTGCTATTGTGGTGCAATAGTTGGTGATCCTCTAGGTACTGGAGAAGTCAGAGTCAAAGCTATGGTCGTAGAAGTGGTCTTTTCTTTCTCTTGAGATCTTCTATTTACTTTCAACTTCTCAGACCTTCTGCTGCTTTCTCCTTCATGCTTTCGTTTGAGAGAATCTCCTGCGCCAAAGTTGCCCATGATTTGATTCATCAATACTTCATCAAGGCAGTATCCCTTCATTAGTAGCCAGCTCAAAGTACTCACCAACATAGCTCCGGATCTTTCTTCTATTGTGTTGCAGCCTCCATTTCTATCCTGCAGCATATCTTTATCTCCTCCCATTTGATGGTAAGTGTCAAGTACCACGTTCCCATCATCTTTAAGATCCGCAGGTATCCGCGCTAGTCCAAAGTCAAATACTTGCTTTGCCGATAGCCTGCTGAAATCTTTCTTTCTAACCTCGTACTTACTTCTACACTTCATCCAGAAATCTTCTAACGAAGGTACATGTGCATACTCCTGGGAGATTGTCTTCCTAGCTATTCCAAATGGATCGAAATTAAGCCGTGCAGGGAAGAATTCTTGCTCATACTCGGACAACATTTTTTCTTCCATCCCTCGAGCTTTGTGAATGCTGATGCAACTGTATTATCCCACAGTGAGTGGGAAGAAGCCCGTAGACTTGTGCCGCTTCGACTGAAGGTCGTGTAACTCCACAAGTTGCTGCTAATAATTTCTGACCAATTGATTATAGAATCAACCTTGTTGATTTCAATGGTCCTGATGAAAGCATACATCCATGTCCGGAAAGTGTAGGCATTCGCTTCACCATTCAACTTTCATAGCAATTTGACGATATCATCTGCCTCCTGCACCAAATTGGATCGTGGAAGAGTTCTCGAGAACTTGGAAGGGGATCTAGGCTTCTTCATGAACCGGCTATTCATGATGCTCACATAGTCAGCTCTATGCTTTTCCCACCTACTGTCAGCATCCTGAATGCTAATAGAAGTCACCACCTTTCGCACTAGAATCTTTAGACAATAATTGAAGAATTATGCATCCAAATGAATTATTGTCTTTCCCACAACATCACGCACTGATCTGGATGAAGGATGATAAGATCTAGCACACTCCATCACAAACTCTGGCAATTGGGCTGTACACGGGAAAGCTGTAGCTCGAATAATTCCACTACTTTTGACCGCACGCATGAGTGAAGTCTTTCCAGCTCTGGATCTATCAATCAAATCAGAAAGAGGTTCTGGGCCTAGATCTGTGTCTCCTATGTCTGAAAGTTTGGAAGCAATGCATGAATCCATCGTGCTCTCTTTTTCATCTCTTTTCGCCATGGCTTTATCAATCTTTGTCCAAATAATTCTTTTTCTTCTAACTTGGCCGGATTTCTTCAATACTGGTGTAGATCTGGAAAATTCTTCAGATTCGGAGGATATTTGCAATGTATTGGACATTGATAAAAACTCCTTTTCTTTTATAAAGCACCTGTAATGAGTTCCTGCAATTTATTCAAACAAAAATGGCCACCAGAGCATGAATAGTGAATTTAAATTATAAAAATCTGCACTTTTCAAGCCTGCTGCCCCAAAAATTGGTGTTTAATTTGCACATAAAGAGAGCATGAATCCTTTCAATCAACACCTGAGCTCCTGTAACACCTGTGAAAACAACTATGCAGACGAAGATCAACCTTATTCAAAGCATGCGCCAAATCTGGAAGCTTTTAGCCTTTGTTAGCACTTTGTTTGAGTAAAATCCTTCCTCTAATGGGGGCACACTTTTCCTTCTTGCTGCAATTCTTAACCTGTGAATTAAATAATTCATCCATATGGCTGCCCATACTTATATAACCTTCACAATTCTATAATTAATAATTGCCCTAACAATTAAAGGCAATTAATTAATTAAAAATCATGCTTTTCTCTTTTAAAAATAGCATGTTTAAGGACACCCATCCAATAAATTAAATTAATCCAATTTAATCCTTCACACAGCACTTCACTCAAGCCCCACAGTGTGCTTTGACCATAGCCACTGAAAATAGAAATTAATTTAATGTTTTAATGCTTCAAAAAACATTAAATAATGCCCAAATGGGGTGCACTCTTTGAGAGGAAGGGGGCAGCCACTAAATAAATTAAATTTAATTAATTTAATTCCTTTCTTTTATTCCTTCTTTGACTTTTTGACCTCCTCAAGCTTGGGCACACTTTTTTAAGAAGAAAGATTATTAAAAATAATCAATTTAATATTTTTAATCTATCACCAAAGGGGGCGCACTTTTTTGCACATGTAATTCTATTTTTAAGAATTTTTTCCATAATGGGATTCTTTACCCTGCCAGGCAGGCACCAAAATCCCGTGATCCACTTAAGTGATTTGAATTTGACACTGGGATTCTTTACCCTGCAAGGCAGGCACTAAAATCCCATGATTTCACTTAAGTCATTTTCCTTTTATTATATCATGGGAATTTTTACCCTGCAAGGCAGGCAATAAATTCCCACCTGCCTGCAGCCTCTATTTTTCCCACTGCAGCTTAAGTGACTTTTATAACACGAGAAAAAGTACCCTGCTAAGCAAGTTTACAATTCCCACCCTGCCTGCGGCTTATATTTTTCCCATCGCAACTTAAATCCTTTGTTTTCCAAAAATGCGCCCATCCCCACAGGGGCTTTTCTATGCACGACTTCACTTTTTCCCAGTGATCCAGACCTCCGATGACGACTTCCTCTCGGAAAAATGTGCGTGTATGTTTTCTAGCTGCTCCAGGCCAAAAATCGGGCTTACCCGATGAAGGAGTTGTTCCAGAGAAATTTTACAGAAAACAGAACGGGACACCACAAAAACACGAAAAATTGTCAAAAGTTACAAATAAAGCCCAAAACTTAAAATAAGTTAAAATACTTCTGGTACATAGGAATAATAACATATCCACTCATAACAGAGTTGAAACGGAGCGCAAATAGCCTCATACGGGGCTCAAAATAATTAAATACAAATTTCCCACAAACAAATCCCGACGACAGAATAAAACAATTTTGGGCATTTGGGTATTTGGCGAAAAGGGCTAATATGGCTCTTTGGGATTATCTTGACGCAATACAAGAAATTTCAGGCAATAAAAACAACAAATGACCCATTATTTTAAAAGTATGAAATTTTTTCAGATTGGGTAGTCACAGATTTCAGGGTGAAATCTGAGTGACACCAGGATGGTATAGTTATGTCCTTCATGTTCAAATTTTACACATCAGTGTAAATTTGAAGGGAGACAACCCATAATGTGAATCCAAGGTGTTCCAAGCAATAGGTTATACTGAAACTATCCCTCTATGACATAGAATAGTTTTAGGACATTGCGAGGGCCTACGCGACTGTAAAGAATAATGCTACCAAGGGTGGAGGTAACAACCTCATTGAAGGAGTGCAACATAAATAGGTTATTATGCATACATTTAGAATGGATGTACATTTGATTATATGCGTGGGATGAAATGATGTTAATGCTAGCACCACCATCGATCATGACATGTCATACGTGCATGTTATCGATATAGATATAAATGAATAGGGTGGTATCAGGGTCATCTAACTAGAGAGGTACAATTTCCTCATCACAGAAGCTAATGAAGGAAAGTTGAGGAGTAGGCATGGGGGTAGTAGAAGGAGATGATTTGGTAAGCAAGGCCATGTGGTGAGAGGTGATAATCAAGGCCACTGGTGTGGGGTCATTTGGTAAAACTTCAATGGATTATAAAAACTTGATAAGGGCTTGTCTATGGGATTCAGAAGTTTGGATGAGATCATAAAAAGACATATTTAGAGGAGAATGATGTAATTGTTTTATCATTGCACTATGGGTGACCCAGTTAGAGATAGGGTATGTAGGTCTGCGGATGGTTATTTTGGGTACAGGTGCAGATTGTATATTAGGCACAAGGTTGGTTAATGGGCTAGTTATTTTTTCTTTTCCTTTGTATTTCTGAGCGTGGGTGGCAACGTGAACCATGTTAATCTAAGGGGAGGTGGATGGAGAGGGTGTATTAGGAAAGGTATAATGACATGAGGGGAAAAATCCTAGTGGTGGATAAGATCCTTGTGAAATGAGTAGGGTGCATTGACATTTGGGTGGTGATTTGGCCAACTCTCTAATACCTACCATGTTGATCTCAAATTTTGGAGGTGGATAAAATGGTTATGGCCATAGAGATATTGATTGTTGAATTAGTAAAGGATGATGATGTGTGGTGATAGGTGAAGATGGAGCATGGTCCTCACCAATAAGGTCGTCATTTTTGAATTTTTTTTCAAGAGGAAAAAGTTGGAGAAGAATGGTTTTTAGAGCCTTACAATTTTCTACATCATGTCCAGGAACATGGTGATAGGAAAAAATCTTTGTTTGATCAAACTCTTTTGGCTTACGTTTAAGAGGATCGTAAGGTCGAAGTGCCAGTAATGTTATGACTAAAGTATCTAAGACATTGGTTAAAATGTTGGCATAGGACCCCACTAACAGATCACAATGGGAAGTGAGTGTGGGTTTGGGTACAAATGCGGATGATCGTGAGGGAAGAGGATTTGTAGGAGTGGGAATGTGTTGGTCCACTGGTTTGGTAAGTGGAGTGGTCTTAGGTTTTTCTGGCATCTGCTTGGGTAAAGATGGGGTAGAAGAGTTAGCGATGGAAGGTTTTGTTTGTTTAAATTCCTTATTAGAGGGTAGTGGATGTTTATTTTTGGGTTGCACCTTCTTGGGTAAAGGTTACATAGGAGTACAAGATGTAGAAGGTAAATTAGATGGTGGAAGAGGATGGGTTACCCATGGGGACAACCGAGTTGTGGTAGAATTGGTTGGTCAAGGTTGAGTGGATGGTATGGGTTGAAGTCGTGTTATCCAAAATGAGCCCCTGCTTATTTTGGCTAACTTACATGCATTATTCCCTTACTTGTGCTTCAAATTCAATTTTCACACATTAAAAACACTCAAAATATTCTTGAAATGGTTCCATCAAATAGAGAAATTTCTTACCTTTCTAGAAAGATAAAAAATTCCTCCTAACTCCTTGTAATTTTCGAGTTATGGCCTGGTGGGGTTTGGAGGGGAACTTTTCCCTAGAAAATCCCGCAACCAATGAAGAGATGCCATGTGTCAGGGTAGAGTGGTGGGCATCAGTAGGATTTTGGAGTTTTTGGCATTTGGTCAAAGGGCGCAACAAAAGATTTTGGCCCGCAGGCTCGACGAACGAAGGAAGTGGGTTGGTAGAGGCGTAAAGAGATTTGGGAATTTTTTCCCTTTTGGCAAAAATTCACAAAGGAAAATTTTGGCCCACAGGCCCACCAAAGGAACAAAGTGGACTCACGGGGCTGGGGAGAAATATTTGGCACTTAGGTTTTGGGGCAAAAGGCTCAAAGTCCAAAATTGGCCCGCAAGCCGCAAGGAAGAAAATAAAGGAAAATGGTCAAAGCTCTGCAACAATAAGAAGATGACACCTGTCCACATCAGCAACAAAGTGGCGGTGTGCGGGGAGCTTTTGGGAAATTTTCCCAATATGAAAACTTAAAGGAAAAGGATAGGTCATCAGCCTGCGGATGAATCAGGAGGTGCCACGTGTCACGGAGTGATGGGAACGTGGATATTTTTTGGAATTTTTTCCAAAAGTGCAAAATGTACAATTTCATCCTATGGACCCATTTTCAAAATCTGATATTTCCACCAAGTTTGACCTAATTCGTGCCTCGAAATTTGTGCTTGAATTTATGCCCTAATTTTTCCCTAAATATTTAGATGGGCATATCTTTTGATCCAGAGATCAGATTTGGGAAAAATTGGACTCATTAGAAAGATCTCTATCTCCTCTATGCATTGGAGGCATAGAAACATATTTTTTTGTATGTTTCAATGGATAAAATGTTAAAAACATATTTCACACCTTCAATATGTATCAGATTGTTTAGAATAGGTTGTTTTCTGCTCGATCTGCCATGGTTACCTTCATCCACATACCAAGGATGGAGAATCAGCTTGATTTGATGGGGGAAAACCCTAAAATTTCTTTTCGCACCATAAATGTGAGGCGATATTTCTTTGAAGACAATGTTTTATTCTATTTACTCGTTTTGTTTCTCTAGCATGCAAGGTAGAAACAAATCTTGATTTGATGAGTTTATAGGGGGATTTGAAAGGATTAATGGCGGGTGGTTGATCCTAGAGATCCGATTTGCTTCCTCCTCTATTTTCTCTCTCTTTTCCTCAACTATAAATGGAAAGGATTCAATCTTTTGTTCTGTTGGACGTTTTTCTCTACAAGTTCTTTTTTTCTCCTTGTTAAGTGGATTTGAAGGAGTTAGAGACCTTCCATGGATATTGTGTCACGTTTTTTACCTCTCTGCCATTGTAATGCATTATATTAAAATTTGGAATGGTAATGCATGTTTTGTGAATGATTCTCCAATTATCTCATGTGTTTATCATTGTCTTCTGATCTTTCATTATATTCTAGTAATTTGTGTATGCTTTGGTGTTAGATCTCTATGATCTGTGTCTACTTGGTATAGCAAGAAATTTAGCACTCCTTTGGTGTATCACTGTTATGTTTTCTCTTAGTTTGGTTTTCCATTTCCATGTTTTCTCTCAACTTTGTGTCCTTGGTAGTTTTAGAGTAGGAATTTTGAATAAGAACCTCTGCAAAAATTGGATGCATACACCTAAATAGAGGAGTAAGAACTAGCTTTAATTTGGAGAGTTTTCTCACCTTGCAAGGTCCCACTCCTTAGAGAAAACTCAATGTTGTGCATTCACACCAAATGACTTGCCTTAGAAAAGTAGATCTAAGGGTCATTTTTGGGGTGCTGTGAATTTGCACTAACAAATCGTATAGGTGAAGTTGAGGAGATAGTAACTGGTAGAGGTATAGGTGATAAAAATTGCATGGGTAAGGGTGAGGGTGTTTGGTTTTTGGGTGAATAAGGTGTGATGCAGTAATAGGTTGTTTAGCTTTTAGATGACCTTGGGTAGGATACTGTTTGATCAAGGTTGATGGATGGGGCCCTAGGATGGATGGAAAGGGGGAAGGTGACAAAGGCTTGGTAGGCGAGACCAGTGTATGTGGCCTAGGAGGTTGGGATTTCTATTTAAGAGGAGGGATAATTTTCATGTGGGTTTTAGATGATGATGCTAAGTCCAATTTGATAGGTGGTTGAGTAAGGTTAATGTTGGTATGACACCCATGGTAGTGATGGGTCTAGATATGGGTGAGGAGAGAGGTGTGGGGTAGGATTTTAGGTTTGGGAATGGATTTTGTTGTGGGTAGAGGTTTAGATGTAGTTAGGGATGATGAATAAGGAGTCATTTCAATAGGCATGGTCAATGCTGATCTAGTTGCCAAAAATACCCTTGGGTAGATGGTGGAAGTATCTTTAGGAAACCTTTGCATTTGGGTTAAAAAGGGGAGTCAATGATGTCTCTAGAGCATGGAGTTATCAACATAATCCAAGCAATCAGCCAGCCATGAAAAAGGGACTACTAAAGAAGAGGATGGAGTTTGTTTTGTTGCAATCCCTGTAAAATATGTCTACGAGATGGGGAATTGGCTAGCTTTGGAATCTATGCAAAAAAGAGTCAAGATCATATCAATGGGGTCCTAGGATTCTGAGGGAGAATTTCACCCAACATTTAGTGGCATGTCTGACGAGTCTCCCATGGGTAGGAGAGATAATAGGTTAGGTGAGGTAGACTTATCCCTTAGTGGAGGAGAAGGACATGAGGATTCTCCTGTGGATGGGAGAATTAAAAGTGCTTTTTTTTGGTAGGTTGTGAGGTAGACAGTGAAATGGAATTGGTAGAAAGTGTGGGCTCCTCCATGGGTGAAGGAATAGATGAAGGGGACTCCTTTATGGGTGAAGGAGTAGGAGTAAGCTCCTTTATGGGTGAAGGAGCTTGTGCTAGAATTTCCTCAATAGATGAAGTAGGTGGGATTTGAGGAATGGTTGGTACGATATCAAAAATTACATGGAATTCATAGACATTGCTGTCATTGGATGAAGTTTCACTATTTTGATTAGACCACGGTTTACGATTAGGTAATGGATTTTTAAAGATGTACAAATTTTGATTTTCTAGCATCTTTGGGTTGTCCACGACAAGGTCTCCATTATCTATCATCTCTTGGACAATGTTCTTATAATTTATATAGATACCATCACTATGGCCTTTAAAACGATGGTAATTATAGTTGTCTTGTTCTTTATACTATGTAGGCATAGGACATGCAAGATCAAAACCTGTATGATGTTGTTTGGGAGGAAGTGTAATGGCTCTGTTGGTTCTGAAAATTGTCTCGCCCCATTTGTGCCCTTGAAAATTTATTGAGTTACAGCCTCTATCTTTTTATCCTTCCCTATGTTGTGCTTGGCTGGTCTTTCTTCCCTTTTTTAGTCTCCCCCTAGGTCAAAGATCATGTATGGGTCCATATCTGTCTCCTAGTTTCTTTATTCCTCTAGAAAGGTCTATATTTTGAGTCCCCCATGCTCTATCCTTTCAAAAACTCACATTTTCCCATTCCCTCTATTGCCACAATTAGAATTTTTCATTCTTTTCGTTTCTGTCTTAAATGCTTGAAGAAGAATGAGTTGATCTGTCCCTAAGGAACATATTTAAGCCTTGTAACTTTCTAAACTCTCTGTCCTTGAAGGAAATTTCATTTCCAAGCTCAAATAGTCATTTTTCTATATTTTACGATTTGATGGGTGTTTCTCCTTGTCAAATTTTCATCCTTACATATACAAGGGATGTGGTACCTTTTGGTTAGACGCAACTCAGCTAAAAACTTAAAAAATTATATAAAAATCCTCTACTCAGAAATCTATTCACGTGGGTGAACAACAATCATTTGAAGATTTATTTTTTGGTTTGGCCTTGGAGTAGTGCCGGGAGGACACATGGAGGCTTCTCTTACTTGGCCCAGACTTGGAAAAAAAAAATATACAATTGGAGTAGTTTGGTGGAATAGGACAAGTGGTGAGCTCGTGCTCATTCAAGGTCTCCACTCTGGGCACCATCTTAAAGAAGCACGAGGATGACACGTGGACGCCTCCGCTTACTTTGCATTTTACTTATACTTTTCAATGGCCAAAATGATACTTCTTGGGAGTATGACACATGGTGCCTTAAGCTGAGCTTCAAGCATTCAGACAAATCTCACTGGAACACGACACATGGCGAGCCCATGCTCATTCAAGGTACCAATTTTTTTGGACCGCCTCAAGGTGCATCGTGGTGACACATGGTAGTTTGAAGATTCAAAGAGGTGGAGAGATGGACCATCGGGGGAAACTTGGAAATTTTTCCTCTTGTATTCAAATCACTCAAAGTATCAAACTAACCTATGATCTCGAGGGTAAAAAGTCAAAATTCATCTAAGAAGTCAATAGCGATGGTGCGGGTTGGCGGAGGAAATGTTAAAAATTTTCTTTTGCAAAATATAAATAAAATATGAAAAGAGAGTGCTACCCCTTAGCCAATTATATGAGGACATGTCTCCAACAGGAGGGCAGACCCGTGGAGGAAAAATGAATTTTTTTCCTTTTTCCAGAAAGATGCAAAATGTGTAAAATTGAGCCACAACTCCATATCCATTCATATTGTGCCATGTGTCAGGCCCAAATCTCATCAACAGAGCAGCGGATCAAATCAAGAAATAATGTAACTTTTCCAAAAGTAGTAAAAATGTAAAAAGACATCCCGAGGCCCATTTTTACCCAGATCTACCACGTGGAGGGCTCAAATTTGAAGTTGAGGAACATATCGATGGTAGCTATGCATTTAACCAATTTGGCCACCATTTGAGCTCCAGGAAGTTTGGAGATTTGTTTTTTGCATCAATCTTCATAAAAAAATTTACCAATTCATGTCACGTTGGCTTGCAGGGTCCGAATTCATCAATTTGAGGGTTCAATTTGTGAATCTAAGGCATTTTTCAAATAAATTTTTACTCTGGTTTGTGAAAAATGTGAATTGCCAAATCCAAAGTTGCAGAGTAAAAATTTGGAAAGGAAAGGATGAAATAATGAAATGAAAGGGGTCTACATGCATGGGGAGTGAAAAATGTGCTTCTACTTTGAAGAATGATGAAATTTGTGTAATGATTCAACTTTTGAAAGAACAACTGACAAATTTTTGTGAGTTTTTTAAATGTCATTTTCCATAAATATTATAAAGCAAAGGTCCTTAAAATATTCCACTTTTGGAGGGAATAGTTGAGGGGAAAAGTGAGTGAGTAATTTAAAGTTATATATTGTAGGAATTTTTCATGCACATGGTCGGAGAAACATAGAATTTTCATGGGAAAACCCAGGAAGAAGCCCATTCTCTGAGAAACCACATGAGAACCATTTTAACTCCCTTTTTGAATCAAATTTGTATCATGTTAGGTTGGTTGCAAATGTATAGCCACTAACAAGCTCTAAGATTGTTCTTATAACATTCACCTACTGATAAATTTGGTCATTCTGGATTATTTTACATTGTCTCTTGGTAAAATTTGCATTTATTTACGTTTCAGAATGTTTTCAATTTGTGTTTCTTGCTCCTGTTGTAATCTGGGGTTTGGAATTTCCTTTTGATCATGTACATCTAATTCAGGTAACAACTTAGTGGCATTTGCAATTCTAGAATAAGAAGATCTTTCATCTTGTGAAGGGATGAACAAATTTAAATTCACTCTACTTTCCTTGATATATATTTGATTGTAAAGCTTTGGGGGTACCTTAGGTTTGATAGAATAGAAAATTCTAAATGCTTTGCTGATTCATTTAACTCAAGCTTTTGTGATAAATTATCACAGATTGTGTGGAAGAGTGCAGACTTGGGCTTCCATTTGATGCACATATCTTGGTTGAAGGAACGCCTTAACCTCTTTGAACCATTTCTGTTGTCTAATTCTTTCAAGTTTTTCAAAGGTCCTCAAAGAAGTTGGAAAATTCTGGTTAGTCTTGTTTGAATATCTCCCACCCCAAAATTCATTTCAAATTAACTAATCCTACCTATAATACCCCTGCATTGTATTGTGTTTCAACAAAAGAATACAATCCATTTACAAAAATACACAAATAAAATTAGGATCATACCATGTCTCTAGTAGCCTTTTCCTTGAAAGCATTTCCATCATTTATTAGTGACATCTCTATTAAGTTTGAATAATGGGAAATTGATCATGTTTTCTCAAGGCCATCTCCATACAATCTGCATAGTACAAGTATATTTTCACCTCCTTCACAAACCAGAGGCTAAAATATAGGTTCTCTTACCTTGGTTCATAGGACCAACCTAAAATAGTGAGGATTAGATCAAATCCTTCCAAGGTGCTATCCAGTTCTTCAAAGCATGAGCGCTAACAAGTCAAATAAATTGCTTCCCCGGATACAAAATGACATATAAACCATTTATTTTCCTCAAAGTGTCTTTTAAAATCCATGATGCATCTCAAGTTATGAAGGAGATTAAATCTGGGTACCAACCCGCTTCTAGCACCATTGCTGGGGACATTTTTTAGTATTTCAATTATTTCAAAATCCCTGGTAATACTTCTCACATATTTTATGTGCAACTACATTGTTGAGCATCAGTTTCTGATAAGATTTATATTGAGGAATGAGAGTAGAATTCATAGTTTGATATGTTTAAGTGTCTCTAATTTTTTGTTTCAAACTTTGCACAATAGTTAATAAATTAAGTGAAAGAAATTCAGATTTGTTCAAGCTTTGCATAGTGCTAATATTTGTAGTCATTTGATAGATATTTGTAGTGCATTTACAAATGCTAGGGTGAAAGTCCTTAGTGGCGACTCCTGGCTATTATATTTTGATAAATACCAGTACCTTATCATACATTAAGTGAAGTGTGTCATATAAATCTGCAAACCTGGAAGGAAGAAGATCTCTCTTCAGGAGGGACCTAAGTAGAAATATATTTCAAAAATTTGGAAAGACAATTTTAGAGGAGTGAAAATTTTGGAAGGTTGTTGAAGGACAAACATCAAGAAAAGGTATATCCATTGGTGAGAGAGATCAACCTTTAATATAGGATTATCACTCTTTTTCTAGTTATTTTGATTCAAGCAATCTTCTCATAAACTTGTTTACTTCAACTAGTGAAGGTCCTTCCGATGTACATGGTGAGTTCCATCTTCAATCTGCACTTGTGTGTTTCAATTCTAGTAAAAATTTCCAAGAAAATCAGCACCTAGAGAATACCAATCTTGTGAACCACATTCTTTAGCCCCAAATACCTTGCACTCCTCATCAACTTGTGTCACCCCCAAGATCACCTCCACCACACAACATTTCTCAGCCTCCACCTAGGCCTCCATTTGTGGTCAATACCTGTGGCCCAATAAATTTTAGGGGAATGGCTGGGTATCCTAATGTTGTGCCTCAGGATGTTAGAAGTAGATTTCAAAATTTTAAAGGGAGCAATGCCATAATAGGTGATCGACATTTGAAACTCTTTAATAATATGATGGAATATTTTGAAATTGGATTTTAGGATGTGTACATTAAATTGTTTTTCCACACTTTAGAGAAGGGGATTGGTGCAAGGCCTTGCCAAATAATTGAATTGATTCATGGACTGAAATGTAGAATGCATTCATATTGCAATATGGTGATAAAACTGATCCCATATTCCTCTTATCAGAGTTTGAGAATATCAATAAAAACCCAAATGAAATGGTTCAATAAAACTTTGAGGATATTACCGGTAAAATTAAGACCATGTGATGAATCTTGTTTGATAAAATATTTTGATGCATTTGACAAGAAGGCTGCATATTACTTGAGGGACAAAAATCTTGGCAATTGAAGGCAAGCCTTCACCATGACACTTCAAATTGAGAAGAATATCAAGGTTGTTGGGAAACCTACTAAGAGATATGGAGTTAAATTGGTAAACCCTGACAAGCCTCAAGAAAATAAGAGTGTAGACTTGGAGGAAGTGGTGAAAACTTTGGCAGGGGCTATCAAAGAGATTTCCTACAAGTTGGCAAGAGTTGAGAAAGGAATTGGACAAACTTAACAAGGTCATCCTAGGAAACAAGCGCAAGATAGATTTGGCAATCACCATATGAATTAGTAGAGATTTGATGATAAAGGTAAAGGACCCATGGGATTTGGAAATAGAAAATCTCAGGATAAAGAAAGTAAGGTTGTGACTGATCTGTTAAATGCTAGAGTGGTTGTTGTTGATGATGTAAATCAGATTGACTAGTGTGACAAATTTTTATTACCCCATCCTCCATGTGGAACAAATCATAAAATTGAAGAGGAATATGATGATTGTAATACGGATGATGATGCTTTTATGATGGATTTCCCTACACACTCATGTCAAGGAGTAACATCTACTGAAGTGATAAGTGCACGGACTGTTGCTAGCTTTTGGGATTGCATCCAATGGGTACATCTTCCTCCTCCTCCTCATGTTTTAGAAATTGATAATGTATAAGCCTTTCAGGTACCCAATAATGATTTTGAATACTTGAGGATGTTGATGATCATGAAATATGATGGAGGTATACCCTTGGAAGAGCATAGGCAACTGTGTATGAATGTTGTGGTGGCCCAAGAGAAGGAGTATAACAAAAGAGGTAAGGATATCAAGGGAGCTGGGCCTTAGGAAAAAAATAAAACCCCATTGATTTCTAATATCCCAAAAGAGGTTCCTAAGAAAGAAAAATCTGCTAAGAGCCCTGCTCTCCCAAGCAAAATTTATGCTTCACCCCATACTCAAAATTTTAAAAACCTTGTGCCATCTGATGAATTTTCCATCCCTCCTTATACTGTTGTTTTTCCTAAATACATTCCATATGACATAACTTAAGTTTTGAGACAAATCAAGGTCAGTGTTCCAATTGTTGAGCTGTTTAGAATCCCTAAGCATAAGAAGAGAGCACTTGAGTATTTGGGATTGAAGGAGGAGAAGTCTGTCGTGAAAAGTAATGTGAATTTTGTAGAGGCTCCACTTGCTATTGCAGAGGTAGGAAAGACATCAGCATTGGAAGAATTTTGTGAACCACCAGAGGTATATTTAGGAACATCCTTGGTTGAATCTCAGCTGAGTGTTGACCCTTTCTTCACAACTTTGATCATTAAGGACATGTTCCTACATAGTTGTATGTTTGACTCTGGGGCTTCATGAAATTTCATGCCTTTGGAAGTCATGAATGAGTTAGATATCAAAATAATAGTTGCGTATGGCAAGTGTACTATCATGGATTCCATGGAAGTGCCAGTTGTTGGGTGTGTCAAAGGTTTTTTGGTTTAACTTACAGCCTATCCAGGTAAGAATTTGAAAATTGATGTTGTAATTGTTGATTGCCCTGTCAAATAGGGTATGTTATTGTCAAGAAAGTGGGCTACAAGTGTTAGAGGGAGTGTCTAAATGGATATGTCTTTTTCCACCATTCCCATTAAAGGTAGCCTTGTAAAATTATATGGAGAGAAGAAGATGTTGCATCTAATTGAGGATCCAAATAATGCTTCTTATGAAGTATTATTTACTGATGTTGATGTTGATAATTGTATTGGGTTTTCTGATGGTAAGGAGCACAAGTTGGATCAGTCTAAGTGTCTTGAAGAGGTAGGCTCACCATTCACCTTTATTTTTTATGGATCTTGCTCCAAATTTTGAAATGGTGTCAGTTTTGTTTTAATCTCTCCAAGCAATGAGGAATTTGTTTTCTCCTTCAAAATTAACTTTGAATGCACCAATAACATAGCTAAGGCATTACTGTTAGGGCTAAGGATTTCTTGGAAGTATGGCGCAAAAGATGTTGTTGTAAAGGGAGATTCTGAGTTGGTTTTCAAACAAGTTAGAAAAATGTATGCAACAAAAAATCAGCGGATGAAACAATACAAATACACAGTTTGGGATCTAATTGAGATGTTTGATTCCTTTAACATTCTTCATCATGATAGAATTTTAAATATGATTTCTGATAATATGGAAGTGTTGGGGTCTATATTTGACAATTTTACCATTTCTCCATATCGTGAATATGATGTTGAGATACTCACTAGGCTTGCAGTCCATGATAACATCAAACATTGGCAAGTGTTTGATGATGATGCTCAAGTTCAAAGGTTTTTACAGAACCAAGGTGAGTTTATGGATTAGAATATTGATTTGAAACCATTGGTGTGTAATTTTGATGGAAAAAAAACCTTGTTTGGCAAGGATATCATTCAATTGAAGACTAACACCATCCTTAGAGGGCTGGTTGCTCTTTAGTCAAATTTTAATAATGTTGATTTTGTAATCAATAGAAACATGTTTGCATCTAGAGATGTTAAAGAGCATGACTTGGGAAAAAATAAAAAACCAAGGAAGATTTTTTTAGGGAGTGGTTTAAATAAGGAAGAAAAATAGTCCTACCTCCAATTGTTGAAACAATATCAAGACTATTTAGCTTGGTCTTATTCCGAGCTGAAAAACATATAGAGAATACTTATTCCAACATGAGATCCCTCTTGAGAAAGATTCCAAACCATTCAAAAAGAAGTAAAGGCCAATTAATCCACTCCTTTCTATCAAAATGTAAGAGGAATTGAAAAAGTTGAAGGATGGAGGAATCATTCAGCCCACAAGGTATTCTTCTTAGGTTGCAAAATTAGTGTTGGTTAGAAAGAAGAATGGAGATATTAGAATTTGTGTGGATTTCAAAAATCTAAATAGAGAATCAATAAAGGAAAACTATCCTTTACCAAACACAGATAACATGCTGCAATTAGTGAATTGTTATGAGATGCTTTCTACTTTGGATGGTTTCTCTAGTTATAGCCAAGTTGTTGTCAAAGAATCATAGAGGATTAAATCTGCCTTTACTACTCCGTGGGGAACATATGTTTTTCTCAATATGCCCTTTGGTTTGATGAATTCTAGAGCTAATTTTCAAAGGGCCATGGATGTTGATTTTAGTGGTTATATCAATGATTTTATTGTTGTTTATCAAGATGATATTACTATTTTTCTATCAAAATAATTGACCACTTACAACATTTGGAAAGAATGTTGATCAGATGTAAAGAATATGGCATTTCACTCAATCCAAAGAGAAAAAATACTTGGTCACATTGTGTCTAAAGAAGGAGTTATGATTGATCCACAAAGGATAGAAGCTATCAGCAAGATCCCGGTTCCAAATACTAAGAAAGGAATCCAATCCTTCTTCAGTCAAATCAATTTCATTAGAAGGTTTGTGTCTAATTTTTTTGAGTTGACTCTCCCCATTACTTACATGTTGAAGAAGGACAAGAATATTAGGTGGGAAGAGGCTTCCCTTAAAGTTTTTGATGGAATCAAGGAAGCTTTGAAGCATGCTCCTATTCTAGGAACCCCAAATTACAAGAAAACTTTCCAAATATTCTCCTTTGCTTCTAAGCACACCATTGCTTATGTTTTATTGAAAAAGGATGATGATGGAGCTAAAAGACCTATTGCCTTCTTTAGTAAGGAATTGTAAGTAGCTGAGTTAAAATACACAATCATGGATAAGCAGAACATTGCATTGGTGAAAGCCACTAAGGTTTTTAGACCTTATATTTTGAGTTCCAAAGTTATTGCTTATGTTCCTCACACAATGGTAAAATATGTCTTATCAGAGATGGATATTTCAAGAAAAAGATACAGGTGGGTTAACAAATTGCAGGAGTATGATATGGACATTCAGACCACCAATCTAGTAAAAGGTTTGGGTCTTGCCAAGCTCATGTCTGAAAGAAATTTGTAGAATGTGGAAGTAAATGAAGTAGAAGAAGAGAGGGAAGATGTTCTTGAAAGTTTTTGAGCTCTGATTGGTACAATGATGTAATCTATTATCTCAGACACCTATACTACCTTGGAAATTTGAATAAAAATAAAAAAAGAGATCTCAAGATATCTTCTCAAAAATATATCATTACAAACTCTGGGTTGGCTTGGAAGAACCCTGAGGGAATCCTCTTGAGATGTGTGACTGAAAATGAAGCTCCCAAAATAATTGTTGATTTCCATGGGGGAGTTTGCGGAGGAAATTTTGCTAGGAGGGTTATTGCACACAAGATTTTGAGGGTTGGTTATTGGTGGCCAAATATTTTTAAAGATGTAACTTAGTTAGTTAGAAGATGTGAGAGTTGTCACCATTTCTCCGTAAGAATGAAAGCTTTAGGCTCCCTTCCTTTGTAGCCTGTATCAATTGGAACTCCTTTCAAACAATGGGGGATGGAATTCATTGGTTAAATCTCTAATTCATCAAGTGTTGGACACAAATGGATTTTGGTAGCTACTGATTTCTTCACAAAATGGGTGGAAGCGATCCCCACTAGGAAGGAAACACACCAAGTTGTAATGGACTTCATATTGAATCATATCATTTGTAGATTTGGAGTGCCAGTCAAGATTGTTGCTGATAATGCCATGAGTTTTAGTGTTGGACCTTTAATGGAAATGTGTAAATGATATGGAATAAAGTTGACATATGCTTCTAACTACAATCCACAAGGAAATGGATAGGCTGAGTCTAGCAATAAAAACTTATTGAACATCATTAAAAGGACTTTGGAATTGAACAAGAAGAAGTGGGGTAAACAACTAAAATTTGTTTTTTGGGCTAATACGATCACTACCAAAAGATCTACAGGTAAAATCCTATTTGAATTGGTATATGGCACACAAGTTCTACTGCCCTTGCATCTGCAGTTGTCTTCATTTCATTTTATTCAACAAATTGAAGATCAAGAAATCATTTCATATGAAGCAAGGATTATTCAAATTTTTGAACTTGATCAAGCAAGAAGAACATCCCTTTAGAGGCATGTCAAATTTAGAGAGAGAATGAAGAATTTGTTTGATAAGAAGGTAACCCCAAGAGCTTTTAGTATTGGGGATCTTGTGTTGTTGTGGGATAGAAGGCATGAATATAAGGGAAATCATGGTAAATTTGATGATTTTTGGATGGGCCCATATTCAATTGACATAATAATTGGTGAGAATACTTTTTTTCTCAAGGACCTAGATGGGGAATTACTTGAGCTTCCTATTAAAGGCAGAAATTTGAAGCATTTCTTGGATTGATCCCCAAAACTGAAGTTTGCGTATCACTTGTACAGTGTACAGTTTTTGTTTTTGCTTTGTTTTTGTTGTTTTGGTTAGTTTTTGGTTTTCCTTTGTGTGTGGCAGCCCTTTTTGTTTGTTTATCAGTTGGTTTTTTGGATGTTTTGGCTTGTGACTCCGCTGCCCAATGGATAATATTTTGGCACTTGGTCTACTTTTGTTCTTGTGGTACTCGCAGGGAGTGCCCATCCCTAAGTTGGAGCCTATGTTGGTGCTAAAAATTGTCTTGCCCCAATTGTTCCTTTGCAAATTTATTGATTTACAGCCTCTGTCTTTTTATCCTTCCCCATGTTGTGCTTGGATGGTCTTTGTTGCCATTTTTAGTCTTCCCCTGAGACAAAGATCATGTATGGGTCCATATTTGTCTCCTAGTTTCTTTGTTCTACTAGAAAGGTTTGTATTTTGAGTCCACCATGCTTTGTCCTTTCAAAAACTCATGTTTTCCTATTCCCTCTATTGCCACAGTCATAATTTTTCATTCTTTTCATTTATACCTTAAATAATTAAGAAGAATGAGTTGATATGTCCCTGAGGAATGTATTTGAGCCTTACAACTTTCTAAACTCTCTGTCCTTGAAGGAAGTTTCATTTCCAGGCTCAAATTGTCATTCTTCTATATTTTACAGTTTGACAGGAATTTCTCCTAGTCAAATTTTTATCCTTGCATCTATAGGGGATGTGGCACCTTTTGGTTAGATGCAACTCAACTAAACACTTTAAAAATTCTATAAAAATCCTCATGTCAAAAATCTGTCCAAATGGGTGAACGAATCTCGTTTGAAGATTTACTTTTTGGTGTAGCCTTGGAGTAGTGCTTGGAGGACACGTGGAGGCTTCTACTGCTTGGCTGGGACTTGGAAAATTTTTTTATGTAGTTATAGTAGTTTAGCGGAACAAGACATGTGGTGAGATCACACTCATTCAGGGTCTTCGCTTTGGGCACCATCTTAAAGAAGCGCTAGGATGACACGTGGAGGCCTCCACTTGCTTTTCATTTTACTTATACTTTTCAATGGCCAAAAGGATATTGCCCCGGAGTATGCCACGTGGTGCCTTCTGCTGAGCTTCAAGCATTCAAAAAAATATCGCTTGAAAAGGACATGTGGCAAGCTTGCACTCTTTCAAGGTATCAAATTTTTGGGACCGCCTCAATGTATGTCGTGGTGACATGTAGCAATTTGAAAATTCAAACAGGTGGGGAGGTAGACCATCAGGGGAAACATGGATATTTTTCCTCTTGTATTCAAATGACTCAAAGTATCAAACTAACCCATGAGCCCGAGGGTAAAAATTCAAAATTCATCTAAGAAGTCAATAACAGAGGTGTTGGCTGGCAGAGGAAATGTTAAAAAATTTATTTTGCAAAATATGATTAAAATATGAAATGAGAGCACTGCCCCTTAGCCAATCATATGAGGACATGTGTCCTGGAGGAGGGAAGAGCTGTGGAGGAAAAATGATTTTTTTTCCTTTTTCTAGAAAGATGCACAATGTGTAAAATTGAGCCACGACTCCGTATCCAATCATATTGTGCCACGTGTCAGGTCCAAATCTCATTGGTGGAGCAGAGGAGGAAATCAATAAATTGTGCAAATTTTCCAAAAGTAGTAAAAACGTAAAAAGACATCCCGAGGCCCATTTTTATTTTGATCTACCACATGGAGGGCTCAAATTTGATGTTAAGGAAAAGATCGATTTTAGCTATGCATTTCACCAATTTTACCGCCATTTGAGCTCCAAGAAATTTCGAGATGTGTTTTTTACTTTAATGTTCATTGATGTTTTTACCAATTCGTGTCGTATTGGCCTGCAGGGTCCGAATTAATCAATTTTGGGGTTCAATTTCTGAATCCATGACATTTTTCAAATAAATATTTACTGTGGTTCGTGAAAAATATAAATTACCAGATCCAAAGTTACAGAGTAAAAATTGGGATAGGAAAAGATGAAATAATGAAATGAAAATTGTCTACATGTGTGGGGAATGAAAAAATGCTTACACTTTGAATAATGATGAAATTTTTGTAATGATTCACCTTTTGAAAGAACAATTGGAAACTTTTTGCTAGTTTGTAAAATATCATTTTCCAGAAATATTGTAAAGCAAAGGTGCTTCAAATATTCCACTTTTGGAGGGAATATTTGTGGGGAAAAGTGAGTGAGTAAGTGAAAGCTATATATTTCATGAATTTTTCATGCAAATGGTCAGAGAAACTTAGAATTTTCACAGGAAAATCTGGGAAGAAGCCCATTCTCTGAGAAACCACCTGAGAACCATTTTAACTCCCTTTTTACATCAAATTTGTATCATGTTAGGTTGGTTATAGATGTATATCCACTAACAAGCTTTTATAATTTTCTTATAACATTCCCCTGCTGATGAATTTGGTTGTTCTAGATTATTTTGTGTTATCTCTTGGTAAAATTTGGATTTACTTATGTTTCATAATTTTTTGAATTTGTGTTTCTTGCTCCTATTCCAATCTGATGTTTGGAATTTCGTTTTGATCATGCAGATCTAATTCTAGTAACATCTTAGTGGCATTTCCAATTCCAGAATCAGAAGAGCTTTCATCTGATGAAGGGATAAATAAATTTAAATTCACTATGATTTCCTTGATATAGATTTGATTGTAAATCTTTGGGGGTACCTTAGGTCTGATAGAATAGAAATTTCTAAATGCTTTGCTGATTCATTTAACTCAATATTTTTTGATAAAACATCAAATATTGTGTGGAAGAGTGTAGATCTGGGCTTCCATTTGATGTGCATATCTTAGTTGAAGGAACACCTTAACTTCTTTGAAGTATTTCTATTTTTCGAGTCTTTCGAGTTTTGAAAAGGTCCTAAAAGAAGTTGGAAAATTCTAGTTAGTCTTGTCTGAATATCTCCCACCCCAAAATTTATTTCAAATTAACTCATCCTACCTATAATACCCCTGCATTATATTGTGTTTCAATAAAATAATACAATCCATTTACAAAAATGCACAAAGAAAATCAGAATCATATCATGTCTTTAGTAGCTGTTAGTGCAAAATCACAGCACCCCTGGATGCACATCAGGCTTCTAGGTTGATGTTCAAGCATCCAGTGTGATTGCACAACATGGAAACCTCTCTCCAAGTGTGGGGACTTGTGAAACTGAGAGAGGAATCTCCAGATTAGAGGCTGGTTCCTCAAACTCCTCTGATTTAGATCTATATTTTGTAAAACTACAGAGGTTTAGATCCTAATCCTATTCTAACTTGCAAGGAGATAGGGGTAGAAGTGCAAAAATTGAAACTAACTAAAGATGGTGATGCGCCAAAAGGAGTGGTGAAACATATTTTTCATGCAAATAGACACAGACCAAAGTTCATAACATAAGACATACACAGACTGATAATGTATAATCTATTATCTAAAATCAAGCAAATAATACAAACAGAGGATTGAAACCCATTCACAGAGCTTGCATTATCATTTCAATGTCAAAACACACATTACACCCTCAGAGAGGTAAAAGAAAAATATTACAATCCTTGGAGAGGTCTGATCCTTCATCAATCACTTGCTGGAGGTGAAAGAAGAAGTCTGCTATGCCCAAAAATGTTCCTCCCCTTGAAAATGAGCCAAATCTGGCCTTTTCTATATTGCATGGGTCGAACCTAGGGATAGAAAACGTACAAAGGCATGGGAGCCTATTCTTCTTGACTGCAGGTGCATTAAAACGACATGGGGGACCTTACAAACCCATACCCTATCACTTTGACTGGATTACAGGAGAATGCAACCCATTCTGCATTAAATCTGGTCATTGGAATGTCATTTCTAGCCATGAACATGCGTCAGAGCTGTATCTTGATTTTGTCTCTTCATACTACACCAAAACTTGAGATTTATCCCAGAATCGTGTATAGAATTTCACCAGCTTTCCGTTGATATAAAGAACGTGCAAATCTGAGCTCTGGATCGAAAGTTATGGTGATCTGAAGAATTAGGGCACGAAACAGGCGAAGACGGATTTTGAAATATTTTCCGCGCTCTACCACCTGGATGACACGTGGCAGGATCTAATTGGACGAGCAATTCTCTCTCTTCCATCTTTCGCGGGCTTTCCTTTGAAATTTCCTTGTGGGGCCCTTTACTGGGACACGTGGCACTACCCCATTGGTTCAGGCTGACCCTTTAAAACTTGCCCTTTGACTTTTGACTTTTCTCCTTGAGACACATGGTGTGATCTGGTTGATTCTCGGCCCTGCCGGCTCTTTCATGCCCTTCGCGTCTATTCGTCCCGGATGTCCCAAATGCTTAGTGCTCCTTGTGCTGATTTCACGTGAACTGGCTGGTTCGCGTCCATTTGTCCCAATTGTCCCGCTTTGCTTCGGACTGCCTCGACCTTTTTCACCCAATTCGGCTGGTTCGCATACTCGCGGCCCACTTGTCCCATTGTGTTTTGGACTGTTTGTGCTGATTTCGCCCGGTTCGGCCGGTTCGCGCCCTTTTGTCCCAGATGCCCCAAACTGTCCCTCTTAACAGTTAGTCAATTTTTTCTTGGTCGAACCGGCATTTCGCGCCCGCCACGTACTTTTGTCCCAGATGTCCCTGTTGCTATTTGGGCCACTTGGAGGCTTTTCGGCCGATCCGCACCTTTTTTTCCCAGATGTCCCAATTGCTCCTAGGACTAGGACTTAGCCAATTTTCACCATTTTTTCTGGATCAACCTTCTTGCCTTCTGCAACCTTTTCCCGCATTTTCTCAGAGCTTGCTCCTAACTACCTGGACAGGAGAGTTAGAAAAAATATCTAAGAGAACCTCAGAAACATGATGTTTGCTCTGAATCAATCAATGTGCCTGGGACTTGAATATTCTGATGCATGTTATCAAAATTACCCAGGGGGGGTGAAATTTTGACAACAGTAACATTATCCTTGTCTTGAAAGCATTTCCATCATTTAGTAGGGACAACTCTATTGAGTTTGAATAATGGAAAATTGATCATGTTTTCTCAAGGCCGTCTCCATACAATCTACATAGTATAAGGATATTTTCACCTCCTTAAAAAAAGAGAGGCTAAAATATAGGTTCTCTTACCTTGGTTAATAGGCACAACCTAAAATAGTGAGGATTAGATCAAATCCTTCAAAGGTTCTACCCACTTCTTTAAATCCTGAGTGTTAACAAGTCAGATAAATTTCTTCCTCGGCTACAAAATGAAATATAAACCATTTATATTCCTCTTAGTGTCTTTTAAAATCCATGATGCAACTCAAGTTGTGAAGGAGATTAAATTTGGGTACCAACAGG
This sequence comes from Taxus chinensis, assembly GCA_019776745.2. Taxonomy (NCBI): domain Eukaryota; kingdom Viridiplantae; phylum Streptophyta; class Pinopsida; order Cupressales; family Taxaceae; genus Taxus; species Taxus chinensis. The sequence goes on along the minus strand of CM034150.1, from coordinate 822,573,579 downwards.
CTCCAACTTTAAGAAGCTTTTCCAAGACTAAATAATATGTGTCTCCAATCAAAGTTTACTTCTGCTGCTCCCTCCAGAGCTGAAAGGCATAGATAGAAGAAATATTTGAAGAAGGTTGGGCTTGATAAGAAGGATGAGGTGGACCTGCATTAAGGACTACCACGTTGGCAGATCCTTTAGGATTTGAATAGTTATTTTGAGGTTTTGAAGATGAAGAAGAATCATTTGATTTGAATGGGGTGTTCTTGTTTCGTAATTAGATTTTATTTTCTTCAATGGCATGAATTTCTAGATTTCATTCCATCGTGAATGCTTTGTCAAAGGTTTAGAAAGTTTGTACTTATAGAGTTGGTGAGAAGTTTCTAGCACAAGATCTAGTGAAAAATTCAATAAGTTTAGTTTGAGGTAGCTGGAATGTTAATTGGCTAATAAGACTCTGCTAGCGGGAAATGAAATTTGTGATAGATTCACCTTCATACTATCAGGTTGAATAGAGATCGGTCATGGTGACTTTCTTGATGACATTGATTGAAAAATGGTCTAGGAAATATTGGGCCACTTTATTATAGGAATAAATGGAATGTTGATGCAGAATGTATGAGGTGGGTGGTATGTTAGTATATGATGGTGTTGAGTATGAGGAATGTGCATGAGGAATAGATTTAGGTGGCACATAGCTAGAATAAGTGATAAACGAGGTTCAGGGTTATTGGTAGTATGTGTAAGTAGGTGGGGTGGTCATATTAAATCTAGTGCCGACTTTGGGTAAGGACTATGGGATAGAAAGGATGAGGTTCTAGAAAGGTGTGTAAGTTTCCAATACCAGAGATGGTTATGCTGTAATAGGTATATGTGAGGTATTGGGTGTAGATGGGGCTATACTTAAGGTGGTTGTCGGAAGAACCACTGACATCGTAGCTGCAACAGATGACGTAGATGTTGTAGTTATAGCAACTGTTGGAGATAATTGAGATACCACAAGGGGTAAAGTGGATGGATGTACCACTGAGCTTGTGCTAGCTGACGTAGAGGTTAGGGCAAGAACAAGAGGGATATATACATGCATGTAGTATATTAACTGTGATGAGGAATCTTGGGTGGATGAGTGGGCGAGATAGTATAATAAGGCCACGGGGTTCTGATCAAGGAGTCTTGTGAACTCCTCATTAGTGGTAGCAATGGGGATAAGTTGATTTGGATCCATAGGTGATAGGATGGATGGTGGTTATGGACTAGGTGGGAGTGTTTGATGGATGACATGAAATATGAGGGCATTAGTTTGGTTGCGAGTCAACACCATGTGAATAAGTGTTTCCCTGGTAAGAGTGTATTCTGTAAATGACACTATAAACATAAGGGATGGAAAATAATTGATTATGAGAGGTGAAATGGAATTTTCCTTGATAAAAAATAAAAATAGAATGATTGATGATGGTTAGGCCAACTGATGCCAGTTACAGTGTGACTGATGCTGGTCACAGTAACCAATGCCAATTACTGTGGGAAAGTAATAGTTTGAGCAAGTGAGACAAAAACTAAGGAAGCTCAACTGGGGAAGCTATATTTAGTCAATAATATCATAATGCATAGGATATGGTGATATCTAGATATTTTAAATAGATAAGAAGATGAGATGAGTGCTCTTTGGGTAAACCAACTAAAAGCACAGGGACTCAACACCGGTTAGGTAAACCAATGATGGTCAGATATAAACTAATGCCAGTTACTGTGAAATCTATAGAATTTCCTTTATTTTTGTGAATTAAATTTAAATGAGACACAAACCTAAAAGTTTGGATATGGTAAAAAAATTAGCCCTGACACACTTAGAAAAAGTTGGAATACACCAACTATGATTATGGAGTGTGAAAAGAAATAAAAATGGAGAACACAACCTCACACCTCAAAACACAAGTCAAGAACAAAGCTAAGAAAAACACGTAATCCTACAAGTTAATTTAGTGTGTTTAGCTTATGTTATTTAAAGACTGACTCACGAATTTAGAATATAGTTATTGGTTGGGAAGGCTTCATACAAAGAACAAAATTCTAAAGGTGAGGTTTCAGTTTATGTTTTTACAGGGGCGGTCCCTTCTCTGATGGGTGACTAGATAGAGATAACTAGTTGGGTGACCATTATCAATCCTCTGATCATGTGATCATTGGCATCTTATTCTGGGTGAAATTTTGTCTAGTAAAATGTGTAAATTCCAATTCTTGTAGTTTGGCAAAGAGAGAGAAGAAAGAAATGTGCTTTCTACGATTTAGTTGTGTCAACCATCAACTGGTCATGAATTCTAGAATATAGGTTAACCTTAGTTTTAATGTGAGATATAATGTAACAAATCAAAATGTCATGCAAGTGTTTTAACCCCAAATCGAAATGTGATATTTGATGTAGCAAGTGATGAATAGGAAGAGGGATGCTCTTTCACTAATACAATGCTGATGAAAGAAAGATGTATTATTTTTATAGCACCAAAAACATGATTGATTTTAGACAATAGAAATAGGGGGAATATTATAGGAAGAAAATTAATGTGGAATATTTTCAAAAGGGAAAAAAACACACAACTTTCATCTAGGAATGAATAAAATGTAAAAGAACCCCTGATGGGTTCCACTGGGCGTGCCAAAATGTTTCACCATTTTCTTTATGGATTTGATGAAACAAATAAGGGTATGGACCAAGGAGGAATACCTGTTGTGATGGTCAGTTGGAGTCTATGCACATGTTATGAATTCTTGATCTAATTCTGATTGCGAGAGATTCCTTTTGGATAGGAGGAACTACTTGAAATAAAAATGAAGACCACAAAAGAGATTCAAACAATATATGTCAGTGGGCTACCTAGCATGTGCTAGATCAAGGAAGTACGATGCTTCCTTGGTGGTAGTCAAACAAATTTTTAATACAACTTAATGTAATAAATGACACAAATAAAATATTTCCTATTGTAGTTGATATTATTTGGGCATCTCATCCAAATACAATAAGAAAAAATAATATAATAAGCTAGGTGATGATCAGATCTGGAAGTAGGGTAGGTAGTAAAGATACTGGAATAGGTCAGGGTCAAGTTCTGGGTAGCTTGGGTTACTTAAATGTAGGTTATTAATTTTTTTTATTGGCAAGATTACCAAATATAGAGACCGATATTTATGAGGTGTGACTGATGAAAATTAAGAGGGAACCAATGATGGTTAAGGCAGGATGTTAGAAATTCAATAAAATAGATTTTGGGGGTTTTTCTAATATTTAACAGAGATGGTAAGGGGAATAGTTAGGTTTGTGAAGGTGTTGGGATTACTGAAAGGTATTCAGGAATAAAGTATAGATGATTAAATGATTGTGGCTGATATAATGGTTGGGTTCACAGGAAGGTAAAAAGGGTGGGATAAAAAATAGAAATAGACACTGATAAACAACCATGAAGAAACTTTGTAATCTAGACAAGTATGAAATGATGTAGGTTAGAGATACACTTAATGTTGTTTGTAGATTTGATGGCTAGATGATTATGATGGTTGATCTGTGGAATGGTGCTCAATACTATAGTATTTATTCCTAGAATTCTATCGTGAATGAAAATACCTTCAGATCCATCTTGGTGCTAGCTATAACTGTTTAGATGTGCAAAAGGGATCTAGTTCTTTCTTGTATGTAGGTCTCCTTTGTTCTAAAAATCTATAATTTGGCGAACCTCTCAAATAAGGTTACCAAAGTGAATATATGGTAACTGATGATGGTTTAGGGTGACTAAAATCAGTTTAGTGTTGACCGACATCGGTTAAGGTGGGAAATCCTAGGTTTACTAAAAAATGACAGATCTTGGCAATCTTTTGGCCATCTCTATCTATTCTACCGGATCAAAATAGAATGTTACGCTTAGATAAGTGAGAATGTGGTTAGAAGAAGAATAGGCATGTGATTTTAGGGTTGAACTAAGTCTTAGTTAACTAAGGTAGGAAAGAATAAGTATTAGTTAGTTATGGTGAGTGAATATTGAGTTCTAGTAAAAGGGAAACCTGCTAAGAATAGGTTTATGATGAGGTGTCTAGATGAGGTGTCTAGGTGAGGTTTCTAGGTGAGGTGGAAATTAGATTAAATTAAGGTAATTAAATAATGAATATTTTGAGCATGGGTATTAATTTAATTATAAATAATTAAGCTAATATTAATGTGGGGTTAAAGGGTCATGGTTAGGTGAATATGTTTAATTTGGCTATTCAAGAAGGGACCAAATTGAGTGTGACCCAATTTTGTGTCTACACCTCCATAAAGTGTTGGTAACAAATGGGTTTTAAAAACAACACATAACTTTATCATGTGGATGGAAATTGTTTCATTAAAGGAATCCACTTAATCAGTCATCCTTAACTTTTTTGAGAACATTCTGACAAGATTTGGTATTACTCAAACTATCATCTCTGATAATGAAAAATATTTCATAGGATCTAATATTGTTAATTGGGTTTTTCGACTTGGGATTTATCTTAAGAATTATTCCAATTACTACCATCAAGGTAATGAATTAGAAAATTCTACTAACAATAACCTAATTATGATCATGAAAATTAAAATACACATCAATCAAAGGCAATGTCATAAAAATATAAGAAATTCTCTCTAGGAAGAGAGAATGACAATAAAGATGGAAATTGGAACTTCCCCTTACAATCTTATATTTGAAAAAGAAGCCAAGCTTAATTTTTCACTTGAATTGGCTCAAAAATTAGAATTTCAATGGGAAGACCAAAGAGAAATCATAATGGAAGAACTTCTTGAATTTGAGGAGTTAAGAAATTCTTCCATGATCAGGCTAGAATAACATCAAAAATCAGCCAAATAATTGTTTGATAAGAAGGTTAGAGATCATACATTCAAGGTTGGATATCTAGTCTTAAAATGGGATGCAGAAAGAGTAAATAAGACAGACACTCCAAGTTTGATGCAATCTGGAGTGGTCCATTATTCATTACTACTTGAAAATAATCTAATTATTTTGAGTTGTCAGACCTTAATGGAGATGCATTACAAATCTGAGTCAATGTGATTTACCTCAATCACTTTAATTAAGTTGTATCATTATATCTTGTACATATTAGTTTATCTTTTAATTCCTCTAAGTGATTTAAGCACATTGTCTTTGGTAGGAAAGGTTTCCTTTCCCTAAGTAATTTGCACAATTTTTTTGCTTTTGGATGACCTTGTGGTACAATGTTCATTATGGAAAATGATTTAAAGGTGTCAAGGATCATATATAATACTTCATAGGGATAAATGTAGAGCAACTAACTCATATTTTGGGGTATTTTTCAAAATGTATTCATTGAACCCCGATAAATCAATTCATGATCAAAGTGGTATGAATTTTAGATCGGGACTGTTGTTTTCTTCAAGTTTCTTCATAGATTGTAGTGGAAATGGAGTTAAAATCATTTTCCACTCTCATAAAACCTTAATTAAGAAAATTATTATAATGAGAATGGTCAATTCAATCTTTAAGTTAGCTCCAATATCAAAGAGTGCTTTAAGTGGATTTAAGGGTGAGATTTAAAGTTTTGGATCAGTTTTTATGATTATCAACTTGAGTCTATCCCCAATGTATGCTTCAAGACCACTGATATTTTAAATCTAGCAAGAAAATTACCCCATGAGTCACCAAATTATTATCCATTTCCCCCCCTTGCAAACTGGCTAACTTCATAAATTAGAATTTGGGAAGTTGGCAGAGATTTAATGAAGAAATGGTGAAAGATAGGAGTTTTCATATTTTGGGGCACTTGTGATTATTTTGATGCACTCATTTTTATTCCTTTAGGCCCTAAAATTCCAAACACTTAGGAACATATGAGAAATTTGAATTTTTTTTTTTCAATTCTAGTGTTTTGCTAGTTTTGCTGGAAAAAGGGAAATAGGTTCCATCGATACTTGAGTTCTCCGCATCCCTAAAAATTCCATAGCACAAAGGATTTTGGGATTCAAGTTAAGTATAATGTAGGTTAGAGTGAAGTTTGGAGAACAAGATGGTGAGAAGAAAAATTCCATGAAATAGTAATTTCCCCATCTAGGCCTGTCCATCGATGAAGAAAGTGGGAGTGGGGGTTGAGAGTAGTGTGGAGGTTGTAGTCTTTGAGAGAACTTAGTCAAAAAGGAATGAGCTCCTGAGAGTCCCAATTTCCCTACATCCAATGTTAATCCAAAATAAAAATGGATTAGAGCATAGTGTTGTAGAGATGTGGGTACGCAGGGGAACAAAAACATTCAGGCACTAACGTCTCAGGTGGAATAGTTCCTAAGTTCCTCCTGGGACCTGAAACTCCAATCCAAAAGTAAACCCCAACCACTATAGAAAATGCGTACATTTTGAGCATACATGGAATACTTCCATGGTTCCCTAAGTTCTCCACATATCTAATTTTTTCTCATGACAAAGTTAAAATGAACAGCTAATTATGAACTTTAACTATGAATAGAGACCCATGTTCCTCATGAAACCTTTTGATCTGAATGGGCATATCTTACTCCTAGATTCTCCAAAAAAAATTAAAATTTATATATTAATGGAAATGTATTTTCATCCTGAAAATTTTATTTTTGTGGTGGGTAGGTGGGTGAAAAGGAATAATTTTTCCCCAACATTGAAATGCACACTTCCATGTACCTTAGCCACCAATTTTAATGGAGTATGGTGCCATTTTCTTCTTGCACAAGAAAATTAACATAAGGTAATGGGTTTGGTAGGGTTACCATCATTGTTTTTAGATATTTAGTGCACCTTGTTGGTGGTTGGAAAGGTGAATTCGAATTTCTCTCTATTCCCCCATCTTTCTCTCTCTTATTTTGTATATAATGTAAACGGGGCTCGTTTGTAATGTTAGAAAATTTTGGAATACAAGGGTATCATTGTAAAGTGTTGGATAAGTGTTCTTGATCTATAGGACTAGGATTATAATCTTGTAATGAATTCACACCTTCTTCATACATTGTAATGAGGTCCTCATTATATTGAAGATATAAAATTACTTTTTTATGGCTCTATTCTACCTTTGTTGGTTATTTATTGCAATTTATTTCTTCTTCATTTACTTGTAGTTATTTTGTGTTTGTTTCTTCATATTACATGGTTTATTTCTATGTGTATTGTGTGAAAATGGGAGTTTAGATAATACTGTAGAATGTGGCTATCATTTCTTCCCTCTCCATCATTGTTTTATTCCATTTTCTCTCTTTTAAAAGTGTCCTTCCCCTTATTCTTTTTGTTATCACCTCCTGTATTTTAGGATTCTCATTTTATGCACTTTCATCTCTCCCTAGTATTTTGGAATCATAGACTATTATTAGATATTTGAATTTCACTTCCTAGAAGTAGTTTTTTAATAGGAATAAGTAGAGGAAGCCATCCTTCTCTCGAGGTTTGTCTCAATTTTCAAGAAACACAAATTGGAGATAGTCCTATGTTGCCTCAAAATCATGGGTTGTCTATGACTCAGGGAAAAGTGTAATTTTGAGTTCTAACATTATCCAATGTCTAAAATTAAATTACTCATTCCATAAATTCAAATGATAGAAGTATAAAAATGGTAAAGCAAAGTAAAATAAAAAACAAGTGTTTCTAATGTATATTTTTCTGGCTTCGGAATTGTGAATATAATGGCATACTTAGAGGTGTGATATAAGTAGTAAGTTCTTGATTTTATGTCAACACCTATGTAATCAATAGTCATAAGTATCAAAATATTGTAGATTCAAAATGCAAACCTAAGAACCACGGGTCAGAAATTGACCACAAATGAGTAAATCAAAAAAAATATTTTAGTCTAATATAAACTCAAAAATTTTCAAGCGGTGTCAGTAGTATATACCCCTCCCCTTAAAATGTCACTTCATCCTAGATTTAGCTAGAAAAAATGATGGTATTAAACCCTCTAGGTAGTTTTATCCTCAAATGTACTTGTAATATCATCATATTTCTTCCATTGTACTCTCATCTAATCAGGATAATAACCTATACATCCCAAGGTCTTGAAATCTAATATGTAAATGTTCTCTAAATTTAGTTTGTCATCTTATTCCACATCCAGGGTCATCCAATATAAAATTTAATAAGTATCATGAACTTATGTCCTTAGTATTGATACATGGAAAACATAGTTGATGAAAGAAAATCTTGGTGAAAAGGCTACATAGTAAGATACTAGTATCATCCACTTTAGGATGTCAAAAATTCCTCCACAATTATGTGTAATATTACAACCTTTTCCAAAAAAAAAAGAATCTTACGAAGTTTAAACCATAAATAAACTTTGAGTGTACCTTAAAACTATGATCAATGTTATGAAAGTATGCATACTTCTTCTACCTATCGTATTCGTATTGGAGGTCTAGTATAGTAATTTATTACCTGCCTCTTTACGTCCTACAACATGAAAAACCAAACTGTAACCCTCTCATCAATCCGGTCCCAACTCAAAGGATTCATGCACTCTTTTCCATATATTTCCTTGTTAGAAACCATGTCAATAGAAATTTTTAATTTGGTGTTGTAGGAAACCTCCACTAACTACAAATAGTCTTCACAATGAGATTAGTAATCCATAAAATATATATGAAGCATGTCCTCTAAAACATGATTGACCCACTCAGTCTGACCATTTTTATCAGGGTGATATGTGGTACTTTAATTAATTTGTGTTCCCATGGTCTCCTACTTGGTGGTCAAAATATTTTGTATGTATTGTAGTCTTTTTTACTCCTATCACAAAAGAAAGGAACCCCATACGTGCCAGCCTATCACCCAATGAAAGCTGAGTGCTCACCCGAGGCACACGCGGGTACTGAGTCTCTCTTTTATGTGAGTTTAATGGGAAACATCATCTATTATTAGTGTAAGAGATTTTAGAAGGGAATTTTAAGACATACAAGAACCATAAGGCTCAAAAGGACCTCTAGATCCTTGCAGTCACTTCAGACCGAGTGTTTAATAGAATCCATAACACGTATTGTGATAGAAAGAAACATACAAGCATTCATACTTAGCATGAAAGGAAATAAAACTCATAAGAGAGAAACATGCATCATAATCATTGATATTCATGTATATATTATGACAGGTAACCTTATTACATCCATGGAACCATTACAGAGGGTTGTAGAGAAGTAGATTGTAGTCATGCATTGCACTAGACTTAAAGTAGCTAAGCTACCCAAAATAAAATTTACAACCCCTAGGCCTAGTGCATTCTCTATCAAATACAACTATTAACTGACAGAGTCCTCACACCATTTTTGTAGAGCTCCGCTCACTCCCTAGGTGTCTATCTAAATAATTGTATGTATATCTCCATATGTATATCTCTATATGTATATCTCTCTTTCTATCTCTACAAGTGCTTGTATTTATAGCTTTCCTGGACTACTAACTAGTCCTCTAGTGCCCTCAAATCCAGTACCAAGTGTCTGAATGTGGTCCTCCATGTGAGCATGTTTTTTCAGGCTTGAGATCTCCACTTTATTCTATGATGTTATTCTAGAATATTCCATTACAAGCATGCTCCATCCTGGACCAACATGTCGATAGGTTAACATCTTATCCACGTGCAACCAGGCCATGATTTTCACGTGTTTTTCCCCAGATGTCCAAAATGACTAAGTCCCGATCCTTTCGTGTGTCGTGTGTGCTACATGCTTCCTTATAGCCTTCTCTTGCGCACTTTTGCCTTGTGCACCATTCCATAACTAGGACCATATGTGCCTATGTGCCTTCATACTTGGCCAATATTCCAAGAGTCCAATATCAGCCCACACTACGCATGTTCTCCATCTACAAAATCAATCTACTTAGCCAATAATGTAGGCTTCCTAAAAGAACCAAGGTGTATTTATACATTTTGTAAAAGAATAAAGGAATGAAAGAACAGGGGAAGAATGAAGAATGGGGGGGTATCAGTTCAAAAATCTAGGAAAATCCCTCCATAAGTCTACCTCCAGCTTGTTCCAAATGTCGACCTCACTCCGTGCCTTTTGACAGAGGGCACCGACCAGGATGCTCACCTTGTCAAAACTCAGGCCAATTCCTTGGGCACCCAGAGTGTCCATGATACTCTCCATCTCCTTGCCTAGGTATTTGAGCATGTCCATCCTCCTGGTAATCTGAGGATATAGTTCTTTCAGCTAGGCCTTGATTGAGAGCCTTAAACCTTCAATCACCTCATATTTTCTTTCCACTTCAGAAAGAACCTTGTCCTTATCTATCCTATTTCCTTTGTTCTTCTCTTGGAATTCCTTCAACTATGCTTCAAGTATGGAAACCAAGGAGCTTTCTACCTTATCCCTATCTGTATAGGTATCATATGTGGCCTCAGCATATTGGGCATTGACTTTAACTTCTGGGAGCACTTGGATGTACTCCACAATGAATGCTACCACCTTCAACATATCCTCCTCCTTTAAGTGCATGACCACTTCTTCTACAAACTCAAGGGCCAAAGGTCATCTCTCCATAGTGAGGATGTGTGTTAGATATTCTATACATTCTAGAAGGGATCAGTACTTCTGTTCGGGTGGTGCTAAGTCTAGGTGCTTTAAAAGGATGGCACCCTTAATAGATTCCATATTCTTCTACACTTCCTGCACCTTTGTCTTCTTTTCCTTTAACTTGTGCCTTAGCTATGCACTGATCAACTCTTCCTACTTTAAGCTTTGGGTCCTCTTCGCTAGCTCCTCCTCTTTCTTCCCTAGTGTCTCCTCTAGTACTATTATTATGTCATTGCATGCTAAGAGCCTAGCCTCTGTCTTAATCATGACCTTGTTGAGCGCATTACAAACTTGCTCATCTTAGAGTTCCTGGGCATTCACCAAGAAATTGGCTCCCTTAGACTCTGGAACTATGATGATCACTCCTTGGCATACTTCAAAGTCTAGCTTATCAATGTGGGACTCAAATGTTCAAGAGAGCAACTTCTTCATTCTGGGGTACGCGCCCTCCTCAAATGACCCCATGGCTAAAATACTTTCTATGGGTACCGTGCTTTGGAACTGAGTGCGTAGTACCTTCCTCAAATTGTTAATTTATCCCATTACTTGTCTTTGTTCTGTATTGAGGGCTCTCCTACCTAAGCGCGTGCCTTTGGGAAAACTCACTGTTAGAGTGGAACCTCCTCCCATGCTGCCATGCTCCTTATCACTATTTTCCTCTCCTTCCTTTAGCACTATATCAGCATTACGCTCCAACTCTTGGTCTACTAGGGCCTCAAGAATTCTCTTTGCTTCTCTCTCTTCCACCTCAGTGATCTTCTCCTTTGTGAACCTTATAGCCCCCTTTTTTTCCCCACTAACCTCCTCATTCCTTTCCATGTCTCCGGTGCCTTCCTCATCCTGTGTGCCCTTGCGCCGTGTGAATATGAAATCCTACTTCTTTTCCCTACTCTTTTCTCCTGAGTCATACATGCTAAGCACATGTGGCTCCTGGTCCTTCTCAGGCTCTTCTTCCTTGCTATCATCTTCTTTAGTCTCACTTTCTCTTTTACCCATGTAATTTTCCAAGCTTTTGGTCTCCTCTGAGTCAGCTTCCTCTTCCACCCTTTGCTTTTTCCTGAGAGGTATCTCCTTAACGGGGGATTCGGCCTCTTCTTCTTCCTCAGGTGACTCTTCCTTGGTGAGTGGTTTCCTAGGTGCCTCTACTTTATGTTTCTTCTCCTTCATTGGGGACTTTTTACTTCGCATGTAAGTGCTTGGCTTGGCACTTGTTGTTAGCATGCTCACTGTCTGAGTAGTATGCACACTTGGTGCTTCATCTTCTCTTCCCCTCTTCTTAGGCATGAGCTTCTTCCTCTCCATGGGATCCTTAGGTATGGAGACCTCGTTCTCTAGGTACACGCCCTTTTCAAACTTTGGCCTTATATGGAGGTGTAACACCCTTGACAATTTTTATATTCCTCCTTTGCATTTCAAGTGTTTATAGGTGATTTTCTTGTAAAGATGTGTTCTTTTGATTCATGGAGATCATGCTTGATATGGATAAATATTTTCTACTCTTAAGATCACTAGACTGAAATGGAATGGCTTCCTTGAACCCGTTTTCTACTTCTTGTAGGTGAATTGTAATATGGTTTAAGAGTTGCAAACTTATCTCCTTATTTGACTCATCCTTGGATCAATTTTAGTGATCCAAGGAATGTTTTAAATCTGCTCAGTTGAATGAAGGGTAAATTGACATTCAATAAAATTGAGGGACATATCAGACTGAAATTTGTTGTTACAAGTTCTTAGATTTTGTGTGAATGTGTTTCCATGTAGTCGTATGTTGTGCTTGGGTATTTGGAGATCAATCATGGCAGGACATTATTGATGTAATGGAAATGTAGCCTGTTCATGACATTGGAAGGATTCAGAATCCTAAAACTACAGGATTATCCTACGAAATCTTTAGTTGGGTAAGAATATATATATATATATACTACCTAGCTATGTTACTTAATTGATTTTATTTCTAACCTAATCCTTGTGCTAAGGGAGTATGCAAAGGTTACTATGCTATTTAATTTAACCTAAAACCTAATGCTATAAGATTATGTGATGATCTAACCTAATGCCTAAAACTACTATGTTGTGAATTAATCTAACCTATGTAGAAACTACCTAAGGTATTGTGTAAGGCCTAAGGTGATTAATTCTAAACTAACCTAAGTTCTAAAGGATCTATCCTAAGATATTTCAATGGGAACCTAATGGGTTGCATGCATCAAAGGTGATAGTTCCAATGGCATTTAAGATATTGATAAGGTTTTTTAAGGCATAAAATACTGCCAGTTTTGGCAGGGGCTAGTTGACTTGGCTGAGGCTTATGTGGAAGTTTCACTAAAGATGGAATTGCATGTTAAATGTGAATTGGAATTTTCCTGACCTGGGAGGCGATGGCAAGGAAAGATAAGTGGGAAAATTGGAATTAATGGAATTTATTGGTCTTGGTTTTTGTTCACAAACCGTCTAGGAAACTTGGAAGGTCGGTTTCTGGGAGTTTTTTGGTTTTTGCATGCTTTCTAGATTTCACTCTGTAAGGAGCAAACTGGTTCTTTGAACCAGTAGTTTGACTTGCACTTCTTTGCTATTTTTAACTCACCTGGTCTATTTTCAATCATGGGAAGGTATATGAGGCATTCTGAGGAAAGTTGTTTGTTTGTTGATCTTTCGTGGAAAAGAAAAGGAGATAGAAGCTCATCTGGAAGTCTCCTTCAATTTGACAGAAGCGCTATCAGGCATGATAGGCTATAATATTTAAGATCTCTTGCTTTCTTCTAAATGTTTCATTAAAACAAGTCTGATCTTATGAGATTCTTGGCTTGCATGTTTTATCTGGTTATTTTCTTGCTGGGTTTAATAAATCTTGTAATATTGGTTATGAATCCATGGTAAATAATGTTCTAATTCAAAACTTACCTTGTGTTATTTCTTTTTAAAAAAATGCATGTAAAATGTATTTCTATAACTTTGTTTATCATTTTGGAACTAGTAATTGAAGTGTTCTTCTTTAAATGACCTTCGTTTCTATTTAATAAATTGTTCTAAGTTTGTGGGAACCTTGAGTTCTATCTGATCTTGTTGAATTTTGTGTTTTTCTTGAGCTTGTAATCGAGCTTGTATTTGGTTTCGAACTTAGTTTTGGTTTTGTGTTTGATGAAAGCTGGTGATGGAGGTTTTTGATACTCTAACCTATGTTTGGAATCTTGGGTAACTCGGGACTGTTGTTGAAGCCCGTATGTAGCTCTGCACTCGTGTTTTATTCTTGTGAAATTATGGACTATTAATGGAGGTTCATATTTTACACTGCACTTGTATTTTGTTAATTTTATAATTCTGAGCTCTTGTTCGAAGCTCGTGTTTCATTTTGAGCTAGTATTAAGGCTTCTTGTTTAAAATATAAACTGGAATGGGAGCTTCATGTTTCCCAGAACCTGTGATTAGAGACTTGTGTAGCTCTGAACTACTATTGGAAGTTCATATTTTATACTTCCCTCATATTTAAATACTTGTGTAGTTCTGAACTTTTTTTAAGACTTCGTTCGACTCTGTTATGGTATTTTGAGCTAGGTTTGACTTGTATTAAAAGTTTAAAACTTATAACTCTTTTGTTCAACTATTGCTCAAAGAAAAACTAGGAGAATAGTTGGCTCAGTTGTTGGGTAGACTCTTTGAGATCTTAACTAAAAATGTATTTGTTTGATGGATGGATTTGGTAATTATTTGCTGAGAAGTATTTTTTCTTTTCTGAGATGGCAATGACATTTTATCGGGGGTATTATTTTCCCCTCTATTTTGTGGATACTCGCATCTTCAGATATTTTGAAATAAGTTTTGGGTTTAATTTAAAAGAAGATTTTATTACTTTAGTTCTCTGAATTGTTATGGAGGGATTACTTGTCTCTGTTCAGATTGTTTTCGTATTATAGTACTTATTGAATTGAGAACTAATTACTCTTTTGTAATGCAATATTGAAACCTGACAATGGGATTTCATTATTTGAGTTCGTTGATACTTCTAAAGATGTTTAGCTTACTATTTTTTTTTTCTATCTCTTGTTGGATATAGTAAATAAACCATGTGTCTTTGTAAAAGAAAGGAAAGTGATTCCTTTGGAACTGAATGTTTTTTTTAGGACTGTTATGTGTATTTCATTCTAAGATTGGAATTGAAACTCATGTTTATTAAAGGTAAAGAATTGTAAGGAAAATGGCAGTGTGCTTTCTTCTTACTATGAGTTGATTTTTTTCTCTTCTGGGAACTAGCTTATGAATTTCTATGTCTGAATTAAAAGCAGGAATTCATTGTTAGTACAATAAAATGAATTATTGATTGGATCATTTTCTAATTAAGATCCCTTTCTTTCTAATGTTGGGATAATTTCATTGGTTGAACTTTTTTGTTTTGATTCTCTTATGAAATGGAGATTTATTTATGATTTGTTTGGTCATCCTTGTTCAAATCATTTGTTGAAATGATGTAGGAAGAGATTAGAGGTTTTAGTTATTTTTAACATAAAATGTAAGCTTGTTTGGAAAGGCTTTGCTTTGTTTGGTTTGATATGAGTAAGTTTTGTCTCTTGCACTCTATCTTTTTATGGATCCTCCTTGGATGGACTCGAGTAGAGATTAACTCCTATATGAGTCTACTTTGATTTGTGAACATTGGTTTCAGATCTTTATATGTTAACTTATAACATGTGGAAGTAGATTTAGACTTGTAGGTAGACTGTTTGATTCTCTATTCATTCTTGGATTGAAATGGGATTCTGTTATGATGAATATCTTAAATGTTGAATTTTAAGGTAGTTGCCCATTAAATGAAACCGTTAATTCATGTTATGAAAGCATTTCTATTTTTTTTTTTTAATGTTTTGTGTTTTGGCATGGTTTGTAATGGTTCTTCTTCATCTTTTGCTTAAGAGTTAGCTGAATCATCTTGATGAGAACCATGCTATAAACCCTTCTTTTGGCTTAAATCAAAGATAAATGTTTTATTCTATTATGGTAGAATTGGGAACAATGAGATGATATCATTTGTTCTTTGCTTAAGGATAATTGATAGGATCAATTAAACTTTAATTTTTGTAAGGAAGATATAGTGGATTATATTTTGTTCTTCTCTTGGAAGTGAATTCAATTGGTTAAATGTACTTCTTTTCCATTTTCTTTTTCTTATATTGATATTTATGATGTAAAAATTGTCTCATTAAAGCAAAGTTGTTTTAATGGATCAATTATTGGAATGCACTTCATTTTAAGGCTTAGTTCTTATTATGCTCAATTCATTGAACTAACCCGTGCTACAAATTTTTGCAGATAAACTTCGTAAGTGATAAAAGAAGGTAGAACTTATGAGATGCATTGGCTAATTTAAATTTGATTCCTTGTGAATAATTCTGATTTGTTCTTAATATTGTATTGAAAAACAAAAGTAGTATTCTTTTTGAATGAAGGGGGTTGTTATGTAGTATGCCTAAAATGCATAAGGCTTGTAAATGTATAAGTTATAAAGATGAATTGAAAATTGAGAATTTACTTGTATTTGTTATGTAAATTATCTTGTACTTATATGAAAAAGATGGATTTCTATCTTGTTGATATTCTTCACATTATTTTTATGCTTAATTGGTTGTCCTTTAATAAGTGGGATAGAGGGATTTAGTTCAATTTCCCTACTTGTGATGCATCTTGTTAAGTTGGAGAATATGATATTTGTTATCTAAACTATATAACATAGTAATGTAACATGTGATGAACATGAATTAAGAGATGTGGATATTGGGTAGGATAAACCCTAACACTTAACATGTAGACAAATAATATTTTTCTTTCTTAATGAATATAAACCAAAAATGTTTGAAAATATGACTACAATTTATTAGACTTCATTTTGTATGAATTCTACTTTATATTGGATATATTCTGGTGTTGAAATTTTCTAAAAAATTTATTATAATTTTTAAATAAGACATATTACAACGTGATACAGTTACAGTTAATTGGTAGTTTATCTATGTGATCAAACATAAAAAGTGAACATGAATATACCGAAGTTCTTAATCGACCAAATGAAGCAAATTTAGGAAAGAACTTGTTGAGCATTGGATTAGGGATTTGTAGTGTTGCTGTAATCAAGAATTAATTCAGACTAACAATGTGTTAACAATCCCCTCAGGGATATGTACATCTCGATGAGGTAGTTTCGGTAGGATTTTGGCACATGCCAACTACAGGGCTGTACTTTCGAGAAGGCTTGGGTCTTCTCAAGAATACACCATTGTAGTTGATATGTGGCATCACCCTTCCACATTGATCATCTAGATCTACACCCGATAGGAACTCGGACTTGAACTTAGTTTCCCTCTAGGTCTGAATAGGAGCATATCTAGGATATGAATTAGCTTCTAATGTCTCTAGGTATGTGGGCACATCTGGATGACTTAAGTCAACCGAGTATGCCAATTTACCCTAAGCCATTGTGAGCGTCTTCCTATAATAGGTTATGTTCCTATCTAGGGCTAGGGTTAAACTGAGAACAAGAGGATTGATAGTAGTTATTAAAGACCAATCATTGAGGAGTGAGGTGAAGGACGCATTCCAAACATGATGAGTATGTCATCTAGGAATAGTGACATACATAGTATGTTATAAATCTTTGGCCAAAGTATCGCAAAATGCTAGTTACGTTTTCCTATGTCACCAAGTTTAAAACAACATGAGATCAGATGAATATTGGTAACAGATATTTAGATATGTTCTTTAAACAGATCACTTATTACCCAGTGTAGGTTAGGATGACAAAGTATACGAAGTATAAAATATGTATTCAATAAATAAGATAACATAAATGAATTGGTAGCTTACCGAGTTATGGAATGAATAGATAGGTTAATCATCGAGTCATTACAACTGCATATTTTTATCCATTGAATTTTATTGGCATGGAATGTTTTTCTAAATATTACGTTATTTAGAATGGTGAACATTATTATAAAAAAAATATCATGATTCTAAATTCTTAAAATGAGAATGTTACAGGAGGTATAAGCGAGCCACGGATCCTCCTGTAATGGGTAGTGTTATCAACCTTGTCATCTGGACCTCGTATGACACATACCTTTCTACATACATGCACTTGCCACTGGGGTAGTTTAATCTTTTCCACATCTCCCTATGCTCCCAATCAAGACTACCCAGTTCCAGCTTCAGCTTCTTTGATTCCTTAAATATGTTTACTCATGCTTAGAAGTATTGAGCAGTGAACATGAAAGGAAGTTTGCACCAAGGGCTCTATGACTCATCTATCAGCCTAAACTTGCCTAGGTAGAAATTTTGATAAACAACAAACTCAGCTTCCCCTTTAGTGGCTACTGGGAGTTGTTTAGGATTTCTCCACTCTACCCCAACGTGTTCCTCAGGCGCGTATACCATTTCTCCAGTCACACCTTGTGGGGTGTTGTCATTGTTTCATAAGCATACTTCTTGAATATCTTCGCGGGAAAAGGATCCTCGGTCAGGTACTCCCATACAAACTTGTCTGGTGCGTCAAACACTCCGATCTTTGAAAATATAATGGTCACAAGGACATTGCTGAAGAGGATTCATTCCCCCTCCTTCACGCAACTAACAATCTCCTCTGTGATATAAGCAGACAAGTTGTATATCATGCCTTTTGTAGTTTTCCTGAAAACATGTAACCAATGTTTATTGACCTGGGTCCATCTCTCCTGGCCATTTAAATTTGTTACCAAATGCGTAGCCATTTTCATTACAGGGTCCTTGATGTCTGAAATGTCATAGTATGTTGACCCCTTCTTGCAGGCATATTCATTTATGGTCTCCTGAATTGCCTCTTTGTCACTCAGGTCATCCTCCAAGTTGTTTCCTTCACATATAAGGCATGTGAACTGAGAGATAAGCTAGGGAGTGACATGCATCTTACACCCTACAAAGTGGAAGTAATCTTCGTGTACCCACAACATTAACCATTGATACAGGCACTCTAGTTTTCCAAAGTAGGGAAACTTATAGAGTTGTAACAACCTTACCTTCTCCATTTTGACCTTAACGTCATCATCATAGATTGGCAAGCCCTCTGGTGTTCATTTACTTATGGGGCACACTAATTCCAGTGCCATCTCCTTCTCTATCATGTTTTTTTGGTGGTTATAATCACTTACAGGCACATTTCTCAGGTCAGATTCCCACTCCTTACCCATCATCACTCCATCTGGGTATTGCATCTCTGCATACCATTCTTCATTTTTGTTTACATTGGGTTCTTTTTTTTTGGCCTTTCCCTTGCCCTTTCCTTTCTTGGGTACCATTTTTGAGGTTTTCTTATCACTCCACTCCCTCCTTGTTACTCTTTCATACTTCTTCCAGCCGTCTATCTCAAATCCGTGATATAAATCTCTTGAACCCTTTCCCTAGTTTGTTGAACCCTAATTGGGATCAAATTTCCATGAGACATCACCTCCTCATAACTCTTTTCACACCCATATAACCCCTTCATTCTAGTTTACAAAATCAAACTAGCTTCTCACACTTCAATCTCATAGATCTTTCTTTGCATGATCAAATTTGGAAACCTTAGTTTATAAAACTCACTCCTTTCTCTATTTAGTAAACTGAAAATGAAAGTGCCTCGACCCTTTAATTATAGTTTTTCTCTTTTCAAACATTAAATGTTACTTGACCTACCATTGTACTTTTTTTGTTTAATGTGGCTTTTTTAAACAAATCCCATCTTCATTGTTTTCACTCACGTGCCCGTCGTGCGTGAAAACTCCTCCAACCTTTTGGCGCGTAACTAATCTAGCATAACAGGAGACTCTTACGCACGCGTAACCCATGCCAAAGGCACTTCTTCTATCCTAATTCTTTCTCTCACCTACCTCATGTTGCTGAAATTCACATTCTCTTCCTTAGTACGCGGGATCTACAAGTAGCTTTATCCTAGCACCAACCATTCTTCTTCCTATTTCACTCGGAAATGTTTCGTTCCTTTTAGAAACAGATAAGGTTAGGGGCCAGGAGGAATACCTGTGGAATGTCGAGATGGTGTGCGCGTACCGTAGAGAAAGATCAAGCTGACTGCGAAGAACTCCTTTTTGTCTTGGAAGGACTACCTACAAATAAGAACACAAGACCACAAGATTTTAATTAGACAATAAATGAGGGAACTGCCTTGGGCCCAGGAAATATAAAACTTCCTTTCGAAGGTGGTCAGTTCCCTTGCTAATATGAATTAACACAAAATACTGTAAGATATCAATTAATTTGTTTCGTTGAACTGGGTAGGGGAAAGGCTGGTTTTCTGGTTTTGATCAGAGGAACCGATGCCGGTTACTGATAACCGATGCCGGTTACTGATAACCGATGCCGGTTACTGATAACCGATACCGGTGGGTTCTAGGATCTTCTTGGTAGCTGTGGTGTTTTGTAAGGCTGGTTTATGGATGATATTAGGAAACGGGATGATTAGAAGCAAAAGAATAATAGTTAGATGTAATGACACGTTGGGTAGTAGATTCAGAGATGGATTTAGGAGGACTGAAATTCACAGAGCATAAGAAATGTTATAACAGAGGACATGCAAGATGTGACTTACTGGTTTTGACAAAGATGCAAGTTGATCTCCTTGGTTGTAAAAACTTCTGGTATTTCCACTCGTCTCTGCTCTGTCAAGTGAAGATCTGGACTCTATTCCTCGCTCGCAATGCTCTCTGTTGATCCAAAAATCCTTTGACTGATCTCTAAAAATGAAATTCTGATCCGTTGTTTTGGTTTGGGGAGCCCATTTACAGGGAACCGATGGCAGTTACGTAACCGACGGCGGTCGAGTAGGAACCGGCATCGGTAAGGAAAAAGTAGGCTATTTTTAGTAAAATAGCCCACCTTCCCTGCTTTTCTCTTGAGAGATCAGTTGCGGGCTTGGTCAAGTGGCTAGAAGGTCGGCTTTGGGTGCGAGTAAGGAGGCATTAGTTATGGATGTGAGTCTAGACCAAGTCATGGGTTTTAATTAGGTTAGTTTAGGGTTAGGGCTAGGTCATGATGAGGTGGCAAAGTGAGGTGGCGGGTAAGGTGATGTGGATTTATCAATTATAAGGTAATTAATAAATCATTGTGTAAGGTTTAGGTGATGAGGTTAGATTGCGAGATGAGATGCGGGTCACAAGGGGTCGTAAGACACAAATTTGGTGTCTACATTAGCCCCATATTGTCATGTAGCTTGTTCTGTAAAGCTGCGCGGACAATAATATGAAGTGGTTTCTCATGTTAAGGATATAGATAATCCCCCTCAAATCTATCGCAGATTGAGTGAATGGGAAATCAGGGATAGGGTTGATAAAGGGTACATGTTGTAGAGAGGATGGTAAGGTGGTGGGGTAGGTCCAAGGAAGCAGATGCATGTTGAAATGCAATAGTACGACTAGGGTACGTGAGTTGACGAGCAAACCAGCAGTGCAGAGGCAAAGGTCGATAGTTTATCAAAACAAGGGTGATATAATCCTGGTATCCAAGGCATAGGAAGTAGCTCCAGGGTATATAACAGGTGAGGTATAGGAACATTTAGGCATGTTCGGCAGTACCAAATGGTTGGTTTGGTTGAGATAAATGTCACGGTCTAGGTCTAGGCAAAGTTGGTCGACAGATCAATTCAAGGACCCTAATCATGCTAAAACACGAATAGGTGAGCTTGATTGAACAAAACGTACATGATGGATGGATAAAATAAAACGTTGATTGTGGGTATGGTATTGAAGTGATACGGCCTTGGGTCGGGCCAAGTGGTTGGGTGGTGGCCCTGGGTCAGGTCATAAGGGTAGAGTGAGGCCTTGGGTCAGGTCAAATTGTTAGGGCGAGGCCTTGGGTGGGGCTGGATAGGTAGGTTGAGGCCTTGGGTCAGGCCGGATGGGTAGGTTGAGGCCTTGGGTCGGGCCAAATGGTTAGGGTGAGGCCTTGGGTCGAGCCGGATGGGTAGGTTGAGGCCTTGGGTCGGGCCTAATGGTTAGGGCGAGGCCTTGGGTCGGGCTGAATGGGTAGGTTGAGGCCTTAGGTCAGGCCGAAAAGGTAGGTTGAGGCCTTAGGTCGCGCCGAATAGGTAGGTTAAGGCCTTAGGTCGGGCCGAATAGGGAGGTTGAGACCCTAGGTCGGGCCGAATAGGTAGGTTGAGGCCGTAGGTCGGGCCGAATGGGTAGGGTGAGGCCTTGGGTCGGGTCGAATAGGTAGGTTGAGGCCTTAGGTCGGGCTGAATAGGTAGGTTGAGGCCTTAGGTCGGGCCGAATAGGTAGGTTGAGGCCTTAGGTCAGGCCGGACAAGTGAACAAATGGTGTGCAACAAAGGTGGATAGAGGCGATATTGGTGAAAAAGAGGCAAGGAGTAAATAAGGGCAAAGAATGGGGTGAAAGTTGGGTAGAGAACCGATGTCGATTCTGCATGACCGATATCGGTTAAGAGACCGATACCGGTTCCTTAGGGAAAAATGAAACCGATATCGGTGAAAGGTGAAAAACCTATAAAAAGAAAAATACGGCTTGTCATTGTCACTTTTGTTATTTGCAAACCAAATCGACTTGTCTGACGTGGAGAGTTGGGATTAGAGGCTTGATTGAGTGAGGTGGAGCTATTGTATTGGCGGAGAGAGTTGATAGTGGGCCCGATTAAGGAGGAGGCAGCAGTTGATTGGCCGGGGACCCAGCAGATCAGGATTGGAGCCATGGCACAGGCAGGAGGAGCTGGACCAGCTGGACCGCCACCACCCATCCCACCACGACGACGTGTCATTGTTCGGGTAGATTCGAAACTCTTTAATTTGGTGATTTGGTTGTATTATGCTAAATTGGGGGTTTGGGTAGGAATTAACCTTTTTTAGGAAATAATGAGAAAATGGAAATGATTTAAAAAAGGGAGAGGGTAGATAGGCTAGATAGGCTAATGTGGGTAGGTGGGTAAGTTTTTAAGGTATTTGGGTGGGTAGATGGGTAGAAATAGGTAAAAAATGGGTTTTGGGGGCCGCACGGGGGTTCGGCTCTGGGAGAAGACAGTGACCGACGTCGGTCACTAAGCGACTGGCATCAGTCGCACAATTTTAGGGAAAGGGAGTGTTGTTGGTGACCGGCGTCAGTTGTGGGTGGGTGTGGGTTTGTGTGGGGGTTGGGTTGGGTTGTGGGTGGGTGTCGGTTGGGGGTGGAGAAGGGTTTGTGTGGGGGTTGGGTTAGGGGTGGAGAAGGGTTTGGTGTAGGGTTGGGTTTAGGGGTGGAGAAGGGTTGGTGTAGGGTTGGGTTTTGGGTTTTTGGGTTGGGGGGTTTTTGTGTGGGAGTTGGTTTTGTGTTGGTGGTTGGGTTGGGTTGTGGGTGGGTGTGGATTGGGGGTGGAGAAGGGTTTGTGTGGGGGTTGGGTTAGGGGTGGAGAAGGGTTTGGAGTAGGGTTGGGTTTTGGGTTTTTAGGGTGGTAGGTTGCTAGAGAGGGGTGGTAGAGAGTTGGGGTATGGTCAGGGGGATAAAAAAGGGTGTTTAGATGATAAAGTAGATGTTGTAATAAAGAGTAGGTCTAAGGATGTGGGTTGGTTTTGCAGGCACGTCAGCAGTTGACGATGAGGGATAGGATGCCCCTGTTGTTGGTGCGGATGAGGACACACGTATCTGCGGCTCATTGGACCATCATGCGCGAGGTGGGACTCGGTGGAGTCCAGAGGTATAGAGTGATAGAGAGAGATCACAGCCTGATGGTCGCCCTCACCGAGAGATGGGATCCGGCGACCAATGTGTTCCATCTCCCGACTGGGGAGATGACCGTCACATTGGAGGATGTGTATCGCATCCTTCGGTTACCTATCGAGGGAGAGGCAGTCTTCCAGGTAGATTCAGAGATGGCCATGGACAACATACTGCAGGTTTTTGGGGATACAACCGCGCTACTGACCTACCATAGCGCAAGTATCGGGTACGGTGACATGTACCGTGCGCATCGACACGAGACACGACTGGCTGTGTTGATGATGGTTGGGATCACCTGCTTCACCCTCCCAGACTCAGAGGGAAGCCGCTTCCCACGAGCTTTGATGGGGGTACTGCTTGAGATGGTGGAGGAGCACACCTGTTATGCCTGGGCACTAGTATATCTGGTGTAATTATACAGGGAGCTATGGGGCTATCGTCGGAGGAGGTGATTTGGTATTTTCTCTACATTTTTGTTGCATTGTTGGGCATACGAGCACATCGTATGAATCAGGCCAGTAGGGTTACCCCAGCAGCCAGGGCCACAGGTCATATACCGATATGGCTTTCAGAGGTGGTTGGGGGTCGTGGGCCAGCCACGAGCAGTTGTTGTAGGTCAGGATGTGGCATACTATAGACATTTGCTAGAGGGCCTGACAGCAGTAGACATTGTATGGAGACCATACAGAGGTCACCATCCTGGCAGAGGAGCCCACTTATAGTTGCTCCTAATCCAGTATACATTCTGGATAGCAGGACGGAGGCCAGGAGAGTACGAGAAGATACTCCTGGAGAGGGTACGCAGGCAGATGGGGCTGCGACAGGATGATCCACCTCCCTTCCCTCAGTACAGGAGGGAGGATGTAGAGGCCCCACTACCTGCACCACAGCCTGTGGATCCAGATTGGGTTGCAGAGAGGCCAGCAGGTGAGGGTGTAGATGATGCTGGGTGCACGGGAGCATACAGGGTGTGGTGGGCTGGGCAGAGAGTAGCCAGGATAGTACCGCCTGCATAGCTAGACATGGCTGTAGTGATAGGAGAGAGAGATCAGCTCAGGGGTCAGGTGCAGCTCTTACAGGGGCAGCTAGCCCAGGCTCAGGCACAGGCACAGGCAGTACCACCACCAGCACCACAGCCACAGGTGCAGGTACAGGAAGCAGCACAGGTACCGGCACCACCGCGGCCACAGGCACCACCAGCAGCACCAGCATAGGCTCAGGGGGCATTAGTTGTAGGTGCCAAGGGACCAGTCCCAGCTCCGTCAGTGGCTCGAGAGCGCTATATGGAGGTTAGAGCAGAGGCCTGATATTATCAGGATATTCTTGATGGTACCAGAGTCGAGTCTCAGGCTTATGCAGCGCATAGGGCAGAGACCTCTCACAGCCAGAGATCTCAGGGAGGTGCAGCCACAACTGGCGTGTCTGTGATGGGCAGGAGGCGAGAGGCACCACAGGGACCAGCGGGGAGAGGTGCCGAGGGCAGTGGGGAGAGCTGAGAGATCCCAGACATGGTTTTTGTATTTAGACGTGGGCACCGGTCTCCGAACCGGGTGTATTGATAGAGGCCTGTGTGCCTATGTATTTTTCTTGTATTCATTCATTCATTTATTGTATACCGGCCTGCGAGCCAAGTCGAGATTTTTTGACAGTTATTGCAGCCTGCGTGCCGGCGTTGTTGTATGATGAGATCACAGAGGCCCCGATGTAGGGCACATTGTATTTTTGAAAACTTGTATATATATATATATATATATATATATAGAGACGATGTTTTGATCCACATGCAGTGTTAAAAATGTGTTTAAATATTTGGTTAATGGTTTGTGGTATAGAATATATGATGAGTTTAAATGACATGTTTATATATGGATGATGTTGATGTTTTTGTTTTTGCACGTATATATGAGTGACAGGTTATGTGATGATTTGTTGGTTTTGTGTTATTGTTATATGTGTAACTGATGAGTTGGATCCAAATGATGTATAGATTGATAGTTTCTTGATATCCGTAGTTGATGGTTTGTGTATTTGTATAAAATAAATGATGTTAATGAAATTGTAATGCTATTTGTGGTGGATGAACAAATGTGGTAAATGGTGTTGTTATGCAGGAAAAGAGGAGGGCGCGACAAAAATTTAGGTGATAAATGAAGAAAAGAACGCTGTTGAGAAAAGATAGGTGTGTAACCGATGTCGGTTATGGAACCGATATCGGTAGCTGATAGACCGATATCGGTTAAGTAACCGATACCGGTTATTTAGGTATGAGATTTTCTAAAAATAGAAAAGCTAGGGTGGTAACTTAAGTTTTAATTTTAGAGCCATGCAAGAGGTTAAATACGCGAACGCGACGATTTTTTACGACTGAGACAGGTATTTGCATGAGAGATTTGAGTGATAAGAAAAGAGTGCTGATCATGGCAGAATGAGGAGAAGCATCCAGCAGGTAGGGACAAGAGGGAAGACAAGGGCCACCTCAAGCTGCTGCAACCCAAGAGGTATTAGCTTGTTTGTGATTTAACTACTGCATGTGTTATGAATAAGAGATTAACTGGGTAGATATGAAAAAGAAAACATGATAACAAGGGTTATAGGTGAGGTAAGTGTTACGGGGTAGGCAATCAGGGGTTTCAGGTATGTTTGTATGTATAAAAAGGAATAAACGAGCAAATTATTGTCGTAGGTGGTGGGTTTAGGCAGGCTGTATAAAGGTGACAGTGACCGGTATCGGTTAGGGACAACCGGTATCGGTTACTAAACCAGTACCTATTTACTATAAACGATACCGGTTGATGTAGAAATTTCTAGAAGGTGAGAAAGAAACTCGTGGGAATTTGATGGATTGAATGGTTGTTTGTTATTTTGATGTGTGCAGGCAGAGGCAGGGTTGAGGATGAATGATAATGTGCCAGCACTGTTGTCACAGATCCGAGCGGATGTAACACCAGCTGAATGGACATTGATAAATCGTTTGGGGTTAAGTGGAATCCGCTATTATTCACAAATTGCACGGAACCATGCTATGTTGCAGGCATTGATTGAAAGATGGAATCCTGAGAAAAATACCTTCTATCTGCCAACAGGTGAAATGACAGTAACATTGGAAGATGTGTTTCGTATTTTGAGACTCCCCATTACAGGAAAATCAGTATATCAGGCACTACCTAGTGCAGCACGGGGAGCGATAACAACAGTATTTGGTCCATACGCACGAGATTTGACACACCGAGGTTTATCCTTTACATATGGGGTAATGTATGCAGCACACCCTGAGGAGACAAGGTTAGCAGTGATATTAATGATAGCGGTAGGGTATTATGCATTACCGAGGGCAGAAGGAGGAAGATTTCCAAAGGCATTGATGTGTGTTATCTAGGAGATGGTAGAAAGGAACGTTACGTTTGCATGGGCACCTGCATATTTGGCGGAGCTATACAGGGGTTTATGGGCTTGTAGGTGAAATCACAGGACGATGCTGGATTGTTCATACTTATTACACTGTTGGGCCTATGAGCACATTGTTTGTGTGCGACCAATAGGCCAATCCCTCCAGGCAGGAGAGACCGGAGTACAGAGGTTGGGATGGAGACGATGGCTCCAGACAGAACAAGAGGTAAGATCTCAGGCCATGACGGGTGACATTGAGTATTACAGGCAGGTATGGGAGAGAGTGATGGTTGCGGATATCTGTTGGAGGCCTTACGGGAACTATATGGTAACAGAGAACATAGCTGAGGAGTTGAGGGGTGTAGAGCGACTGAGGTGGATCGCGGGGCATAGGCCAGGTGAATATGAGAGGATTCCTATAGATCGCGTGCGGCGACAATTTGGATTTGTGCAGGATATATCCCTGGCTTATAGACCATATATGAGGATCGACGCCGAGGCAGCATTCTCACCTCCCCGGCTAACACCTCCAGAAGGGCCTGAAGAGGTAGCAGCCGATCGCAGGGTAATGGATGCAGGAACGACAGAGGCCTATAGATTATGGTGGGTAGCAGAACTGCGAGGTGTACGTGAGTGCCCTGACATAGCTGTGATTATAGCAGAGAGGGATCGTCTGCAGCGTTTAGTTCAGCAGCTCCAAACGCAGGTGAATGAGACAAGAGGATTGTTAGCGGTTGCGGAGTCACGGGCGGGGAGACTAGAGGCTGGAGTTCTCCATGCGAGAGGGCGTATTCAGATGTTATAGGAGAGATTGGTAGATCAGTGGGCAGTACCAATAGCCGTGGTACCTTTGAGGACAAATAGGCCCGGCGAGAGGGGTCGACGATCACGATCATCACCTAGTTCGGGATGAGGCGTGAGGGTCTGAGTAAATGTTAACAAGGTATAAGAATAAAGATGTCGACCTGCATGTCGATGATAGAGAAGATGTATTTGTTTAACATCTAAATAAAACTGAATATGTATGTTGATTTGAGTTACGATAAAAATAAGAATGTTTGTGTTTTGATTGTCGGTGTTTTGAAAAGGATAAAGAGGAATGTGATTAAATAGAAATACACAAAAATATTTATATTCACCACACAGGATAGGTTATGGTAGGGGATGGTCGAGCTAACCTTGGGATACCCCATGTCTCCGAAGTGCTGCCTACATAGCCCATTGTACAAAGCAAGGAGGGGCCTCAGACCGATGTAGTTCTCCCTTAGGACCAGGGAGAAGTGAATTCAGGAAATTTGGTATGGTTTAGGCAATTGTTTGGTTGGTAAAAATATTAAGATTGGTAAAGGTAAGGTTGATGGTGTTGTAATGAATTGGTGATGTTGTAAAAGGTATAAGGGAAGTGAAAGTTAGCCTAGCCAAGTAGAAGGGAACCATGTCCTGATTAAGGTCAACACACCATCCTAGATGCAAGGCAAAGCAGAAAGAGTGCTCCGTAGGTGAAAAGAGCTAAACAAACCACACAACGTGGAACGAGCTTGGAGCCCTAGGTACCGTGCATAGATGAGAAGTCAATAGGTGAAAAGAGTTGTGTGATCACAATATATCGAGCGTACATTACGTCCCTTGAGTTGAAACAAATGGTGAGGTGAGGTGGATGGTATAGCTGAGGTGCAGAGAACTTATTACAAAGTGAGTGTTCTGACGAAAGAGAACCTACCCTAAATAGACAAGTCCATGACTCAAAAGCCCTTTTGAATGAGGCTTTTATTTTATTGAATGTAGACTGATCGATGTGGGAAGTCTAGAAGGGATATTGATTGTATTATTCTTGAGGTCTTCACGAAGCTGATCGATGTGAGAAGCTTCTGCTAGAGGCTGACTGTGTATAGCTGTCCTTCGAGGGAGCAGTCTATTTAAAGTAGCAGATATGATTTTAGTGCATAGCTGTCCTTCAGGGGAGCAGTCTATAGAGAATAGCAGCAATAATTTGGCATATAGTTGTTCTTCGAGGGAGCAGTCTATATTTTATTTAGATGACTAGATGTTCTTTTTAGCGTGAAGCATCTAGTTTAGTAGGAATTTTGACTCAAGAAAATCCCATAAGAATACGGCTTATTTTAATAAGTTGAAGTCATGGACTAGACTAAAAAGGGGAAGGCATCGTTAAGGGGAGGTGTGGGGTGAGCTTGATTTTATTTCGAGATGTAGGAAACAAGTGCATGTGGTGGTATGGGAGCTCAAGGGACGAGAAGTGGGCGGATAAGAAGTGATATAACACTAATTTCAACAATAGAATGGTCGAAGATGCAAGGCATTAAGGGGCTCAGGCTCAGGCTTACCATTAAGTGAAGCTAAACGATAAGTACTAGATCCATAGGTGTGAGTGATTATATAAGGCCCAATCCAATTGGGAGCAAATTTTCCACATTTGCTCTTTTCTAGTTTGGTTACATGTTGATTCTCTTTGAGGACAAGATCACCAACCTTAAAGGTACGCTCATGAAGTCGCTTATCATAAGCACGTTTAATGTGTTTTTGATAGATTTGAAGGTGATCAAGAGCTGTAAGACAGCGTTTGTCAAGAAGCTCCAATTGGGCTAACCGCTCTTGACGGAAATCATCGTTGGTGAGAATATCCTGAAGAGATATTCTAAGGGAGGGTATTTGTATTTCGAGAGGAAAAACAGCCTCTGTACCGTATACCAAAGAAAAAGTGTGGCATTAGTAGAGGTACGAATGCTAGTTACGATAAGCCCAAAGGACAAAGGGAATGTGATCGTGCCAATTTTTGCCGGAGTCATTAACAACTTTCAATGAGGATTTTGGTTAGTGTTTTATTAGAGGACTCGGCTTGCCCATTGGCCTGTGGATAGTAAGGTGATGAGAAACTAAGTTTGATACCAAAGTTGTCACAAAGGTCTTGTAACAACTTGTTTTTAAAAGATTTACCATTATCTGTTATTAGGCGATGAGGAATACCAAAACGACAGATAATGTGATGGTTAATGAATTTGACAAAAAAAAAATTTTGATTGAAATGAGTGGAATAGCCTCCACCCAGTTTGTGTAATATTCGGTCGCTGTGATTATCCAACGGTGACGTTGTGAAGAGGTCGGGTGAATCTCACCAATAAGGTCTAAACCCCATTGTGAGAAAGGGCCAAGATCTTGAGCGACCTGGAGCGGGTGGCTAGGAGTATGTTGAAGGTTGGCATGTTTGCTGACACATAAACAACGCTTAACATATTCGTAGCAGTCGTATATTGAGAGTAGTCCAATAATAACCAAGGCGAAGGATTCGTTTGGCCATGGCAAGGCCGCTAAAATGTCCACCACAAATACCGTCATGGACCTGTTGGATGGTATGAGTGGCCTCCGCGCCAGTTAGACAGCGAAGGAGGATGCCATCAAAGCCACGTTTATAGAGGAGTCGCCCCATGACAACATAACGCGAAACACTTTTAAGAAAAGCACGTTTGCCGTTACTAGTAAGGTAAGGTGGGAGGACAGAGATTGTAAGGTAGTCGTGAAATTGGTGGTACCAAGTATCTGTGAACTAGTAGACACAGTATTTATCGTACAAACTACCGGGGTTGAATAGGATGGGACAAATAAGTTGTTGGACCACGACGAATAAATTCAGAGTCAGTTGGTGCGGCGGGAATTTGCGAGGCTAGGCAAGCCATAGTGTCCGCAATTTGTTAGTGGAGCGTGGAATGGTTTGTATAGAATAGTGAGTAAATAAGGCTAGAAGTGAATCCACGTAGTGTTTGTATTTTTGAATTTCCTCGTTTTTGCATTGGTAGATGCCATAACTTGATTGACTACCAATTGAGAGTCGCCAAAAATGTTGATAGATTTGATGCCTAAGTGTAACGCAACTTGGAGACCCAGAACAAGGGCCTCGTATTCTGCTGTATTATTATTGCAAGGGAAATCAAGCCGGAATGAAAGAGGCATAGGTTTAGCGTCGAGAGGAATGAGAACAACGCCGTCTCCTCTGCCGCGCTGGCATTTAGATCCATCAAAGAAGAGGGTCATTTGATACAACTCTTCCCAGAGTGAAAGAGTGGCGATGAGTTCGTCGGGGAAGGTAAAATTGGTAAATTGTTCCCCAGGTAAAGGGGCCTCCGCAAGTTGGTCTACAAGAGTTTGTCCTTTGATTGATTTCTGTTGTACGAATTCAAGGTCAAGGTCAGCGAGGAGCATAAGCCATCGAGCGATACGTTGGTTTAGATGCGGTTTGGCGTACAGGTAATGAATGGGGTCTGTGTTGGTGATGACAAAATTTTTGTGATTCAGGAGGTAATGTCAGAGTTTGGTGGCTACAAATGATAGGGCAAAGCACAATTTTTCTACATGTGTATACCTAGTCTCATAATCCATGAGGGTACAGACTTATTATAATAAACGACCCTGGTTCTCGTCTCGTTGCCGAATCCTTGATATGTGCGAGCATAGACACCTATAGCATGGGTCACTGGCGGAAAGATAAGTAGAAAGGGTGGTCGTCCTGAGGTGGGATGAAGCACGAGTGCTGTGCAAGAGATAGGATTTGAGAGCTTTCGAAGCTTGGTGGACACTCCTCACTCCATTGAAGGCAATGGTCCTTTTTAAGAAGGTGATGAAAAAGTGTTGGACACTGATCGAGAGTTGGGAGATGAAACGTGATAGATTTGGAGCTTACCTTGTAAACTACCGCCAATTGTTGAATTTTTTGGGTGGGGGCATTTCTAGGATATGGCCTTTGGAACTTAGATGGGGATCGACCTCAATGCCACGCAAAGAGACGATAAAAGCCAAAGATTTTTCCCAAACAGAACACCAAAGATCACAATTCTGTCGGCTTGAAGGCGACAGAATATCTGTAACAGGCGATCAAAAATATATGGTTAAAACATCGGATGTTCACTACGTGTTTCAGACTTGCCGGAGAAGATTCGTCGACATAATCTTCCAAGGTACGATGTGCATAATGTCATGAAAAAATGTAGGTCATAGGCCGCTGATAGGTAGCACCCAGCATTCTTAAGGCCAAATGGCCATTGACACGATAACAGAAGGTCGCCCAATGAGTTATGAGCAGTTTTGTGTTGATCGGCAGGGCACCAAAATTTGGTTGTATCCTTGAAAAAGCCTCCATGGAGGAGAGAGATTCTTATGGACCTGCAGTCTAGAATCAACAAGTCTGGTCAATGCTAGGTAAGGGAAGTCATCCTAAGGGCAAGCGAGGTTAAGATCCCAGAAAATACTAAGATGACAATAATCCCGAAGTCCAAAACCTGTCAACCTATGATAATGACAAGGTCGAATGATTAAAGAAATCAATTGAGGATAAGTCAATAGGCAAGAATGAAAAGGAAAACCAAGAAAGAGAAGTCGATTGGAAGAGACAATCCTCTAAATTGACCCAAAAGAAGACAATGAAAAAAAATGTGGATGCAGTTTTTTCTCAATTTCTGTCTTGACTGGTTTGAATCGGGTTCAGGTTGATGTTATGGACGGGCAATGGTGGATCAATTCTTTGGCATGTCAGAATAAGACCTGCGAAAGGTTGTTTGAGCATGGAGAAAGTTAGTAAAGGCGGCTTGTTCTGATGTGTTAAGGGATTGTCCAATCTTCACAATGTGAGGATCCTCCTCCGTGGTGGTGCTTGATTTCTATGTACGATTCATTCCAGCATGGTTTGGGGTTTCAGATGGTAAGGTCGTTGAATAATAAGAATCATCGCGCCAGAAGTGAGGATGGATTCGTCATCCTGCATTCAATCAACATTAATCAAAGGCAGAATCCTCTTCGGATCATGTCTGGATACCGAAAGGGGAAGAGAAGAATGGGTCCTCATTACACGTTGATAAGTGAGAGGACATATGTAATTTTTTGATAGCTTTATGAAAAAAAAAAGTTGGAGGGATGGATTCAGGCGGTCTATAGATTTTTGTGGATGATGATGGCAAAGTGGGTGGGTGATGATGGTTTGTAGGGGCGATGTCTTTTCTTCCAGGAAACAGCTGACAGGAGGGTGTCTACGTGTAGGTGTTCAGAAAACCGGAGACCACTACGTCATTATGTTATGGGTAGTCACGGGAATGAGGGGAATGAGTTGTATGTCGGCCTTGTTCGTAAAGGGCCACAAAAACCAAAGCATTTCCACGCACAGCGAGTTACGAGTCAAGAAGGTGAGGGCGAAACGACGATTTGTTCAAAAGTATTGAAAATTGGATTGGAAGGGAACCACACCAAGAGGGGGTTCAGAGGTAATGGAGGGATGCGTCAACACCCCCATACGTTAGGTTTAGTGCGGCAATGGGGTTTGGGCCATAAAGAGATTACCTCCCCCACGCGACGGGTCGTAGGTGGGGATGTGCATGGAATTGTCCGTACTCCTGGGGTTTGTTGGAGGGAAAGAAACTAACTTTTATATAGCCGGTACTCCTCCCAGCGTTAAGCGCTGAAAACATATACTAAGGGGTCGGAGGTTGCCCAATGTTAGCTACGGGAAGGGGAAGTGGTTTTTGCGATGGTGGTTTCATCAGTTGAAGCGTAGGGCGGTTGAGGTGGATGGTTGAGGTACATTGAAGAGGATGGTTGGTTTGAATGTATGGGTTATGTCTTGATTGGATAAGCACATTTAGGGCGGTTATATTATAAAACATATGCAGGTTTTAAAGGGGGGAGGCTCAGATTTTACGGTTGTAGACTTCCCTCGTACTCAAATTTATGCAATTCTATGTAATGTTGACGGGAACAACACGCATACCATGGCTCGGATCAAGGACGACCATCCCAGCAATATATTAATTGGAATCTCCCTCCAAGACATAGAAGAGTAGAAGAGTTCGGGGTAAAAGAAGAGTCGGGTAAGTTAAAGTACGTGGTCCTACCTGAATGTGAGATAACGGTGCCTAAGTAGACTAGAAGTAATAGCGTCATTGAATAATGACCGACAACATGATGGGGTTGGCGCACATGCAAAGAAGGATATTCATTTGTTGGAAGGCTTTTGAAGAGATGATGTTTAGGCTAGAACCCCCGTCAATCATAACACGGACGTAACCGAAGTGTCCCGGATTGTAAGCTGAGAGAAAAGGAGTAGGGCAGGGTCTTCTGTACAAAGTCAACAATTTCGTCTTCGGAAACTGACTGCAGCAGCGTGTTGTACAGAGACAGAAGTGGGGGGGGCAGGGGTTGTTTGGTGAGAGAAGCAACGTGATGGTGTTAGAATGGAGGCGGGACCAGGACAGGTTTCATAGGTAAAACCTCTACCCTGAAGGATATCAACGAGAGATTGTCGATGAGATTCGGAAGTCTGAATGAGACATACAGTGTCATTTGACGGGTGTTGAGTGGTATGAAGTGTTTAATCATATTTTGGTGAGCAATGCCATAGAGACGGGATAGGCGGGGTGTCCGAGACATGACCACTTTAGGGGTTGGTACAATCGGGAGTGTTGGACGGAGAAAGAAGATGCCGCAGGTGTGTTGGTTGTCTTTTTCTTTCCCATTGTGTTCTGCCCGCGAGTAGTAGCCGAAACTAATCATATAATTTCATAGACTGAGAGAGGAAGAGGGTTGGGATAGGGATAAATTCATGGTCTTAAAGAGTGGGGTTTGTTGGGTTGTAATAATGAATAGATTTTGTGAGGCGGGGACAGAGGGTATATAGGAGAGGGAATGGAACTATAGGTCTCTCCCTTAGTAAGTTGTCTTTCTAATCGTTCTATCTGGGAAGGAGAGGTGAACTGACGAAAGGATGGTTTTAGAGCTTTGCATCCCTCCGCATCCATTGTCTGGTGTTTGGTAGTGATAAGCGCAGATTTTAGACTCATCGTAACCCATAGTCGGGGGTTAGCGGGTCATAAAGTCTAAGTGGAGGTAGGGGAAATGCGTCGCAATTCTCCCACCAACATAGCAAGGATTTTGGCGTAAGACACCTTTGAGTGGGTCAAAATCGGAAGAGGATGAGGTTATGTGCTGATTTGTTGGTTTTGTGTTATTGTTATCGTGTGTACGATTAGTTGGATCCCATGATGATAGATTTTGATAGTTTCCTGATTCCGTAGTGATGGTTTTGTATTTTGTATAAATAAATGATGTTAATGAAATGTAAATGCTATTTGTGGTGGATGCACAAATGTGGTAAATGGTGTTGTTAATGGCAGGAACAGAGGAGGTCTCGACAAAAATTTAGGTGATGATAATGAATAAAGAACGCTGTTGAAGAAAGATAGGTGTGTACCAGATGTCGTTATGGAACCGATAATCGGTACTGATGACCGCTATCGGTTCGTAACCGATACCGGTTATTTAGGTATGAGATTTTCTAAAATTAGAAAGCTAGGGTGGTACTTAAGTTTTAATTTTAAGAGCCATGCAAGAGGTTAATACTCGAACGCGACATTTTTTACGACTCGCCCTTGTCTTTGGTCCAGCGCAGCTTTGCGTGATAAGAAAAGAGGCTGATCATGGCAGAATGAGGAGAACATTCCAGCAGAGTCGGGACAGCGAAGGACGACAAGGGCCACCTCAATCTTCTGCAAAACCCAAGAGGTCTTAGCTTGTTGTGATTTAACTACTGCATGTGTTATGAATAGAGATTAACTGGGTATATATGAAAATAACACAGGAAACAGGGTTATAGGTAGTAATGTTACGGGGTTAGGCAATCAGGGGTTTCAGGTATGTTTGGTAATGTAATAAAAAGGAATATAACGAGCAAATTAATTGTCGTAGTGGTTGGTTTAGCAGGCTGTATAAAGGTTTAACATGACCGGTATCGTAGACAACCGGTATCGGTTAAAACCGACCTATTTCTATAAACAACCGGTTTTATGTAGAAATTTTCTAGAAGGTGAGAAGAACTCGTGGGAATTTGATGGATTGAATTGTTGTTGTTTATTTTGATTGTGCAGGCCTAGGCAGGGTGAGGAATGAATGATAATGTGGCCAGCACTGTTGTCACACACAGTATCCTAGCGGATGTAACCAGCTGGAATGGACTTGATAAATCGTTTGGGGTTAAGTGGAATCCCTATTATTCACAAATTGCAAACGGAACCATGCTATGTTTCCAGTCCATTATTTTAAAGATGAATCCTGAGAAAAATCCTTCTATCTGCCAACAGTTGCACTGACATAACATTGGAAGAATGCTGTTTCGTATTTTGAGACTCCCATTAACAGAAAACAGTATATTCATCACTACCTATTGCAGCACGGGGATCGCTAACAACAGTATTTTGGAAATCCATCACGCACGAGATTTTGACACACCGATTTTACCTTTACATAGGGGTAATGTTATTCAGCACACCCTGAGGAGACAAGGTTTATCAGTGATTATTAATGATATGCGTAGGGTATTATGCTTACCGAGGGCAGAAGGAGAAGATTTCCAAGGCATTGATGTGTGTTATCGGAGGAGATGGTAGAACGGACGTTACGTTTTGCAGGGCACTGCATATTTGGGCGGAGCTATACAGGGGGTTTATTATGGGCTTTAGTCTGAAATCACAGACGCTGCTGGATTGTTCATACTTTTACCTGTTGGGCCTATGAAGCAATTGTTTGTGTGGGTAGCGACCAATATGCCCAATCCCCCGGCAGGAGAGACCGGAGTACAGAGGTTTGGGATGAGACGATGGCTCCAGACCAACAGAGGTACGATCTCAGGCCATGCGGGTGACATTGAGTATTACAGGCCGGTATGGGAGAGAGGATGGTTGCGTATATCTTTTTGGAGCCTTACGGGAACTATTGGTAACAGAGAACATAAGCTGGATTTTGATGGTTGTAGAGGCGACTGAGGTGATCGCGGGGCATATGGCCAGGTGAATATGAAGAGGATTCCTATCGATCGCGTGCGGCGACAATTTGATTTGGTGCGTATATATATCCTGTCTTATAGACTCATATAGGATCGACGCCGATGCGCATTCTCACCTCCCCTCGGCTAACACCTCCAGAAGGGCCTTAGAGGTCAGCATCCGATCGCGGTAATGGCTGCAGGACGACAGAGGCCTATAGATTATGGTGGGTAGCAGAACCTGCTAGTGTCTGAGTGCCCTGACATAGCTGTGATTATAGCAAGAGGGTCGTCTGCAGCGTTTAGTTAGGCAGCTTCCAAAGCATGTGAATGAGACAGAGAGATTGTTAGCGTTGCGGAGTCACGTCGGGGAGCACTAGAGGCTGGATTTCCTCCATGCCGAGGGCGTATTTTCAGATGTTATAAGAGATTGGTAATCAGTGAGGGGGGCAGTACAATAGTCCGTCGTCGGTACCATTTGAGGACAAATAGGCCCGGCGAGAGGGTCGACGATCAATCATCACCTAGTTCTGATGAGGCGTGAGGGTCTGAGTAAATGTCACAAGGTATACAAATAAAAGATGTCCGATTAGCCTGCATGTAATCTCAGGTATGTATTATTGGAAATGTAAAGATTGGACGGGATGTGGTGATGGTTATTTAAGACGGTGGAGGAGAGCTCCTCCAAGTCAGACGACGCACTGTGGGAGTGTAGAGCGTTGGTTGTAGTGCGAGCTTGAATAATTTTAGCCATTGTGGGATCATGGGGTGAAAATAGAGTGTGTGGGGAGAGGAGCTGTGGGGATGATATTGATCGTGGGGAGAAGGAATACGGGGGTAAGAATTGGTGTACTTGCGGTTGTTGAGATGGACAGGCGCAGGGGGCGTGGGGGAGGTGTAGCTACGATAGAAAAGAGTTAAGATGAAGATTTGGTTTTTTGTGATAAGAGTAGGTATGGGCTATGTTGGGTTGTTTTTGTTCTTTTGGCGGTGGGGGGTGGGGAGTTTGGATGATTGTGAATGGGGGGGAGGGGGGAACGAGGGGCCTTCAAGGAGGGTATAATGGCATATTCCGCAGTAGTGCAAGGAGTGTTGGGGGGTTCTGAGGGGGTGTGGGGGCGGGCTAAAAATCTGAAGGGTCCATAGGTGTGACGCTTAGATAACGCCGGGCGAGGCGGACCTTGATGTATAGATATCTTGCAAGGGACCGAGGTAAGCGGCTAAATGTGAGCGAGGGATTGAGAAAGGGGGTGAGGTTTTTAGTAGTGTAGCTGGTGGATTCCTGTGGGGTTGGGGCCTAGTTCAGGGGGGTGGGGGGTTTGGGGTCTTGTCTACTGGGCGTAGGGATGAATAGGGGAGGAGAGGATAAAAGGTGGGGGGGGAAGGGCACGGAAGGAGGAAAGAGAGAAGGGAGCGATAAAGGTGAAACCCTAGCTGGATAGGGTGAGAGCAAGGGTTCCATATGATTGGGCTGCGTCGAAAAGACTTCTCCAGAAACACGAGGAAAATGTTAAAAGGTCGATTCGGCATGAGTAGCAATTTCTAACGATGCAGTATGGAGGGGTGGGGGGGGGTGTCCAAATTAAGGTGGGGAAAGGAAGCAGGGAGTAGTAGGCCCTTTGGAGAGGATGGGATAACTCCACCGGGGTTGAGGTGGTGGACGGGGGGAGAGGGGTACGTCGGCGAGGAGCCTTTCAAGGGAGGCTTGTTCGGATCGTGGCGAGATCAATCTAACACCTCAGGAGGGTGTAAGTGTTCGGCGAATTTTATGGGCTGGTCGGCGAAGGGGGACTAGCGGGCGGAAAAAGGTTCGTGGGGCCTCAGACCGATGTAGTTCTCCCTTAGACGCAGGGAGAGTGATTCAGGAACTTTGGTAGGTTTAGGCAATTGTTTGGTTGGTAAAATATTACGATTGGTAAAGGTTAGTTGATGAGTGTTTGTAATGAATTGTTGAATGTTTAAAAGTATAAGGAAGTAAGTTAGCCTAGCCAGTAGAAGGTAACCATGTCCTTGATTAAGGTCAACACACCATCCTAATGCAAGGCACAGCAGAAAGAGTGCTCCGTAGTGAAAGAGCTAAACAACCACCCAACGTGGACCGAGCTTGGAGCCCTATGGTACCCGTGCTACTAAGAAGTCATAGGTGAAAAATATTGTGTGAATCACAATATATCGTCGTATCACTTACGTCCCTTGAGTTGAAAACAAATGGTGAGGTGAGGTGGATGGTATAGCGAGTTGCAGAGACTTATTACCAAGTGAGTGTTCTGCGAAAGACAAAAAAGCCGCCCTAAATAGACAATTTCCACATGACTCAAAAGCCCTTTTGAATGAGGCTTTTTTTTTTGAATGTAGACTGATCGCTGTTGGGAAGTTCTAGAAGGAATATTGATTGTAAATTCTTCTTTATTTCTTCACGAAGCTTATCGATTAGAAGCTTCTGCTAGAGGCTGACTTGTATAGCTGTCCTTCGCAGGGAAGCAGTCTATTAAGTAGCAAAACATAGGATTTTAGGGCGTTTTCTTTCAGGGAGCAGTCTATAGAGAATAGCACAATATTTGGCTATGTTTTTCTTCGCGGGAGCATCTATATTTTTATTTAGATGACTAGATGTTCTTTTTAGCGTAAGCATCTATTTTATAGAATTTTGACTCAAGAAATCCTAAGATACGGCTTTTTTATAAGTTTAAGTCATGGACTATACTAAAAAGGAAGGCATTTCGTTAGGGGAGGTTGTGGGTTAGCTTGATTTTATTATCGAGATGTAGAAACAATTGCTGTGTGTATGGGAGCTCAAGGACGAGATTGGGGGCGGATAGAAGTTGTATAAACACTAAATTTCAACATAGAATGGTCCGAAGATGCAGGCATTAAGGGCTCAGCTCCGGCTTACCATTAAGTGAAAGCTACACGATAAGTACTGCTCCCATAGGTTGTGAGTGATTATAATAAGGCCCAACCATTGGGAGCAAATTTTTCCACATTGCTCTTTTCTATTTTGGTTACATGTGCTTCTCTTGAGGACAAGATCACGCAACCTTAAAGTTACGGCTCCATGAAAGAGTCGCTTATCATAAGCACGTTTCATGTGTTTTTGATAGATTTGAAGGTGATCAAGAGCTTAAGACACGTTTTGTCAAGAAGCTCCAATTAAAGTGTGCTAACCCGCTCTTGCGAAATATCGTTGGTGAGAATTCCTGACGATATATTCTAAAGGGAGGTATTTTGTAATGTTCGAGAGGAAAAACAGCCTCGTACCAGTATACCAAAGAAAAATGTGTGGCATATAGAGGTACGAATGCGTACTATAAGCCAAAGGACAAGGAAATTGTGATCATGCCAATTTTTGCCGGTCTTCCCACCCCCCCCCCCCCCCCCATTAACAACTTGCAGGATTTTTTGGTATTTTTTTATTAGAAGGACTCGGCTTGCCCATTGGCCTGTGGATAGTAGTGATTGAGAACTAAGTTTGATACCAAAGTGTCACTAAGGTCTGTCACAACTTGTTTTTAAAAATTTACCAGTATCTGTTATTCGGCGATGAGGAAACCAAAGCACAGATAATTTGATGGTTTAATGAATTTGACAAAAAAAAAAATTTTTATTGAAATGAGTGGAATCGCCTCCACCCCATTTGTGTAATATTCTGTCGCTGTGATTATCCAACGGTACGTTGTGAGGGTTCGGTGATCTCACCTAATACGGTCTAACCCATGTGAAGGCCAAAAGATCTGCGCGACCTGAGCGGTTGGCTAGGGTATGTTGAAGTTTGCATGTTGCTGACCCATAACTCACCCAAACGCTTACATATTCGTAGCAGTCGTTATTTGAGATTATTCCAATAATACCAATGCAAGGATCGTTTGGGCCATGGCAAGGCCGCTAAAATGTCCAACCACAAATACGTCATGGACCTGTTGGATGGTATGAAGTGGCCCTCCGCGCCAGTTAGACAGCGAAAGGAGGATCATCAAAGCCACTGTTATAGAGGAGTCGCCCCATGACAACAAACCTAACACTTTTTAAGAAAGCAGTTTGCCGTGACTAGTAAGGTAGGTGGGAAGGACAGAGATTGTAAGGTAGTCGTGAAATTGGTGTTACCAGTAATCCTGTTGAACTAGTAGACACAGTATTTATCGTACAAATACCGGGGTTGAATAGGGATGGGACAAAGTTTTGGACCACGTACGCTAATTCAGAGTCAGTTGGTGCGGGCGGGAATTTTGCGAGGCTAGGCAAGCATAGTTGTCCGCAAATTTGTTAGTGGAGCGGGAAATGGTTTGAATAGAATAGTGAGTAATAAGGCTAGAAAGTAATCCCGTATGTTTGTATTTTTTTGAATTTCCTTCCTTCCTTTCCTCGTTTTTTGCATTGGTAGATGCCCTACCTTGATGACTACCAATTGAGAGTCGCCAAAAATGTTGATAGATTTGATGCCTAGTGTAACTCAACTTGGAGACCCAGACAAGGGCCTCCTTATTCGCTGTAATTATTATTGCAGGGAAATCAAGCCTGGAAGAAAGAGCATAGGTTTACGGCGAGAGGATGAGAACAACCCGGCTCCTCTGCCAGCGCTGGCATTAGATCCATCAAGAATAGGTTCATGTGATACAACTCTTCAAGTAAGAGTGGGCATGAGTTCTCGGGGAAGGTTAAATTTGTATTGTTCCCGCAGGTAAAGGGGCCTCGCAAGTTGTCTCCAGAGTTTGTCCTTTTGAGTGATTTCTTTGTACGAATTTTCAAGGAGTCAGGTCCAGCGAGGAGCATAAGCCATGAGCGATACGTTGGTTTAATGCGGTTTGGCGTACAGTTAATGAATGGGTCTTGTGTTGGTGGATGACAAATTTATGGTGATTCAGGGAGTATGTCCATTTTAGGTGGCTACAAATGATAGGGCACAGCACATTTTTCTACATGTGTATACCGAGTCTCATAAATCCATGAGTGGTACGACTTATAATAATAAACGACCTGTTTCGCGTCGTGCCGAATCCTGATGTAGCGAGCATAGTCACCTATAGCAATGGCACTGGCGGAAAGATAAAGTGTAAAAGGGTGGTTGTCCTGGGGTGTGATACGCACGGGTGGCTCAAGAGATAGGATTTGAGAGCTTCGAAGGCTTGGTGACACTCCTCCCTCTCATTGAAAGTCAATGTCCCTTTTAAGAAGTGATGAAAAGTTGACAACTGTCCGGAGTTGGAATGACCGTCGGATAGATTGGAGCTTACCTTGTAAACTACGGCAATTGTTTGAGATTTTTGGTGGGGGCATTTTCTAGATAGCTTTGACTTTAGATGGCTCCGACCTCAATGCCCAAAGAGACGATAAAGCCAAGAATTTTTCCCAAAAGAACACCACAGACCAATTCTTCGGTTGAAGGCGGACAGAATGTGTACAGGCGAACATCCAAAAAAATATGTTTAACACATCGAATGTTTCACTAAACCGATGTTTAGACGTTGCCGAGAAGATCGTCGACATAATCTTCAATGATAGTGTGCATACTGTCATGAAATGAGGTCATGAGCCAGCTGATAGGTCGCCACCAGCATTCTTAAAGTCCAAATGTCATGGACACGATCCAGAAGTTTTCCCCCAGGAGTTATGAGGCAGTGTTTGTGTTGATCCGGCAGGGGCAACCAAAATTTTGGTGGTATCCTGAAAAGCCATCCAGGAGAGAAGTCAAACAATCCTTTGACCTGCATTAGATCAACAAGTTTGGTCAATTCTGAGTAAGGGAAGCAATCCTTAGGGCAAGCGAGGTTTAGATCCCAGAATCTTGCATATATCCCGAAGTCCACCTGTCACTTTTAGTGGACAGGTCGGAATGTTAGAAATCCAATTAGGATAGTCATAGGAAGATGAAGGAACAGAAAGAGTCGTTGGAGCTCCTCTTGACCAGGAGCAATGTTGGATGCATTTTTCTCAATTTCTGTTTGACTGGTTTGGAATCGGGTTCCGGGGGATGTTCGACGGCAAGGTCGGATCACTTCTTGGCATGTCAGAATAAGACCAATTCGAACGGTTGGTTGTGTGGAGCATGGAAATTAGTTAACTGCGGCTTTGTTCTGATGTGTTAAGGGCT
Source organism: Taxus chinensis (assembly GCA_019776745.2). Lineage (NCBI taxonomy): Eukaryota > Viridiplantae > Streptophyta > Pinopsida > Cupressales > Taxaceae > Taxus > Taxus chinensis. The sequence goes on along the minus strand of CM034150.1, from coordinate 822,531,052 downwards.
TGTCCAATCTCCCCCCAAAACCCATGTTAGGATCCGCCTCCGGTGGATGTTGATTTCTATGGTGAGTTCATCAGCATATTGGGTTCAGATGGTAGGCTCGTAGTGAATATAGAGTCATTCCCCGCGCAAGGTAAGTGAAGGATTCGTCATCCGGCATTCACAACAACCTGCTCAAAGGCGAATCCTCTTCCGATCATGTCGGATACCGAATGGGAAAGAGAAGATGGGTCCTCATTATCACGTTGATAAGGTGAGAGGACCCTATGAAGATAGCTTTCATTAAAAAGAAAAGTTAGGAGGGATGGGATTCGGTCCTTAGATTTTTGTGTGATGATGAATGGCAAAGTGGGTGATGATGGTTTGGTAGGGGCGATGTCTTTCTTTTTCCAGGATACAGCTGACAGAGGGTCTCCTGTGTAGGTGTTTCAGGCAAACGCGAACCACTACACTGCACTACGATCATTATGTTTTATGGTAGTCACTGATGAGTGTATGTCCGGCCTTGTTCGTAAGGCCAAAACCAAGCCTTTCCACGCACATGCGAGTCAAGAGGTGAGGGCGAAACGACATTTGTCACAGTATTGAAAATTGGAGATGGAAGGAACCACACAAGTGAGTTCATAGGTAATGGAGATGCGTAACACCCCAAAAAAATAACGTTAGTGAGTCGGCGGCAATGGGGTGGTCCATAAGAGATTACCTCCGTCCACGCGACCGGTCGTAGGTGGGAGGTCGGGAATTGTCCGTACTCCTGCTGTTATGGGAAAGAACTAACGTTATATAGAGCGGTACTCCCAAAGCGTTAATGCGCTGAAAAACACTCTACTAAGGGTCTGCGGTTGAATGTCTACGGAAGGGAGTGGTTTTTTTTTGCGATGGTTTCATCGTTAAAGGGCGAGGCGGCAGGTTGAGGTGGATGGTTTGAAGGTACATTTGAGAAGGATGGTTTGGTTGAATGATGGGTGTCTTGATTGGTATAAAAGCCCCATCGTTTGGATTTAGGGGCTGTATACCATCCTTTCAGGTGTTTTAAAGGGGGTGCTCAGCTTTACGGTGTAGGACTTCCCCTCGTATCAAAATTTATGCATCTATGTAATGTTTGATGGAAACCAGCCCAGGCTCGATCCAAGGACGACCCAGCAATATATTATATTGTAACTCTCCCTCCAAACATAGAGAGTCGGGTAAATACGTGGTCCTACCTGAATGTTGAGGATCACGGTGCCTAAGGTAGAAGTAATAGCGTCAATTGATGACCGCAACATGAGGGTTGGCGCACATGCAACTGAGGGATATTCAGTTGTTTGAAAGGCTTTTGAGAGAGATGTTTTAGGCTTAGCACCCCCCTTCAATCATAACCCAAAAACGACGTACCGCATTGTCCGGATGTAAGCTAGATGAAAGAAGTATGGTCAGGGTCTTCTGTTACCAAAGTCAACAATTTCGTCTTCGTAGAAACGAACTGCAGCGCCTTGTTGAAGAGAGACAGAAGTGGTTGGGGCAACTGGTTGTTTTGGTAGAGAACAACGTGATTGGGTGTTAGAAATGGAGGGCGACAGGCAGGTTTCATTTCATTATAAAACTCTATCCCCATCCTTGAAGGTATCAACGAGAGTTGGTCGATGAGATGCCGGAATCTTGAATAGATCATACAGTGTCATTTTTTTTTTTACTGTTGATTTGTGAGCTGGTTTATCATATTTTGGGTGAGCAATGCCATTAGAACGGGATAAGGCGGGTCCGCGAATGACCACTTTAGGTGGTGGTACAATCGGATGTTTGACGGAGAAAGAGATTCGCAGGTGTGTTTTCTTTCTTTCCCCTTGTTTGGGTTTCTCCTGCCATCGAGAGCACACTAATCATTTATTTCACGACTGAGATGGAGGAAGATGTTGGGTAAATCATGGTCTCAGAGGTGGGTTTTGTAATAATGATAGATTTTGTGAGGCTGGGACAGATGTATAGGAGTCGGAAGCAACTAAAGGGTCTCTCCTTCGTAAGTTGTCTTTCTTAATTTTCTATCTGGGAGAGGGTGACTGACGAATGATGTTTTAGGAGCTTTGCATCCCTCCGCATCATGTCCTGGTGTGTATGATAAGCGCATATTTTAGACCTCATCTAAACCCATAGTCGTGGTTTTCAGACGGGTCATAAGTCTAATTTTGAGGTATGGGAAATGGTCGCATATTCTCCACCACATAGCAAGATTTTGGCGTAAGACCCTTTGATGGGTCAACATCGGAAGGGATAGGGTATTGGTTGTTGCGTGGTTTTGGTAATTTTGGGGGCGTGGTTGTTCGCACGGTGGTGGTTAGCCGAGGGGATGTTGATACTGGTTTCTCTCACTAAACGTGATTTCTTTGGCGTAGAAGCTCTATGTTTGGATGATGATGCCGCATGAATTAATTTGTAATGTATAAAACACCACTGGAAATCTTATTGACCGAAAACAAATCTTTTGATTCTGGAATTTGTTTATGGTTGAAGGTGGGACAGGATCGCGGAATGATGCTGTTGCTATTCCCTGGAATTTCTGTATGGGCGCTAAGGCATAGTTTTTTTTGAAGAAAAAAAGTAGAGGTATGATATCTTGATGTAAGGTAGAGGGATGGGGTCCCAATATGGAAGGTAGGTATGACGATTATTGTTTTATTGTGAAGGGGCATGGATGAGTTTTTGTTCCTAGGGTGGCGGACGGATTTATTTTTGGATAGATCGATCGCTAGGCGGGTGCGTTAGATACTGGGCATGATTGGTGAGGTTTTCCAGTGTCGGGGAAGATCGGTTAGTTGATAGAAGTGGACGGGGCATTTGGTAAGGTGATGGTGAAGGTGATAGAACATGGGCATTTACTTCTGTAAACCACTTCGGTATATGGGTGGAGACATCAGGATCAGTCATTTGCATTTGAGTAGAAAGAAGAGGTATTCAACAACGTTCCCATAGGGCCTGTCTATCGTCTATTGAATGACAGTCCTCACGTGTGAATCTGAACTTTTTGTATGAGAACGACGGGTTGATTCCAAGTCCACTGTGGTGTGGACACCATGAGGTAGAATGATGCGCTGCATCAATAGATGTTAAGAGGCAACCTGTCGTTGAAAAATTTAGGTGATGAGGGACTAATAGGTAGGAGGTGCGTGTTTGAGGGGGATCTGTCACGTTTAAAAGAATGTGGTATGTCAGTGTAAGCGATTTCTCGTCTAAGGATGGTCAAAAGGAGTGGCGAGCCTTCTTCTTATGCAGTCAAGAGCGCTAGAAGTGGAACGTTGGGAATGATAAATTAGATAACTCCACTCATAGTCTTGTATGGATGTGGTGTAAGAAAACTCATCAGTGGAAGAGAAGTCCAGGCAAGTCAACTCTGTCTAGGGGAAAGGAATATTTCACTTTGGCTTGATTTTGGTGAAGGAGGTTCAACTCCTTGTGTTGAGAGTCTTGATCAAAAAATTTCAATACAATTCTTTTTGGCTGAGAATAAGACTGCATGGATCTCATGAACACTCTCCTCGGCTAATATATCTGGTTTATACGTTACTTTGGACGAGTGCTCGGAATGGCTTGTTGAAATTTTCAGATTCGGTTTAGAGGGCGTTAGGATTATCAAGGGCATATCCCCCATTCCCCCGATCAACCATTTCCTGCACTATGTTTTCAACATCTTTTGCAGTATTGCATGACTATGTCCCTTTTACGCAGGAAAGTTATACAAGTCATGTTTCTTGTACCAGGAAGGTATTGCGCAGGTGGAGTCAAACCCAGAGTGAGGTTTAACAAGGGGGCCAGGATACCCCAGCTTTGATTCAATTTCCTCCCGGAGACCCATAAGTTCTCCAATGGAGTGTACTTGTGGGCTCCCTTGTACTTTAATAAAGTGTTTTTGGTGGAGTATTGGACTGTGTTGAGATTTGACCATTACCGCTTGGACGCTCCTTTTTGATTTAAAGAAGAGGACGCATGAGGATGGTGGTTTTGGCTTGTTGGTAAATCTGGAGTTCGCAATTGGGGTTTTTGTTAGCAGACCCGCAATTTCTCTTCTTGCTAAGGCTCGAATTTCTATTTTCGGGCCATAGTCAAGGCTCTTCGAATGTACGAAATTGAATTTGGAGGTGGGGAGATGTGCTTAGCGCAGGCCCGTGTAAACAGTTTCGATAAGTTCAGTTTGAAGCAAGGCATTAGTAAGTTGGTTGATAGGCCCGCCATCGCCCACGAAATCTGGCGATACGATTTCATCTTCGAACTGTCGGTGGCATAAAGGTCGGTGATAGATACTTTCTTGCCAATGTTAAGATAAATGATCCAAGAAAGATTGGGCTAGTTTGTTAAAAGAGAAAGATCGCTTGCTGGGTGAAAAAAGGGAGGAGAGAGAGGGGTTGAGTAACGCGGGGGTATGTGGGAGCAATCTGGGGTGAAGGTTAGTGATGAACGGGGAGGGATCGCACTTACCACTCCCAGGCGGGTCCTTATAAGGACAATGGTGAAGGTGGGAGTACAAGGTCGTCATCATGGGCAATCAAATAAACAAGATTCTAATGATCGGCAAGGTGTTGTGAGGATCCTCTTTACTTTACTATTAAAAGGAGTAAATTTCGGCAACTCCCTTGATGAGATATGATAAGGGGGACAGAAGGGTGAATGGGCTCCCGACAAACTTACTCGTATGTCAGAGTGTGCTACACGTCCCGAACAGAAGCCTCCAGTTTTTGCATTTTGTCCATCTTTTTCATGAAATCTGTGGTTGATAGAAGTTGCTTTGTGGCAAACGTTATGTCAATTTGGACCAGGGCTTCCGCTGGACATGGGGGGCTAATGTTCATAGGTAGGAGGATTAGTAGGTTGGAGCAACAGAATAGGGATGTCCGCATATAGGATTTTGATGTTTACTGGATACGTGTATGGCATGAAAACGGTAGGAGGAGCTTGAGAAGGAAATCCTCGTTGAATATGGCGTTGGATGATAGTAAGTCATAATGGAGTGGTCTGAAAGAGATGAGGTGGGGCAGTTGGTGTATGATACGTGGGGTCCAATATTACCAAATGGAAAGCTAATCCGGGGTCGTAATGAACCTCTGAACCTCGGATTGGTAGACGGGGCCTAGAGATGATCAGGAAGTGAAAGGCTGTGTTATCCAGGAGGAGTGGGAGCTAAATGAGAGCTATACTAATAGGCATGCCAACAAGTAGCTGACCAATCAGTGTACGGCAGGGGCAGGAGACAATAGTATTGTAGCCAAAGCGCTGGATTAGCATCCAAAAATTTGGCAAAGTCCTTGCTCCTACAGGAATTTGGGGGATCTCACTGGTGTCCGTAGGGTTTCCCTATAATGTGATGAGTGATTCAGGCAGAAGACAACAGAGCAGGCAGTGAAACCATGGCCGCAGCTTGCTTCCGAGTGATGACAAAACCTGGGCACAAGAACACCCGGAAAGTTTTTCAATATATCAAGAACAAAAAAAACCTCAAATGAGAATTGGCAGGGTTGATTGTTTTTTGATAGCTACAGAACGCGGATAATAGATCCTCATAGTCTCATTCAAGAAATGTGTACCCCTATCGCTATTCAAACTCAATGGGCATCCATACCTTGTGATAATGTTTTGCCACAAGAACATTGCCATTGTTGTTTTTGTGCAATCTTTAGTCTAAGTTGCCTTTGCCTACCTTGTTAGGTAATCTATGTAAGTGATGAAAAAACATGACCCTGTCCTATGCATCATTGGTGCAATAGGCCCTAAAAATTCTATTGCCCATTTTTCAAAAGGCTTTGTGCTAGGGATAGGGTGTAAATTCATTTCATCTCTCCTCCCTGGTTTTCCAAGGAGCTGACAATGGTCACATGCTTTACAATAGTATCTATAATTATTTTATAGGGTTTCCCACCACAAATCTGCCATTACTATCTTATGTGCAGTGGCATCACCTGCATAATGCCCACCCACACTCCCTCCATGTGCTTCCTTCATAATGGCTAGGTGCTCATGCTCTAATACACACCTGTAAAAAATTTGTTCACATCCCAATTTTAATAAGTCTCCACCAATTAACATGTAGGGCACGACACATATAGCCAACTAATTTTTCTCTTAAGTCTTCATTCCTTCCAATGCCACACCTCCTTTAAAAATACTGCAATCTCTTTCAAGTCTGAGGGTGCATGCCATAACCTAAATAGTTTTGCATCTGGAACTGTTTCCTCAATACTCTATGTGTCCTCCCCTATATCAATTCTTGATAGATGATTAGGCCCTCAATTGATTTTTCCAGGCTTTACTACAACGGTGAATTTAAATTATTGAAACAACAACACCCATCAACATATACGCCCTTTTAGGATGGGCTTGTTCACCAAATATTTTAATGCCATGTGGTCAGCGTAAAACAAAAAGGGTATTTCCAACAGATATTGTCTAATCTTAAAAAGCACGTAGATCATTGACAATGCCTCACACTCAGTTGTGGTATAATTCTACTCTACTGGTGTTAGCTTCCTGCTTGCAAAACATAGAGGATGATCAACAATCCCTTCACATGGATGTGCAAGCACTGCTCCAATGGTGGTCCCTAAGGCATCTACATGGACATGAAAGGGCTTGTCCCAAGAGGGAAAACATAATATAGGTGTAAGCCTATATTTTAATGTATCAAACGCCCTCTACGGTGCCTGTCCCCAATAGAAGGCAATTTTATGTCTAAGAAAATCCTCTAAAGGCATGGTGATCTTGGCATATCCCTTAATAAATTTCCTGTAATAGCCCGTATGACCAAGGAATCCATGCACTGCGCTTTGGCTAGTAGGCTCCCTTAACCCAACAATAATTGAAACTTTAGCGGGATCTACCAACAAGCCCCCCTTACATATAATATGCTCCAATAAAGTCCCAGAGGGTGTAGCAAACACACATTTCTTAATGTTTAGGGATATCTGTTATCCAAAATAAGCCACTTACTTATTTTTGACTTTCTTTCATTCCTTCCTTCCTTGTGCCTCAATCAAATTTTCCCACTTTTCAGGCACTCAAAATTATCTGGAAATGGCTTCATCAGATAGAGGATCTCCTCACATTTTTAGAATGGTAAAATTTTCCTCCTAATTCCTTGTATTTTGTAAGTTATGGCTTGGTAGATTTTTTGCGGGAAATTTTACTTGGGAAGGTCCGTAACCAATAGGAATGTGCCACGTGGTGGCGGAAGTTGGACCAGTGGGGGTAAGTTGAGAAAATTTCCAAAAAATGGCGCAATGAAAATTTTGGCCTTGAAGCCCTGTGTCGAATGAGAATACGCCACGTGTCCATGAGTCGGAGGTGGAATTCTGAGGGGTGGAGAAAATTTTGGCGTTTTGCCAAAATAACAAGTGGCAAAAAGGAAAAAATCAGCCCGCAGGCCCACTAAGGAGGAGAAGAAGAAATTTGCTAAGTGACACATGTTCATGAGAAAATACCTGAGTGATGACAGCATGTCCAGTTGGATGCATACAGGTGCATAAGAATTTTGAGAAACTTTTCAAAAAGTTTAGAATGGTGTAAAGGAAATACTTTCCCACAAGGCTGCCATAGAGCAATAGATTGATGATCCTATGAAGGTTCTAAGGGACCAAATACTAGAGTTTGCCATGTGGTCAGCATAGAATTGGGGTGCAGAGATATTATGGAATTTTTTGACGAGAATGAGGCCCTACTCCACACACAGGTAAAATGCTCTCATTAGAAGCCATCAAGTGCACATGAGTAAGAACCATATTTTAAGGTTAATAAGGAGTCTCTCTCTAATATGCAAATTGAATTCAATACTAGGGGAATCCTTTCCCATTATAGACTCCTAGGTGTTCACGGATGAACAAGTGTAGGTAATCGAACTTGCCAAACTAAAATTGCTTCATAGGTGGGACTAAGGATATTTGAAAGATGCATATCTTTCTATCAAGAGCTCAGTTATTCTGCGATTTTGCATGATCAGTGTAGAATATAAATTGAAGTCCTCTAAATGATGGAATCTTCAGTTTTATATTTTGAAGGAAGTTTAGTGACTGAACATGTGTACCATAAAATGCCTTTGGTACGGGGAAAATATAATAACCGACATTCAACCATGACCGTCTGCCTAGACCTAGTATGACAAAACACAATATTATCACAACATCATCAATTACATTATCTAGAGGAATTGTTTGAACTGTGTTGTGTGAAAATAATTATGGGCTAAGGTTGATGGATCTAGTCAATGGTTGAATCATTCATTTAAATTTTCTAGAGTGATAATGAGAAGGTCCTAAACTACAGTATTGTGTTCATATGTTAAGATCCAACATAAGAAGCTCTTTTATAATCCACGGTTGGAAGGTAAAATTTAATGTTCTGTAGGCTCACTACTTCACCCTAGCATTTTGACTCGATTGTGAGCACACATCACTACCAATTTAGGAGGACAGACATATAATAAAATATACCTCCAACATGAAGAAAAATAGGGCTGAGTACGAGAAAGTAATGTGCAAGGTCAAGGAGAAAAGGTATTGTGATTGAGTCCATGAAGGACACTTTCTTGGGTTGCAAGTCTCAAGGAGCTCTGATCCCTTTGGTTATAATGTTAGTAATTTGATGCTTTGATAAGTGTTGCATCCTTATAACCTGTGGTCGGATAGCTAGAGAACTCAAGGGGAAGATATACGAATTAACTACCATGTAAGTTTATCACCATTGTCAGTATATTTTTATCTTCGGTAAAAGAAGAAAGGGGGCTATAAGGTTGGAAGGAGTTAGAGTAGATATTTTGAGTTACAAGGCATTTCCATAACTCCTTCCACCCATAGAATGCCTGAGTGTTGATGTGTGTACAAAAACCAACCTTTAGATCTAGAGAGTATTTTTCCCATTCTTGGGGTGGAAACTGTACCGCACTTGGGGAAAAGATTACATGTTGCTGTATTGTTAGACTAAATGGTTTTACCCAATTACCCAATGACAGATCTGAAGTGTCATCTTAAAAAGGTGTTACTAAGCTTGCATTAACATTCTTCACACACCCGGTGATTTGTAGCCTAGAGGTCTTCATCTTCACTTAGCAACATTGCATGATTTTCCTTAGCTTCCTGAATCATTTTCCCACTTATTTTGGCATTTAATTACAAAATCATTGCGACTTCCTAAGAGATAAAATCAACTTGTATTCAGTAGTCCAAGTCTGCCCAGATTCAGGGTGAGAAGGATCTGTAACAAGGTCAAGGGATAGTGTAGATGCAGTTTCTAAGTCTTTGTAACCACCACCTAGGCACATAGAGAGCGGTCCTATGAATAATTTTCCATAAGGTCTTCATGTCCACCAATTAGGAAATGTGTCAACTCCACTCCACTTGGTAGACCTTTTAGTGCACATTTTAACAACCGTCCTCAAGCTTATCATAATCTTGACTCAACTTGTGGCAATCTCCTCTTTCACTTGTAATTTGTAATTGACTATTCAAACTAGCCCACTTTATTATCAATGTGGCACAAAACCCATTTCCAGTTCCAGCAGTGTGATAGTGCATTTCCCATACTTTACCTTGGGATAATCAGACCACTCACTTTTTCTCAAGTCAAAATACCAAAGATTATGTTTTTGTAATCTTACTGAGAAACTTGACATAGTAGAACTACTAGTCAAATTGTTGGCTATCTATCATTCTAAGGGAAAGCCTTGCTACCATGAATGCCATCAAGTCTTGGGGTAGGCTCTATCCAACACTTTCTCCTTGCTTCTTCATACTGAATCTCCCAGCGATCCCCTGTGAGACACAACGAGATTGAAAATTTGTCTCTAAGGGGACACAACTAAGCACACCCATCAACTAGATTTCCACAGTACTACAAGCACCAGGTTGGGGTTTTAATTTCAGATTTCTTTAATTATTTATTTGATAAAATCTTATTCATACTAAGGTAATTATAGCTAGAAAAGGAACTTTCATTTTACTATTTTTATAATGATTGGATAGTTATAGTAGATCATTTCTATGTCAAAAATGATTTCTTAGGAGGTGCCAATATACTTGCAACTTATACCTATCTCTATTAGATTTACAAAGAAGTGATTATGAAAGAAAGCTTATGTGTTAGTTTAGAAATCAATAGAAGCATCCCATTCCCTTATACCCAAACTTAGAAAATCCTCAAGCACTAGTCAAGCACCTATCCTTTAGCTTTTATTGGGGAAGTTGCTAGGGGAATCATAAGCTTCAAATGAGAAGCACATTCTTCTTCCTCTAGTTCCTCTGAGGTAAAATAGAGGACTTTAAGAAGTCATGATCAACAATTTAGAGAGGCTTTAATTAATTGTTAGCTAGATTTACACTTAAGAGGTATTGCATAGGCCAAAATGAATACATCTGGTTATCAGTCTCAAACTCAGCCTAATAGGCATTTATTTATTAGATTAGATAGGCTTTTCATTCTAGCTTCATTTATTTTAAATTCTAGAAAGGCCTCCTACCAACAAACCATTTCTTTTGTTAGATTACCTCATTTTGTGTTGCATCTATTTCTATTGCATTAGTGCCAAAAACACAAATAACATAGCTGTAAGAATTATGATTGGTGTTTCCCATATTAATGAACTGTTATTTACCAGTCTGATTTGATTAAAATGGTGCTTTGAATGCATAGCTATGACCATAAAATAACAAAAAAATAGAGAAACCACACGCTGAGGTGAGTCTATTGGCCCCACAACTAAACCGAGCCTGAACTAATTATGGAACATCTCAGATAGGAGAATTTGTATGCTTGTTCTCAAATGACACCATCACTTGTGAACTAGCAGGCGGAAGAATTTTTCGGTATGAATAAAACAATTTCTGAGACATGTATGCAGATAATAAATCCTCAAAGAATACTGGACTACCCCTTATGAAGGGATATTCATTAAATGCAGGTGATGCACCATACAAAGACCATCACTGCACCAAGTTTTGGTATGAAAAATGTCCAGTTCCAGACCTGTGACATGGTATTATTCTCATTAGCCATATCTAGACTATTTCAAATGCCACTTCCATTACAGACCATGTATTAGACAACTAAATCTGTAGGCTAAGGGGTAGAAAAGATATCTCACCAAGCCCTCACATTTTGGACCACTCCATCTGAATCAAATGATAGAAGCCAAATGCTGACCATACATCTCTCTGGGATTCACTATCCATGACCTTGTCTAAGAAATCGTTACGAGGAAGCTGCCATGAGGAATTGGTCCACGTCAAATCCCAGCAAGCTCATTTGGAAGAGAAGGTACTCACATGGATGTTTGATAAGCCTATTGGGATTCTTCTTGTGGCCAGCCTTTCTGATCCAGTCTGTCAAACCCATTCCAGTTAAAAGGGCCTTCTTTGATCCCTTGACGAATATATCCCAATATCACGCATTATATGACATTGTTTTACCTTGATAGATTATTTGATGCCCATTACCAAATATTTGTTTACATACTCATATTTCACTATCCATAGCCATCCAAGTCATATCCACATCGGTTGTGAAACTAGATGATGACAGTCGGGAGGTCTGTAGTGGTGATTGAATATTCATGTGCCTCAATTTGCATGCATGCCCTAATGTCATATAAATTGGTGAACCTGTGTCAGTGAAAAAGTTACCACCTCTTTCCATTTCCATATGTCTTGTCAAGGGATCTTCTCCCTCTCCCATTATTGGATGCGAGTTATTTGTTGATTGGTCACCCCCTGAATGTGTTAGGACACAGATACACAACCAAGGCTACATTTTGGGTCTCGAGGCATATTACTAACTTTCAAATGGGTAGGCTCATACTCCAAGCCAAGTCATCGCTCAACTATTCTTCCTGTTAGGTTGTGGAGCCTATTTTCATGTGTGAAAGTGTTGAAGACTGTACACTAAAGTGTGGGAACATCGTAGATTTGACTCTTGATGAATGGGCAAGCATTTTGACCCATAGCTTTTGATGCCTACAAGTTTTTAGCCCATGGAAACTGATACCCATGGTTTTGTAAAACATGCTTGAAGAAGTTCAGCCTATTTATATGGTTCACCATGCATATGACCATAGATGTATGAAAAACAGGTATGGTAGATGTGCTTTGATGGATTCGGGAAGTAGACATTCTATAGGGGGGAGCTTTGCTTGTTTCATAGCTCCAAACAGATCTAGGTATTATTTAGCTTTTAGATTTTAGTTTTCATGGCTTGTAATAAAACTACTGAGCATAGTGATTCTTGGTGGATGTATCCCGGATTGGGTTGAACCACGTTAAATATTGTCTCTTTGTGTTGTAAAATTTTAAATCTACACTTTTATTTGAGATCCGTGAGATGATTGTTAATGCATAGTTAAAGTTTCTACTGTTGCGATTCTGTGAGGGATTTTTCCACATATTTTGTAACATCCTCATTTTAGAACATTAGAACAAGATTTTTTTTTTTGATAAGTGATTTCTAGTTCTAAATACATAATTTAGAACTCACAGATCATAACAATCGTTCTTATAACAGATAACCATATGTAGCTATAATGACTCGGTGTACCACCGATCTATTCATGAGTATCATAGAGTTGGCATTTTTATCTTAACACTTCACTCTTGTGGTTCTCTTCCCTAATCTGGGATTTTAGAATGCTCTATCCAAGGAATCTATCTAAATAATTGTTACCATTATTCATCAGCATCACGTCCCTTAGACTAGGTGACATAGGACAACGCAATCAATAGCTTGCGATACTTTGGCCAAAGATTTGAAACATACTGTTCATGTCTCATATTCCTTGACGGCATACTTGTCAATCTGGAATACGTCCTTCACCCCACTCCAATGTTATATAGAATGTCTTATACTGACTTCTGTCAGCCTCCCCTATCCCAAGTCATTCACTTAGGAATGGGTTAATAACATGACACACGTTATAAGGATGCTCTTGAAGACTAGGGTAAGCTGACATACTGGGTCAACCACTACTAACCCCATGTTGCAAGGTACCTCGAGTCTCAAAGGGAAGCCTCATAACATGACTATGGTCCTAACCAGTCCCAAAGGAAAAAATTGATCAAGTTTCAGGTGTAAATCTTAATGATCAATGCAAAAGGGTGTTGTCATATGTCACCTGCATTATTGTATCCTTGAGAAGATCCTAATCTTCTCGAAGGTACAACCCTGCAGTTGACATGTGTCAACATCCTACAAAACTTCCTCGGAAAGATTTACATAACTTCAAGAAGTTACTTAAGTTGAGTTGAAATTTAATTGAGACCCTCCTCATTGGGTAGTCTTTTCCCAACCTTGGGTTCCACACCTTTGAGTTTCCTTATGTAATTAAGTTCAATTTCACTGAGAGAAGTTTAATAAGATTTGAGACCTCATCAAGGTGTCCATCGGTTCCAAATAATTTTATTCCTCATAATTGGGCAATAGCCCTAAGTCCTCTCATAAGGAAGCTAACTAAACCTGTAAGGGTTTATATCAACTCCGAAGACTGAAATATATCTTACTTATTGTTATTAAGATGTGGTGATTTAAAACCATCAATTACATTGTCTTGACTTAGATCATGGATAGGGAGTAATAGATTTCTCTCCCTGTTATAGCTACCTATTAGGGTGTAGTTTAACCTTAACTTCTCGAAAGGCATTGGACTAATTTCCAATTTAGCCTTATTCATAATATAAAATAATTTACTATTCATTCATGAATTATTCGGTCACATAATTTTTACAAGGCCTACTTAGAGAATCCAACTAGCTACCATGGTATACAATAATAAAAATGCACTCACATTCATTATGATGTAAGAAGTTCAATTCAACAATTAAAAATGTAGCCACATTAGTAACAATTTTCCCTTTTCATTTATTTACAAGACATACAATTACAACTTATGTACTTCGGCATATTTGATACAATACTCAACAACAAAAGAATAACTTTCTTCCTATAGTACAATTAGAGAAATCAAGTTGGAATTCATCGTAAAAACTAGATTTAACAATCTGAGCATCATATCAGATCTGCGTGCGTTTACCACTTACAATGGCCATCTGCAAAAATTTCTAGCATGAGTCAGTTCAGTGAACTGAGCATGATAAGCACTAATTCTTAAAACAATTACATTCCACCAATTGTTTCCATTAAACAACCTGTTTAAATGAAATCATTTCATCAAACCTATAAACATGAATCAAACTAATTATCTTTCTTCCATACATGATTTTATAACATAATTTCATAATATAGCTACCATATCAACTCTTTTCGGATGATTCATCTTATGTTAGAGACTAACAAAAAAAACAAAATGAATATAAATATCCATCCATCTGTAAACCAAGGACAGTAACAATCCAATAAAATTACTCCATTCAAGAATGAATTCTTACTAGTACGTATATCCAACAGATGTGCACTTAAAAATTTAGCAAAGATATATTATAGCCTCTAGCAAGATTAACTGATGGAATTCCTTTATACTTATTACATTATTTCAATGACATTGATAAGTATACCAACTTCTATTACAATACTACATTTATTTAAGTAAATAACTGAATAACTCAAACATGGTATTAATATAACTGTAGATAAGGAAATGAAACTTCAGTCAAGACTAAGCACTTACCATTCTTTCCTCATAAATTCAACAGTCTAATCATCTTATACCCCTCTCACAGAGTTCTTATGGAAATACAAAAGAAGGGAGCACTCATAATTTCCAAAAGGGAGAGAATACTTTCGTATTCCAAAATTCCTATATCAACATATACTTTACAATCTGAGAGAAAGAAACAAAGGCATCCAGATCTCCATTTCAAACAAGTTTAGGACTGTACCAATCTTTCCAGGAGTAATGCATATACAATCAACCTGGAAAATTCAATTAGAGAAGAAGAAAGCAAGAAAATCAACACCCAAGTTTACCATTAGAACCCATCTGATAGAACTGTTTAAAAATGTCACCCTAAGTTTCCAAGGTTCTTACAATTGCACAATAACAAAAGACACAGATTGTTATAAACGAAATACATATACGTTCAATATTAGTCCACAATCATGACCCAATTAAAACAATCTTCCCTTCACCCAGGACTCGAATCAATTTGACTACGAGTTAGGGTAACCGCTACATTACTTATTGATAGGTAACACTAACTATTTCCAGTCATTACAATCGATAATTTTTTATTGTGTTTCAAGGATACCAAACAAATAACACTTCCAGTATTACTAGATGATTTCTAATGATAGATTTCAAGGTCACTACAGATGAAATCAACATAATCCCATCCCTTCCAAGTACAAAACCTGATTTCCATCCATACAGATCTAGGATTACCCACATGTTATTAAGAATCAGAGTTCCTCAAAGCAAGATTTCTCTCGGTCAGGCTGTGTTCCCATTAACCAAGTAAATTCGTAAGGAAAACAATAGCTACACTAATAATTCATCACATACAGAACCCATAATCATTGACCATCCAGACCCTTTTCAAAGAGGTACAGGCTTGAAATCAACATATTTCTTACGCATGCAACTAAACCAGTCGAGCTCAATAAAAGGAACTACAGTTTCATCACAATCCAACTATATATTCACCTGCAGCTATCAAGCAATAAAAGAGCTCATGCGACCAAGCAATAATCAATAAACCAACCAAATTAGACACAATAATTCCTTCCATGTCATCCTTCAAACATGAAATCATCCAACACAACGTCTAACATGGTACATTTAGGAACTCATTACCTCAGTCAAACAAGAGACTAGGAAACAACCTATACAGAAGTTGAACCCATATGTAATCACAACAAACACTTCAACAGAAGTCTAATCCATAATGTATACACAACAAGGACTTCAACAGAAGTTTAATCCATAATGTAAACACAGCAAGGACTTCAACAGAAGTTGATTCCATAATGAAAACATAGCAAGGACTTCAATAGAATTCGATTCCATAATGAAAACAAAGCAACGACTTCAACAAAAGTTGATTCCATAATGAAAACATAGCAAACACTTCAACAGGAGTCAATGTATAACCAAGAATTCCCATATCAACAAGAAAAGGAGAAAACCAATGCATTGCTACCATCCAAGCCAACTGTATAAAAATAATCTGAACAAAGTTGTTCTAATGAAAGCATTTAAAGGAAAGCAAGATTTTTAAAAGTTAGGGCCTATCATGCCTGATAGTGTCACTTACAAATTCGAAGAAGACCTCTGAATGTTCTCGCACCTTCTCCTCTTCTTCTACGATAGATTAAACAACAATAAATTGTTACCTCCATGCCTTATATACTTTCCCCGATAGAGAAGGAAGCTAGAAACTCTCAAAGTTACCATGTAACATAGAGTAGATGACTGGTTCGAAGAACCAGTGCTCAAGCAGAGTGAAAAATGGAATGCATGGAAAACCAAATAACCAAACAATATTCCATTTGCATGCCTTCCCAAGCAATCTGCGCTCGGTAACCAAGGTTCATTAATTGGATTAACTTTCATCCTCCTGCCTATCTTCCATTACCACTGACCGCCAAAATTGGTGATCGCCAAAAGAAAACAAACAACCATTCCCATACTTGGTGATACTGCCACATCAGGTTACATTAGCCATTTGCAACCTCTGCCAAACCTGATAGCATTCCAAGTCCCTCAACCTTATCCTCCTTATAAATACCATGGAATCCACCGCCCATGACTTGCGACCCTTCATAGGCCCCGCTCTATTCTTATCATTAGTTAAGATAGGTTAGAAACATAGGTTAGATCATAGGGTAAGACATTAGTCTTACTTCATAGCGCTAGGTGTAGTTAACTCTTAGGAGCATTAAGCTTATAGTTTAGGGCTAGGTTAGATTAGCAATTATTTTAACCAATAGGTTGTAGTTTAGTTTAAGATTATTAACCTTAACGAATCTAGTTTAGGTCTCCAAAATAGGACCAGTCAGTGTTAGAGTCCATATAGGGTAAAATATTCCTGTAAAGGATTCTATCTGGCATCACTAAATTAAGCTTACGGTAAAAACATGAACATATTACCTAGCTTAAGGTCTAGGCCTTCCTGATGTTATGATATCTGAAACCAAATTCCTTTTATTATGATCAGTCTGAGTTAAACTTCGGGATTGATCATTCAAACTCATTCAGATCTTGTAATTTTCGTAAGGTCAATAAATTTTGTTCATCCTGAATAAGCTTAAAACATTCCTTGGATCAATGCAACTAATCCAAGGCTGAGTCATAAAGATGGATAAATCCACAATTCATCCAGAAATCAAATTGAACTCAAGTGTGAAGAATGAAAGAAACAAAAGAGTCCAAAAATATTCTGGCTCAGTCAAAGATCTTCAAGAGAAGAGAGGATACAATCCATATCAAGCATGACTTCCAAAAATAAAACCAAGGAACATGTCCTTATACAGAAGAAATCATATATCAACACTTGATTGATCAGGAGAAGGTAATAGTTCAGGGTGTTACATCTCAAGAGTTATAAGAATAGGGTGTGGGACCTCATTGAGTATTTTGAAGGCTTTGGCATCAACTCCATCCCTAGGAAAGAAAACCAAGCCACTGATAGGCTTACAGCAGTTGGAGCAGCCTTTGATGTTGTGGAAAGTATCAAGGAAGATAAAGTGTAGCCAAACATTCATGTGATTGTAAGGCCATCAGTACTAGACAATAATGTAAGTTGGAAAGTGTCTGAAAGTGACCAAAAAATCATCAATTTCTTGCAAGAAGAATTTAAGCTCTCAGCTAAAAATACAGAAAAGTTAGAACAACAGTATGGTGATCAAGTGGTACAGCTAAGAACCAATAAATTACCAAAAGAACTTGTCACTTTGGAGTCCATATTTAATCCTAATGATCAATTTAGGAAGAAGAAAGCAAACATCTAAGTCAAGGGAGAAGATTCAGTGCCCATCTCTATGGGAGAAGGCAAATCACTTCAAATTGGTAAAGCGACAACCAAGCAAGAAAGGTATGAGTTCATGCAACTTTTCCAAGAGTTCCCAGATATTTTTTTTTGGAGCTATGAAGACTTGAGGGGTTTCAATCCCAAGCTAGGTCAACACACAATTGAATTAGATCCAAGTGCTAAACCCATCAGGAAATAACAAAGACCGTTCAATCCACACATGGAGCCTCTCATGAAGAAGGAATTGAACAAGTTAATAGAGGAAAGTATAATATTTCCTATCAAGCATTCAAGTTGGGTTGTAAACTTGGTTCCAGTTATAAAGAAGAGTGGGGAAATCAGATTGAGTGTAGACTTTAGAGATTTGAATAGAGCATCCCTCAAGGATCATTACCCACTTCCTTCTATGGAGCAGATTTTTCAAGTTGTTGCTAGATCTGAGAGGTTTTCATTTCTAGATGGTTATTCATGGTATAATTAGATCATGGTAAAGGAGGATGATCAGTTCAAAACAGCCTTCACCACCAAATGGGTAACCTATGCATATAGGAAAATGCCATTTTTGTTGTCTAATGTTAAAGCTACCTTACAGAGGGAAATGGATATGGAGTTCTAGGGATTGATCAAAAAAATAGTGCTAATATACCTAGATGATATTACTATATTTTCTAACAGTGCAACAGATCATCTCTTTCATTTGAGACAAGTGTTCCAAAGATGTAGAATATTTGGGGTATCCTTGAATCCCCAAAAATGTATTTTCCTAGCTCACGAAAGAAAGCTCCTAGGCCACATTTTTTCCAAAGAGGGATTATAAATTGATCCAGAGAGGGTTGAAGAAATAAAATAACTTCCATTACCAAGTCACAAGAAGGCCCTTCAAAGTTTCTTAGGAAGAATCAATTTTGTTCAAAGGTTTGTTCCAGACTTTGTAGCCCTTATCAAGCCAATAACTATGATGTTGAAGAAAAGTATGGCTTTCAAATGGACAATTGAAGGGAAGGAAAGTTTTTAGGAAATCAAAGAGGCTATCTCATAAGCTCCAACTATCATTAACTGAGATTTCTTTAAATATTTTATCCTTTATGCATTTGGAGGTGATTATACAATTTCTACAATTTTAGTACAGCAGAACAAAAGAAATGCAGAGCAGCCGATTGCCTTCTTTAACCAAATCTTGGAGGACTATGAGGTGAGGTATTCCTTCATTGAGAAGCATGTTCTTACAGTGATTAGGATCTTGAAGAAATTTAAGCATCTAGTTTCAAATAACAAGGTTCAAATATTGGGTTCTCATGTGTGAGTTAAGGACTTCCTCCTCAACAAAGACCTAAATGAAAAATGTGCAGGGTGGATTACACGTGTCATGGAGTATAACATTGAGATAAAAGTCACCAAGCTGGTCTAAGGAAAGGGATTGTGTGAGCAGCTGGTCTTGAGCAAATCAATTGAAGTAAGCAATGCGAAGGATGTTGTTTTGGTGTTGTAAGACAACAAAGAATAAAGAGGTGTTCAAGAAGAGAATGGTGGTATGCTCACTCCTTGCTAGACTGAAGACATAATACACTTCTTACAAATAGGCCTATGCCCTACAAAGATGAAAAAAACCAAGAGAAGACACTTCAGATTGCAGGCTATCCCATATGCACTTGTTGATGGTGTCTTGTTCAAAAAGGATATAAATGTAGTGCTTCTGAGGTGCATTGCGACAAATAAAATTAAGAGAATGTTACAAGAGTTCCATGGTGGATCAGATGGGGGTCATTTTGGTCCAAGAGTGATAGCCCTCAAGATTATAAAGGCTGGATATTATTTTCCCAAAGTGTTTAGTGATTGTTATGAATGGATTAAGAGGTGCAAAAATTGTGCATTCTTCATAGGCAAGGAAATATTAGCAACCCTTCCATTGCACCCAATTTCAGTTGACCATTCATTCATGCAATGGGGTTTGGATGTCATTGGAGTTATTAGCCCAAAATCAAGCCAAGGACATAAGTGGATTCTAATAGCAACAGATTACTTCACCAAATGGATTGAGGCGGTGGTACTCAAAGAGGCAAATGAATCTAGCATTCTAGACTTCTATGAGGGGATAATAACCAGATTTGGTATACCTGCCACTATAATATTAGATAATGCATTGCCATTCATAGGATCAAAGGTAACTGTATGGGCTGTTAAAAATGGAATCTATCTAAGCACTTCATCAAATTATTACCCTCAAGGTAATGGCCAAGCTGAGTCTGCCAACAAGAACCTATTAAATATCATCAAGATGACTCTTGATGAAAATTAGAGGACTTGGCACACTAAACTTAAATCAGCCTTATGGGCTGATAGGATAACTCCCAAGAGATCCACCAGTAATTCTCTATTAGGACTTGTTTATGGAAGAGAGGCAATCTAGCCTATGTCACTTGAGTTGCCAACATTGGAACTCATGAAGAAATTGGAATTGTTGAAGTTTGAGTGCATGGAGGTTAGATATGTAGAATTGATGGAGATCTAAGAAATTAGAGAGCATGCAGCCCAAACAATGGAGGACCAAGCCTTGATCAAGAGAACCTTTGATAGGAAAGATAAGTCTAGAACCTTCCAAGTTGGTGATTTAGTGTTGAAATGGGATGCAGACCGAGCAAAGCTAGGATGGAATTCAAAGTTTGATGCCATTTGGAGTGGCCCCTACATGGTCACAAAATGTAAGAACAATAATGCCTTCCAATTGTCTACATTAGATGTTGAAGAAATTCAGATTCCAGTTAATGCAATCCATCTAAAACATTACTACTAGAAGGGAAACTCCTTAATTTGTACATACTACCTTAGATTTTCATTCCACGAAGTGCTTGTGCACATTGTTTCATTGTAGCTTAGGTTTACATTTCCCTAAGTGCTTTGGAACAAGATTTGTTGTCCCAACGATGTATCTTTGCAAGCCATGTTACAGATCAAGTGATGTTCTACTCTCATAATCCTCTTTTTAGAAATTTTCTAATGAGTTGAGAGTACCAAGCAGTTAATTTGATGACTGCATGCCCAATGGATGCTTCAAAGGCCACTGATCATTCATCCAGCAGGCGGATGACCCCTATGAGTCACCAAAATTGCTATCCAAAATAAGCCCCTTGCTTATTTTTGACTAACTTTCTTTCATTCCTTCCTTCCTCGGGCCTTAGTCAAATTTTCCCACTTTTTAAGGCACTCAAAATTAGATCTGGTAATGGCTTCATCAGATAGAGGATCTCCTCACCTTTCCAGAAAGGTAAAATTTTCCTCCTAACTCCTTGTATTTTGTAGGTTATGGCTTGACAGAATTTTTGAGGGGACTTTTCCCTAAGAAGGTCCGTAACCAATAGGAATGTGCCACGTGGCAGTGGAGGTCAGATAGGTGGGGTAAGTTGAGAAAATTTCCAAACAATGGTGCAATGAAAATTTTGGCCCCGAAGCCCCGCGTCGAATGAGAATACACCACGTGTCCATGAGTCAGAGGTAGAAGTCAGAGGAGGGAAGAAAATTTTGGCTTTTTTCTAAAATAGCAAGGGGTGAAAAAGAAAAAATTGGTTTGCAGGCCCGCCAAGGAGGAGAAGAAATTTGTGAAGGTCCACAAACCAATCGGAGGATGACACATGTCCACTCAGAGGTGGAAGTCGGAGGCACAAAAGGATTTGGTGAAATTTGCCAAAATGTTTAAAATGACACGAAGGAAACTTTTACTTGCGGGCCTGCAGAGGAAAGAAAGCCATTTAAGGCCTGTGCTAAATCAAAGTGTTCCACATGGCACAAAGTGGCAGGGCACGGAGAAATATTGGAATTTTTTCATAAATTCAAAAAGAAAGGTCAAATGTCCATTTGAAGCTATGCATGAATGAGGAAGTGCCACATGGCAGTGGAGTGGTGGGGTATGGAAATTTTTTGGGAATTTTCCCCAAATTCAAAAAAAGGGCAAAATTTTTAGGTTTTGGCCCACCGACCCAAATTTTGCGCCAATTTTTCCCTAAATCTTTAGAGGGGCATATATTTCGATCCAGAGCTCAATTTTTCTTGATTTTTGTGTCATTGGAAAGATATTGAAGTCCTCTACACGATGGAATCTTCAATTTTGTTTTTTGGTGGATTTTAGTGAGAGAAAAATGAGAAAAATGCCTTTGGCATGGGAAAAAGAGAAGAACTGACATTCAACCACCATTTTAATGAAGTATGGCTTCCATTCTTCTCCAGCATGGTCAAAAATCTTGGGGAATGAACTGTTAATTGTACCCATTCTATTTTGATTGATCTGGTCAGTGGTTGAATCATTCATTTCAATTTTCCCGTGTTTCTCCTTCCTGAACTCGGTTTTTCATTGTTAAAAGCTAGATTTGGCTCTTTTGTAAAGGGTTCGACATCTTTTTATGTTCTACAGGCTCCCTCCTTCACCCTGGAAAATGAATTTTTGGAATATTAGACCTTTTTAGGACTGTAACATGTTTTCTACGTCCTTGCTATTGTAATGCACTGTATTTAAAAAATGGAAATGATAATGCAAGATCTGTTAATGAATTTTCAATCCTTTCTTGTGTTGTTTTCTCTATCTTGATCCTTCATTACAATTTTAGCAATATCTGCATGATATGTGTTGCATTTTTATAATCTATATCAATCTATAGAAATAGGTGTTCACCACTCCTTTGGTGTATCACCTTGTTAGTTTAGTTTTATCTTTTTTTCTTTCTATCCTTATCTCCTTAGCAGAATTAGAGTAGAATTTTGAGTTAAACATCTACAAATTTCATGCATACATCTGATCAAAGGAGTACAGGAACCAAAATTTAATCTAGAGAGTTTTTTCCCATTTTTGCAAGTCCCACACTTGGCAAAAATATTCCATGTTGTGCAATCACACTAAATGACCTAATTCTCACTTGCAGATCTGAAGGTCATTTAAGGGGTGCTACCAATTTGCACTAACAATATCCTCAACTACCTAAACCTCTCAAACATTAACCTTAAATTGTCACAATGGCCTTTAACCAGACCATATACTATCTAATAATCCAAATAGACCTAAAGAAACTTATGGATGAAGTTTTGGAATGCTCACACCACTATGCGTGAAAATATATCAGGTGCATTCTTTAACCCAAAGGACATGACATTATATGAAAAACTTCCCCACTTGGTGGTGAAGGTTGTCTTCTCTTGGTCCTCCTTTGCAATCCAGACTTGGTGGTACCCTAAAAATATATCCGTAAAGGAATAGATTTTGCATCCAGCGACTCCTTCCAAAATTTCTTCAGTGAAGGGTATCAGAAAGGGATCAATGACACAAACTATGTTCAATTCCCTATAATCCACATAGATCCTAATCTACCCATCCTTCTTAATATTGATTACCATCAGACTTATCCACTCTGATTCTTCCATTTCCTTAATGACCCCAGAGGTTATCATTTTATGTATCTCCTCCGTAACCTTCACGCACAAATTGGGATTCATCTAGTAAGGCCTTTTCCTAATTGGGTGTGCACCATCCTTTAGTTTTATCTTCATTTCCCTCAAGGAATGATGAACGCCTTTGAGCTCATGGTACCCACGTGGGAATAAATTCTCAAATTCATGTAGCAGATCAATGATCTTAGATACTTCCTTCTCCGACTAGTAATATATAATAATATCTTCCTTAGGTTCTTCTCTTGAACTGATGTTAACCATCTTCGTCTTTAAGGGCTCATGGTAAGCATGGGCATGAATATCTACACTATCTACTACCTCGTGCGTCCCTACATAATGGATAACATCTAAGATTTTTTATTTCTCTCCATCAATCACATACACCAACTTTCCTTTTTCTTTTTCTAAACATATGCATTCAAGATGTAACTCTTTTTTTTCCTCTACTTCTTCAAAACGTGCCCCCAATCTTGGTTCACCTAGTAATTCCAATAGCTTATCTTCCATCCTGGCACTATCCCCCATGGTAAGGTGCTTGATACCCTACAAGGCCTGTAGACACCAAATTGGGTCTTACGATGCCCTGTGCCCTGCATCTCATCTTGCAACCTAACCCTACCTCACCACCTAAACCTTACACACTTAATTATTTATTAATTACCTTATAATTAATAAATCCACATCTCCAACCCTACCACCTCACCTCGCCACCTCACCATGACCTAGCCCTAACCCTAAACTAACCTAATTAAGACCTATAACTTGGTCCAGACCCACACCCATGACTCTTCACCCCTCACCCACACCAAAAAAAACGTAATAATGACTTGACCAAGCCCACAACTGACCTCTCGGGAGAAAAGGAGGGAAATTTTGCTATTTTACTAAAAATAGCCAACTTTGACCTAACCGACATCAGTCCCTACTCGACCGGCATCAGTTAGGTAACCACCATCAATTCCCTATAAATGACCTCCCCCAACCAAAACCAAAGGATCTGAATTCATTTGCAAGGATCTGAATTCATTTGCAAGAGAGAGATAAGTGAGAGAGAGAGAAGAGGTTGCAGAGAGAAGTATTGAGCCCAAGACTGTAACTGAGTAACTAGATCACAGTCACACTCATCCAAACATTGGGAGAGTCAGAGGATAGCTTCATTAACTCACTTCTGATTATTGGATCATCCTAACTGAGCCTTGCCTTCACCACTACATTCCTTGGACCTGCATCCGCATCATAAACAAGTAGTCCTTCCCAGAAAAAAAGGAGCTCTTCACAATCAGTCTGATCTTTCTATGGTATGCGCATACCTTCCCAACACTCAACAGGTATTCCTCCTAGCCCTAACCCTTATATATTTCTCAAGAGAATGACAAGATAGAAATAACTCTATTCTAGAACAAAAATTTTGTGTGAAACATTTTGGCACACCCGGTGGGACCCTTCTCAAGTTTATTTCTTTCTTGTTTGTTTTCATATAGGGAGCACACTTGCTATTTCTTTCTTCTAAATATTCACAAAATATTTTTTCATTTTGGTAAAAGAACTTTTATTTCTTTCACATCTTTGCATTAGTAAAACTCATCTTCTTAACCTCTTATCTTTCTTTTCTTCATCGAATATCATTTTTGATTTGGGTTTAAAACACGTGCATCACATTATTTCTTGCTATTTTTAATTCAAGTGAACATAGATTAAGTAACAGTTCGTACACGTGGGGGTGATATCCATGGTATTGATGAGAAATTAATCTTACTCTCACTGCACAACACATACCAAATCACATCATAATCTACACAACATGTCAAACATCCCCCCTTCCCACGGTATTCCTTAGCCCAATTGAGGTAGTCTTATAAGCCAAAACAAACTTGACATCTCACTAAGGTCTTTTGTTTAGGATTGACATCATCTTGTGTCTAAGGCATAAGCCCAAAGTGATTAAAACTAATCCTAGGGTTAGTCTCTTGATTTGCTTGTGTATCTTACTTGTTTTTTTTTCTTTCAGTTTTGTTTCTCTGTTATACCCTGTCTCAATGATCACTTCAGATATTTTGGTGGGTATATTAAGCCTTGTTATCCCCAAACCAACAGCCTCTTACATTCTCTCTTTTCCTTCGCAGTGACTGACACCGGTCCTCTTCTACTGACATCGGTTACACTGACCGATGCCGGCTACCGTCTGACTGACATCGGTTACTGTGTTTCACAGTTCCTGACAAACCAGAAACCTACCTATTCCAACATTTTGTTGTTGTTTCCGTTCTTGATTTACTAATTCCTTGTTGTATCCTCTTGTCCATGGTTGTTATCACCTGGAAAAAAGCTGCAGCCATGGTTTCACATGCTTGTTTTGTGTCTTTTCCTGAGTCACCCCCTTCACATCTTATGGGGAATCCTATGGAGACCAGTGATTTTCCCAAGATCCCTGTAGGAGATCCGGACTTTTCCAAATTTTTGGATGCTAATCCTAGCACCATACAATATTATTTGTCTCATACCCCTGACCGTACACTCGATGGTCAGCTACTCTTTGGTATGCCTATTAGTATAGCTGCTCACTTAGCCCCTTCCACACCTAATAACTTCACCTCACCGTCTTCATCCTTAGCCCTGTCTCCCAGCTCAGTGGCTTCGGTGGTTCATACTACACCAATTGGCCTTCCTTTGGTTAATCTAGGGCCCCACATATCACTTCCATGCACTGCCCCTACCTCATCTCTCTTGCAGATTGCCTCTTTCACAACTCGCTCTCTACCATCTATTTACATGAGCTTTCCCTCTCAGGCTCCACCCACCTTTTCATTTCCGCAGACTCATCCGGTGGCCTCAACATCTTATATAGGACACCCTTACTTGGCTTCCCTAACACATTCATCATCGTTACCTTATCAACATTCAACCCCACCATTGTCTAGTAATGGCTCTTGGCCCAATGCTCCTCCATTTATGATGACATCACCATCATCCAACCCAACCAATGATTTAATCAAATAGATGATGGACAAGATGTAAAATCTTGAGGCTTCTGTTTTAGGAAGCTGTAACACCCATACATATGAGAAAGTTTGTCGAGAGCCTATTCATCCTTCTGTTCCCATTCATACATATCCTCCTCAATGGGAATTACTAAAATTTACTAGCTTTAGTAGTAAGGAGGACCCTCAACAACACTTGCGATCGTTTAGACATGCCTGTTATCTGATTGCTTATGACGATGCCTTACTACTCCATACCTTCTCCATGTCCTTATCAGGACCTACCTTGGAGTGGTACAGTGCTTTAGCCCAACACTCAATCTTCTCCTTTAACCAGTTAGCCCAATATTTCTTGGATCACTTCTCCATAAATATTTCCAAGAAATTATCCCTTACCGACCTCTATGCCATCTGACAATTTGAAGACGAGTCTATCGTAGATTTCGTTGGATGATGGCGGGGCCTCATCAACCAACTCACTTATGCCTTATCTCAGGCCGAGCTCATCGAACTCTTTACGTGGGCCTACGCTAAACATATTTCTCCCACCCTCCAAATTCAAACTTTCCACACCTGTGATGAGGCCTTTACTATGGCTCAGAAACTAGATATTCGAGCCTTAGAGGAGGAGAAATTGAAGTTGCGCAACAAAAACTCAAATTTCTAAATCCAAGACTCCACCAACTCTCACGCATCAGCTGCTTCAAAATCAAAAGGAGCCATACACACGGTGATCGTCAAATATCAAGCACCATCTAATACTCAGCCGAAATCCACCTATAAGTATAAATTCAAGCCCATTAAGTACACTCCCCTGGGAGAAACTTATGATGTGATCTTGGAAAAATTGCTTAAAGCAGGAGCTATCACCTTGCCTCCTGTTAAACCTCACTCTGGGTTTGATTCCACCCACGCTATACCTTCTTGGTATAAATAAAATGACTTTTGTAACTTCCATCGCATGAAGGGACACAACCACGAAAACTACAAGATGTTGAAAAGCATAGTACAGAAAATGGTTGATGTAGGGGATATAACCCTCGATAATCCTAATGCCCCTTCTAATAAAAATTTAAAAAGCTTCAACAAACCATTTCCAAACCATTCATCTAAAAATAACACAAACCAAGAAACCTCGGCCGAGGAGAAGAGTGTGCATGAGATCCATGCGGTTTTCAACTCCCAACCAAGGGCTTCCATCGAGGAAATTCTGAATCGAGCCTCTTCACCAACGCAGGGGTCCTCGCCCCCTTCTTCTTCATTAGGACAATAGGACAGCCCCGCTATTCCTTTACCCATAATGGAATCAACCGCCTAGAGTTATCTTCTCATAGAAGAGCCTTCTTACACCACATCCTTGCAATACTGTGAGCAGATGTTATCCAACCTATCTATTTCCCAAACCTCTCCTTCCACCACTCTTGATGCAAAAGAAGAAGGATCGCCACTTTTTCTGTCATCCTTAGAGGAGAAAACCCTCAAGCCTACATCACCAAACTCCTTAACCATGACAGATCCTCTAGAACATGCCCTCCTCCCTATCATTTCTTCATCGCCTAAATATTTCCAGCGATCAGTTGACCTCTTAACACCCATTGATACAGTGCCTCATTTGCCCCCTGTATCACACCCATATTGGACCAGAATCACAGCCCACTTCTCTTCCATACAAAAATTCCCATCCACACGTGAATATTTTCATCCTCCAGATGATAGACGAGTCTTATGGGAATGTTTGAATACACAATGCTCTACTCAAATGTAGATAACTAATCCAGACACCTCTACCATATGCCTGAAGTTTTTACAAAATCTCAAACTACCTATGTCCTCACCTTCACCCCCCTCATCTCTACCAAATACCTCATCCACCTCTATCAACCTAACCAAACCTTCCCCTACGCTTGGGACTTCACCAATACCCAGCCTAACGCACCCACCTAAATGGTTAGCTTTATCCAAAAGTAAAGCCGTCAATCCACCTAGGAGATAGACCCAATCTCCTCGAGTCCAATCTATTCCTCTACCACAACTAAAACCCTCCCCCCCAATCACACTGGTATAGCAGGCATGGTTTCAACCCTCACCATCACACCTACCTTCTATATTGGGGCCTCACCCCTCCACCTTTCCTCAATACACCTTGCCTCCCACGTCATCTTTAACATGACCTGCACCTTCTGCACCCATACAGAAATCCACGGGCATCTCAACACTGTCACCCCAAGTATCCTACCTACCTACTAACCCTAAGAAAACTCAATCATCGAAGGACTTGTTTGCTATCACTCCTCTTTCCCCGTGGTTGTTTCCTACCACCACGTCATCTATGGCCTCATCATCTAACTAGCTAAACATGACTTCTGCACAGAAGAAGCCATTCCTAGTTAAACCCAATCATAAAAATCCCTTTCCTAAACCACCACCCATAAGAACCAATCATACCCAACCATTACCAAAACAATCAATAATCTCACAGTTTGTTAGGCCAAAATGTTGTGGAGTGCCAAGATGATGACTCCATCCTCACCTACCTTGGTGCAGATGACTCTTACATTCAATGCACCTTACCATCTGAAACCCAAACCATGTTGAATGAGTCGACTATAGAAATCAACATCCACATGGAGGATGATCCTCACATTGTAAAGATCGGACAATCACTCGATGCATCAGAACAAGCCACCTTCACTACCTTCCTCCGTGCTCGCAATCAAGCTTTTGCTTGGTCCTATGCCGACATGCCAGGAATCGATCCTGACATTGCTATCCACAACATCACTCTGAAACCAGACTCCAAAACAGTTAAATAGAAATTGAGAAAAATGCATCCATGCATTGCCCTCTTGGTTAAAGAGGAGCTCTAACGAATCCTTTCTATTTCTTTCATCTTACCTATTGAATATCCTTAATGGATTTCTAATGTCTCAAAATATCTCTCCAGGATATTCTCACCAATGATGACTTCCACCAAGAGCGGTTAGCCCAATGGGAGCTTCTTGACGAGTGTCATCTTACAGCTCTTGACCACCTTCAAATTTATCAAAAGTGCATCAAGCGTTCTTATGATAAGTGAATTCATGAGCATACCTTTAAGATTGGTGATCTTGTCCTCAAAGAGAATCAACATGTAACCAAACTAGAAAAGAGCAAACACGGAAATTTTTCTCCTAATTGGATTGGGCCTTACATTATCACTCACACTTATGGATCAGGTACTTATCATTTAGCTTCACTTAATAGTAAACCTGATCCTGAACCCCTTAATGCCTTGCATCTCCGACCATTATACTATTGAATTTAGTGTTACATCACTTCTTATCTACCTTGTGCTCATCCCTTGAGCTCATTTACCACCTCATACACCTTGTTTTGTGCATCTCAAAGTACAATCAAACTCACGTGGTTTGATCATCACCTCCTCTTAAAGATGCCTTCCCCTTTTTAGTCTGGTCCATGACTTAAAATTATCAAAATAACAAGTTCTCAATTATACAATTTTGGGATATTCTTGAGTCAAACTTCCTACAAAACTAGATGCTTCATGTCAAACAGACATCTAGACCTCTAATCTATAAACTAGACTACTCCCTCGAAGGACAACTATGTGCAAACCCGCATCTGCTACTATAAGCAGACTTCTCCCTTGAAGGAAAACTATACAAAGTTAGCCTCTATCAGAAGATTCTTGCATTAATCAGCTTCGTGAAGACCTCAAGAATAGCAAAATGCATATCCCATATATACTTCCTGCATCGATCAGTCTATATCCAGAAAAATAAAATCAATATTCAAAATCACTTTTGAGTCATGGAATTGTCTATTTAGGTTTGGTTCTCTTTCGTCAGAATAATCACCTTATAACAAGTTCTCTGCGCCCCAGTTATACCATCCACCTCACCTCACCATTCTTTAAAACAACAAAACTTGAGGGATGTGATGTATATCTGATATATTGTGATTATACAACTCTTTTCACCTATCGACTTCTCGCCTATGCATGGTATCTAGGGATTCAAGTTCATCCTACGATAATACATGGTTTGTTTAGATTTTTCCAACTATGGGATGTTTTTTCCTCTTTTACCTGAATCTAGGATTATGTGTTGACCTTAATCAGGACACGGTTTCCTTATCTTGGGTAAGATAACCCTCGCTTCACCTATACCCACACCAACACCAACAACATTACCCTACCAACATCAAACTTTTACCAACCAAAAAATTTCCTAACCACAACAAAATTACCTGAATTCACCTCTCCTTGGTCTTAAGGGAGAACTACATCAGTCTGAGGCCCCTCCTTGCTTTGTACAATGGGCTATGTAGGTAGCACTTAGGAGACATGGGGTCTCCCAAGGTTAGCTCGACCATCCCCTACCATAACCTATCATGTGTTGTGTTTTCCTTAAAAATATAAATATTTTTGATATCGGTTACCTGCTTATTTTAACCTAACTCCTGCCCTTATCCATCAATCTCCATTTTTCACCACATCACCTACCCCCAGATTTACTACATAACCTTATTTTGAATTCATTGGCCTGACCTAAGTCCACAAATCACGATTCGCCCTGACCCAAGGCCACAACCAACCCATCGGCTCCGCCCCAAGGCCGTAACCAACCAATCGGCCCAACCCAAGGCTGTAACCAACCCATCGGCTCCGCCCCAAGGCCGTAACCAACCAATCGGCCCAACCCAAGGCTGTAACCAACCCATCGGCTATGCCCCAAGGCCGTAACCAACCAATCGGCCTAACCCAAGGCCATCGGCCCAACCTAAGGTTGTAACCAATCAATTGGCCCGACCCAAGGCAGCAACCAACCAATCAGCCCGACCCAAGGCCATAACCAACCAATCGGCCCGACCCACGGCCGCACCCAACCAGTCGGCTCAACCCAAGGCCATAGAAATTAAGTACCTTGACCGAGGCCCACAAATTACGATTCTATCCACCCATCATGTATCTTTTTGTTCAATCGAGCTCACCTGTTTGTGTTTTAGCATGACTAGGATACTTGAATTGATCAGCAGACTAGCTTTGCCTAGACCGATACCGTGACATTTATCTCAACCAAACCAACCATTTGGTACTACCAAACATGCCTAAATGTTCTAGTACCTTACCCATTATATCCCCTGGAGCTACTTCCTATGCCTTGGATACCAAGATTATATCAACCTTGTTTGGATAAACTATCGACCTTTGCCTATGAATTGCTTGTTTTCTCTTCAAATCATGTACCCTGGTCACACTACTGCATTTCAATGTGTGTCTACTTCTTTGAACATACCCCACCATCTTAACATCATCTCATCATCATTAACCCTTTATCAACCCTATCCCTAATTTCACATCACCTCAATCTATGATAGATTTGAGGTGGATTACCTATACCCTTAACTGGGGCAACCACTTCTTGTTATTGTCAGTACATCTTTACAAGACAAGCTACATGAAAACAAGGGGAAAATGTAGACACCAAATTTGGGTCTTACGACACTCTGTGCCCTGCATCTCGTCTCGTAACCTAACCCTACCTCACCACTTAAACCTTACACACTTAATTATTTATTAATTACCTTATAATTAATAAATCCACATCTCCAACCCTACCACCTCACCTCGCCACCTCACCATGACCTAGCCCTAACTGTAAACTAACCTAATTAAGACCTATAACTTGGTCCAGACCCACACCCATGACTCATCACCCCTCACCTACACCAAAATGAACCTAATAATGACTTGACCAAGCCCATAACTAACCCCTCAAGTGAAAAGGAGGTAAAGTAGGATATTTTACTAAGAATAACCAACTTTGACCTAACTAACATTGGTCCCTACTCGACCAACGTCGGTTAGGTAACTGCCATCAGTTCCCTATAAATGACCTCCCCCAACCAAAACAAAAGGATCCAAATTCATTTGCAAGGATCTGAATTCATTTGCAAGAGAGAGATGAGTGAGAGAGAGATAAGAGGTTTATGGAGAGGAGTATTGAGCCCAAGACTATAACTGAGCAACTAGATCACTGTCAAACTCATCCAAACATTGGGAGAGTCACAGGATAGCTTTATCAGCTCACTTTCGATTATCGGATCATCCCAACTGAGCCTTGCCTTTGCCACTGCATTCCTTGGACCTACATTCGCATCAAAAACTAGTAGTACTTCCCAGAAAAAAAGGATCTCTTCACAATCGGTCTGATCTCTCTACGGTATGCGCACACCTTCCCAACACTCAACAGGTATTCCTCCTAGACCTAACCCTTATCTGTTTCTCAAGAGAACGAAAAGATAGAAATAACTCTATTCTGGAACAAAAATTTTGTGTGAAACAAGGCCTTATCAACTGATGGTTTGGTACTCTGATACTCAAAGGTTTGAATAAGGTCAGCCGATCACTCTTACCAATTCCTTGTTTGGCAGCATGTCTCTAAATGAATATACCATGCACACGTGTAACCCTTTAGTGTAGAATACAACTTGTGCACCTAGATGGATGGTGGAAAATATTTTTTTCCTTCTCTCTAGACCCATTCACACTCCTCGATATGAAAAGAGGTAGGCTCCTTCCCATGGCACTCATTGATGATGGTGGGTACATTACTCCTAGAAAATCTGACAGAGAGAGCAATTCTTACCTTGTGTCATTCTAAAAGGATCTCTTGATGTGTAGCCAACCACTGAGCTATTGTACCAAGTAAGACATAACTTAACATCCCCCTCCATTCCTTCTCATCCTTCCACTGAGATTCCACCTTCTGCAGAAAGATCTAAAGGAAGGATCCTCCTAAGTTCTTGGGCAATTATTTTCCTCTAAGGTACCTAACCATGTGTGCCTTTGTTACCTTGGTCACTGATCCTCTCAACTGCCATCCCATTAATTCAAAATTCCCATGCACCTAATCATCACATGCCAACCTAGTGGTATCACTCACTGACTGAGCATCTTCAAATTGGATAACCCTGTTAGTAGGGTGTATCATCTTAGGGTCTCTGATTGACTGCACATATATCCTATCTAGAACTTCTTCCCCCAATGGTTCAATATAGGGTGCCAAATTCCCATCAACTAGGGGTATAATGACCCATTCCTCCTTGTTATTGAAGCTGATGTACCCTTTTTTGAACTGATGGTCCGCATTGTTCTTATAACACCAAGGGCACCCAAGTAGTGCTAGTAAATTTTCTACCTAGCACCAAGACTTCAAAGTCCCCATTAAACTTGGCTTCCTGGATAGTAATATCTACATCCTTTAAGACACTGATGGGCATTACCTTAGTCTTGTTTTCCATAGAAAACAAATTTGAAGATGGCTGTAATATGGCTCTTCCCATCTGATGCCATACATCTAAAGTTATAACGTTAATATCCACACCTATGTCAATGAGGATATTGCTGAGGAGCCATCCATCTACAACTACATTCAATGTAATCTCCTTTTCATAGTTGAGGTTGTGAGGGGGGAGGTTCACATGTAATTCATGTCTCTCGTACTCTCCTCTAATGTGTGGTACCTTCTCTCTCAACCATGATCCTAGCAAGGGAATGATATTTTCCTCTCTTATAATTTTACACTTCTCCTTGACCTCATCTAGCTCATCCTTTTGCACCTCGACCCTCCTTCCTTGTTCCTTCTTCCTGGATTGCAACTTTAGACACTGGATCTCCCCTTGTAAGCTTTAAATAAATTCCATGGTGTCCTCATATATCTCCTTATGATGCATGGGGTCTGGATACTTTCCATGAACAACCTCCTCCCTTGAAACCAGGTTCTTCTATCTTGGTACCTCTCTTGCATGCATGGCTTCTACCCTTGTTTTTACCAAGATAGGTTCCAAACCTACATCTTTTGTTACCCGAGGCATCCACTGTATGTTCGCCTTATTTATACTAACCATTACACCACCCTTGTCCTTCTAGTGTTGTTGATTCATATGCTCAAACAATTGCGGGCACTCCTCATACTTATGCTTCTTTCCACACCACAAGCACTACAATAGATCCAGGAATTCACATTTGTAATGCTTTGTAGATCCACAGTTGAAATAGTTTCCACATGGGAACTCACTCCTTCCTCCTCTATGGTTACCATGACCATGGAATCCTCCTCAAAAATCTCTTCCACGCACGCCTCCATCTGCACACTCCTCATAACGGTGATCATCACCCTTGGAACTACTTGCAATGCTGGTTTTGCACACCCCATGATCGATGGCCTCATGGATTTGATCAATGAGCCTATAGTCCTCAGTATCATGGGTTGTAGAAGTGAAAATCTTGCAATAATAAGATACATTCTTCTTGATTACGCATTGCAATAAGGCACGTCTAGTTGCATTATGGCCCCCATGACAAATCTCACACTCTACCACCATAGTGCGTACTATCCTCCAAGGGAAATAATCCTTAAGGTGCCCCTCTATCTCACAATCTATACACCACAAACCACTGCATGGGCTAAGTTTGCAGATAATTTTTCTAACTACTTGGCTATAACAGTAATCTAGGCCTCCAAGAACAGGCTAACACCAGTATCAACACTACCAATAGCCTCAGCATGTAGGGAAACCTCTAATGCCTTGTGCGGGTCTATAAAATTTTATGAGAAAAGGGCCTTCTAAAAGGGGTGATCAACCCTATAACAAACCATTGCGCATGGTATGAAGGGTGAATATCATATGATAATTTAGACAAGAGAGTTTTGAAGCATGCATCATACTCCTGCACATTCTCTACCATTCCTTGTTGAATCTCCTTCAAAGCACTGATGCTCTTCTGCTCAAACTTAGGAATGTGGATCTCTCCCAAGAATGTGTTCTTTAAGGTAGTATAATTCACTACTATCTAATGAGGGTCATACTTCCTATACCAGCTATGCGCACACCCTTGCAACATGGTTGCAAACTGACTAGCCTTCCGTTCTATAGTTGTGACACCCTTCATGTGCCATAGTAGTTCACACTTGTGAACATGTTCCACAACATCCTAAATTCCTCTATAATCAAGAAAATGTAGAGACATTTCAAAGAAAACGTGTGGGGGTGGTTGGGCTCCAAATCCTACTTTACCAAATCCTTGGTTTCCTCCTACGTTTCCTCCACCACTTGATCCACCAGGTCCACCAGGTCTTGAACCACCAAATCAACCAGGCCCAGAGGTCCTGAACCATCAGATCCACCAGACCCACCAACTCCTACTCCTCCTGAACCACTAGATCCACTAGGCCCACCAGGTCCTGAAGTGGTCATGCGTGCCACTTCAAGACATGAGAAAAAACACTTGTGTGCCTATACCTTTCCTGAAAAGTCCTAACATTGGGCTGGTGTTTGCATCCATAGAAGTACCAAACAAGAACTTATACCTCCTGGGCATGGAACGATCACCTCCAATATAATTAACTGGATTAACAATATTATCCCCCTGATCTAGAAAACCAAGCATCAAGGTCCAATCACTAGGTGGTCTCAGATGCGCACCAATGGTTCTTATTTCTCTGTGTAAAAAAATGTCATCAAAAGCTGAAGGGGTTTCTCTCACATGCTTACCAAGATGGGGTTACACAGACTGCTCAGGATCCATGTCCTCAGTGTGAACCTCAAATTCTTCCCACAACATCTGCCACTATACATCCATCACACCTGTAACCTCACATCATCTAGCAATCTCCCTTTCACATGCTTCACCATACTTGATTCATCTCTCATCCCTTTCTTTCTCCACAACAACATCTACCATATTCCTCCACACTAGCTTCCTCAACCAATGCTCATAGTGGTTTAGCCAGCCATTGGGAAAGCCTCTAAACTCATGGTAATCATCAAGATATTCAAATCCATAGGGACAACATGTAAAAATGATCCTCTAGGCTCCCTTAGAAACTCAAACTCAGCAACCTCCAGACAAGAATATGTGGAAATGGCTTACTCAACAGTGTAGCTAGCCAATATTCCTTTCCACTAATGATCCATAGCATGGGTCCATGTCAAATCTACATCATGTAGCTTTTGGTACTCTTCTTGGGTCCACACATATGATCTACAATGCCAACTTGATATGGATGCATAGGATGACAGCCATTCATACAGTTCTACAGGGAAACAACAGAAAAATGTTTCATATAGATCATGGTAGAGATTCTCTTCTACCCATCTATGTGCATTAAACTCAGGTCCAGTGCTAAATCTCTAAGAAAATTCATCCTCTGTGCTCTTGAACCATGATTCAACATTTTCCAATGCTAACCAATCTTTCATTACTCATTACACAGATCTTGATGTATGCTATATCCCACTACAACTTCAAAAAGAGGTCCCAACAATAGAACCAAGATGTAGTCATTTTTACTCCCACCACAAAAGGAAGGAACCCCCATGCATGCTAGCCTATCACCCAACAGAAGTTGAGCACTCACCTGAGGCATGCACGGGTATTGAGTCTCTCTTTTCTGTGAGTTTAGTGGGAAACATCATCTATGATTAGTGTAAGAGATTTTAGAAGGGAATTATAAGACATACAAGAACCATAAGGCTTAGAACGACCTCTAGATCTTTGCAGTCACTTCAGACCGAGTTTTTAACAGAATCCATAACATGTATTATGATAGAAAGAAACATAAAAGCATTCATACTTAGCATGAAAGGAAAGAAAACTCATAAGAGAAAAACATGCATCAGAATCATTGATATTCATGTATATATTATGACAGGTAACCTTATTACATCCATGGAACCATTACAGAGGGTCGAAGAGAAGCAGACCATAGTAATGCATTGCACTGGACTTAATGTAGCTAAGCTACCCAAAAGAAAATTTACAACCCCTAGGCCTAGTGCGTTCTCTCCCGAATACAAATATTCACCAAAAGAGTACTCACAACATTTCTGCAGAGCTCCACTCACTCCCTAGGTGTCAATCTAGATACTTGTATGTATATATCCATATGTATATCTCTCTATGTATATGTATATCTCTCTTTCTGTCTCTACAAACACTTGTATTTATAGCTTTCCTGGACTGCTAACCCATCCTCCAGCACCCTCAGATCCAATGCCAAGTGTTTGAATGTGGTCCTCCATGCAAGCATGCTTCTCCAAGCATGAGATCTCCACTTTATTCCATGATGTTCTTCTAGAAGATTCCATCGGAAGTATGCTCCATCCTGGACCAACCTGTCGCCAGGCATACATCTTATCCATGCACAACCGGGCCATGCTTTTCACGTGTTCTACCCCAGACATCCAAAATGACTAAGTTCTGATCCTTTCATGCATTGCGCATGTTACATGCTTTCTTATACCCTTCTCTTGCACACTTTTTCCTTGCGTTCCATTCTTTAACTAGGACCTTGCGCTCCTATGCGCCTTCATACTTGGCCAATATTCTAGGGGTCCAACATGTATAGTGGATCATGATCATAAATAATCCTGTGAGTAATCCCATGTTACTTTATAATCTCATATATGTAGACCCTATCTATAACTCTAGGATTGTAAGAGGTGTTAACTAGAAAATAGTGTTCTACCTTGGTCAACTTTTCTATCCTAACCATGAGAATATTATGATGATAGAAAAAGATGGTTATAAAAAAAATGAATTCCATGGAAATAGTGTCTTATTTCCACTTTTGAAAGGCATACAAATATAGAATATCAAGAGGATTTTGATGTTTAGAAATTTCCCTTTGAAAATCCAAACAACATGTCACAAAAACTATAATATATATTTAAAAACTTGCCCAATGGTATAATTTTAATAACTATACATTCATATTATTCAACCTTGAGTGGGATGAATAGAGTTCCTTATGGTCCTCTAAAACAATAAAATGGTCAATATTACCCTTATTATGCACATAATTTTTCCCTTTATGTTTCAATAGTCTATTTTCCTATAACATATAACCCAAAAATAATCCCTTGAATTCCTATTTTGAATTGATATCCATCTTAAAGGGAACATATAATATGTCTCTAGAGTTTTGTGAGAGAATATTCCCTCTAAATTTTTTATACATGGTTAAATTCATTATTTCATGTCATATATAAATTAGGGTGTTTACAAAAACATTCTATTTTCCTTTCATATGCTTAATATATTGATATACATCTCATGCTCATAGATAAGATATATCTAATTCCATTGATCAAATTTTATATTTGGCTCATTAAAATATGGTGGAGACTTAGTATTTATGTTTCACCAAATAGTATGTGTACATAAGAGAAAAATAGATAAGGTATGAGTGTAGGGGAATACATATGAGTGAAGGTGGAAAGTAGAGTGCACACGTTCTAATTTCTTTATCTAGTGTTGATTGCGAGAACTTCATCTTTTCTAGGAGGAACTAAATATGAATAAAAAACAAGACCATAAGAAGAATATCAAGCAATATATGTTAGTTGACTACCTAGCATATGCTAGATATAGGAAGTGTGATACTTCTGAGATGGTTGTCAATCCACTATTTTAAACAACTTAATGCAAGAAATGATGTAACTTAATAATGTCCTATTGTATTTGAAATGATTTAGGTGTCTCATTCAAGTACAATAAAAAAATATAATCTAACAAGCTAGGTTATGATCATATCTGGAAGTTAAGAATGTGGATAAGGTGGTTAGGACAAGTCAGGGTCAAGTTTTGGGTGTTTTGGTTTATTTGGGTGAATGTTATGGGGTTGTTGTTACAGGAAGATTTAATAGGTATAGAGATCGACGTCAGTATGGTATGACTGATGTTGGTTTAGAGGAGACCGAAAATGGTTTAGGTTAACCAACGTCAGTAGGGTCAGGATAATAGAAACTCAATAAATTTTGGTTTTGATGATTCTATGTGATTGTATAGAGAATGGACAAAGAAGGGTGAGGTTGATGAAAATGTTGGGAGTACTCAGAGATGTATAGATTTGGGTATGGGGTCTGAGAGGTTGTAAGTTGTTAGGTGGAGGGATTGACAGGAAGGTGAGAGGTGATGAGATGTAAAGGAGACTAGGATTCCCAAATAGAGATAAAAAAACCAATATAACTGAGCATGGAAAGATACATATCTAAATGTACTTACTTGTAATTGTAGACCTGGTGGTTGGATGGAGGTGATGGTTGATCCATGGAACTAATGGTTAGTGTCACGTCCTTGCTTCCTAGAATGTTACCATAAATTATTACCTTTTAGATCATTTCTTGGTGTTGATTTAGAATGTATGGATGTGTAGGAGTGCTCTGGTGTGTTCTTACATACACATCTCTCTTCTCCAAAAGTCAAATAATTCTTCCAACCTCTCAAACGAGGTTACCAAAGTGACTATATGGTAACTGATGATGGTTTAGGGTGGTCGACGTTGTTTTCGGGTTGACCGAAATTGGTTTCGGTGAGAAATACTAGAGGTTTAATAAAATGATAGATCTTAGCCATCTGTTTGGCCACGTCTGTCCATTGTCTTGAATCAAAATGGAATATTGCACTTAGATAAGTGGGCATGCAGTTAGAGGAAGAATAAGAATATTATTTCAGGGTTGAATTAATTCTTAGTTAAAGGTAACATGTTATGAATAGGTCCATGATGAAGTGTCTAAGTGATGTGGTGGGGTGAGGTGTCTAGGTGAGGTGGAAATTAATTTAATTAAGGTAATTAAATAATGAATATTGTCAAAATGGGCATTAATTTAATTATAGGTAATTAAATATATATATATATATATATATATATGGGGTAAAGGGGGAGTTGTGACCCAAATTTGGTGTCTACATTTTTCCCCTTTTTATTGCACGTAGTTTGTATTGGTAAGCAACATGCTGAAAAAAAAAGGAAGTGATTGCCCCATGTGTCGGTGAAGGTGATCCCCCTCAAACTAGGCATCTGATGAGGTGTAATATAGAAATCGGTGAGTGGTTTGATAAATGTGTAGTTGGTGGTAATAAAGGTAGGTGGGGAAAGGTATGAGTACTAGGGGAAAGGGTGATGGTCAACTCAGGTAATAGGTAATAGGCCGGGGTCAAATTGGGTAATGGGTAATGGCAATCAAATGCATGCACACGTATAGATTGCAACATGGTACCAAGTTGAAGAGCTTGAAAAATCTACATCGTCCCAAGGTCGATATGTTTATCCAAACAAGGGTGAAGTGACTCAAGTATCCAAGGCATAGGATATGGTCTGAGAAACACAACATAGGTCAGGTGCAGGAATGTTTAGGTACGTTCTGGTATTCCAACGTTTCAGTCAGGATAAATGGCATGGATCAATAGGAAAGGTAAGGTTATTAGGCTTAAACAACATAGGTAACAACATTGCAATGTACAGATGAGTTCATAAGATCAATGGTCACACCAAGTAGGTTAAGTTCAGGAAAATAGGTCAGGGCATGGGTAAGGCCAAGGTATAGGTAAAATAATAGATCCCAAGACACAACTAAGGAAATGTAGCGGTATTTTGGGGCTTATAGGTAAGGTTTAATAGGTGTTCCGCAAGGATAAAAGGTGTTTGACAAATAACTAGTTACAAGTAAAGATAATCCTAGTATTAACAAACACCTATAAGGGTGTGACCGATGTTGGTTATATGGTGACTGATGTTGGTTAGCTAGGGCACACATATGACTAACGTTCAGTCAAGTCGAATTTGGGGATTAAAAAGGAAAATTCTATTTTTTACAGAATCATTTGTCATTGTAGCTATTTGTGGAAAATGATAGAGGAGAAGAGGAAAGTTGGAAAGTAATAGGACAAGGTGAAGAACTGAGGTAGACAAGCCTTGTAGTGGCATGTGATTGGCATTTGAATTGGTGGGTCCATGAGATTGGTTCAATGTGATTTCATTCATGTTTGTGTGGTGAGGTGTTGATGTGGGCATGGCAGAGGTCGGAGAGGGATCAAGTGGGCCACTGGCCTAACGGCCAGATGTACCACCATGCCAGATGGTATCAGGATGAGGTAGGAGACAATCCCGATCTACATATTTGGCTGCTGAAATAGATTGTGTTTGAAATCAGTTTTGTGTAAAATTTGGGTGTAATTTTAATTTTTGAAATTGTTTGTGTATAAATGAAGGAAATGAGGGGTGTGAAGGTCCAATGTAGGTTAAATATGGTTGGGGATGAAGATAGGATAGGGTTGGGTAGGGTTAGAGTATGTATATTATGTCAGATTTGTGAATTTTTGAAAAATAGGGTAGGGGTTTTGCGGATTTTGACACCTGCGACAGTGACCAACAATGGTAAAGGGTTTACCGATGTCAGATGGCCTTGGCCAGACATTGGTCAAGTATTAGGTGACCGATGTTAGTTATGATGGACTGATGCTAGTCAAGAGTGACCAATGTCGGTCGACTCTAGGGGAAAATATGCTCAATAAATGAAATAGGGTGGGAGGGAGAGATAGGTAATGAGATATAAAGGAAGGTTTAAGTGAGATATGGGTAGGCTAATAGGTACAAATAGGTACGAGTTAAGGGATGTGAAATTGGGATGGGTGGAAAAGGGTGTAGTATTTAGGGTTGGGGTATGGTTATGTGGTAGTAAGTAGGGATGGTCTCAGGAATAGGTTGGTTGGTTAAAAGTTATTTTGGGTATGGTCAAGGTTTAACAATGTTGTGGTTTGTTGGATGCAGGCTAGGGACCAGTTGTGGATGAGAGATAGAGTACCACCTCTGTTGTTTTTGCGGTACGGTTAAGCATGACAACGTAGAAGATTGGAGGTATGTGATGGATGTCAGCCTGATTGGGATTCGATGCTATAGGAACATTGTTTGGGAGTTGAGCTTAATGGTCGCACTCATCAATAGATGGGATTTAGGGACCAACACATTCCATTTACCGATGGGTGATATCACAGTCACCCTAGAGGATGTATACAGGATCTTGTAGCTACCTATAGTGGGAGAGAAGGTTTATTTGATTTCCTCATATGCATAAGAGGAGATGATGTTTACGTTATTTGGAGAGGGGATGGAAGAGATGAGGTTCCATAGTGCAAGCCTAAGCTATGGGGACATGTATGCGGCCCATCCTCAGGAGATGAGGCTGGTTATCCTGATCATGGAGGTAATGTTTTGCTTTGTGTTGGTGGATGTAGAGGGTGGGAGATTCGCATGAGTCTTGATGAGGGTTCTCCATGACATGATGGAGGATAGGACCCATTTTGATTGGGCACCAACATTCTTACTGCAATTATATAGGGAGCTATAGGCTTGTGGGAGGCTATGGAGGTTCACTTTTTGTTGTACCTTTCTTCTTCACAACTAGGTATACGAGCACATTATATGTTTACGTCCAATTGGTATGCCCCGGCTTGATGAATTTTATGTGGGATTGGTTAGAGTTCGCTATAGGTGTTGGGTACCTCCTATTAGAGAGCACATGAATGTTAGGGCTACACATGATGTAGCATACTAAATGTGACTACTAGAGGGGTTTTTCAGAGTGGACATCATTTAGAGGCCATATGTGGGCTTCCCTTCATACATATAGATGGAAGTTGAGCTAAATGAGCTATAAATTCTCATATGGATAGAGGGGCATCATGCTGGTGAGCACAATATGATACCCATGGATAGGGTTAGATGGTAGTTTCATCTACCTTGGGATGTGCCTCCACCATTCCCATAGTATATGAGAGACGACGTGGAGAGGCCTCTACCTCTAAAACAACCAACAGTGTGGACATGGAAAGAGGAGCAGGTGGTGGATTGACATATTGATGACGTTGGGGTGACAGATAGATCTAGGTAGTGGTGGGAAACATAGTTGTGGGAAACACCAGTGAGGCCAGGGAAGTCTGACCTAGCCACCATTAGGGTTAATAGGGACACATTACAAGGGCAAGTGAGCTACCCTTTTAACATAGCTGCCCAGTAGTGCATAATATTACATGGGACAGCTGATCAGAGGAACAGAGTTGCCATGTTATAGGTACAGGTAGTATCCCTTACAGGCCTAAGAAAGCGTAGGGGCAGGTGCCCACACAGGGTGGGGAATGATGATGGGGGAGTAAGTAGCTTCCCTTACAAGCACAGGTATAGTAAGTTTACAGGGCCATTTGGCAACTGCACAAGCATATATTGTGGCCTTGCAGGCCTAGGTTACAACACAAGACACTACTCGCAGGCTCAAGGACATGGGTTCTCATTTTACAGGTAGTAGTGTGGACAAGGTCCCATGGTATACAGGGAGGAGGGCAGGGTTCACATGCATATAGGGATCAAGGCTATTCAGTAGTAGGACATAGCTCGCAGGTTGTTGGGAGACCTATAAAACCACCCACAGACAGATGCTGATGGCCAGATTTAGGGATACCCTGAATGAGGCCATGGTACTACCAGGATCACTTGATGAGCTACCGGGATAGATGTTCCCGTCTTATATATAGTACAGGGCCCAACAGGACTCGAGTTAGAGGACAAGATCTCTCGTATGCCTAGTGCAGAGAGTACATGGGTGCTGGCGAGCCCAAAGACAGGTTCAAGGTGAGGCCACTAGGCCATGGAGTCCTCAACCAGTTGCAAGTTAGGTCGGAGGTGAGACCTAGAACCCATAAAGGGTGGAGAGATGATGGTAGAGTGCTCGGGCTAGAGGAGAGGAGGAGGAGATAGATGAGACCGGCCTAAACATTAGATGGGCCGACAATTGATGTCTTTATACATTGTCATTTTGATTATTATTTTTGATATATATCAGCCTGCGTGCCGATGATAGTGAGGCTGTACATGAGAGTTTTTGATATTTTGATTATTAAACTAGCCTGCATGTCTAAGATTTTGAGGTTGTACCTGAGAGATACTTGTATTATTGTATATCAGTGTATATTTGATTGATACATAGACTGTTATTTATATATGGTGAGATTGATCATTATGGATGATGTACTTGTGTTTTAAATTTTCTTTTATTATTTTTTGTATGGATGGAAATTAGGTGAATTAGGCATGATTGAGTCGAGGCCATGTAGGCATGATGGAGTTAGGTCGGTTAGGCATGGTTCCAGATCAGGTATAGTTATGGTGGGGTCTAGGTGAGTTAGGTAATTGCTGGAGTCAGGTCGGTTTAGGCATGATTGAGTTCAGATCGGTTTAGGCATGGTAGAGTCAGGTCACTTAAGGCATGATGGATTCAGGTTGGTTAAGCATGATGGAGTTAGGTTGGTTTAGACATGATGGAATCAGGTCAATTTAGGCACGATGGAGTATTTTTTGTAACTTTGAGTTAATTTCCAAGTTATTGGTAACATGGGAAATAAATGATGAGTTATATGTATATTATGGCATAAATTTCTGATAATCTTTGATATTATAGAAATGTGAAATGATTGATTGGATGTTTTGATGACTATGATAACATGGTAGATATGTATGTGTAGTAAGTTTTCAAGTGTTGTAAAAAAATAGAAATTAATTACGGTAGAAATGTTAATATAAAAGTATGTGGGAGAAAATGGTTTAGGGTAAAGAGTGGTTGAGCTAACCTCAAAGGGCCCTGTGCCCTGGGAGTGTTGCCTACACAGGCTTAGTGCGAAAAGGGGTCTCAGGCCGATGTAGTTC
Source organism: Taxus chinensis (assembly GCA_019776745.2). NCBI lineage: Eukaryota > Viridiplantae > Streptophyta > Pinopsida > Cupressales > Taxaceae > Taxus > Taxus chinensis. Next base: position 822,486,184 of record CM034150.1, on the reverse strand, counting down.
TCCCATAACCTAGGGAAGAATATAATGAGGTAGAGAAATGGGTTGGTAGATTTCAATAATTATTGAGTCTAGGTCATAGGCATGGTTGAATGAGGTCACTTAGGTCATGGTTGAGTTAGGTCACTTAGGCATGGTTGAGTCTTGGTTTTAGGCATATTTGAGTGAGGTGATAGTGGCAATATCTTTATAATGTAAGTATCGATGGTTTGGTCTTGTATAGGGTAATCAATAAAAAATGGAGGAAGGTGAATGGTAAGAGGTGAAAAAAGGAGTCCACCTACTTCATAAGAACCATTAACAAGTCAATCTATACCAAACATGGGAATATGAATGTAAGACTCCTAAGGGTGTTACATAATGGACTATTCTAAGGGTGAAGAAAGTCACGTGATAATGAAATGTCACAGTAACGGAAAGTTCCTTGAGAAGATATAAAATTAGGCTGAAAGAGGCAATGAGGTGAAAATAGGTGTTTTAGCACAACTTAGTGTGTGACATAGCATGTTTACCTAGTAAAGAAACCCATGATAAAAAATAGGCAAGTCCATGATGCAAAAGTTTATCATTTTCTTCTTGTGTGTTTTTTTTTGATAAACTGATCGATGTGGGAAGTATATATGGGATGAGTATATGATCTCCTTGAGATCTTCGTGAAGTTGATCAATGTGGGAAGCTTCTGAATATTTTATTTTATTATTATTCAATAAATTTATATAGTTGTCCTTCGAGGGAAGCAGTCTATTAATGGTGATAAGATAGAAAGAATAGATGTCCCTTTTGAGGGATTCATCTTTTTGCTGGAATTTTAAATCAAGGATTTGAATCCCATTTTGTATTTTATGACATTTTAAGTTAATGAACCATACTATAGAGGGAAATTAGGTTCTTCTTTAGAAGATAAAACCATAGCAGACGGAGGTTGACTATGAAAGAGATGGTTTTAAGTGATGAACAACCATGGGATTCCATATATGAAAAAGAAAAAAAGTATCCATGAGAATCATGTCATCAGTAGAGCTATGGTACTTATATTGAATATAAGGCTGAAAGGTGGTGGGTAATCACATGAATCTTGCTTAGTTGTTGATCCTCAAAATGGGTAACATGGAAGGTGAACGACGCTCAAGGGACGAGCGGTCAATAGACAGAAGGTGATATAGGACTTGGATTTTAGCAATAAAATGGTCTAAGGTGCAAGACATTGAGGGGTTCAGGTTCGGGTTTACCTACAAGTGAGGAAAAACGATAAGCACCTGATCCATAGGCATAAGTAACGATATAGGGTCCAAGCCAATTAGGAGAAAACTTGCCCTGTTTAATTTTCTCTTCTTTAGTTACATATTGATTTTCCTTTAAGAAAAAGTCACCGACCTGGAAGGTTCATTCATGGACACACTTATCGTAGGAACATTTGATACATTTTTGGTATATTTGGGGATGATCAAGAGTATTGAGATGACGTTCATCTAACAATGCAAGTTATGCTAAATGGTCCTGGTAAAAGTCATCATCATTGAGTATGTATTGTAGTGAGATGCAGAGAGATGGAATTTTGATTTTGAGAGGTAAGACAACCTCAATACCATAGATTAGAGAGAAAGGTGAAAGGTGAGAATACTAGTGTGGTAGGCCCACAAGGTGAAAGGGATGTGTGTATGCCAATCCTTCCCAGTATCATCAACTACTTTCATGAGAATTTTTTTCAAGGTTTTATTGGTTGATTCTTCTTGGAAATTTATTTGTGGGTAATAAGGTGACGATAAATTGAGTTGAGTGTAAACAACATCACAAAGATTTCATAAGGTTTTGGTTTTGAATTTCTTGTCATTATAAATGATGAGGCAGTGAGGGTCACTAAAGTGAAAAATGATATGATGTTTGATGAATTCACAAATTTTCTCAGATTTCATAGAAGTGAGGGGAATGGGTTCTACCCATTTAGTGTATTATACAGTGGTAGTTTTAATCCATTGATGGCATTGTTAATTATAGTCAGTTTTATGCCTTCTCAAAGAATAGGGAAATCCCATGCACGTTGGCCTATCACCTAGCGGGTGCTGGGCACTCACCTGAGGCACGCATGGGAACTGATTCCCTCCTTTATATGAGTTATGTGAGAGTTGATTATTTACGACCAAAAATTAAATGAATATATTGGAAAGGAACCATACATTCACCTTAGATCTCAGAATGACTTCTAGACTAATGTATTCATTCATATAGGAAAATCATTGCATAACATAGATCTGAATCATAACAGGAAATAAATGCACAGGGGTTTACACCCACTCATATGAAATTTATAAATGACGTGATCCATACAGGTGAAAGTAGAACTAGAAACACACATATTTTCATATTAAGCATGTTGATAACCACATTACATTAACTGGGGTAGTCACAGATCCATATGATAGTGCAGACCAAGGTCGTGCATCAGAACTAGACTTAGGCCCTTCATAGTACAAATAAATATTATTCAAAGCCATTTCCTTATTACAGCCTACTCTTATAGATCCTCTAAACCCAACCTATGGAGATCTCACAACATTCTTTCATGGCTTAACCTCTCTCCAATTCTTGATCTCTCTATCTGTCTCTATGTGTATCTCTCTATCTCCCCTTTTCTTCTACCGGGTGCTCATATATATAGCCTTATCAAAAAATGCCATGCCTTTCTGAAGTTTTAGATTACTTTCCATGTGTCCAAGTGGTCCTCTATCGGAGCATACTTCTTCAGATGTGAGCTCTCCATCCTCTGCCATGATGACCTTATGGAATCTTCTATCGCAACGTATATTCCTTCCATGGGCACTAAGTTGCCAGGATGGGACCTTATCCACTTCACATGCATATTTGGGTCATGCTTTCATCATGTTCTTCTCGATAATCCAAATATGGTTAAGTTCCAAGATATTTGATCTTCCTTATGAGTGCGTGAATGGTTCTACCAAAACCCTTCTAAAACCCTATCCTACACGCTTTTTCCTTGCACACTCTTTTTCAAATAGGCCTTGCATGCGAAAGCACCTTATTTTACTTATTCAATATTTTAGGGACCCAACATGAATAAAAAGGATTTATTTCTCCATAAAGATCCAAACCCCATTGAGATAAATGCCAAAGGTCTCGTGTGACCTGTAAGGCATGACTAGGTGTGTGATGATGTTTAGCATGTTGCTGGAATTTCGCACAACATTTTACATAGTCACAAAATTCAAGGTTTAGGGTTGGCCAATAAAAGCCAAGGTGAAGAATGCATTTAGAAATAACTAAGCCACTAAATTAAATGCAAAAAATTTCATTATGAACTTCCTTGATGGTGTAAAGAATTTCAGAACTTGTAAGGCATCATTAGAGAATACCATCAAATACACATTTATAAAGAAGACCACCTATGATGACATTAGTAGGTGGAGGCATTTCGAAAATAGCCTTTACTTTAGCATGATCAACTTTTATGCCACGCAAAGAAACGATGAAACCAAGGAGCTTTCCTGAGAGCACTGCGAAGGTCACATGGGTCTTGTTAGCGACAATACATACAAAGTAGTGGTCCACATATATGAGTGTTTAAATAATAATTATGAGAGTAATTGCATTATCATCTGTAATTTGTGGTAGTAAAGATGTTAGTAGTCAATTGGTGAATTACATTGGTAATCTATTATGTAAATGGTAGGTTAATGAATATTTGTTATAAGTTGTTATATTTAACAACTATAACAATATATTGTTGTATGAGTTTGAAGGTCACTCACATGTATAAAGTTAGGGAGAAGATATTTGTGGAGGTGTAGCTATACCTACATCCTAAAATATAGAAATTATATTCCTATATGCAACATTGGTATAGTACCATTGACTTGGTATGTACAATGTATTATGAGAATCAACAAAGATATTAATAGATTTGAAATATAGGGAGCATTTTTTTGGGTTTGATATGCCTACATAGGAGTTCTTCATCCTCAACGATGTTGGTATCAGATCAACGTTATAATCCTCATTTCAGTGATGGCTTTATGAATGGATTTACCAACAACCAAGAATGTTAGTTTTTCTATTGGTTTACCACAAACCGCAAATGACAGGTTTTCAAGTGGTTTACCATACAACCACATCATGATCATGCCAAGTACTATTCTTATCCCTCCATCACATCTCACTGTAGTGAATGGATTTGTTTAGGAAATTCTACTGAAATCTGCTGCTTGATACATACATAGAAAAATATGACATAATGGAAATGGAACATTGGATCAATGTTATGTTAAATTTCCACTTATGTCATACTTTTTCTGGATGTATGTCATGAGTAGCATATTTCAGTATAATTTGCTATGTTATTCCAACATACAGTGATATGTGATGAGGGATAAGAATAGTACTTGGTGTATCATGTAATGTAGGGGATAATGTTTTGTAAACCACTTGAAAACCTTCATTTTTGGCTTTTGAGTAAACTAATAACAAAACCACCATTCTTGGTTGTTGCAACAAAAAATATCTCTAGGGAAAACCAATTCACTTTATGGGTTTTTGGTAAACCAATTTTTGTATTCCACCATTCTCATGTTTTCTGTAATAAATTGATTTACAAAACCATCCTTGAGGTTTGTGATCATCCTGTGAAAATCACCAAATCAAGCAAGTGCAAGTATAAGGCATGGTTTTCCCCATGTTCGCACTAAGGGGGGAATGTATAGGAAATCCATAGGGTTAGTGCTCCATCATATATGTGTGTTTAATGTGAATTGGTATTACGAGAGTAAGGTATTATCATCTTAATTTGTGGTATTAAAGTATGTTAGTGGCATCCATAATCCCATTTGAAGTAGACATCCTTATGTAAATGGTAGAGTTAGTGAATATTTGTTGATAAGTAGTTAGAAAGTTAAAAAACTATAACAAATATTGTTGATATGAGTTTCCACTTACTCATGTTCAAACTTAAAAGTTGACAGAGATTCGTTAGGAAGAGTGTAGTTATACCTACATCCTAAAATATAGGAATTATATTCCTATATATATGTAAGTATTACAATATCTAAATGTATTATGAGAACAAATTATTATTATTTGATTATTAGCATTTTTTTGGAGTTTGATCTCTAAAAGTAACTTTGACCCGTCCTCAAGATTTCTTGGGTTGAAGGAAAACACAATACTTGATGAGGTGGTCAAAGATGACATTAAGGATTATCAGGTGTTTGTCCCGATGTTTAGATTTGGCAAGAAGGTAATCTACGTAATCTTCCAATATGTGATGCATGATGTCATGGAAGATATAAGTCATGGCTCGCTGATATATAGCACTAGCTGTTTTTAAGGCCAAAAGGCATGAATTGATAGTAGAAGGTCTCCCAAGGAGTGATGAAGGTAGTTTTGTGTTGATCATTCTGGAGCGAGTTAATATTTTATTATAACTTGAGAAAACATTCATGAGTGATGGAATATCATGGCCAAGTGGTGAGATCAACCAGTTGGTCAATGCCTGGTAGAGGAAAATCATTCTTTGGTGCAAGCTAAGTTGAGGTCACAGGAAGTCCATGCAAATGCAGAAGTCCCCCTATCACTTTTGTGACAAGAAAAATGTTAGAAATTCATTGGGGGTAGTTAATGGGTAGGATGAAGGAAACTCGAGAGAGAGGCACTGAAGTTTTTCTTTGAAAAGAAGAGCAATGCGATGGATGTATTTTTAGTAACTTTGTGTTTTATAGGTTTGGCATCAAGGAATGGTTAGGATATCATGTACCACAATATTTGGGTCAATACCGGGCATATCAACATAGGACCAAGAAAAATAATTTTTGTGGACCCAGAGGAAAGAAGTAAAAGCTTCATGTTTAAGCAACATATAAATATTGACCTATTTTTATAATGTATGAGGTCATCCTGAGTGCTAATGTTGATTTCGATAGTCGATTTTGTTCAACAGGGTTTTCGTCTCAAAAGGTAACGATCGTTGAATATAAGAATATTCCACACTAAGGTAGGTGAGTATAAACTTATTGTCTCCTGACATTGAATGATGTTAAGAGAAGGTGTATCATCATCGTTAATGTCAGAAAAAAAGAAGGGAAGAGAAGAGGGAGCCTCGCCATCGCGTTGATAAGTTATAGGTCACAGGGAAATAATGTTCACAAAAAAAAAGTTAGGAGGAATAGATTCGAGATCTATGGACTTTGTGGGTGAAGGTGGTGACATTGGTGAATGGGGTGGAAAATGTTTGTCTTGCTCAATGAGGTAGAGGTGGGTGTTCTTCAAATATGGTGTGGAAAATCCAATGCCACTATGATCGTTGTGTTTACAGGTAGTACATGAAATGACAGTGTGGTAGCCTTGTCCGTAAAAACTAAGCCAAAGCCTTTCCATGCACAACGGTGAAGGAAAGGGTGGGTGAAGTGAAACTTAGTAAAATATTGGAGATCTGATGAAAAGGGTCGTGTTTGGGATGGAGGTTCAGGTGAATAAGTGGCTGTATAAAATCCCCCATATGTTAAGTTAGTGTGAAGGTGGGGAGAATCATAAGGGAAAACATTTCCTATGTGGTAGTCATAACGAGAGTGCTAGAACAAGTTTCCATACTCTTGCGGAGTGAGGAATGTGTTGATATTATACTGAAGGTACTATCCTAGAGTTAGGTGTTGAAAAAACACCTTCCAAGGGATCAGTAGTTGATATACGGGTAGCGGGGATAGAAGAATCTCTAGAAAATTGGGCAGGAGGGGTATCAGTTGTTTGGGAAGTAGATGGGTCAGCTGTAGAGGCTGCGGCAGTAGTAGAAATAGAAGAGTTAGGTTTGGGAGAGGTGGAAGTAGCATTGGTGGAGGGGGTCATGGGTGAAGGAGAAGTGGGGGTAATGGTAAATGCTTTGACTGATACAAAAATGTCATTAGGTCAATACAAAATGTTACAAGTTTTGAATGGTGATGGGTCAGTTGGGATGGTATAGTTATGTCTGTCATGTTCAAATTTTACACAGCGGTGTAAAGTTGAAGGGACACAACCCATGATGTGAATCCAAGGTCTTCCAAGTAATAATTTATACTGGAACTCTCCCTCTAATACATCTAATAATTTTGGGATAGTAGAAGGGCCTACACGAACATGGAAAATAATGGTGCTAAGGGTGGAGGTGATGGCACCATTGAAGGTGCACAACATAACTGGGTTATTATGGATACAATTGAAAGGGAAACACATTTTATGGTATGTGTGGGAGGTTGTGATGTTAATGCTAACACCACCATTTATCATTACACATCGTACACATATGTTATCGATATAGATGGAAATCAAAAGGGTGGGATCATGGTCATCTGACTGGAGAGGTACAATCTCCTCATCAAAGAAACTAAGGGTGGCTACTTGATGAGTAAGCATGGGGGTAGGAGAAGGAGATGATTTGGTAAGTGAAGCCACATTGTGAGGGGTGATAATGGAGGGAACTGGTGTGGGGTCATTGGGTAAAAATTTGATGGATTGTAAACCTTTATAAGAGCTTGTCTATGAGATTCAGAATTTTGGACGAGATCGTACAAAGACATTTTTAGAGGAGATTGATGTAATTGTTTTATCATTTTACGATGGGTGACCCCATTATAGATAGGGTATGTGGGTCCTTGAATGGTGATTTTGGGTGTAGGTGCAAATGGTATATTGGGCATAGGGTTGTTTGATGGGATGGTTTCTTTTTCTTTTCATTTTTCCTTCTGGGCAATGAGTGATAACTTGGACCACATTAATCTGACGAAAGGTGGTAAATGGAGTTGGTGTAGGATGAGTAGTGTAATGAAATGATGGGAAAAAACCTAATCGGGGGAAAAACATTGTGAAGTGTGTATGGAACAGTGGAATTTGGGTGGTGATTTGGCCAATTCTATGATATGGACCATGTTTATCTCGAATTTTGGTGGTGAATAAAAGGGTTGTGGTGGTGGAGATGTAGGTCATTAAAGAAGCAAGGGATGATGATGTATGGTGACAGGTGAAGGTTAAAATTGGTCCTCATCAAGAAGTTCATCGTCGTTAAAATTTTGTTGAAGAGGAAAAAGCTAGAGAAGAACATTTTTTGGAGCCTTACGATGAGTAATGTAATGACATGATGGGAAAAAACCTAATGGGGGGAAAAACCTTGTGAAGTGCATATGGAAAAGTGGCATTTGGGTGGTGATTTGGCCAATTATATGGTATGGACCATGTTGATCTTGAATTTTGGAGGTGGAAAAAAGGGTTGTGGGGGGGTGGAGATGCAGGTCGTTAAAGAAGCAAGGGATGATGATGTATGGTGATAGGTGAAGGTGGAACATGGTCCTCATCAAGAAGGTCATTGTCTTCAAAATTTTGTTCAGGAGGAAGAAGTTGGTGAAGAACATTTTTAGAGCCTTAAAATTTTCTACATCATGTCTTGGCACATGATGATAGGCACAAATCTTGGTTTCATCAAACCCTTTTGGTTTGGGTTTGAGAGGGTCGTAAGGCCGAAGCGGTGGTAATGTGATGACAAAAATATCTAATAGATTGGTTAGGATGTTAGCGTAGGACCCTGCGAATAGATCACATTGGGAAGTGAGTGTGGGTTTGGGTAAAGTTGAAGATGATCGAGAGGGAAGAGGTGTTATAAGAGGAGGAATGGGCTAGACCACTAGATTTGTAATTTGTACTATCTTAGGTTTTGATAGCATATGTTTGGGTAAAGGTTTGGTAGAAGAGATAGCTATGGAAGGTTTTTTTGGTTTAAACTACCTTATTGGAGGGTAGTGGGTTCTTGTCTTTTGATTGCACCTTCTTGGGTAAAGGTGACATGGGAGTACGAGATACATAAGGGAAAATAGATGGTACAAGAGGACGCGTTATCCATGGGAGAAATATGGTTGCGGTGGAAGTGGCTAGTAGAGGTTGGGGGGACAGTATGGATTGAAGTCATATAGGAAAATTTGAAGTCATGGAGGTTGGGGGGATAGTATAAGTTGAAGTTTTAACTGGTGGAGGTGTAGTTGGTAGGAAATTCATGGGTGAGGGTGAGGGTATTTGTTGTGTAGGTAAATGAGGTGTAACAAAGCACTGTGATAAAGCAATAGGTTTCTTAGCTTTTCACTTGCCCTAGGTAGGATATTATTTGGCCAAGTTTGATGGGTGAGGCCCTAGGATAGACAAAAGGGGAAAAGGTGGCAATGATGTGGTAGGTGATACTGGTGTATGTGTCCTAGAGGGTTAGGTCTTCCTTTTAGGTGGAGGAATAATTTTGGTTTGGGTTTGGGAATATGGGGCCAAGTCTAATTTGATAGGTGGATGGGTGAGGCTTGATGTCAGTATGACATCTAGGGTAGTGATGGGTCTAGATACATAAAAAGATATAGGTGTGGGTGGGTTATTAGGTATTGGAATGGTTTTAATCATGGGTAAAGGTTTAGATGTAGGTATATGGGATGAGGAATAATCCGTTTCGATAGGCATGGTTAGGGTTGATCTAGTTGCTAGAAATACCTTTGGTTAGATCATGGAAGTACCTCTGGGAAACATTTACATTTGTGTCAAAAAGGGGAGCCGAAGATGTCCCCAGAGCATGTAATTATCAATGTAATCCAAGTGATTGGCCAGCCGTGAAAACAATACTATAGTACCCGACCTGAGAGGGAATTGGCTAGCTTCAAACTCTGTGGGTAAAAGAGCTAAGATAAGGTCAACGAGGTCCTAGAATGCTGAGGGAGAATTTCCCCCAATAGGTATGGACATGTCTGAAGAATCTTCTATGGGTAGGAGAGATGGTAGATGAGGTGAGATAGATATTGGTAGAATGAAATTAGTAGAAAATGTGGGTTCATCCATGAAGGCAAGGAGAGATGAAGGGGGAATCCTCTATGGGTGAAGGAGTAAAAGAGGTATGCTTCTATGTGGGTAGAGGAGCTCATGGCATAATTTCCTCAATAGAAGAAGTAGGTGGAAGTTGAGGAACGACAGGTACAATATCAAAACACCACATGGAATTCACAGACATTGTTGTCACTTGATGAAGGTTCACTATTTTGATTAGATGATTGTTTATGGTTAGGGAATGACTTCTTAAAGTTGTGAAAATTTTGATCTGCTGGTGCATTTGGGTTGTTCATGATGAGGTCTCCATTATTTGTCATCTCTTGGACAATGTTCTTACAATTTATGCAGTTACCATCACTATGGAATTTGACATGATGATAATTATAGTAGTCATGTTTTGTATACCCATGCCGACATAGGAAGAGCGGGGATTGAAACCAGTATATTGTTTTATGGGGAAGAAGTGTTACAGATCTAGATTTAAGAAGATTTTCAAAGACTAAAGAATAGGGCTCTCCAATCGAAGTGTACATCTGTTGCTCCTTCCGGAACTAAAAGGTCTAGACAAGGGAAATTTTGCAAGAAGGTTGGCCTTGATTAGAGAGATGGGATGGACCTGCTTTAATAACTACCACGTTGGAAGACCCTTTGGCCTTTGAATAATTATTTTGGGGTTTTGAAGATGAAGAATACTTGTTTGGTTTGGATGGGGCATTCTTGTTTCTTAATTATATTATCTTTTCTTCAATGGCACAAATTTCAAGCTTTTTTGCCATGGTGAATTATTCGTCAAAGGTTTAGAAGGTTTGTACCTAAATATTTGGTGAAATATGTATGACACAAGCTCTAGTGAACAACTCAATAAATTTAGTTTGAGGTAATTGGAACGTTAACTGGTTGATAAGACTTCGCAAGCGGGGCAACAAAATTTGTGATAGATTCATCTTCATACTGTCGTGTCGAATATAGGTCGGTCATGGTGACTTTTTTTACTACATTGATTGAGAAGTGGTCCAAGAATTCTTGAGCCACTAGGTTGAAGGAGTAGATGGAATGTCTAGGTAAAATATTGTACCAATCTAAGGCCAGTCCTATTAGGGACATGGTAAATCTTCGTAAGAGAAAAGGATTGTCATGGACAATTAGGTAGCACCCGTGCTTTAATGACCACAAGTGTTATTGCGGGTCCTCTTTACTGTTGAAATGTTTGAACTTGGGAATTTTTCAATGCACAGGATATGGGAAAATAGGAATGGATGGATGAACATGCTCATTATAGATTTCGTCATAGGTCAAGGAGTTATAAGAGTTGGAAATGGATGTTTCTAATGTTTGCATATTTTCCATCATCCTCCTAATGAGGTAATTGATGGGTTGTGAGGAATGGGTTCCTCCTATAGTAAAGGGAGGTTGATGATGGTTGTATGATGTGGATGGCATCCCAGTACATGGGGGTGTGGAATATGAAAACTATGAAGGGGGAATAGATACCGGGTGGAATGTACCCCAAATAAGTGACAGACAAGATTGGGTACTGCTGGTGATGCGTGTAAATAAGTGGGGTGGTATAGATTGAGGGATAGAAATAACTAAATTATGAATGGGGTGTGGGTTAGTGACACTAGAGGTGGTTTTGATGTAACTAGTATATACAAGGAAAAGGGGGTAGATGGAGCTATGCTCAAGGTAGTTGGTGAAGGAACAAGTGACACCATGGGTACAATAAATGTCATTAGGGAAACACTTATGGTAGAGATAGAACCTAACTAAGAGACCAAAGAGGGTTAATGTTGATGAGGTTGGTGCCAATCTAGTGGTAGCTAATGTGGAAGTGGGTGCGAGGGTAGGAGGGATAGATATAGGCATGTCGTAAACTAGTTGTCCTGAGGAGTCTCGGGTAGATGAGTGGAAAAGAGACTATTGTAAGTCCATGGAATTTTTATCAAGGAGCCTTACAAACTCCTAATTTCTAGTAGAAATGGTGATAGGCTGTAATGGATCCATAGGTGACAGGATGGATGATGAAAATGGAAGAGGTGGGAGTGGCTGACGGATATCATGAAATACAAGGGCTTTAGTTTGGCTGCAAATCAACACCATGTGAATTAGTGTTGACATGGTAAAACTATATTCTGTAAATGACACAGAAAAAAAAAAAGTAGAGAAGGATGAAGTCCAGGGGGTATATCTTGTTAGTTTTTTTGATTAAAAATCAAACACAGAAACTGACAATGGTCAGTATGATCGATGATGGTTACAGGGGAACCAATGATGGTTATTATAATTGTTATCTAAATAGCTCTCCTAACGATTTGGATAAATTGAATACACATCATGCTCCCCTTTGTATTCTTATATCTACTACCATTTTTCCTCCTGTACCTTCCTCATATGCACGCACCACCCCTCTACTTCCCTTTCATGCCCTTGCTTCTTGCTTCTGTGCGTCATGCATGCTTTCATTCATCTCTTTCTACTTTCCTCCACTCGTTCACATTCTTTCTAGTCAGCTCGGTGCATCTCCAAAGGTAAGATGTGGCCATTGAAAAGCATTTGACTCAATGGAAGGTGCCAAGTTGCAGGCACGATGCTATTTCAAAGATCAAATTTGGGCTGGGTTTCTAAACAAGCGTAAATCTACCATGTGTCTAGGGTCATAATTTTGGCCTTCCAAGCAAAGAAACTTAGGAAGAATAAAAAGAATCCCAAAGAGCTCATGGAAGCCACCATGTGTTATTTAGGTGAATTTTTAAAAGTGAAGGCAGGGGCTGAATCTCCAAGGTGAACGAGGCTGCCACATGGAACCGGTATGAAAAACTCTTTTAAAATATTATGCGCCCATGATTCAAATTTCAAATGGGCATATAATTTTGACTCGGGGCTTGAAATGTGAAAAATATGGGCACCGTTGGAAAGATCTCGGCATTTTCTACACCTTGGAGATCTGAATCTTTACTTTTGGAGAAGTTATGTTGGGAAGAAATGAATAAACCATCTCTCCAGGAATTAAAGTAAAATTGGATTTCTTCAACCACAAGATCTGATTTGATTCGATCCATCATTCCTCCTCCTTTGAGGTGCCAAACAATTAATTTATGTAAACAGGATAGATTTGGGGTATATTTTAGGGAGGAATTGATTAATAGTGGTTGAGTTTTCAAAACGAAATTCAATGCATCTCGAGGTGGTTGAAGAAATATTCAATTTTTTCCCGCTTCTCTCTCTCCTTCTTCCCTCTGTGTTGAATCTATAAAAGGTAAGGTCAGGGCTCATTGTAAAAGGTTGGACACTCTGGATCCTTACACATGTTGCTAAGGAATCCATATTTTTCTGTATTTTGAGTTGCATACCTCTATGTTTGGCTCTTGCATGTGGATATCAACCTCCTTATCATTGTAACAGTTCTGTGAATTTTTTGAAGTAATAAAAGCATCATTTTGTGACTATTATTTGTCCTAACATGTTTCATTCCTTCTTCTTGCCTCTTCTCTTACATTATGTATTGTTTTTTCTACTTCAAATCCCCTATAGTTCCATATTTGGTTTTTATTCCATGAGAATGATTTAATGAATGCATGTTTGGGCTGTGCTACTCATGCCTAGCCTCCTTTCACACATTCCCTATCATTCCTACTCATAAAATATAGTTTTCATCCCTCTTTTCTGGTGTTATCACCTTTTAGTGTAGTTTACTTCATGTTATCCTTCTATCATTGGTCCCTTAGCATTCTTAGCTTAGTTTCCCCTTTCAGCACTAGGAGTAGCAGTAGAAAAAAATAGAGTAAACTAGCCTTCTCTAGAGATCTATCCTAAGCTCGTAAGGTCCCACATCTTGGGGGCGGTTCCATTTTGGTCTCAAACACCTTGGCCCTTTCGAGATCCAAGACATGGGTACATGTTTAAGCAACCAACAATTTCTAGCATGCCTAGTGGGACAAGTATTGAAAGCTCAAATTTCATATCTCTAAGTTCTGGTGTGTGAACTTAGTGTTTCAGCCTTTGGAGGCTCATTTCAAACACATCTGGTGACTCCCAATATTTCAAGATCTTTTTTTAGTAGTCTTGAGCGCCTTTTGTGAGAAGAGTGCACACAAGAAGAAGTGCAACAACTGAATATTCTTTTGAATACCTCTATCTATCCCCAAGAAGAGTTCATTCCAAAAAGTTCGTATGCGCATCTCTATCTCCAGCACACCGCACCCATTCAACTCCTCCTCAAAACACACAACATAGCATCCTTGTAATGGAAAATTAGAAACCTCCCTCCATTTAATAAGAATTGTAGACTTTGATGGAGGGAGTCCCTTACTCCTAGCCATGTAACATGATGTACCAAATCATGTGCTCAAGAGTATTCCTTAATTTAATGGTGAGAATAAAGTCACCCTTCAGGACCATATCCAGGATGTGGAAAATGTGTGTTCACTCTATCTGATCACACATAATGAATGTAGCAGTCAGTTTTTTGTGACCTCTTTCAAAGGTAAAGCACTTTAGTGGTATAAAGGACTGGGACTTGGATCTATTAGCACCTAGGATGAGCTAGTAACAACTCTATGTAGTTATTTCGGAAGATAAGTCAGATCACCTATCTTTGGTGGAGCAACTAACAACAAGGAGGGCACCTAATGAGTAGATGATTGATTTCAACATCAGATTTTAGAAGAATTGGGATAAAAATTCCTCTTGTGGTAAGACCTACAGCCCAACATGCTTTGCTTTATTATCTAAAGGCACTCAACATTGATATTTCAGTTATGATCTAATCTATGAGAGGTAGGAATCTACCAGATGCTTATCACATTGCAGTAAGGGTATAAAAATAGTCTCATTTAGGAGGGAAAGTTGGTTCCTAGACTGCCCATGCCCCTTGTTCCCAGATATTTCACAAGTGCCCCAACCTTCTATGGCCCCTATTCCTATCCCTAAGAAAAGTGTGCAACCAATTACCTCAAAATCCTATTCTCCATCACACCAAAAGGAAGATGAATAATTGAAGGCCTTGATAAAAAATTTATCAAACAAGGTCATATCATTAGAAAAGTAGCAAGTACAAGTGTATAGAGGAAATTCTAATTAGGTGCATGTTAGTGCAAAATCACAGCACCCCTAGACACACATCAGGATTCTAGGTTGATGTTCAGGAATCCAGTGTGATTGCACAACATGGAAACCTCTCTTTAAGCGTGGGACTTGTGAAACCGAGAGAGGAATCTCCAGAGAAGGCTGGTTCCTGCTCCTAAACTACCTGCCACAAGATATTCCAGTGCAGGCAAGCTAATCTAATCCTAATCTAACCGTGCCAAGGAGACAGAGAGACAGAGAGAAAGGAAAAAACAGCAAAAGCCTACACTAAAACGGTGATACACCAGAGAAGGAGAATGTTGGACATCTATCAAAACTGCCATGGGACAAAGAGAGGTGAGCAATGGGAAGGATGGACAGATGCATCACAGGCCCAAGGATAGATTTCACACAGAAAATGTCCCAAAACTCCATGAACATAGCTCCAAACCTGCAATGAACATTCAAACATGCACAAATACCTGCAATGAAGAGAGGTAAGAAGAGGAAAAGCAAAAACGAGGAAGGATGGACAGATGCATCACAAAACACGTTTTGTTGCTCCAGAAGTTTGCATAGAACATCATTCCATTAGTAAAAGGCAAAAACACCATTACAGAGCAACGGAGGAGGTTCGAACTCCATTTTCAACCCTAGAGAAGAAAAGAAGGGAGGGCAGAGCAAAAAGAATGAACAACCTTTTTTTTTTTAAAATGAGCCAAATCTGGCTTTTACATTACACGGGTCGAGCTCAGGGGACAGAAAACGTGGGAAAACATGCAAGCCCATTCTTCATTGACTGCAGATGCATTAAATCAGCATGGAGGATCTTACTAACCCATACCCTGTCACTTTGAGTGATTTTGGAGGAGAATGCGACCCATTTGTATTAATTTGGCCGCTAAAATGTCACTTCTGGCCGTGCAGAAGAAGAATACGACCCATTAGCATTAAAACGGGTTGTTGAAAGGTCACTTTTGGCCATTACCACACGTCAGAACCTTTTCTCAATTTTCTCTCTTCAGACTGCACCCAAACTCGAGATTGATCCCAGAATCATGTAGATAATCTCAACAGCTTTCCGTTGATATAAAGAACGTGGAAATCTGAGCTCTGGATCAAAAGATATGGCGATCTGAAGATTTAGGGCACGAAACAGATCAAAACGAATTTTAAAATGTTTTCCCGCTCTTCGCCATCTGGACGACATGTGGCACGTGCTGATTAGACGAGCAATTCTCTCTCCTCCGGCTTTCACGGGCTTTCCTTTTGAAATTACTTGTGGGCCCCTTAAACTTAGACACGTGGCGCCATTTCATTGGTTCGGTTCAGCGCTTCAAACCTTCCACTTTGACCTTTTGACTTTTCTCCTTGTGACACGTGGTGTGATTTCATTGGTTCTCAGCCCTGTCGGCTTCTTCGCGCCCTTCGCGTCTTTTTATCCCAGATGGCACAGTACTCCTTGTGCTAATTTTGGGTGAACCAGCTGGTTCGCGTCCATTTATCCCAAACGTCCCAGTTTGTTTCAGACTGCTTATTCCCATTTCGCCCGGTTCGGCCGGTTCGCGTCTTTTTGGCCCGCTTGTCCCACTTTGTTTCAGACTGCTTGTGCTCATTTCGCTCGGTTCAGCCGGTTCGCGGCTTTTTGTCCCAGATGTCCCAAAGGTGACCCTCTCAGCAGTTGGCCAGTTTTTCCTCTCGATCGAACCGGCATTTCACGCCCGCCACGTACTTCTGTCCCACTTGTCCCAAATGCTATTCGGGCCGCTTGGAGGATTTTCGGCTGATCCGTGCCTTTTTGTCCCAGATGTCCCAATTGCTCCTAGGACTAGGACTTAGCCGATTTTCACCATTTTTTCTGGATCAACCTTCTTGCCTTCTGCAACCTTTTTTTTTTTGCATTTTCTCAGAGCTTGCTCTTTTCAGCCTGGACAGGAGAGTTAGAAAAATATCTAAGAGAACCTCAGAAACATGATTTTTGCTCTGAATCAATCAATGTGCCTGGGACTTGAATATTCTGATGCATGTTATCAAAATTACCCTGGGGGGGTGAATTTTGGATAACAGTTTGGCGACTCAGCGGGGTCATCTGCCTGCTAGATGAATGATCAGTAGCCTGAAGCATCCATTGGGCATGGAGTCATGAGTTGTAACCTGCAACTGATCTGAACTTTGAAAACCTCCCTCTGAGCCACTTGAAACCCACCGGACATGGAGTTGTTCTCACCAAAAACCACTGAAAAGAACTATGCAAGAGCAAAACCAGCAACACCAAAACTATGTACAAAACTGAAAAGCATACATGCCCCAAATGGAACATGCAGAGTGTGCACAAGCACTTCTTCTACTGAAAGCAAATCTACCTACTCTACTCTAGCTAGAAGCAAAGGCAAGCTAAACAAACCCTGCAACTGGTTGTGAGAAATAGCTTCCTTTCTTCAAAATTGGCAGCCATGCAATTGATTTGGCACTGATCATGGCTGTTTGGATGGATGGAAAATCAACAAGAAGCTGGTCTTCTATCCAAATCATCAAGGTATCAACTGAAAAATCCAATACCTCTTTTAGTTGCTCTGCATTTGGATTGGGGAGGTATGGCAGCTGATCCTTGGTACTTTGTAGCTCATCCTCATGCTCAGAAGCAAGCATGAATGGTTGTGGCTTCTCCTTTGGCTCCAATGAAGCCAAATACCTGATTGGGCAAGGTCTGATCCATTTGATATGCCCATTGCTGTGATTTTCAACTCCAAGAATGGAGTCTTCTTGTAGACCCTCTTGAGTGGATGATGTGGAAGAAATGGTGAAATTCTTCTGTCCTTTCTCTTCCTCCAATGAAGAACATGGAAGATTTAAATCTTCCAATTTTGGTTCCAAAGGGCTGCTATAAGATGCAGGCTGCTGTAAATGAATGCTCTCCTTCATGATAGTAGACTCTTGTGTTTGGAATGTGGATGATGAAAGAGAGAATGGTGAAAACTCAACCGGCTCTTCTTCATCAAAACAGTCCTCCAAAACTGACAGGTAAACTACCTCATTGTTGTCCCGCTATTCTTTTTCAACTTCCTCCATGGTGTCCTCTTGATCTGCAACTTGACCACCATGGTTTCCTTCACTCTCCAATATTGAGTTTGAGAGATCAAACTCCTTTTCAGTATTAGAACTTGAGAGAGGTGAAGTAGAAAGAAGAACTGAAGGTTCTCCTGTAGCCTGCTTTGTGCTCAAAGCCCTTGGATCTGCACTTTTCTCCTCCACAACTAGATTGTGCTCCTCTTCTTTTGGATTTGGAGCATCTTCTCCTTCCTCCAATGTTTGAAGAGAATCTTGCTCTTGATTGAACTCCTCC
Organism: Taxus chinensis; assembly: GCA_019776745.2. Lineage (NCBI taxonomy): Eukaryota > Viridiplantae > Streptophyta > Pinopsida > Cupressales > Taxaceae > Taxus > Taxus chinensis. The sequence goes on along the minus strand of CM034150.1, from coordinate 822,467,955 downwards.
TCCAGCATGAAGTTTGTCAAGTCAAACTCTTCAATTTGTTGCTCTAGAGGACAAGTTGGGACTGCAAGATCTTCTTCTCCAACAAAATCAGTCCTCACCACCATTTGTTCAACCTCAGCCTCTTCTGTAGCCTTAACCATCAAGGGGATCTTTGTCATCCCAAATCTAAGAGCCCAACTCTTCAGACTGTCTGTCACTTCTTTTCTTTTTGGCTCTTCCTCTTGTTGTCCTTGATGACTAATTTTTTCAATTTCTTCTTTTCCACATGGAATTGGGAATGCAAGAGGAGGGATAGGTTGAAACTCAACTGATTTGACAATTTTGTGTGGTGGTGGAGGTGGTGAAACCTCTTGTTTCTTTGGAGGAGGGGGTATTTCTGTTAGCTCTTGTGGAGGGGATGACTGTTTGGAAGGGAAAAGAAAAGAAGAATCGAGATGAGGTGGAAGACTAGGGGATGAAGGGATGGATTCAACACATGGGACAGCAGATGAGGAGTTTAAATGAGATGATGTTGCTTGAGTAATGGAAAGAGAAAAACTAGATGATGGTGTAGAACTTACCCATTAACAAGGTTGTTCAACAACAAGTCTTTAGGCCTCTATTTCTGCTGTCCATTGTGCAAGCAAAGGCAGCATTGCAATCATGAAGTCAAGCTTCTCCTGAGGGCTGTAATGCCTTAGAAAAGGTCCCACCCATGGACAGGGTGCTCCATAACCGATTCCAAAAGCTTTCATTTGTGCTTGAGCCCTGGACTGCACCATCCCCACCTCCATCTTTTGGATTTTCTCCAACAGACCAGCATCTTGGATCTGATGGTCTTCATTGTATGCACACTCTTGCTCTTGGAAAGCTCCATTGCCAAACTGACTTTGGCACTGCTGTTCATATGAGTATGCATGCTGATCTGGAGGATTTGTAAAACGTGTTATAGGTGGAATATACTGTTGTTGTTGATGTGAAATCCATGATGGAAATGAAGTCATGATTGCACAACTTCATGGAATGGAAAAGAATGAAAGGGATGGAAAAAAAGATGGATGAAAATGTATGGAAACGGGTCTGCAAGCTCAGAGAAATGGGTTGCTGATCAGATGGAGTCACCAGATGTGTTTGCAAGTGCCTCCAAAGGCTGAAATCTTCACAGGAACACACCAACCTGCAAAAGATGAAGTGAAAGACCTCTAAGGTCCCACCGGGCGTGCCAAAACTGTTAGTGCAAAATCACAGCACCCCTGGACGCACATCAGGCTTCTAGGTTGATGTTCAAGCATCCAGTGTGATTGCACAACATGGAAACCTCTCTCCAAGCGTGGGACTTGTGAAACTGAGAGAGGAATCTCTAGAGAAGGCTGGTTCCTGCTCCTAAACTACCTGCCACAAGCTATTCCAGTGCAGGCAAGCTAATCTAATCCTAATCTAACCGTGCCAAGGAGACAGAGAGAGAGAGAGAAAGGAAAAAAAAACAAAGGCCTACACTAAAACGGTGATACACCAGAGAAGGAGAATGTTGGACATCTATCAAAACTACCATGGGACAAAGAGAGGTGAGCAATGGGAAGGATGGACAGATGCATCACAGGCCCAAGGATAGATTTCACATAGAAAATGTCCCAAAACTCCATGAACACAGCTCCAAACCTGCAATGAACATTCAAACATGCACAAATACCTACAATGAAGAGAGGCAAGAAGAGGACAAGCAAAAACAAGGAAGGATGGACAGATGCATCAAAAAACATGTTTTTTTGCTCCAGAAGTTTGCACAGAACATCATCCATTAGTAAAAGGCAAAAACACCATTACAGAGCAAGGGAGGAGGTTCGAACTCCATTTTCAACCCTAGAGAAGAAAAGAAGGGAGGGTAGAGCAGAAAGAATGAACAACTTTTTTTTTTTAAAAAAATGAGCCAAATCTGGCTTTTACATTGCATGGGTCGAGCCCAGGGGACAGAAAATGTGGGAAAACGTGCAAGCCCATTCCTCATTGACTGCAGATGCATTAATTCAGCATGGAGGATCTTACCAACCCATACCCTGTCACTTTGAGTGATTTTGGAGGAGAATGCGACCCATTTGTATTAATTTGGCTGCTAAAATGTCACTTCTGGCTATGCAGAAGAAGAATGCGACCCATTAGCATTAAAACGGGTTGTTGAAAATTCGCTTCTGGCCATTACCACACGTCAGAACCGTTTCTTGATTTTCTCTCTTCAGACTACACCAAAACTCGAGATTGATCCCGGAATCATATAGAGCATCTCAACAGCTTTCCGTTGATATAAAGAACATGGAAATCTGAGCTCTGGATCAAAAGATATGGCGATTTGAAGATTTAGGGCACGGAACAGATCAAAACGAATTTTAAAATGTTTTCCCGCTCTTCGCCATCTGGACGACACGTGGCACGTGCTGATTGGACAAGCAATTCTCTCTCCTCCGTCTTTCGTGGGCTTTCCTTTTGAAATTGCTTGTGGGCCCCTTAAACTTGGACACGTGGCGCCATTTCATTGGTTCGGTTCAGCACTTCAAACCTTCCACTTTGACCTTTTGACTTTTCTCCTTGTGACACGTGGCTTTATTTCATTGATTCTCGGCCCTGCCGGCTTCTTCGTGCCCTTTGCGTCTTTTTGTCCTAGATGGCACAGTGCTCCTTGTGCTGATTTCGGGCGAACCGGCCGGTTCGTGTCCATTTATCCCAAATGTCCCAGTTTGTTTCGGACTGCTTATTCTCATTTCGACCAGTTCGGCCGGTTCGCGCCTTTTTGTCCCAGATGTCCCAAAGGTGACCCTCTCAGCAGTTGGCCAATTTTTCCTCTCAGTCGAACTGGCATTTCACGCCCGCCGCGTACTTCTGTCCCACTTGTCCCAAATTCTATTTGGGCCGCTTGGAGGCTTTTCGGCCGATCCGCGCCTTTTTGTCCCAGATGTCCCAATTGCTCCTAAGACTAGGACTTAGCCGATTTTCACCATTTTTTCTGGATCAACCTTCTTGCCTTCTGCAACCTTTTTTTTTTCATTTTCTCAGAGCTTGCTCTTTTCAGCCTGGACAGGAGAGTTAGAAAAATATCTAAGAGAACCTCAGAAACATGATGTTTGATCTAAATCAATCAATGTGCCTGGGACTTGAATATTCTGATGCATGTTATCAAAATTACCCTGGGGGGGTGAATTTTGGATAACAGTGCATGGCCAAGGGAATTAGCCTTGGCATAATCAATATGGAAATCAAAGATACATACTGAACCAGTAGAACATTAGGTCATAGCCTAACGCATATCTACCCTTACAAGTTGTCCCTCCTGCGCCTTCTCTCCAAGCACCCAATGTGAGCTGAGCACTCATTCCATTTTAAGACAACTTTGCACAAGATTCTGAATGGTGCTTCTCTTGCAAAATTCCTCATAGTTAATCCATTGTGCTAATGTTGTGCATGCCCAAGCCTTCATGATCCAAAATGCTTCATGTTGTGACCCCTCAACAAGCACCCATGAATTAGATAATCCATAAAGACTAGAAGTTCCACAAGAAACTAATTTTATATTCTTTGGTGTGAAGGACTTCTTTGTAATCAACCAAGTTGTAGAAGATATAAATAGACCACATGCCAAAGTTCCAAACAACACAACATATAAGAAAATAATATTAGAGTCAGGCATTCCGGTTATAGTCCCAATAATACAAGCAGATCTTTAGAAGAAAAAAGAATCAGACAAGACCTTTTGAAGCAAAAGCATTCAAATCCATACGCAGGAGGGTCTCGTGTAAAGCTCCTTCTAAAGCAACACGTCCCCATAATTTGGTAGGCAAAGCCTCTGATCCAGCTAAAATTTAGGCTTCCGCACCTAAACATTTGTTGGTCCCCTAGAATATTGACCAAGAATGAAGGGGCGTAGTCATGCTGTGATGCCCCATTCGATGGTTACCCCAATTTTTATCAAAATGGCCCCTATTTGCTAAGAATCGAATGGCTGTGTGTAATTCCATTGTCTTGGGCCATGTCTCAGTAATGTTTTAGCACCTTCCCTCTCCTTCTTGTTGTCTTGAGTCGTTATTGACACCTCTATGTGTGGACTGTGTAATGTCCTATGCGTTAACCTATTTAAGGAGTATCTTGTTGTCACATGGTTAAGCTGGATCATTGGTCATTATTGATGTGAGTATAAATTATTTATATTTATAGTATATAATGATAACAATGTTGTTTTAATTTAATTATCGATTGGCCTCCATTTTATAGTATTATTGTTTTACATTATTGTCGAGCTGGTATATACGCCTTTTTTAATATGATTAATAATTATTTTAAGTGGCAATAATAATAATAATAATTAAATAATAATAATAATAATAATATTAACAATATTATTATTTTAAATTATCGATCAAAAATAGCGTCATTATTTTTTTTATTATCGATTATTATCAACCTTATTGTTAATTATCGTTAAGCGATTTTATTGTTTGGTTAATCACTTTGCAGAATGAACTCCATCTCGCGCTGAAGAAGGGGTTATCCATCTTGGTGCCATGGTCGTTCTTTGCTCTATGTTCGTTGTTGATGCTTCCTGTGGTGGCCTCCGCAACAACCGTTACTTTTCCTTATTTAATGAAAATTGTGTCTTCGAAGCCTTGTAGGCAGCCGGAATGGCGTTTGGGTTTTGATAGGGCGTGTCCAGTTAAAAAGAGAATGCCAATAATAATAATAATATTCCTTTTAAGTTCGTCGACCTTGACTACTAACCATTATGACTATAATTGATAATTATTTTGCAAGCTATAAAATGATAATAATGATAATAATAATAATAATAATAATAATGACATTATTATTGTATTATCGATCAACGATTGTATTTTATTATTATTGTTTTATATTGATTGTTATTGATATCATCCTTTGTTATCATTAAACTATCCTTTTAATTTGTTTTTCGCTCCCGCTGATCGAGCCTCGTTGCGCAAATGAGGAAGAGTATGTTTTGTTGGGGGGCGCCATGTCATGGTGAAGACTGCTAGTTTTTAAAACTTTAAACTTCTTTCACCTACCCTCCACTGCCACCTTGGCTGACCAAGTCCATTCGCATGTCTTGTTGTAAGTAAATGGCATTAGAATCATCCCAACCACCGAACTACCAATAGTTATGGTATTTAATGCATCCTTCTTGGTGTGTTCGACTTTCCTTGTTGGTGGCCACACATCCTCCTTTTATTAATTTTTTTTTATTTCCAAATCTGCTGTCCTTCGTGGTCTGCCTGTTGTATTCTACCCTAGCAGCGTGAGTTTTTGTGGTGAAGGAATACTTATTTTGTGTGGTCATATGGACATGGTTTTCTATTGGTTCCTGATACATTTTAGGGGAAGAAACCATTGTTTTCTGTTGCTGGCCACACATAGGTGGATGTTGCTTTGCAGTTTTATGACTTGCTCTTTCCATGGTCACTGTTTGTCCTTTTTATTGGGTTAGAGGCCCCTTGTAGAGATTGAGCACCTTGTGGGGAAAGCAACAAGTTCTGATGATGGAGAAATTACAGGCTAGGTGAATCAGATGAATGCATTTTAGGCATGTTGAGCCTACCTCTTGTAGTAATCTACTTTTTTTTAATCACATCAAATGAATGTTTCTTTTTCCTGAATGGCGCCTAGAAAATGATATCTGTGGTTTTTTTTTTACTGCGTTAGTGTGAGAGTTGCTCCTTTGAATCTCCTTCTAGAATTCGTTGGTTTTGCATGAAACTGTCTCTCTCCTTCTTATAGGTTATTCTTTTCACTATTTGCATAAACGAAATTTATACAAAATTCATCTGGTACGAGCTAGGTTATTGGGTAAGATTGATTTTGGGAATTGTTGCCTCTTTGAAGTTATTTTGTGTGTGAATGTGCTTTGAGGATTTCCAAATTTTGTTGAATGGATTGTGATCTTCTTCTTACTTAGTCAATGTGAGAATTTTCATGGTCTTCTATTTCTATTAATGTGAAGAATGTTTCTTTAATTATGGGATATACCCAGAAGCTTGAGGTAATATAATACTGTGGAACAATCATTTATAGGTGTGTGTGGATACATAGTTTATAAATGGGTGCTTTTTCCCCTCGCTATCATGTCTACTAGACCTGTATGAGGTCGTCTCGCAGAATATCATATTATTTTTTTTAATTTCATGGACTCAGTTGGGTTCTCTATTTTTTTAATTTATTTTTAGATCATAAGCCTCTGACTAGACTTATTACATGTTGTGAAGCTTACATTTATTTATTTTTTTCTTGGGTATTTTTCCCTTCTTAAGTAGTTTTGTGTACGAACCCTTAACCTACCATTGAGAAACTCTACTTGTAAAGATAATGATATCCTTGTTTTGATATAATTATGAATCGGTTAATATTGGGCTATGTTAATTTAGTTTCGTTGATGAAATCTTCTCACCCTCTCGCATGGACACGATTTAAGATATATCATAGTAGGTTACTATCATAGAATGAATAGAGATGACCACCAAGTATATGTAAATGATGGTGATATGTGAATCCCTTCTAGGGAATAGGTTGATTTTTGATTCTCACATTTTATGACCCTTTTTTTTTAATTTATGGTAGTTACAAGTATAGGAAGGGTTTTCGACTTGAATAAGGTAAATGGAATTTAACTTAATATTTGTCGACCGCCTTGAGCTTGTGATATCAGTTTTGTTTTTGAACTTGTGTGCACTGAGTGTTGAGTGTGATAAGGATATTGGATGTCTTTTTTTTTACTTGGAATCTTATGGTCTTACCAGATCCGTTATGGCATCGTGTGTTTCATTCCATCTTTTTAAGAGGTTATTTTAAGGAATCGTGCAAGTCTGTTTCTTTTTTCATATTTGATTATATCAATTCCACTGTTTGGGTCCTCAATAGGATTGGAGAAAGCGCATGACAAACTTTATGGTAATGATGTTATCTTAACATTTTCCAACATGTATTTCCCTCATGGTGAAAGATGTTCTTCAGGTTTGATAAATGTTGACTTCTCAATTGTGGATTGGTCCACGTGAATGTGTTTTGGGTGGGTAGTATAACCTTGTTTTATTACACGCTTATGATCATAACTAGTATGCTCTATCCCCTCGTGGACCCTTTAGTTGGAATGATTGAGTATTGTATTTCAATCACGTAATCCATAGGATTACATGATTGAAATATCAATACTCTTGACCTTCTTGTTGCTAACCCATAAGTTCTTGCCTTGATAAATGAAATTTTATTCTTACTGGTATTTTTGGCTTCCTCCTTGTTGGCTGGTATAAATCTAATTCTCATGTGAAGCAATGTTTTTTGGATTTGTGAGTTGTGCTTTTATCCATTCTCGAATTATAACATTCCTTTCATGCTATTGTTAAATGTTAGCTTATTGTTGCAATGGGTAGTCTTAACATGCTCAGTTCTAGCAAACTGACTCTAGCTAATATTTGTGCAGATGGATTATGTGAGTAGATTAAAGGAAAACAGTGTAAAAGTTTCATCAGTTCAATTTATGAAGTTCCTTGTAAAAATGTTCAATGTGTTGTAAATTTTGTAACATTGCTTGCAAAGGAGGTTAAAATATCTCTTGCCTTGAAATGTTTGAAAACTACGTGATGAAGTTGTCTTATCCTTTTTGTTGTTAGACTGTTAACTATCCTTGTGAGAAGTAATATTCAATCTCTACATTGACATGAGTATTGTGAAACCTTGATCTTGAGAATAAAGTGTTGAGTTAAAACTTTCTAATACTTTGTAATGGTGTGTTATAAGTAAAATAAAATGGGTTGGTTAATCCTTATAGAAGTTTAACGAAAAGTAATATTCAAATAAATTAATGTAGAGATGACTTACTTGAGAACAATAAATTCCATAAGTGATCAAAGATGAAACTATCCTTGGTTAAGTAAAATTATATAGCATGTTATCCCTAACTACACTAGCAAACATTATACTTTTTACGGTGAAATTTGTAAAAATAAAAATAAAAATAAAAATTCTAAGGTGAAATAAATTGATAGTTGTTAGAAGATAATAAGATTTAATAAGTAGGGGGAAACAATATAGAAACCATGAAATTTATCTCTCAGCCTTTTGGGAAAGTGAATAGTTCCTTTTGTAAAGCTCTTTCAATGAAGCCTAAGTAAAATCTTTAATATTTCTGGATAAAACCTCAAGATCTAATTAAATCTTGGTAATAACTAACGATGTCTCAAGGATGAACTCAACTGAACTTCTTCCTTTAAATTTATCCAAAGTGCCTTGTAATTCTCCCTTAAGTTTGTTGAACGTGAACCAATGTTGTCATAAGGGTGTGAACGAGATTTAGTAGCGTGAGTGTGAATAGATGGCCTTGTGGAATTAAATTACCACATTTATCAAGTAAACAAATAAAACAAATAATTGTCATAATGAGAAGACTATAAGTGAACTACTCTACAGTGCTTAAGAAAATAATTTAGTTTGGTAAGATGAATTGTGCAAATCATATCTTGAATCTCTCTGAAAACATAAGTCATGAGTTAAAGGGTTTTTTATCACAATAAATAACTTCAATCATTTCTTACTGTGGCTTGCCTAGCTGTGAGAGTGTCATGTGGTTGGACTTCTATGTTGTTCTATCAAAAAGAAAAGTGTATTATCCTTTTGGGTGTGAACGTTTCCATGCTGACCTTGTGGTCATCCTCATAACAAGTGGTTCCTAGAGTTGGTTGTAACCTTTGTGATGACATGTTGTGTCATGTTATGTGTCAAGCAAGTCAAAAAAAGTTATCCTGTGTTTTTCTATGTAGTGTCGTGTGCCTTTTTTTTTGTGGGCATTACACTTGGTATCAGAGCGTAGGTTCATGCTCTCAAACCTATGGGCTAGATTGGAGTTATGATGGTATTACATGATGATGATGTTGTACATGATAGTGTTACATGGATATTATGGTATTGTATGATAGTGGTTTATATTGGAAGAGAAATGTGGTATAAGTGTGATGTGATTGAGGTCATAACTATGATATTGTGAACGCACATGATGTTTATTCCACTTAGTGCATATTTGTTATCATGTTGATATGCTGGGGATGGGAGTGTTCTCTCTCCTTCTTATGGATTCTATGAAGAGTTCATGTGTGAATTACTCCTTGTGATGTGTGAAAAGAATTCTAATGTGGATGACAGGGGGTTAGAGAATTGTGGCATATTGTGATATGTGGGTGTGTCGATATGTTGTATGACTGGATTGATGTAAAGTGAATTGAGTTCTATCATGATGTTTTTACCATGTTTTAAAGAAATGTGTGTATCAGCTTGTTATGAAGCAATTAATGTTATGTTGTGATGTTATTATGTTCATCGTATGTATGATTTGTGTAATATGTAATGATTCATGTTGTGATATAGGTGCATACAGTGAGCCTATGAACCCTATTGTGTAGTGATTGCACTTTGGGTGCAGAATGTGGTAAAGTGATGTATTACACCCGGTGAATGTATGATTGTGATCTACCCTATATGCATACCATAAGTAATACGTTATGGTAGTTGTGTGTGTACCACCATTGTGTTAGTGATATAGTTACATGTTATGTTGTGAACCTTACACTAACTGACCCTAAGGGAAATTGGTAAATTGTGTATGTTCGGAGTGAGAAAATGTGTACCATTGACTAATCACTCCAGCCAAGTATGAGATAGGAAGTGGAGCCTTACATAGGTTGAAAACCCACTTTTTTTCGTTTTGTATGTGTGGCACTTGCTCAACGGGTGTCATGCATATTGTGTTTCGTGGAAACCTTAGGCTCAGTAGATGGAAACTTGTACTTTCTTCTCTCTCCTGATATGGTTGTCGTATGGATTCAACCTATGTGATTTTGACTATGTTGAACCTTGTTGAAGTGGTGTCGAAATGATTCAAATTGAGATGATGAAATTTGTATTATGGATATGTATTCTTTTTTACGACCTGAGGCTCGATGTTCCGAGTGCTTGCAACTCATTGAGTACCCCTTTAGTGGCTAGATAAGGCCACATAGTTATCGTAATGTGACATTATTATAAGTGTATTTTATTCGTAAATTGAGCTTTTTACTTTATTTTTGAAGGACCAACAGTTTTCTTGATTGCCATGCATTACATTTTGGGCATTTCCTTGGTTTGTGGTACTAAAAATGAGATTTTTGCACTAACTATGGTCATTTGGTCAGTTGTTTTTCTTGGTTTTGAATCTTCTTCTAAATTTTAATATTTTACTGCCTTTCCCAAGGCTTTGTACTTTTTCAGTTGGCATTTTGATTAGATTGATATGTTGGTTCTATTGTCGTGATGTGTGGAATAGGGTCATGGGATGCACCATGGAATAGTTGGACCTATGGATCCACTTCGTTGTATGGGGGTACGCCCCAAGGAGTTACAGATAACTAGTGGGTTGTTGAACCACGCATTATTATGTCACTTGGGCTAGGAGTGTCCAAACCCTATGTGTCTTGGGCCATGGGGACAACTGACCTCCTTGTGGGGAGGCATAAGGGAATGCCAATGGCATCAAATTTTATTGTGAAAGAAACATGAGGGGAGACATAAGAGTTTGAGGGAGGCATAAGGGCTTGAGGGAGGCATAAGAGATTTGCATGTATGTGTGACTGATGCTTCAGGATGTATGCTGATGTGTTATGATGTTTGGTTATGGTGTTATGATATATGTGTTACTCATATTGAGTTGGATATATTTTGTGATGTTGTGGATATGGCATTGATGCCCTTGTGGACACTATGTACCTATAGCTTTTGTTCGAAGTTATGTGAATTTTTCATCTGTGGAATTAAGGAAATGTCTGGATGTCGTAGTACACCTTGTTCAAGTATTATATTGGTTAGTCATGGTTGTTTTACAAGTACTATGTTATGTGGACCATGTCTATTCCCTTCCAGAGGTGAGTGATATTGTGTGGTGTAATACAGTCATGAAGTATATACTTGTGTGTTTTTGATTCTGTAGTGTCTTGTTTGACTCTGGTAGAGTGTTGTGTTAGCAGTTCATGTTGGGCACCTACAATAAGGAATAAACCAAAACTCTTCAACAATGAAATTTTAAAGAAATTAAACTAAGAATAATGTTAATGGAAAGAGACTAATGAAATAACAAACAAGAGGGAACTACCAATCTTCACAAAACCTTGAAATTTAAAATTTCTACCAAATGTTCCTAAGGCTACTTTGTGACTGTGCTTTAGTCAGCTAAATTTTAAACCATAGGGTGTAATTTCTCCTTTACATGTTATTGGTTACGTGCCATTTATTTCTCCTTTGTGTTATGTCGCATCGAGGATGATGCTTTTCTTAAGGGGAGGAGGATGTGATGCCTCATTCGATGGTTACCCCGATTCTTATCACAATGGCCCATATTTTCTAAGCATCGAATGGCTGTGTGTAATTCCATTGTCTTGGGCCATGTCTAAGTAATGTTTTAGCACCTTCCCTCTCCTTCTTGCTGTCTTGAGTCATTATTGACACCTCTGTGTGTGGACTGTGTAATGTCTTGTGTGTTAACCTATTTAAGCAGGATCTTGTTGTTGCATGGTTAAGCTGGATCATTGGTCATTATTGATGTGAGTAGAAATTATTTATATTTATAGTATATAATGATAACAATGTTGTTTTAATTTAATTATCGATTGGCCTCCATTTTATAGTATTATTGTTTTACATTATTGTCGAGCTGGTATATACGTCTTTCTTAATATGATTAATAATTATTCAAAGTGGTACTAATAATAATAATAATAATAATAATAATATTAACAATATTATTATTTTAAATTATCGATCGACAATAGCTTCATTATTTTTTTTATTGTCGATTATTATCAACCTTATTGTTAATTATCGTTAAGCGATTTTATTGTTTGGTTGATCACTTTGCAGAATGAACCCCATCTCGTGCTGAAGAAGGGGTTATCCATCTTGGTGCCATGGTCGTTCTTTTCTCTATGTTTGTTGTCGATGCTTCCTGTGGTGGCCTCCGCAACAACCATTACTTTTCCTTATTTAATGAAAATTGTGTCTTCGAAGCCTTGTAGGCAGCCGGAATGGCGTTTGGGTTTTGATAGGGCATGTCCAGTTAAAAAGAAAATGCCCATAATAATAATAATATTCCTTTTAAGTTCGTCGACCTCGACTACTGACCATTATGACTATAATTGATAATTATTTTGCAAGCTATAAAATGATAATAATGATAATAATAATAATAATAATAATAATAATGACATTATTATTGTATTATCGATCAACGATTGTATTTTATTTTTATTTATTTTTATATTTATTGTTATCGATATCATCCTTTGTTATCGTTAAACTATCCTTTTAATTTTTTTGTCGCTCCCGCTGATCGAGCCTCGTTGCGCAAATGAGGAAGAGTATGTTTTGTTGGGGGATGCCATGTTGTGGTGAAGACTGCCAGTTTTTAAAACTTTAAACTTCTTTCACCTACCCTCCACTGCCACCTTGGCCGACTAGGTCCATTCGCATGTCTTGTTGCAAGTAAATGGAATTAGACTCCTCCCAACCACTAAACTACCAATAGTTATGGTATGTAATGCATCCTTCTTGGCGTGTTCGACTTTCGTTGTTGGTGGCTGCACATCCTCCTTTTATTAATTTTTTTAATTTACAAATCCGTTGTCCTTCGTGGTCTGCCTATTGTATTCTGCCCTAGCCACGTGAGTTTGTGTGGTGAAGGAATACTTCTTTTGTGTGGTCATATGGACATGGTTTTCTGTTGGTTCCTGATATGTTTTGGGGTAAGAAACCACTATTTTCTTTTGCTGGCCGCGCACAGGTGGAGGTTGCTCTGCAGTTTTATGACCTGCTCTTTCCATGGTCGCTGGTTGTCCTTTTTATTGGGTTAGAGGCCCCTTGTAGAGATTGAGCACCTTGTGGGGAAAGCAACAAGTGCTGATGATGGAGAAATTACAGGCTGGGCAAATCAGATGAATGCATTTCAGGCATGTTGAGCCTACCTCTTGTAGTAATCTACTATTTTTTTTAATCACATCAAATGTATGTTTTTCTTTCCTGAATGGCACCTAGAAAATGAAATTCGTCGCTATTTTTTTTACTGCGTTAGTGTGAGAGTTTCTCCTTTGAATATCCTTTGAGAATTCACTGGTTTTTCATGAAACTATCTCTCTCCTTCTTATAGGTTATTCTTTTCACTATTTGCATAAACGAAATTTATAAAAAATTCATCTTGTATAAGCTAGGTTATTGGGTAAGATTGATTTTGGGCATTGTTGCCTCTATGAAGTTATTTTGTGTGTGGATGTGCTTTGAGGGTTTCCAAATTTTGTTGAATGGATTGTGATCTTCTTCTTACTTAGTCAATGTGAGACTTTTCATGGTCTTCTATTTCTATTAATGTGAAGAATGTTTCTTTAATTATGGGATATACCTAGAAGCTTGAGGTAATATAATACCATGGAACAATCGTTTATAGGCGTGTGTGGATACATAGTTGATAAATGGGTGCTTTTCCCCCTTGCTATCATGTCTACTAGACCTGTATAAGGTCGTCTCGTAGAATATCGTATTTTTTTTTAATTTTATGGACTCAGTTGGGTTCTCTATTTTTTTTTAGATCCTAAGCCTCTGACTAGACTTATTAAATGTTGTGAAGCTTACATTTATTAATTTTTTTCTTGGGTATTTTTCCCTACTTAAGTAGTTTTATGTACGAACCCTTAACCTATCGTTGAGAAACTCTACTTGTATATATAATGATATCCTTGTTTTGATATAATTATGAATCGGTTAATATTGGGCTATGTTAATTCAGTTTCGTTGATGAAATCTTGTCACCCTCTCGTATGGACACGATTTAAGATATATCATAGTAGGTTACTATCATAGAATGAATAGAGATGACCACCAGGTATATGTAAATAATGGTGATATGTGAATCCCTTCTAGGGAATAGGTTGATTTTTGATTCTCACATTTTATGACCCCCTTTTTTTTATTCATGGTAGTTACAGTTATAGGAAGGGTTTTCGGCTTGAATAAGGTAAATGGAATTTAACTTAATATTTGTGGACTTCCTTGAGCTTGTGATATCAGTTTTGTTTTTGAACTTGTGTGCACTGAGTGTTGAGTGTGATAAGGATATTGGGTGTCTTTTTTTTTTACTTGGAATGTTATGGTCTTACCAAAGCCGTTATGGCATTGTGTGTTTCATTTCATCTTTTTAAGAGGGTATTTTAAGGAATCGTGCAAGTCTGTTTCTTTTTTGATATTTGATTATATCAATTCCGCTGTTTGTGTCCTCGATAGGATTGGAGAAAGTGCGTGACAAACTTTATGGTAATGATGTTATCTTAACATTATCCAACACGTATTGCCCTTGTGGTGAAAAATGTTCTTCAGGTTTGATAAATGTTGACTTCTCAATTGTGGATTGGTCCACATGAATGTGTTTTGGGTGGGTAGTATAACCTTGTTTTATTATGTACTTATGATCATAACTAGTATGCTATGTCCCCTCTTGGAGCCTTTAGTTGGAAGTATTGAGTATTGTATTTCAATCACGTAATCCATAGGATTACATGATTGAAATATCAATACTCTTGACCTTCTTGTTGCTAACCCATAAGTTCTTGCCTTGATAAATGAAATTTTATTCTTACTGGTATTTTTGGCTTCCTCCTTGTTGGCTGGTATAAATCTAATTCTCGTGTGAAGTAATTTTTTTTGGATTTGTGAGTTGTACTTTCATCCATTCTTGAATTAGAAAATTCCTTTCATGTTATTGTTAAATGTTAGCTTATTGTTGCAATGGGTAGTCTTAACATGCTCAGTTCTAGCGAACTGACTCTAGCTAATATTTGTGCAGATGGATTATGTGAGTAGATTAAAGGAAAAGAGTGTAAAAGTTTCATCAGTTCAATTTATGAAGTTCCTTGTAAAAATGTTCAATGTGTTGTAATATTTTTAACATTGCTTGCAAAGGAGGTTAGAAGATCTCTTGCCTTGGAATGTTCGGAAACTACATGATGAAGTTGTCTTCTCCTTTTTGTTGTTAGACTGTTAACTATCCTTGTGAGAAGTAATATTCAATCTCTATTTTGACATGAGTACTGTAAAACCTTGATCTTGAAAATAAAGTGCTGAGTTAAAACTTTCTAAGACTTTGTAATGGTATGTTATAAGTAAAATAAAATGGGTTGGTTAATCGTTATAGAAGTTTAACAAAAATTTATATTCAAATAAATCAATGTAGAGATGACTTACTTGAGAACAAGAAATTCCATAAGTGATCAAAGATGAAACTATCCTTGGTTAAGTAAAATTATATAGCATGTTATCCCTAACTACACTAGCAAACATTATACTTTTTACGGTGAAATTTGTAAAAATAAAAATAAAAATAAAAATTATAAGGTGAAATAAATTGATAGTTGTTAGAAGATAATAAGATTTAATAAGTAGAGGGAAACAATATAGAAACCACGAAATTTATCTCTCAACCTTTTTGGAAAGTGAATAGTTCCTTTCGTAAAGCTCTTTCAATGAAGCCTAAGTAAAATCTTTAATATTTCTGGATAAAACCTCAAGCTCCAATTAAATCTTGGTAATAACTAACGATGTCTCAAGGATGAACTCAACTAAACTTCTTCCTTTAACTTTATCCAAAGTTCCTTGTAATTCTCCCTTAAGTTTGTTGAACACGAACCAATGTTGTCATAAGGGTATGAACGAGATTTAGTAGTGTGAGTGTGAATAGATGGCCTTGTGGAATTAAATTACCACCTTTATCAAGTAAACAAATAAAACAAATAATTTTCATAATGAGAAGACTATAAGTGAACTAATCTACAGTGCTTAAGAAAATAATTTAGTTTGGTAAGATGAATTGTATGAATCATATCTTGAATCTCTCGAAAAACATAAGTCATGAGTTAAAGGGTGTTTTATCAAAATAAATAACTTCAATCATCTCTTATTGTGGCTTGCCTAGCTGTGAGAGTGTCATGTGGTTGGAACTCTATGGTGTTCTGTCAAAAATAAAAGTGTATTATCATTTTGGGTGTGAACGTTTCCGTGCTGACCTTGTGGTCATCCTCGTAACAAGTGGTTCCCAGAGTTGGTTGTAACCTTTGTGACGACATGTTGTGTCATGTTATGTGTCAAGCAAGTCATAAAAAATTATCCTGTGTTTTTCTATGTAGTCTCGTGTGCGTTTTTTTTTGTGGGCGTTACACTATAAAGACTAGAAGTTCCATAAGAAACCAATTTGAATTTCTTTGGTGTGAAGGACTTCTTTGTAATCAACCAAGCTGCAGAATATATAAATAGACCGCATGCCAAAGTTTCAAACAACACAACATATAAGAAAAGAATATTAGAGTCAGGTGTGTCGGTCACAGTCCCAACAATACAAGCAGATATTCAGAAGAAAAAAGAATCAGATAATACCTTTTGAAGCAAAAGCATTCAAAGCCATACATAGGAGGTTTCATGTAAAGCTCCTTCTGAAGCAACATGGCCCCATAATTTTGTAGGACAAGCCTCTGATCTAGCTAAAATTTAGCCTTCCGCACCTGAACATTTGTTGGGCCCCTAGAATATTGACCAAGTATGAACGGGCTTAGTCATGCGAGATCCCAGTTACTAGATGGTGAAAAAGGAAAAAGCATGCAAGAAAAAGGATTAAGGAAATAAATAGTGCATGCGACGAGCATAAGGAGTCTTGGGACTTAGCTAATTTTGGTGCCCAAGGAAGAACAAGTGAAAAGTGTGATCTGTTACCCGTGGATAAGATGCCAGCCTGGCAACAGGTTGGCCCAGGAAAGAGCATGCCCCAGATGGAATCTTCTAGAAGATCATCATGAGATAGAATGGAGAGCTCAGGCCTGAAGGAACATGCTCATATGGAGGACCACATTTGACACTTGGTGTTAGATTTGAGGGCGTAGCAAGGCAAGTTGACAGCTTGGGAAAGTGATAAATGCAAGTGCCTACCACAGCAAAAGATATATAGAAATATACACACACAAAAGAAGGATATATCATCTAGATATACATAGGGAATAGTGCATTAGAGAGGGAGAAAAGCTCTACAGGAATTTTGTGAGTGAATATTCTAGGTCAGGGAAGGATGTACTAAGCATGGGGTTGTTATTTTTCTTTTCTGTTAGCTTAGCTACATACGTCCAGTGATGCACATGACTACAGTCTGCACTTTGTGACATTCTGTAATGAATCATTGAATATAATGAGGTTACCTGTTATAAATAGATATGAATATCAATGGGTTTTATGTATATTTCATTCATATGAGTTCTCTTTCCTTTCATGATATGAATGAATGGTTTTATTTTTCTTTCTATTATAGTATATGTTCTGGAATTTGTTAAAGCACTTGGTCTGAAGTGACTGCAAGGATTTGGAGGTTGTTCTGAGACCTAGGGTTCTTGTATATCTCAACTTATTTCCTAAATACTCTTACACTAATCATAGATAATTCTTCCCACTAAATTCACATAAAAGAGAGACTCAGTACCCGCGCGTGCCTTAGGCAAACACTCAACTTCTACTGGGTGGTAGGCCGGTATGCATGGGGTTCTTCCTTTTGTGATAGGAGTAAGAATGACTACATCTTGGTTTCGTTGCCGGGACCTCTTTTCAAAGTTGTAGTGGGATATAGCATGCATCATGATCTGTGTAAACAGTAATGACAAATTGGTTAACATTGGAAAATGTTGAATTGTGGTTCAAGAGCACGAAGGATGAATTTGCTTAGAGGTTCAGCACTAGAGCTGAGTTTAATACATGTAGATGGGTAGAAGAGAACCTCTACCATGATCTATATGAGACTTTTTTTTGTTGCTTCCCAGTAGAGTTATATGGATGGCTTTCAGCCCATGCATCTAGATCAAGTTGGCATTATGGATCATGGATATGGACCAAATAAGACTACCAAAGGTTGCAGGATGTAGATCTGACGTGGAATTGTGCTGTAGATCATTAGTGGAGAGGAGTACTAGTTAGCTACACTCTAGAATATGCCATTTATATGTATTCTTACCTAGAGGTTTCTGATTTTGAATTTTTGTGAGAACCTAGAGGAACATTTCTATGTATTATCCCTCTAGCTATGAAGATATTGATGGTTACCATGAGTTTAGAGGCACTCCCAATGGCCGGCTAAACCATTTTGAGCACTGGGTAAGGAATCTCAGGTGGAGGAAGATGGTAGATGATACGACAAAGAAGGAGAGGGAAGAAAGACAACTCAAGTATGTTAAAGCACATGAAAGGGAGATTGCTAGAAGACATGAGGCTGCTAGTGTGATGGATTTATGGAGATATACATTACGGCAAGGAGTTGAGTTTAAGGTAGAGGACATGGAACCTGAGAAGTCTATGCTACCCCATCTTGGCAAGTGTGTAAGGGAGACCCCTTCAGCTTCTGGTGAGAGCTCATCACATGGAGAAAATAGAGTCATTGGCACATATTTGAACCCACCAAGTGACCGAGCCTTGGGGCTTGGTTATCCCAAACCAGGAAGAAGTATTGAATCAGTTGAAACTAGTGGAAGAAACAGATCCCTAGATAGGAGATACAATTTTTCATTCCCTTATTTTTTGGCTACACATATTTCAGTATTCAGAGGAGTTTTTGGACAAGGGGCAAGTGTACAATATTTCACACTCACATTAGGGAGTGGCATGGGATAGAGTAGTGGTAGTGGGGCGCTATCAAAGACCATAAGTGCACAATTCAATGGGACTGTGGGGCCACTCGACATAGATCCTACAGCCCCTATTGAACCTAGTGGATCTGATGGATATGGTGGCTCTGGAGGTATAGGACCTAGTTGACCTAGTGGATTAGGCGATGGAAGAAACACCAGAGGGAACCAAGGCTCTAGTTTAGAAAAAGGATCCCAGCCACCACCTCAAGTATTCTTTCAGATGTCTCTACATTTTCTAGATTACAGGGGCATTGAGGATGTTGCGGAACATGTTCATAAGTGTGAACTACTGTGGTGCGTGAAGGGTATCACGACACCAGAATGAAAGGCTAGTCAATTCGTGACCACACTGCAAGGGCATGCACATAGCTAGTATAGAAATTATGACCCTCATCAAACAGTGGTGGACTACACTACTTTAAAGAATTCATTCTTGGTAGATTTCCACATTTTTGAGTTTGAGTAGAAAAGCATTAGTGTTTTGAAGGATATTCAACAAGGAATGGTAGAGAGTGTACAGGAGTATGATGCATGTTTTAAAAATATCTTGTCTAAATTATCATATGATATCCATGCTTCTCTGCATGCACAATGGTTTTTTGTAGGATTGATCACCCCTTTTAGAAGGACCTTGTCTCATAAGGCTTTTACAGATCCACACAAATCATTGGAAGTTACCTTGCATGCCAAGGCTATTGGTAGTATTGATACTGGCATTAGCCCATTCTTGGAGGCCCAGATTATTGTTATGGCCAAATAGTTGGAAAAATTGTCTGTGAACTCAGTCCATGAGACTTGTAGTGGCTTATGGTGCATAGATTGTGAGATAGAGGGGCACGTTAAGGATAATTTATCCCAGAGGTCGGTACATGCTATGACGGTAGATTATAATATCCATCATGGGGACCATGATGCAAGTAGATGTCCCTTGCTGCAGCAGGTGATCAGGAAGAATGTATCTTGTTATTACAAAATTTACACCTCCACAACCCATGATAAAAAGGACTATAGTCTCATTGATCAGATGCATGAGGCCATTAATCATGGGGTATGCTAAACCAGCATTGCCATTGGTTCTAAAAATGATGATCACCATTACAAGGAGCGGGAAGATGGAGGCACAAACAGAAGATGTTTTCGAGGAGGATTCCATGGATGAGGTAACCGTGGAAAAAGGAGTGAGTTCCCATGTGGTATATGTTTCCAGTGTGGATCCACAGAACATTATAAGCGTGAGTTCCTGGACCTATTATAGTGCTTGTGGTGTGGAAAGAAGAATAAGTATGAGGGATGCCTAGAATTATTTGAGCATATGAATTAGTAGCATCGGAAGGACAAAGGCACTAAGATGGTCAACATCAAGAAGGTAGACATACAGTGGATACCTCAGGTAACACGGGATGAAGGTTTGGATCCTGTCTTGGTAACAACAAGGGCAGAAGCCACACGTGTAAGGGATGTACCAAGATAGAAGAACCTTATTTCAAGAGAAGAGGTCATTCATGGAAAGTATCAAGACCCCATGCATCAAAAGGATATATACTAGGACACCATGGATGTTATTATAAGCTTACAAGGGGATATCTAATGCCTAAAGGATAAATCTAGAAAGGAGGAACAAGCGAGGAGAATTGAGGTGCAAAAGGATGACCTGGATGAGGTCAAGGAGGTGTGTAAAATGCTAAGGTAGGAGAACATCATTCTTTTGCTAGGATCTTGGTTGAGAGAGAAGTTACCATATGTTGGTGAAGAGAGTGAGAGACAGGTCTTACATGTGAACCTTCCCCCTCACAAATTTGACTGTGAAAAGGAGATTACATTGAGTGCAATTGTAGATGGATGGCTCCTCAGTAATATACTCATTGACACTGACGCAGAGGTTAATGTTCTGACTTTGGATGCATGGCATAAAATAGGAAGACCTACATCACAGACATATTCGAATGTGTTGTATATGGACAACAATATTAATGCAATGGCCATCAGTTTCTTAAAGGATGTAGCTATTAATATTTAGGGAGCCAAGTTTATTGGGGACTTCAAATTCTTGGTGATTGCTGAGGCAGATAATTTCCCAGCACTACTTGGGTACCCTTGGTGTTACAGGAATAATGTGGACCTTCGGTTCAACAAAGGGTACATCATCTTTGAGAACAAAGAGGAGTAGGTCATTATACCCCTAGTTGATGGGAATTCGATGCCCTATATTCAACCTTTGGGAGAACAAGTTCTGTACAATATTTATGTGCACTCAATCAGGGACCCTGAGATGGTACACCCTACTAACGGAGTTATCTAGTTTGAAGATTCTTAGTCAGTAAGTGATACCACCAGCCTAGCATGTGACATTTGGGTGCATGGAACTTATGAATTAATGGTATGGTAGTTGAGAGGGTTGGTGACCAAGGTAACAAAGGTGCTCACGGTTAGGTGCCTTGGAGGAAAAGAACTACCCAAGTATTTAGGAGGAGCCTTCCCTAATATCTTTCTGTAGGAGGTATAAGCTCAGTGGAAGAATGAAAAGGAATGGAGGGAGATGTTAAGTTAGATCTTTCTCAGCACAACATCTCGTTGGTGGGCCACACATCAGGAGAGCCTTTTAGAGTGGCATGAGGTAAGGATTGTTCTCTCTATCAAATTTTCTAGAAGTAATGTACCCACCATCATCAAGGAATACCATGGGAAGGAGCCTACCTCTTTCCATATCTAGAAATGTGAATGAGTCTAGAAAGAAGGCACAGAAGCTTTGCCACCATCCCTCTAGGTGCACAAGTTGTATTCTATAATGTAGGGTTGTGCGTGCATATGGTACATTCATTCACAGACATGCCGCCAGATAAGGAATTGGCAAGATCTCGTCGTTGACCTTATTCAAACCTTTGAGTATCAAAGTACCAATCCATCGATTGATAAGGCCTTTTAGGGTATCAAACACCTTACCATGGGGGATAGTGCCAGAACAGAAGATAGGCTATTACAATTATTAGGTGAATCTAATATAGGGGCACACTTTAAAGAAGTTGATGAAACATAAGAGTTACAACTTGAGCACATGTGTTTGTAAAAAGAGAAGGGAAAGTTTGTATATGCGATTGATGAAGAGGAATCAGAAATATTAGATGTTAGCCATTCTGTAGGAACACGTGAGGTAGTGGACAGTGTAGATGCTCACACATGTGCCTACCATGAGCCATTAAAGATAAAAAAAGTTAACATCAGTTCAGAAGAAGAACCTAAGGAAGTAATTATTGGAGATTATTAGATAGAGAAGGAAGTATCAATTATCATTGATCTATTGCATGAATTTGAGGATTTATTCCCACGTGGGTACCATGAGCTCAAAGGCATTCACCATTCGTTGGGGGACATGAAGATAAAACTGAAGGAGGGTGCGCACTTGGTCAGAAAAAGGCCCTATCAGATGAATCCCAATTTGCGCGTGAAGGTTAAGGAGGAGATAGACAAGATGATAGCTTCTGGGATCATTGAAGCAGTGGAAGAATCAAAGTGGATAAGTTTGATGGTAATCATCATCAAAAATTATGGGTGGATTAGGATTTGTGTGGACTATAGGGAATTGAATGCAGTTTGTGTCATTGATCCATTTCCAACCCCCTTCACTGAAGAGATTTTGGAAGGAGTCACTGGGTGCGAAATCTATTCCTTTACAGATGGATTTTCAGGATACCACCAAGTCTAGATTACAAAGGAGGACCAAGGCAAGACAACTTTCTCCACCGAGTCGGGAATTTTTGCATATATGGTCATGTCATTTGGGTTGAAGAATGCACCTGCTGTCTTTTTGTGCATAGTGGTGTAAACATTCCAGGACTTCATCCATAAATTTCTTCAGGTCTATTTGGATGATTGGACAATATATGGTCTGGTTAAGGACCGTTGTGACAACTTGAGATTAATGTTTGAGAGGTGTAGGCAGTTGAGGATATCCCTCAACATTAAGAAGTGTGTGTTTTCTACACCCTTTAAGACCTTATTGGGGTATATCATATGTAAGGAGGACTTGCTAGTAGATCCCGTTAAGGTTGCAATTACTGTGGGGTTAAGGAAGCCTACTAGCCAGAGTGCAATGCATGGATTCCTTGGGCATATGAGATGTTACAGGAAAGTCATTAAGGGATATGCTAAGATCACCACACCTTTGGAGGAGCTTCTTAGACACAAAAGTTCCTTCCATTAGGGAGAGGCACAACAAAGGGCATTTGACACATTAAAAGATAGGCTTATTATCACTCATATTTTGCATTTTCCCTTTTGGGACAAGCCCTTCCATGTCCATGTAGATGCCTCAAGAACTGCCATTGGAGCAATTCTTGCATAACTAGGTGAGGGGATTGTTGATCATCCTCTATGTTTTGTGAGTAAGAAGTTAACACCAATAGAGCAGAATTATACCACTACTGAGTGTGAGGCATCGTCAATAATCTATGCACTCTTCAAGTTTAGATAGTATCTACTGGCAACACCCTTTGTATTCTACACTGACCACATGGCATTAAAGTATTTAGTGAACAAGCTTGTTCTTCAAGGGTGCACATGTCGATGGGTGTTGTTGTTTTAAGAGTTTGAGTTCACCATTGTAGTGAAGCCTGGAAAAACAATTGTGGGCTTGATCATCTATTAAGGATTGATTCAAAAGAGGACATGGAAAATATTGAGGAAGCAATGATAGATGCCCAAATGTTTAGGTTATGGCATGTGCCCTCAGATATGGAGGAGATTGCAGTATTTTTAAAAGAAGGTTTGGCACCGAATAGAATGAAGGCATTGGAAAAGAAGCAGTTGGCCATACACTTTGTGCCCTACATGTTGATTAGTGGAGACTTATAAAAATTGGGATGTGATGAAGTTTTACGTAGGTGTGCATTAGAGCATGAGCACCTGCACATCATGGAAGAAGAACACAGAGGAAGTGTGGGTGGGCATTACATAGGTAATGCCACCATGTGCAAGATATTAATGACAAGATTATGGTGGGAAACCTTGTATAGGGATTGTAGAGATTATTATAAATCATGTTACCATTGTCAGCACATTGGAAAACAAGGAAGGAGAGATGAAATGCCTTTGCATCCTATTCCTAGTGAGGATCCTTTAAAAAAATGGGTGATAGATTTTGTGGGACCTATTACACCAGCAGCACGTAGGACTGGGTCATGTTATGTCATCACTTACATGGATTATCTTATGAGGTGGGTAGAGGCAGCCCCAACTAAAGATTGCATTATAGCGACACCGGTAAGGTTCTTATGGAAGAACATTATCACAAGGTATGGATGTCCGTTGAGTTTGACCAGTGATAGGGGTACACATTTTCTAAATGAGACCATGAGGATCCTATTATCAGAGTTCATGGTGGCTCATCACAAGACTACGCCCTATCACCCATAAGAAAATGGAACCATAGAAGCATTCAACAAAGTATTGATTCATACCTTGATCAAAATATATGATGTTGGAAGAACAGATTGGGATGAAAAAGTATAGGCAGTGTTATGGGCTTACAAGAATACGTATAAAAGACTAAATAAAGCCACACCTTTTCAATTGGTGTTTGGCATGGAATCCTTTTTTCCAGTTGAATTTATGTTACCTTCTCTGCGAATAGCATGTGCAGGAGGATTAGCTAATGAACAAGCAATGGAAGAAAGGATTGATGAGCTAATGAAACTAGATGAGAGATGATCACTTTCCCAATGGAGCCAAATAGTGAAAAAGACAAAGCAAAAGGCTTGGCATGATCACCATATAAGAAGAAAAAAAGTTTGAGGTTGGGCAGATGGTGTTACTGTATGATTCCAAGTATCTTCGCCATCCTGGGAAGTTGAAAGTCCATTGGTTGGGTCCCTACACAATCTCATACATCCTTGATTCAGGTGCATGCCAGTTACAAGCACTGGATGGGATGAAGTTGCCTAGACACTTCAATGATAGTAGGCTGAAGCCCTACTATAAATATGTTTTCGTGGTGTTTATAAATAAGGTAGTTTTTCTAGTTAGTTTAGAAGTTTCCTTTATGCATTTTCCCTTTCTTGTGTTTCCCTTTCATGTTGTTGTTTTGGTTTTGTGCCTTGGGCACCAGTAACCTTACTATTTTTGGAGAATTTGTGAGTGTGCAGAGGACCACACATCGTTTAAGTGTGGGGTGGAGAAAATTGAAGAAGCACGTGATTAAAAATACCAAGGAATTTGTGTTGAAGAGCCTTGTTGTGTCACCCGGTTGAAAGAGGTAGATGAATAGAAAAGATAGAATGGTTGGTGCAAGGATAAAGCTACTGGTATATCCCATATACAAAGGAAAAGGAAGCATAGTTAAAGCAACACAAGGTAGGTGAAAGTAAGAATCTGGATAGAAGAAGTGCCTTCAGCCCAGATTAAGCATGTGTAAGATTCTCCTATTAGGTTGGTTTGGTTGTGCGCCAGAAGGTTAGAGAAGTTTTCTCATAGCAAGGGCACATGAGTGAAGGCATTGAAGACAGACTTTGTTTGAAAAATATGCATTAAATGAACAAGGTACAAGGGTAGGTAATTTAGCATTTAATGATCAGAAAAAGGAAAAACTATAAATAAAGGGTCGGGGAACTCTCATTTTTACTTTGTGAAAATGAAGAGTTGGAGATATAAGTGAGTGTTATAAACTAGGTTTTTTAGATTCAATCAAGTGGAAGATCTATGTGATTAAAAGTGAAGATCCAGTTTGAGATTTCGAACCAGAAGGAATTACATAGGCATGGAATGAGTTGAAAAGGCACTATCTTGTGAAGAGTTTATCCAAGTTAGGGTTTGACAAACTAGGGCATGGGTTTAGAAGAGTTAGATCACGGATCTCAGATTGAAGGTTGGGAGAAGAAAGACAAAGTAACAAAGAGAGGACAAGAGTGATAAAAATACCTCAACCATGGCACCCAAGAAAGGAAAGGGCAAAGCTAAGGCTAAACAACCAGAACCTAAAGTATACACAAATGCAGAATGGTATACAGAGATGCAATACCTAGATGGGGTGATGATGGGAAAGGAATGGGAATCCCACTTGAGAAGCATACTTGTTAGTGACTATAATCACCGCATAAACACCATATAGAAAGAAATGGCATTCGAATTGGTACACCCCACAAATAAGCAAACACCTGAAGGTTTTCCCATATATGACAATGACGTTAAGGTTAAATTGGAAAAGGCAGGGCTTTTGCAACTCTATGAGTTCCCTTATATTGGGAATGCAAGATGTGTATGACTCCCCAGTTGATTTCACAATTTACAGGCCTCATATGTGAGGGAGATAGCCTACAAGATGACCTTGGTGACAAGGAGGCTATTCAAGAGACCGTCACTAAGTATGCTTGTAAGAAAGGGTCGTGGTACTATGATATTTCAGACATCAAGGACACCTTATCCACGTATGACTAAGATGAATGGCCAAGAAAGATGGACGCAGATCAAAAAAACTTGGCTACATGTCTATAGGAAGATTACAGAGGGGATGATATACACCTTATCCATGTACATTACAGAGGAGATTGTTAAGTGTGTGAAGGAAGGGGACAGGATCCTCTTTGGTAGTGTCTCTCTCACCATAGTGTTTGTAGAAATCGGAGTGCTAGACACACTAGAAAATTTCATGTGGGAGTACCCACCCGTGGACCCTTCACCCATGAAGAGGTTTGAGAAGTATGCTTGTGATACAATGGCAGACCCCCACAAAGCGCAGCTGGAAAATTGGTATATGGGCTTGAGGAATGCATTCGAGGTAGAGTGGAGGATCCTTGAACAACTCCTAGTAGCCACTGAGGGAGAAGCTGAGTTCATGGTGTAGAAACACTACTGCTTGGGAAGATTCAATCTTATTAACCAATCATGGATCCCTTGGTGCAAGCTTCCTTTCACATTCACTACCCAATACTTCCAAGTGAGAGTAAAAATATTTAAAGAATAAAATAACCTAAGGCTTGAACTAGGAAGGTTAGACAGGGAACATAAGGAGATGAGGAAGAAGCTGAATTAATGTGGTGGTAAGCACACATACATAGAGAAGTATGTGTCACAAGATATTCAAATGACTAGGCCAATGAAGCTTCCCATCATTGGAGGATCCGCAACGCACGTGTACATGTGCATAAGGCCAAATTTTGAAAAGGGCATGTATTTGGAGGATGAAATATCCATACCTGAAGACCCCTCAGGGAAGAAGAATCCAGTGTCTAAAAGGAGAGGCAGAGGAGAGGAAGGACCACCAGGTGTGCCAACTAGTCAGACAGTGAGCATGCCATCTACAAGTGCCAAGCCAAGCACCTACATACAGAGAAACAAGTCTCTAATAAAGGAGAAGATGCCAAAAGTAGAGGTGCCTGAGTAACCCACCACCATGGGAGTGTTGCCAAAGGAAGAAGAGAAGGCCGAATCTCCTTATTAGAAGCCACGTCTTAGGAAGAAGTAGAGGGTGGATGAAGAAGCTGATTCAGAGGTGACTAATAGCTTGGAGAATTACTTGCGAGAAGGAGAAGATGAGAGTGAAGGAGGTGGCAATGAGGAAGAAGATCCTAAGAAGGAAAAAGAGCCACATGTGTTTAGTGTCTATGACTCGGAGGAAGAAAGATGAGAGGAGAAGCAAGATTTTGTATTTGCATGGTGCAAGGACATAGAAGATGAGGAAGGCACTGCAGACATGAAGGCAGATGAGAAGGATACCAAGGAGCAAGGAGTAATAAGCCTTATAAAAGAGAATATTACGGAGGTAGAAAAGTGAGAAGTGAAAAATATGCTCGAAGTCCTTGCAGACTAAGAGTTAGAGCACAACACAGACATAGTGCTTAAGTAAGGGAAGGAGGGGAGCATTGAAAAGGAACATGATAGCCTAGGAGGCCCCGATCTGATAGTTAGCTTCCCCAAAGGC
Source organism: Taxus chinensis (assembly GCA_019776745.2). Classification (NCBI taxonomy): domain Eukaryota; kingdom Viridiplantae; phylum Streptophyta; class Pinopsida; order Cupressales; family Taxaceae; genus Taxus; species Taxus chinensis. The sequence goes on along the minus strand of CM034150.1, from coordinate 822,440,307 downwards.
ATGCACTCAGGTAGAAGAACTCTAGATACAAAATAGCGATAGGTAATGGGCTATGTCAATGACACAAAGAAGGTGTTACGCACATGGTTCCAAAGCACCCTACCCATAGAAAGGATCCTAGCCATAGGGTCTTTTGAAAATTATGGCATGTACCCCAGGACCAAGAAGATGCTCTCTTGGGAATTCGAGTCACACATTGACGAGCCATACTTTGAAGTCTACCAAGAAGCACTCATCTCGTTGCCAGAGTCTAAATGAGATAACCCCTTGGTAAATTCTTAGGAGATTTTAGACGAGCAAGTATGTAATGCTCTACACAAATTCATGATCGAGATCAAGGCTAGGTTGTTCATGTGAAATGATAGAATCAAAGCATTGGAGGTGAAGTTGGGGAAGGAGGAAGAACTGGAAGAGAAGGCCAAGAGTTTAAAACAGGAGGAATTAATCAGTGTGTAGTTAAGGCATGAGTTAAAGGAAGAAAAAGTAAAGGTGTAGGAGGTCTACAAGAATGTGGAGTCGATCAAAAGTGCCATCATATTAAAGCACCTAGATCTAAAACTAATCCCTCAGAGGTATGCATCAAATCTGGAATTCTTAGAAGACCTAATGTGCATCCTCACTATGGAGAGGCAACTCTTAGTACTGGAATCTACAGAAGAAGTGACTGCACACTTGAAAGAGGAAGATTGGTTGAAGCTAGTAATAACTATTTCCGAGTACAGCCAAGTACTCATAGAGATTAAGATCACTTCCCATTCTATAGAAGCCGCATATGACACATGCATGGATAGAGATAAGGTGGTGAGATCCTTGGTCGCCATGCTTGAAGAAAAACTCAAAGAGTTCCAAGAAAAGAACAAAGGGAATAGGGTAGAGAGGGATAAGGTTCTGGCTGAGGTAGACAAGAAATTAGAGGCAATTGAGGCTTTAAGGTGCTCAATTAAGGCCCGGCTGAAGGAACTATACCCCCAAATTACCAACTGAATGGATAAAATCACAAACTTGGGTAAGGAGTTGGAGCAGATTGTGGACACTTTGGGTGCTCAGGGAATTTTCCTAAGCTTTGATGAAGTGAGCACGCTAGTGGGCGACCTATGCCAAAATACGAAGGGTGAGGTTGAAGTGTGGAACAAGCTAGAGGCAGATCTTCGAAAGGACTTTTCGAGCCTATTAAATTGATGTCCCCCCCCATTCTTCATTCTTTCCCCTATTCTTTCATTCCTTATTCATCTTGTAAAGTATAAGTCCACATCTTGGTTCAATAAAATAGCTTACATCTTGGTCAAGTAAAATGTTTCCAAGGATGAAGAACAAGCATAGTGTGGGGTGATGTTGGGCCCCTAGAATATTGAAGAAGTATTAAGGTGCTTAGGTGCATAGGATCCCAGTTACTGGATGGCGTGAAAGGAAAAATTATGCAAGAGGTAGGCTTAAGGAGGAAAATATCACACATGATGTGTAAAACGAAGTTTTGGACTTAGCCTATTTGAGCACCTAAGGTAGAACACGTGAAAAGCATGATCGATTGCACATGGATAAGATGCCAGCTTGGCAACAGGTTGGCCCAAAAAAGAGCATGCCCTAGATGGAATCTTCTAGAAGATCATCATGAGATGGAATGGAGAGCTCAGGTCTAAAGGAACATAATCATATGGAGGACCACATTCGACACTTGGTGATGGATTTGAGGGCAGGAAAAGGTGAGTTGGTAGCCCTAGAAAGTGATAAATACAAGTTCCTGCCACGGGAAAAGATATATAGAGATATACACACATGAAAGAAGGATATATTATCTAGATATACATAGGGAATAGTGGGTTAGAGAGGGATTGAAGCTCTACAGGAATGTTGTAACAGAATATTCTAGGTAAGGGAAGGATGTACTAATCATGGGGTTATTATTTTTCTTTTCTGTTACCTTAGCTACATATGTCCAGTGATGCACATGACTATGGTCTGCACTCTTTGACACTCTATAATGAATCATTGAATATATTGAGGTTACCTGTTATAAATATATATGAATATCAATGGGTTTAATGTATATTTCGTTCATATGAGTTCTCTTTCCTTTCATGATACGAATGAATGGTTGTATCTTTCTTTCTGTTATAGTATATGTTCTGTAATCTGTTAAAGCACTTGGTCTGAAGTGACTGTAAGGATCTGGAGGTCGTTCTAAGCCATAGGGTTCTTATATGTGTCAACTTATTTCCTAAATACTCTTACACTTATCATAGATAACTCTTCCCACTAAACTCACATAAAAGAGAGACTCGGTACCTGCACGTGCCTCGGGTGATTTCTCAGCTTCTGTTAGGTGATAGGCCAGCGTGTATGGGGTTATTCCTTTTGTGATAGGAGTAAAAATGACTAAAACAGTAAATAAGGGATGTTGTTCCCCAAATGCACAAGGTGGGGGGTCTTCTGTTCAGTATTATTGACTAGATGAAGAAAAAAAACATAAACGTCACAATTAGGGATGCCTTGACCATTCCATCTTACTGGGATTTGTTGCATGAAGCTCTCGCACAACTTCCACACATTAAATGAGTTGTGTAGAAGCCACACGCTCCTTTCAAAATCTACCAAGAAGAGGAGAAAAATGTAAGTAAAATTTCTAAAACCTTACCCTTCTATATGTCCTTGATTACAGGAAAACACTTAGTGCATAACAACTTGATTGACTCAGGCGCTAGTACTTTTATTATGCCTAAGAAGATAGCCAATAGCCAATGTCTTAGGTCTAAAATATAGCCCTTTTTATAAAGGAGTCCTCCAACTTGATGGATCGATTGTAACCACCTTATGAGTCATCAAGGATCTTGAGTTAACCCTCCATGCATGTCCATGCCTAACAATTACTCAAGATGTGTAAATTATTGACCTACATCCTTTGTTTGCCCTATGTCTATCAAGAGAATATACTACTAAAGTGGGTGGTTACTTGTCTTCTGATTGGTCTCATATGTTACTCAAGACAAGGTATCATACCCAGTTTACCATACAAGATGAGCCTATATTTTATTATCATGTAGAGCCATATGTCCCATCCCCTCTCCAAGCTAATTGTTTTATCCAAGAAGAGCAAGTTTCAGTTCCTAAAGAGTAGTCTCTTCCACCCTGTGTTCCAGACCTAGTACTTGATGAATGGGAAGAGAGGCATCATAAATTTAATCCCTATGCTGAAGAACTGGAATCCTATGAAACTGGGCTTGGTGTTTATTGCATTCTATAAGAAGACTCTACGCTTCCGTGTGTGCTCATAGGAGACAAAGTTAAAACTGGTCTATGGAAGTTATACTTTGATGGATCTAGTAGCAGAAATATTATAGGAGCAAGAGGGGTTCTCATTTCCCCTAGGGATGAGAAATTATTCTTTCTACATAAGTTGTGGTTTGCATGTTATAACAATGTTGTATAATATAAAGCGTTGGTGCATGGCTTGCTTATTGCTGAGAAGAAGAAAATTAAAGCACTGCAGATATTTGGGGACACAGAATTGGTCATCCACTAGGTCACCAACAAATTCTAGACAAAGAATAATCTTCTTAAAGCTTATAAACATATATTTTGGGACCTACTTGAGAGCTTTTCTGCCCTTAATCTATAGGTAGTCCCGCACAAAATGAAAAAATAAGCTGACATAATGACTGCGCTCGGTTCACAGTTTTCTCCCGCTGAGGATTTTGTCAAAGGAAAAACTCAGCACATCAAGATGGTAATTAGACCATCCATTCCAGAAAATAACACTAGTTAGAAAGTGTTCAACATTGACACGTAGATCATCTAGTTTATCCAGAATGAAGCTCAATTTTCATCAAGTATACAAGCTGACTTGCATGACAGTTATGGTGACCAAGTAATACAGATAAAGAAAAATAGGTTACCTAAAGGGCTGGTCACCTTAGAGAAAATTTTAAGCCCTGATGATGAGTTCAATGGTGAAGAAAGATACATGCACAGCACGCAAGAGGATTTCTCCTCCATTACTATTGCATGGAGAAAGGAGCTTCTGCTCAGTAGGATGTGTGTGCATGAAGAAAAATAGGCCTTCATCTCTCTCTGTCAAAAATACAGTGAAATTTTCTGATGGGAGTATGAAGACCTCAAAGGTTTTGATTCAACTATTTCTCAACAATCCATTGACCTTGATCCTGGCATAAATCCTGTTAGATAGAAACAATGGCCAATCAATCCAAAGATAGAACCCCTCATGAGAAGGAACTATCAAAACTCGTTAAGGAAAAAATTATCTTTCCTATCAAATAATCTACTTGGGTTGTAAATATGGTTCCAGTACACAAGAAGAATGGTGAAATCAGACTTTGTGTTGATTTTAGAGACTTGAATAAGGCATCTCTAAAGGATCACTATCCTTTTCCTTCAATGGAGCACATTCTATAGACTGTGGCCAGCTCACAAAGGTTCTCCATGTGAGATGGGTATTCTGATTTCAACCAGATCTTGGTCAAGGAAGAGGATCAATTCAAAACAACATTTACAACTAAGTGGGGAACATATGAATACCAGAAAATGCCCTTTGGTCTGTCAAATGTGAGTGCAACATTTCAATGTGCCATGGATATTACCTTCAAAGGTTACATCAATGAGTTCATCTTGGTTTACCTTGATGATATAATTGTCTTCTCAAAGTAGAGCATGGATCACATGGCGTACCTGGAAAATTTATCTGAGAGATGTAGAGAATTTGGGGTATCTCTTAACCCCAAGAAGTGTAATTTTTTGGTGGCTCAGGGAAGGATCTTGGGCCATGTGGTTTCGAAATATGGTATCGTGATTAATCCTGAGTGTGTTTTAGCTATCCTAGCCCTTTCCCTACCAGTGCAGAAAAAGGTCTTACAGTCCTTCCTCGGCAAGATTAACTTTTTTAGGTGTTTTATCCCTAACTTTATAGGACTGGTTTGGCCCATCACCCTCATGCTCAAAAAGGACATAGCCTTTAGATGGACAACAGAAGGAAGAGAAGATTCAATAAGATCAAGAAAGATATTTCTTGTGTGCCAACACTCATCAATCCAGATTACTCAAAGGATTTCATCGTTTATGCTTATGGTGTTGATGCAAGCATTGTTGTTTTCCTAACACAAGAAAATTAATAAGGGATGGAATAGCTAGTGGCCTTCTTCAACCAGACGTTGAAGGATTATGAATTGAAATACAGTCACACAGAGAAGTAGGTCTTCACCATCATGTGTGCACTAAATAAATTCAAGAGCATGCTTGCCACAAATCATATCAAGGTGTTAGTATCCCACTCATTTGTTAGATACTTCATCATGGGAGTAGAAATTAGTGAGAAGAGAGCTCGATGGGTGAAAAAAATAATGGAATATTATGTGACTATTGTTGTGGCAAATAAACAGTACCCCTGGATGCAAATCAAGTTTCTAAGTTGATGTTTCAGGCATCCAGTGTGATTTCACAACATTGAAACCTCTCTCTAAGTGTGGGACTTGTAAAATGAGAGAGGAATATCTAGATCAGAGGCTGGTTCCTCAAACTCCTCTGATCAGATCTGTTATTTGCACAATTGCAAAGGTTTGAATCCTAATCCTACTCTAAATTCCAAGGAGACAGAGATAGAAAGTGCAAAAATTGAAACTAAACTAATAGGTGATACACCAAAGGAATGGTGAACACTTCTTGTTCATGAAAATTGACACAATTTCATGAAATGCAACATAAAACATCATACACAGGCTGATAAGATGCAATTAGAGGTCTGAAATGAAGTAAGACAATACAAACAAAGGACTGAAAATTGATCACAGAGTCTACACTATCATTTTCACTGTCAAAATCATTTCATTTGCAACATCAAAGAGGTAGAAACCTGTTACAATCATGAAGAAGGTTTGATACTTGAAAAAATAACTTGTTGAAGGTGAAAGAAGAAGCTTGCTATCCAAAAAAATGTTCAACCCGAAAAAAATGAGCTAAATTTGGCTTTTACAATGCATGGGTCGAGCCCAGGAGAGATAAAATGTGTAAAAAAATGTGGGAGCCATTCCCCGTTGAATGAAGATGCATTAAAATAGCATGGGCATCCTTACAGACCCATGCCCTGACATTTTTGGCCACGCTGAAGAAGAATGCGACCCATTTTTTCTGGCCATTACCACGTGCCAGAGACGTTTCTTGATTTTCTCTCTCTAACTTGAACCAAAATGTAAAAATTACCATGGAATCTTGTAGATAATTTCACTAGATTTCCATTGATTTAAAGAACGTGAAAATCTGAGCTCTAGATCGAAAGATATGGCGATTTGAAAATTTAAGGCAAAAATAGGCAAAAATCGGATCGGCGGGCAAAAAGATTGAATTTTTACCCATTTGGTCTTTGGAATTTTTTTCAAAATTTCCCCACTAGGCTGATGAGGTGAAGACATGTGGCATGATGTGATTGGCTCAGGTCTATCTCTCTTGAATTTTCCGTGGGTCGCTTCGAATTTTTTTGGCCTGGACACATGTCAAAACCCCATTGGGTGTGGGTTTGACCCTCCGAAATTTCCTCGCGGGCTTGCTCTGAATTTTTTTCCCTACCTGGACACGTGGCGAGATTCCATTGGCTTGCAATAAGGGGGTGGGATTTCCCTTCTAAATTTTCCTCTATTTCCTCCTTGGGAAAATTTCCCAAATATTCCCCGCGCTCTGCCCGGCCGGGACACATTGCGAGATTCCATTCATTAGCAGGGGCAGCAGGCCAAAACTCGCCCTTTGGACATTTTGGAAAAACATTTTGCCAAAAATTCTAATTCTTCCCCCCGCTCCACTGGTGTGGACCTCCTTGGACACGTGTCGCATTGTGATTAGGCGGCGGGAAAATGGGCGAAAATTCCCTTCTTTGAAATTTCTTGCCAACACTTAGCCAAATTTCCAATTTTACCCCCACGCTCCACTTTTCGATTTCTTATGACACGTGTCACATTTTGATTGGCCATGGGGCCATCTCTTCAAAATTTCTTTGCGCCAATACTTAGCCAATTTTCCCAAATTTTTTCCATGGGACACGTGGCAGCACCTGATTCATTGGCAGGCCCTGCTGGAAGAATTTTTCATTTGAAACCTTTGCCAAAACACTTGGCAAAAAACCAAGTTCTCCTTCGACCCCCGCCACTTCCTGGACACGTGGTAGCATATCATTGGCTACGGGCCTTCTAGGGGAAAATTTCCCACAAAAACTCTGCCGAGCCATAACTTGAAAAAAACATGGAGTTAGGAGGAAAACTTTACCTTTCTGGAAAGCGAAGAAAGAGCTCCATCCAATGGTTCCATTTCTAGAAGGTTTTGAGTGCCTAAAAAGTAAAATTTTGTGTCTGAGGCACAAGATAAGGAAACATGAAAGGAGTTAGCTAGAAAATGAGTAGGGGGCACATTTTGGGTAACAATTTTGGCGACTCAGAGGGGTCATTTGCTTGCTAGATGAAGATACCAGTTGCCTGAAGCAGCCCATTGCGCATGGAGTCATAAAATTTTCTGTTCGGAACCCCAACTGACTTAGAATGTTACAAGGAGGAAGATGGAATATCACCTGATGGAAGCAAGGATTGCAAAACATCTTCAGGGACAACAAGCCTATGCCAAAGCACTTAGGGAAAGCAAAAAAACCTTCAGCAAAACAATGTGCACAAGCACTTAAAGGAATGAAAACCTAAGCTAATATTTACAAGGTGGAGAATTTCCATTTAGTAGCAATGCTTTAGATAGATTCCATTGACTGGAATATGCAGTTCTTCGCCATCCAATGAGGACAATTGGAAGGTGTTGTTGTCCTTACACTTTGTGACCATGTATGGGCCACTCCAAATGGCATCAAATTTTGAATGCCTTCCCGGTTTTTCTCTATTTGCATTCCATTTTAACACTAGATCTCCAACTTGGAAAGATCTGCTCTTGGCCTTCCTATCAAAGGTCTTCTTGATCAAAGCTTGATCCTTCTCCATTGCTTGGGATGCCTAATCTCTGATCTCTTGGAGCTCCATTAACTCTGCATATCTCACCTCCATGGGTCCAAACTCTAGCAACTCTAACTACTTCATGAGTTCCAATGTTGGCAACTCAAGTGACATGGGCAAGATTGCCTCTCTTCCATAAACAAGCCTGAATGGAGAGTTACCTATGGATCTCTTGGGAGTTATCCTATCAGCCCATAAGGATGATTTCAATTTGGTATGCCAAGACCTATGATTCTCATCAAAAGTCCTCATAATGATCCTCAACAAGTTCTTGTTTGTAGATTCAGCCTGGCAATTACTCTGAGGGTAGTAGTTTGATGAAGTACTTAGGTAGATCCCATTCTTGACAACCCACTCAGTCACCTTGGATCCAATGAATGCTAATGCATTATGTAAGATTATTGTAGCAAGCATGCCAAATCTGGTTACTATCCCCTCATAGAATTCTAAGATGCGAGACTCATTTGCTTCCTTGAGTGCTACTGCTTCAGTCCACTTGGTGAAGTAGTCTGTGGCTGTCAAAATCCACTTATGCCCTTGGCTTGAATTGGGATTAATGACTTCAATGAAGTCCAAACCCCATTGCATGAATGGCTGGTCAACTGAAATTGGATGCAATGGAAGGGCAGCAAGCCTCTCTTTACCTATGAAGAATGCACAATTCTTGCACCTTTTGATCCACGCAAAGTAATCACTGAAAATCTTGGGCCAATAATAACCAGCCTTCATGATTTTTAAAGCTGTCACTCTTGGTGCAAAATGACCACCAGTTCGTCTACCATGGAACTCTTCCAATACCCTATGAATCTGATTTGTGCTAATGCATCTCAGCTGCACTCCATGCACATCTTTCTTGAACAAAACACCATCTACTATGGCATATGGGACAGCCTGCAATATGAAGTGTCTTCTTTGCGTTTTGTTCATCTCTGGAGGGCATAGGCCTTTGCTTAAGAAGTGCATTATACCTTGGGTCCAGCAAGGAGTGGGGACAGCATTATCCTCTTCTTGAGTGTTAGCTTGCACATGACTGTCTTGAACTGTCAAAATAGCCTCTTCTTTATTGCATACTCCTTTTTGCTTGCCCAGAATTAGCTGCTCACACAATCCTTTTCCTCTTACCAGCTTGGTGACCTTGATCTCAATGTCATACTCCATGACACGAGTGATCCAAACCGCCCTTTTCTCATTCAAATCCTTGTTGAGGAGGAAGTCCTTTACTCCCGCATGAGAGACCAACAACAAAACCTTGTTGTTTGAGACTAGATGCTTGAATTTCTTCAAGCTTCTGATTACTGCAAGTACATGCTTCTCAATAAAAGAATATCTCACCTCATAGTCATCTAGGCTTTGGCTGAAGAAACAAATTGGCTGCTCATCATTGTCCTTGTTCTGTTGTACCAAAATGGCATAAATAGTATCATTACCTCCAAATTCATAGAGGATGAAATCCTTGGAGAAATCCGGGTTGATGAGAGTTGGTGCTTAGGAGATGGCTTCTTTGATTTCTTCAAAACTCTCCTTTCCTTTTGCTGTTCACTTGAAATCCATGCTTTTCTTTAACATTTTGGTGATAGGTTTGACAAGGGCTGCAAAATCTGGGACAAACCTCCGAACAAAGTTTATTCTCCCCAAGAAACTCTGAAGGGCCTTCTTGTGGCTTGGCAATGGTAGTGCTCTTATGGCTTCAATCCTCTCTGGATCAATTTCTAATCCTTCTTTGGAGACAATATGGCCAAGGAGCTTTCCTTCATGTGCTAAGAAGATACACTTCTTAGGATTCAAAGACACTTCTAATCTCCTGCACCTTTGGAAGACTTGTCTCAAATGAGAGAGGTGGTCTGCTGCATTTTTTGAAAAAATAGTGATATCATCAAGGTATATCAGCACCATGTTGTTAATCAAACCTTTGAACACCATGTCCATTGCTCTTTGGAAGGTAGCTCCAGCGTTGGACAGCCCAAATGGAATTTTCCTGTAGGCATAGGTTCCCCATTTGGTTGTGAAGGTTGTCTTGAACTGATCTTCTTCCTTCACCATAATCTGATTGTAGCCCGAGTAGCCATCAAGTAGTGAAAACCTCTCAGAGCCAGCCACAACTTGCAAAATTTTCTCCATATAAGGGAGTGGGTAATGGTCCTTGAGAGATGCTCTATTCAAGTCTCTAAAGTCAACACACAATCTGATCTCTCCACTCTTCTTTCTGACTGGAACTAAGTTGGCAACCCAACTAGAATGTTTGATTGGGAATATGATTCTTGACTCAATCAACTTGTTCAATTCATTCCTCATGAGAGGTTCCATGTGTGGATTGACTAGCCTTTGTTTTTACCTGATGGGCTTAGTATTTGGATCCAAATCAATGGTGTGCTGAGCTAACTTGGGATTGAAACCTTTCAAATCTTTGTAGCTCCAAGAAAACACATCACGGAACTCTTGACATAACTGTATGAACTCATACCTTTCTTGTTCAGTTGTCATCTTTCCAATTTGCAATGGTTTGTTCTCTTCCACCAAGATGGATACTGAATCTTCTCTCTTGACCTGAATGTTTGCTTTCTCTTTCCTAAACTAATCATTGGGATTGAAAATGGACTCCAAAGTGATAAGTCCCTTAGGTAGCTTATTAGTTCTCAGCTGTACCACTTCGTCACCATACTGTTGTTCCAATTTTTCCTGATTTTTAGCTGGGAACTCAGCTTCTTCTTATAAGAAAAGGATGATTTGCTAGTCATTCTCAAACACTTGCCAACTTACATTGTTATCTGGCACTGAAGGCCTCACAATCACATGGATGTTTGGCTGTACCTTGTCCTTTTGAATGTTTTCCACAATATCAAAGGCTGCCCTAACTGCTGCAAGCCTGTCAGCAGCTTGGTTTTCTTTTCTAGGAATGGATTCTATGCTAAAGCCCTTAAAATCTTCAATGAGGTCCCACACCCTATTCTTGTAGCACTTGAGCAAATTATTCTTGACAACATGCTGCCCCTTAACTTGGTTTACAATCAAGTCACTGTAACCAAAGACTTGCAAGTTCTTTATTCCTCTCTTTATTTCCCAATGCATCCCTTGTACCAAGGCTTCATATTCAGCAGTGTTATTGGAGCATGCAAACTGAAATCTAAAAACTAAATAGTACTTTACTCCTTGAGGTGAAATAAGCATAGCTCCACCTCCCATGCCTTGTCTACTCCTTGATCCATCAAAAAATAGCTGCCATACCTCATTGTCATCCTTGTGGTTTGGCTTGGTGATGCTAGGAATGGGATGATCTTCTTGATGTATACAATATACCCCTAGCTCAGATTCTTTTAATTCTTGATAAGGATCAAAAGCATGCACCTTGTTTTCCCATTCATTAAGAGTTATATAAAGGATGCTTCCAACCTTGGTGTTAGCTTCATCAGTGCTTGGGTGATCTTCTTGATCAAATGCTGAATAGTTGGCATTGATTTGACTTGGAGTGTAGGGCTCAATGTGGAAGTTTGCAATAGGTTCAGACCTGATTGTAGCTTTGGTTCCATACCTCGTTCTGAACAGCCTATGTGACCAATCAGCAGACAAATATCCTCTAATCTTGGCTATGAATTCTCTTGACAAACATAGGGCAAAGAGTGGTGGAAGGTCTATAACTGATACATCTTGTAAAACAACAACATTTGGACATGCATGTAAGGTAAGACTCAAGTTTCTAATCACCCCAACTGTTATTACTGCTGTCCCATCCAACTACACTACCCCTTTGGATATGGTTTCATATTGAAGTCATAGCTGATCAGTTATTTGCTTGGGCATCACTAAGCTACTTTCCCCGGAATCAATCATGCAATTGTGCACCAATTGGTTTCCAATGATTAATGAGACATAAAAAGGAGGGGGATTAAACATCTTACCTTGCTGTCCTCCATGATTCCCCTCAGGCTGGGTAGCATTTGTGAGCACCTTCTCTTACATTTGGACTTGTTGATTCGAAGTTGGCTAGTCCTTCATGGCAGCTTGTAGCAAATCTCTCTGGCCTAGGATAGATAGGGATTCCCACATTGATATATTTACATTTTTTTTCTTCATCTAATCAACGATCCTAAATGGTGATGAAGGATCTCTTTGATGTCCCTTGGTTTACATATTCATACCTTGCATGTGGGCAGTAACAACTGGTATTTGAGTTGTTCTTGGCTGCCCTTGTGCATTTACAACTAGATTTTGTTTGCCAACCATTTGTGGAGCCATAAAAAGTTGTGGATTGGTTGGAGGTAATGGCTGTTCTTCACCCAAATTCCTTCTTTTTGACCTTGTGTTGGCTGAAACACCTTGAGAGATTATTTGATTTATGCCACAAAAATCCTCTACCTGCCAGTTCACAAGTGTGGTGTCATTTGGAGCTGATTGCTACTAGAATGTTTCTTGTTGTTGGTAGTTTTCTTGACTGCCCTCACCCTCCACACCAGTAGTTGTCACCATTAATGCTTGATTCAAGGCACCATTGAAGCACATAGATTGGTTGTGAGGTTAATTGCATGGAAAACACCAATCATACTCCTGAGCAACATTGTTTTGTGTTGGCACCAATGCCTTAGAGGTAGATATAACATTTGGATTATAGGGCTGAAATGGTCTGTTGGTAGGAGGCCTTGCTTGATTTGGATTTGCAGCCGGATTGGGTGGTCTTTGAGGCTGGTATGGCTGCCTGTTAGGCTGAGTTTGAGGCTGGAAGGAAGGTCTAAAACCTTGGGCTTGCTGCCTCTTGAGTGTAACCAGCTCATTATCTAGGTTTTACAACTGCTTCATAACTTCTTGAAGTTCATTGGAGGCACTAGAAGATGAAGTGGAAGCTTCACTTGAATTTTGATTTCTAGGAGTGGGGATAGGAGCAAAATTAGGAATTTTATTAGTGTTTGGGCTCTCTAAACTTGGAAACAATGGCATTTGGGGTCTAGGAGCCAGCTTGCCAGCTTGAATCAAACAATTTTCATCTCTAATGGCTATGCTATAAGAAATGGGGATAGTTGTGCCTCCCATGGACTGAATTAACATAGAAATTTTAGAATTCAAAGCTTTAAGGTAATAAAGGAAAGCACCTTCTGATGTTGGCCTGACTGCCACTGGAATTCTCTCCCAAGTCCTTTGAAATCTGAAGTTGAAATCAGTCAGTTGCTCATTGGGAGCTCTCTTGATGGTTCTCAACTGCTCCAAAAGAGACAAGTTGTCTCCCTTCTCTCCAAATTGCTCATGAAGTGTTACACATAGCTGGTTCCAATTTTGAATATAACTTGAGGCAAGGCTTATAAACCATTACAAAGCCTTCCCCTTGAATGAAGATGCCAACAATTTGACAGTAACTTACATCTCATTGATTTCATGAATTACACAAAGGTTGGCAATGTCTTTAACATGATCACCAGGAGTAGTCTGATTCTCTTCAGTGAAGTATGGAATGTTCTTCAAGGCTGCAATTAGAATTGGATTTTGTGCATTGAGAACAAGTGGGCTGCTGCCAGTGAAATTGACATAGGGGTTGTTTTGTGCCATTCTAATTGGTCTTAGAACCCTTGTTGACTGAATGAAAGGCCTACCAGGTGGAGGAGTTGAGAGAGTTCTGTTTGGTGGAGATGGAGACCTTTGAATCCTTCTTCCTCTTTTCCTTCTTCTTAGAGATAACTGCAGATATTCAAACAACACATCTTCTTCTCCAGCTCTTGACCTTGTGGTGATGCTTCTCATGAGTTTTCAAGCTTGCACTGCTAAAACTAGCTAATTCTTCTTCCTTGGAGTTGCCAGATGTGCAATTTATAGCTCTTTTAAGTAAGAAACTTGTACCAAATGCACACCAATTTTTTTGCAATGAAGATGAAGACTTCTATGTCCCACCAGGTGTGCTAAAACTATTGTGGCAAATCAGCAGCACCCTTGGATGCAAATCAAGTTTCTAAGTTGATTTTTCAGGTATCCAGTGTGATTGCACAACATTGAAACCTCTCTCCAAGTGTGGGACTTGTAAAATGAGAGAGGAATCTCTAGATTAGAGGCTGGTTCCTCAAACTCCTCTAATCAGATCTATTATTTGCACAATTGCATAGGTTTGAATCCTAATCCTACTCTAAATTCCAAGTAGACAGAGATAGAAAGTGCAAAAATTGAAACTAAACTAATAGGTGATACACCAAAGGAGTGGTAAACACTTCTTGTTCATTAAAATTGACACAATTTCATGAAATGCAACATGAAACATCATACACAGGCTAATAAGATGCAATTAGAGGTCTGAAATGAAGCAAGACAATACAAACAAAGGACTGAAAATTGATCACAGAGTCTGCACTATCATTTTCACTGTCAAAATCCTTGCATTTGCAACATCAAAGAGGCAGAAACCTGTTACAATCATGAAGAAGGTCTGACACTTGTAAAAATCACTTGTTAAAGGTGAAAGAAGAAGCTTGCTATCCAAAAAAATGTTCAACCCTCAAAAAATGAGCCAAATCTGGCTTTTACAATGCATGGGTCGATCTCATAAGAGAGAAAACATGTAAAAAAATGTGGGAGCCATTCCCCATTGAATGAAGATGCATTAAAATAGCATGGCTATCCTTATAGACCTATGCCCTGAAATTTTTGGCCATGCTGAAGAAGAATGCGACCCATTTTGCATTAAAACTGGTTGTTGAAACGTCATTTCTGGCCATTACCACATGCCAGAGATGTTTCTTGATTTTCTCTCTCCAAACTAAACCAAAATACAAAAATGACCATGGAATCTTGTAGATAATTTCACCAACTTTCCATTTATATAAATAACATGAAAATCTGAGCTCTGGATTGAAAGATATGGCGATTTGAAAATTTAGGGCAAAAATAGGCCAAAATTAGATCAGCGAGCAAAATGTTTGAATTTTTACCCATTTTGTCTTTGGAAAATTTTTCAAAATCTTCCCGTCGGGCCAATGAGGTGAAGACACATGGCGTGATGTGATTGGCTTGGGCCTGTCTCTCCTAAATTTTCTGCGGGTTGCTTCAAATTTTTTTGGCCTGGACACGTGTCAAAACCCCATTGGGTGCGGGTTTGACCCTCCAAAATTTCCTCGCGGGCTTGCTCTGAATTTTTTTCCCTACCTAGACACGTGGTGAGATTCCATTGGCTTGTAACAAGGGGGTAGGATTTCCCTTCTAAATTTTCCTCTATTTCCTCCTTGGGAAAATTTTCCAAATATTCCCTACGCTCCGCTCGGCTGGGACACGTGGTTAGATTCCATTCGTTGGTGGGGGTAGCGGGCCAAAACTCGCCCTTTGGACTTTTCGGTAAAACATTTTGCCAAAAAATCTAATTCTCCCCCCCGCTCTGTTGGTGTGGACCTCCTTGGACACATGTCGCATTGTGATTAGGTGGCGGGAAAATGGGTGAAAATTTTCTTCTTTGAAATTTTGGCCAACACTTAGCCAAATTTCAAATTTTACCTCCGCGCTCCACTTTCCGATTCCTTATGACACGTGTCACGTTTTTATTGGCCGTGGGGCCATTTCTTCAAAATTTCCTTGCACCAATACTTAGCCATTTTTCCCTGGGACACGTGGCAGCTCCTGATTCGTCGGTGGGCCCCACGGGAAGAATGTTTCTTTTGAAACCTTCACCAAAACACTTGGCAAAAAACCAAGTTCTCCTCTGACCCCCACCACTTCCTGGACACATGGCAGCATATCATTGGCTACAGGCCTTCTAGGGGAAATTTCCCACAAAAACTCCATCGAGCCATAGCTTGAAAAATATGTGGAGTTAGGAGGAAAACTTTACCTTTCTGGAAAGTTGAGAAAGAGCTTCATCCAATGGTGCCATTTCTAGAAGGTTTTGAGTGCCTAAAAAGCAAAATTTTGTGTCTGAGGCACAAGATAAGGAAAGATGAAAGGAGTTAGCCAAAAAATGAGCAGGGGGCACATTTTGGGTAACAACTATTACGGCCACATATCTGGTATGTGGTATACCACTTTGCAAGAAGATTGTTGAGGATGCACAGAGTGAACCTAAGGCTTTATTATTTCTAGATGAAGACCTTCCCCATGTAGAACATGATCACATTACTTTTTGAGGGAGCATACCCTCCCGGTTTGAACAGATGAAAGAGAAGGCATCTGAGGTTGCAATCTATTCCTTATGTTTTGATTGATGGACTTCTGTTTAAAAGAAATCTAGATGGTGTGTTGTTAAGATGTATCAATGGCACATAGACTGAGCAAGTGTTAGAAGAATTTCACCATGGATTCTCTGGTGGAAACTTCTCTGCCAAAACTACAACAATAAATATCATAATGGAAGGTATCTTTTGGCCTACCCTGTTTGCAGATGCACATAGATGGGTCATAAAATTCAAGGAATGCACTTTCTTTGTAGGAAGAAAATATTAGCAGCACTTCCCCTCTAACCAATCGAAGTAGATCAACCCTTTGCACAATGGGGTCTCAACTTCATAGGCATGATCAATCCATCTTCAAGCACTGGACATAAATGGGTGCTGAAAGCTACAGATTACTTCACCAAATGGACAGAAGCTGTCGTGCTTAAGGAATCAACTGAGGCAGTCATCCTTGAATTTCTCAAAGGTTTAGTCACAGGGTTTAGCATTCCTCAAACCATTATTCTAATAATGCTAAGGCCTTCCTTGGTGCTAAAATCACTGATTGGGCTAAGTATGGGAATTTAGTTGAAAACCTCTTCTAACTATTACCCCTAGGGTAACGGTCTAGTAAAATCAAAAAACAAGAACCTGATCAGAATTATGAAGAAAACAATGAACATCGACCAAAGAAAGTGGCATACGAAGGTCTTACGCACACTTTGGGAAGATAGAATCACAACCAAAAAGGAAATAGGAACTTTTCCTTACAAGCTTATCTATGGCAAGGAGTCTGCCCTTCCTTTCACACTAGAAATGAATTCATTGGATCTTCCCCAGTAGCTAGAATTTGAAGGCGCAGACCCTAGACAAATTAGAATGGTAGAGTTGGTTAATCTTGAAGAACCTAAGAACTCTACCATGATTAGGCTAGAACATCATTAGGTAAACAACAAAGATATGGTTTGATAGAAAGGATAGGCCTCAAGATTTCAAAATTGGGGACTTGGTTTGAAAATGGCATAATGATAGAGCTAAAGTAGGGTACCATTCAAAGTTTGATGCACTTTGGAGTGGCCCATAAATCATCAGTTACTGTAAAGAGGATAAATATTTTGAGTTAACTCATCTTGATGGAGACAAATTACAAATCCCAGTAAATGGGATCTATCTCAAACCATTGCATTAAGTTTGCTACATCATGTTGTATATATTAGAGTAGTTTCAATTCCTCTAAGTGCACTCCATGCACATTGTTTGTTTGTACATAGTTATTTCCTCTCACGGGTTTCCTTCGCACTCTCTTTTGTTACTTCTAGAGTGCATAACTTCTCTCATTAGTTGCAAGATTCAGAACAGAGTGAAGAAATGATTCTCAAGTGATTACAAGGGCAGTTTCATGATTACGTAATAGACTCCATCCCCAATAGATGCTTCAAACCACTGATATATTTCATCTAGGAGGTATATGGCCCCTAAAGTCACCAAAATTGTTATCCAAATATCTCTCCTAGCAATTTGGATAGCTTGCATACACATTCTAGCTCTAAGTTATTCATTGTAGTGTTACAAGCACTCAAGGTCACTTGGTAAATTCCCCTTGGTCGTAGTTTCCTTGCGTACCCCTTTCCTTTCTCTCCTCCCACTCCTCCCTTGCACCCACCTTCTATGCATTCACCTTCTTCCTAATCAATTTATTCCCTTCCCGCGTGCCTCACACTTGCTTCAATTGGCTAAGTCCCTAGCCCTCTCGCATTCCGTGCCCATTACTTTATAATAGTTGCACCCTCACCATATGTTCTCTACTCACTAGTTTTTTTCATTTCCCTATGTGCACCATGCACGCTCCTTCCATGCCTTCCTCTGTGTCCTTGTGCACCCTTATCCCACACCCTTCTGTTCTCGGTCATCTTTTGACATGCTTGAGTGTGCCGCGTGTAACCAGCCAAGTGCACTAGTAGGGAAAAAAGATCCTTGTAACAAATCAGTGAGTGACACATGGAAGAAATGATAAATATTTGCACAGTTGGCCATCATTTCAGCCAATTCGAATGTGCCACATGTTTTGCGTGTGCCAACGAATATAACATCTTTTAATATCTATATATTCTGCTATAGGTCTCAGATCGGTACACGCCTGGACTTATCAGAGAGATGCTGACATCAACTACAGTGTCAGAAATTAAAATTCAAATTCTTGGTAGTTTTGGTAGGTGAGAAATGGTAAAATGTCTCTATGATCATTGATGAGAAGATCTTATTTCTCTAACCATGAGATTTGATATGATCCACCCTCTTTTCTTCTTCAGCATGCCAAATAATCGTGGGGAAGCATATTTCATAGATCTCCAGGGGGATTTTCAGGAATTGAATGCTTCTTATTGGTGGTTATGTTTTAAATTTGGGTTTTCCCTCCTTTTTCCCTTCTTCCTCCATGGATTCATCTATAGATGTAAGAGCAAGGCTCATTTGTTATGTTGGACACTTTAGATCCTTACGTGTTTTGCAGAGGACTTCATATTTTATGTATTTTGAGTTGCAAACCTCTATGTTTGGCTCTTGCATATGGATATCAACCTCCTTCATCATTGTAACGGTTATGTGTATTTCTTGAAGTAATATAACCATCATTTGGGCCTATTCTATGTCCTAACACATTTTCATTCCTTCTTCTTTCCTTTACTCTTGCGTTGTGCACTAGTTGTGCTATTTCAAGTCCCTTGTAGTTCCATATTTAGTTTTGTTCCATGAGAACGATTTGGTGGATACGTGTTCCATTGTGCTACTAGTGCCTTACCTCCTTTCACACATTTCCCTTCATTCTTGCTCAGAACAGATAGTGTTCATCCCTCTTTTTGGTGTTATTTCCTTTTAGTGTAGTCTCCTTTCATGTTATCCTTCTATCCCTAGTCCCTTGGCATCATTAGCTTAGTTTTCCCTTCTAGCACTAGGAGTAGTAGTAGTAGTAGTAGAAATAGATAGAGGAACTAGCCTTTTCTTGAGATCTGTCCCAAGCTTGCAAGGTTCCACAACTTGGGGATAGTTCCATTATGGTCTCAAACACCTCGGCCCTTCTGAGATCCGAGACATAGGTGCATGTTTGAGAAACCAAAATCACCCATGGTGGTTTGATAATGTTCTAATGAAGGTTTTTATAGGTTACTAGGGTTTTTGTTTGTTACAAGTCATCACAGGGAATCCTAAGCTTTTGTGAAGAAGAATGACACACGATGAACAAAATTTCCATACAAGCGAAGAACCCAATTTTTTTTTGAGCTCAACTATCCTGAGACTGAAACCATACACCCCTTGACTTAAATTATACAATTCCTTCCTTTTCCATACATATTATTTATAGTATTGAACCTACATGTGTAGTCACTAAATCACACACTTACTATGTACATCTATCCTCTAAATATTTCATTTATATACATGATTCCTAAGAAAGATAACTATTCATCAATAACAATTGTATTTATTTGACATTGATTTTATATTTCTTATCTTTTCTACTGGTATTTTCTAGACTCACACCTTACAATTTTGCATATTATTTGACATCCTATTCAGCTCCAATTTCATTGTTTTATCTTTCTAACACCCTGTACAAAACCACCTATTAGGGATAGAATATCCAGGAGTTTTTTCCACTATAGATGCTTTTTTCCTCCTCTTTTTTTGATTTTTCGGATGTTACTTATTTCATATCTTTGTTTATCACCCTAGTTGTCCTTTCAATTGTTAATGATGAAAATCAAGTGAAGGAATCATATATATACATGAATTATCTAACCTCATTAAGGGGGGAAATATTTTCAAGAGGAACTTACTACCACAAGGAGATAAATATTTCAAATCTACTACATCAAACGAATCCATTATTCAATGCATAGGGGAGATATTATGAATTCCATATCACACATTTTGCATTAGGAAAAAGTATTTGTATCCCGCTATTATTTTTTCCACTGACATTAGGGTAAATTAGATCAAGGGACACAATTTCAATTAAACACCAAAAGAACTACATTAAGTATTAAATGTAGTGTAGTGCTCGGTAAAAAATCACATTGGGGTGACTGCCAAGATTAGTCTAAATCAATCATATGCATTTTTTCATTCATCTAATGTGCATTTGAGTATTATGTGGGGTAGTTTGGGTTTCTTTTATAAGTACACGTGAGATAGAGAAGAAGTGAAGGAAACCTGATGTGTAATTCCTCTGCCGTGTTTATATTTGAACTTTATTCTTTGTAAGTAGTTGAAAAACATTTACATGTGATTGTGTTCTGAGTTATTGTGCTCATTTGAATTGCTTAATCATGTTTTTTGGAGTGATATCAAATGCTTATAAAATCTGGCTGTTAATCATTCTTATGGAAATAATCATAATTTTGTTGTTGATCATGAATTAATTACTTAACTGGTTTTTGAAGGGAACTTAGTGAATTCAACTTGTTGAAAGTTTAAATCAAGTTCTTTGAATAGTTGAGAAATTAGGTAACCTGATAAGTTAATTAAGGTTTGATATAATTGCTACTTCTAAGACTATTATATCAATATTCGATGAAGTATAACACCTTGGATTAATTACAATGATCCAAGATATTATCCTAAATTGATATTTGATTATGAATTTAAATTCCATGAACACTTGTCTTCTTATTGTATATGTAATTGTAATTTTAATCAAATTTTTTTAGTGGAAATAAATCTAATATGATGTTTGATTACGCTATTATGCTGAAGGCTTACTTTGGCTAAGGAAAGTCTGGTTTGTTTTAACTTTACTTGAATACTTGATAAGATATAGTTTTTGGTAAGGATTTGTCTTTTTCCTATACTATTGAGACCTAATATAAACTATACTAAGGTGATATTAACATTCCTAAGGACCTAACTTAATCCTATGGACATTTTATTAAGTGATTAACAACCTAAGCTAAGGTTGCTACATTAATATTAAATGATATTACTCTTAAGCACTAACTCGTGACCTAACTAATGTTAGCATTGCCAAAGGAAGGGTTAGTGGTAGGTTGAGTGAATGGGGTGCTACCCCCATCACATATTGGTAAATTAAATGTTTAACTTGATGGATACTACCACCTTTTGGAAGGAGACCAACTCAGACTTGGCCATTCATTCTAAATGCGTGGCTAATGGTTTAGTGAAGGCAAGAGGAACTATTAGTTAGATTTCTAATTTTAAATAGTGAGATGGCGGTTGGTAGGATTCTTGGCAAAAATTGATAGTCCTACCTTGGCATTAATTTCCTTGGTAAAATAAAAACCACCTTGGGAGAAACATAATGGTTTTTAGAGAAACGATAGGGGTTAGTTTTCATTGATCATTTGGTTTTACGAGCACCTAGGCTCTACATGTAGATCTTTTGGTTTTCAAAATTTTAGTTCGTTTTTGGATAAAATTTGAACTATCACTTGTATGGAGGAAAATTTGGAGAAAATTTAATACAATGGATATTAAAATGGAAAGATGGAAAATAAGGGGTTTTTTTGTGGGAGCTGTTTCAAATTCTCTATGGATTTTTTCATGAAATCTTGGAGAAGAATTTGGAGATATTCAAAAATAATTTCAGGAGATCTACCAGGCATGATAGGCTCTAACACTTGAGATATTTTTCTCTACTTAATGGTTTCATGAAAAGAACTATATGTTTCACCATTTTATTTATGTTTTTGAATGACGAAATAGATAATGGCAAGGGATGAGGAGGAATACTTGTTGTTTTTGGTCAGTTGATGGTTGTTGCACATGTTCTAACTTCTTGACCCAATGCTGACTATGAGAGATTACTTTTGGCTAGTAGGAACTACCTGTAATAGAAAAAAAAACCACAAAAGAGAAGTTAAATGATATATGATAGTGGACTACCAAGCGTATGTTATTTCCCAGAAGTGTGATACTTCCTAGATGGTTGTCAATCCACTGTTTAAAACAAATTAATCCAAGAAATAAGTAAAGTCTTACTATAGTTGATATGATTTAGGTATCTCATTAAATTATAATAAGAAAATCCAATCACAACAGGTTAGGCTATAGTTGGATCTAAAGGATGAGGTAATTATCAAGGTACTGGGACTGGTCATGGTTTGATTCTAGGTTGTTTAGGTCAATTGGTAGGAAATTTTTTGGCTCTGTTCTTGGGTAGGGTATAAAAAATAGAGACTAGAGTCGGTTTGGTATGACTGGTGATAGTTTATGCAAAACCAATGATGGTTATGGGTAACTAGCATTGGTAAGGTCGGGGTGTATGAAACTTCACAAAAGAGATCTGATTACAAGGTTTTCTCTAGGATTTGATAGAGATGGTAGGGTGGATAAGGAGGTTTATAGAAGTCTGAGGTGTAGTCAGGGATGAAAAATGAGTGAGGATGGGTGATTTGGTAGTGTGGGTATGGAAATGGTTGGGTTACAGGTTGCTACAAAGATAGAAGAATGAGCATGCAAAGTGTAGAATAATAACATGAGTAACAAAAACTACTAAATGAAATAACAATGACGGTTAGGGATACACTTACTATGATGAAGACTGGATGGATGAATGGTAATGTTAGTTTATTGGAAGGATGGTATTTGGTACCATAGTAGGAATCATGGAGTGCTTCCATGAGTGTAATGCTTATGGATTTATCCTGGTGCTGGTTGTGAATGTTTGGATGTGTGGAAGGATGTTGGTTCTACTTGCATACAAGTTTGATCTCATCCCCTCTGGTTCATAATGTGCCAACCTCTCAAAAAAAGGTTGCTAAGGTGAATAAATGGTAACCTCGATGATGGTTCCATCTTGATCGGCGTCGGTTAAGGTGGGATTTTCTAGGTTTTCTAAAATGGGAAGATGTTTCTAATTTCTTGGGCCAAGTTCATTTGTTGTCGTGGATCAGAATGGAAGCTTCCCTTCTAATGAGTGGGAATGTGGTTAGAGAAATCTTAGGCATTGATTTTAGGGTTAGACCAAATCTTAGCTCATTAAGGTAAGTAAGACTTAGTTATTGTTAGTTATGGAAACATGTCAAGAATAGGTCTAGGGTGAGGTGGATAGATGAGGTATCTAGGTGAGGTGGAAACTAGGTCAATTAAGGTAATAAAATAATGGATATTGTGAGGATGGGTATTTAATTTAATTAAAATAATTAAATTAATTATTAATGTGGGGTGGAAGGGGGCCATGGTTAGGTGAATATGTTTGAGTTGGTTATTCGACGAGGGGACCAAGGGGAGTGTGACCCAATTTTGGTGTCTACATTTTGCCCCCTTTTTTTGTGTAGCTTGTATTGGTAACGATGATGACAAAAAAATGATGTAGTTTCCCTAATTCTTGGAGAAGGTGATGTTGCCCCAAGTGTGGGTGAAGGTAAACCCCCTCAAACTAGGAACTAATGAGGTAAGAGAAAAAAGTAGTGAGTGGTCTGATAAAATGAGGAGGTGGGTGGTTTGAGAAAATAGGGTTAGGTGTGAAGATGGTGATGGTTGAGGGTATGGTGATTGTAAAAGGTAGGGTGGGTGATTAGGTAGAGCATTTACACATATGCACATGTTTTGAAATGCCATGAGATACCAAGGTTGCTCAACATAACAAATGTAAGTTAGCTAGGGTTGTAAAGGTCATCCAAACAAGGGTTTTTGAGGTCCAGTATCCAGGGAAAAGGATACAGTCATGGAGCTCAATCAGGTAAGATGCAGGAATGTGTAGGTGTTGTTCTGGTACATCCAAAAGGTCAAAAGGTTAAGGTTTCTTTGGATAAGGGTCATGGCCATAGGCAAGGTAAGGCTATTAGGCTGAGAAAAAAAGGTACCATCATTGAAAGATGCAACATGTGAGGACATGGGAATATCCACTTAATCAACGGTTAGGTAGGTAGGTGTGGGTAGGGTAGGTGGAGGTAAAATGGGTAATGGGGTAAAGGTCAAATTAGGAAAATAGGGAAATGGGCCAGGGTCAAACGTAGTGACAGTCAAACGTATGCACACGTATAAACTATGGCATGGTATTAGAGTGAAAATCTTGCAAAATATACATCATCCAAGGTCAATAGGTCTATCCAAATAGGGTTGAAGTGATTATGGTATCCAAGGTATAGGATATGGTGCAAAAACACAACATAGGTCAGGTGTAGGAATGTTTAGGTATGTTTTGGTACACCAAAGGTCAGGTTAGGATAAAAAACACGAGAATAGGAAAGGTAAGGTCAGTAGGCTAAAAAAATACAGGTAACTGTGTTGCAAGGTACAACGAGCACAAAGGGTCAAAGTTCACAAAATGTTCTTTAGGTCTAGGTATATAGGTCACAGCATGGGAGGTCAGGTGTGGGTAAAAAATGAGGTGTGGCAAAGGTAAGGCCACGGGAGGGGAAAAAATATTCCCCAACTGATGGTAAGGGTGGGTGATAAATGAACAGGTTAGGAGGATGAAGTGGAGGGTCAGGGTCAGCTTCAGGTTAGGTGAAAAAGATTATGAGCTAGTAGATAAGGTGTGATGGGTTGCCATGGGGTCAACACAGGTAACCAAAACTAGTCATGCTTAATTGATGATGGTCTAGGTAAATGGACCATGGTTTACTAGGGAACAAGACCGATGTTGATCTAGGTACAACTGACTTCGGTCAAGTCGGGGAGGCGTTAAAAAAGTAATTTTTTATTTTTTTTCAGAATCATTGGTAATTTTTCAAATAGGAGAAAGTGACAGAGGAGAGAGGAAAAGGTGGAGAGTGACCAAGCAAGATGAAGAGATGAGTTGACGAGCCTTGTAATGGGTGATCGACAAGTGATAGGCAGGTCCACTAGATATGTTTGATTGATTTGGTTAGCTAGAAGTGAGGAGGTTGATTGATGATGGCAAAGGTAGGAGAGGGATTAGGGGGACCACTAAAGTAGTGGACCAATGTGCCATCATGGATACGACAGTGTGATGAGGTATGATTCAATCCCATTCCTAGTTTAGTAGATAGATTTGTGTAGAAAAATTAGGTTAGGGGCAAATAGGTTTTCGGGGGAAAAGGTAAATATGAATTTGGGATGAAAAATGGGTAAAATAGGAAGGGAGAATAGTATATTTAGGTGAATGATGGGTGGGGATGAATTCAAGGGGAATTTAGGTATAGAAGGATAGGTTGGGAGGGCAAAATGGTGTGTTTGTGGGGAAATAGGGTAGGGTGTCGTGGATTTGGTTTCCACGATAGTGACCAACGTCGGTCAAAGGTTTTATGATGTCGGTTGGTGTGTGCCAGCAATGGTCACAAATGAGGTGATCGATGCTAGTTGTATTAGACTGTGATCAATCTTACCTAAACTGGTGCTGGTAATTATTTGGAGAAAAACTAGGGAAAAAAGGAGGTAGGGTGGGTGGGTGAGATAGGTAATGGTATAAGAAGATTTTGTGCACATAAAAATAGCATGGGTGAGAGGTTTAAAACAGATATGGTGGAACAGTAATTGGTTAGAGTTGGGGTGGGTAGATAGGACATGTGATAAGAAGGTAAGTTACAAGCGGAAAAGAGGTAGTGTAATAGGTATAGGTGAGGTGTCAAGGGTTATTACGGGTATGGTCAAGGTGTATTAATGTGATGGTTTGTTAGATGCAGGCAAGAGATTAGCTATAAATGAGAGATAGGGTAACCGCCCCTGCTTGTGGACGTATGAGGGAATGTGAAAGTTGATGTTTGGTGTCATATTATAGAGGTTGGCCTGATTGGGGTTAGACGCTACACCGGAACATAGTCTGGGAGTTGAGTTTGATGCTCACCCCTCATCAACAGATGGGATTCAGTGACCAATACATTCCATCTACTGACTAGTGAGATCATAGTCACCCTACTTGATGTGTACAGGATCCCACGGTTACCAATAGTGGGGATGTATGTGTATTTGATCTCCTTAGAGGTATCTACGGAGTTGATATTGACTATTTTTGGTGAGGGGGTTAAGGGAGTTGAGGTTCCATATCATTAGTATGAGCTATGGAGATATGTAACGGGACCATCTGGAAGAGATGAGGCTAGTGTTGTTGCTGATTGAGGCAGTCTGTTGTTTTGCACTACTAAATGTAGAGGGTGGGAGATTCCCACAATCATTTCTGGGAGTTCTACATGATATGGTGGAGGACATGACCTGTTTTGCATGGGCACCCACATTCTTGGTATAGTTAAATAGAGGACCATCAGATTATTGGTGGATATAGAGGTTTAACCTGTGTTGTACTTTCCTACTTCATTACTGGGCATATGAGCACATTATGTTTGTGCATCTAGTTGGTATGTGCTGGGATGATGCATTCGAGCCAAGTTTTGTTTGGGTGGGCTTCAGGAAAATGGATACCTATGATAGGGGATTGCCAATCTACTAGAGCTACACATGATATAGCCTATTAAAGCTGTTTGCTAGAGGGGTTGTCTGACGTGGACATCATTTGGAGGCCATATATGGGTTTCCCATCATATGGGGCGGATGGCCAAGGAGTTAAAGGAGCTATAGTTACTCCAATGGATAGAGGGGTGACATGCAATAGAGCATGAGATGATACCCATAGATAGGGTCAGAAGGCAGTTTGGGATACTTAAAGATATACCCTCACCCTTCCCATAATATAGGAGGGATGACATGGAGAGGCCTTTGCCTCTACAACAGCCGATGGTTGCCAATAGGGAAGGAGGAGTAGGTGATAGAATGAAGGATTGATGATTTCAGGGTTATTGATAGATATAGACAATGGTGGGATGTACATTTACAAGTAGTACCACTGAGGCTGGGGCAACTAGATTTATCCACCATCATAGTACAAAGGGGCTCCCTATAGGGGTAGGTGGCTACCCTAATTACATAGTTGGGGATAGTGCAGGGGTGGTTGACATGTTCAGAGGCACATGTTGCTACTTTGTAGCCACAGGTTGCCACTCTATAGGCCCAGGTAGTGTAGGAACAGGCACCCACATAGGGTGGATATGGAGATGGGGTAAAGGTGGTCACCCTACAAGGTGCAGCTTACAGGTTTGTAGGGCCAGTTGGCCACTACACAGGTGTAGGTTGTGGTCCTTCAAGCCTAGATACAGGAAGGGGTGGGACAAGATCCCTCAAGATAGGCACAGGCATAGGGATAGGGTCCCTCTTTATAGGTACGAATGGGACAAGGTCCTGAGAGGACATGTACAGGGGGTCAAGACCGATGGTGCCTCCGCAGATAGTACCTATGGCCAAGTTCAAGGATGCCCTAGGAAAGGCATGGTATAATCAAGATCACTTAATGGTTGTTGGGATAGAAATCCCATCCTATGTAGAGTACATAACACAAAAAGCCTTGAGTGAGAGGACTAGGTCTCATACGCATAGTGTAGAGAGTACAAGAGGCTAGTAAGCCCTGAGATAGGGTTAGGGTGAGGCTACCATTGCAAAGAGGCCGGCTTCGGGTGAGGGGCCATAGAGAGGGCAGACCGAGGCAAGGTGGTGAGAGGTTGGTAGGGTACCCCACTGGAGGGGAGATGGAGGAGACTGATGAGACAAGGATGGATAGCAGGTGGGGTGGTGATTAGTCACCATTTATGATGAGGTATCTGTGTTGTTGAAATATTTTTGATATATATCGGTCTACGTGCTAAATATGGTGAGGTTATATACGAGAGCTTTTGCTATTTTTGATCATATACCAGCTTGTGTGTTGAATATGGTGAGGCTGTATATGAGATTTTTTGAGATATTGTGATTATTATTTGGCATTAGTGTAAATTGTATGGATACAAATTTTTTTATGATGAGATAGATGATTGGTTGATGATGTACTTGTGATAGCAGCCTTTGATTGTTATGTATAGATGGATGAAAAATAGGTGTGGTGCGCATGGTGGAGTCAGGTTATAGGAATGGTTGAGTCAAGTGGTAGGCATGGTTGATTTAGGTCATGTTTAGGCATGGGTAAGCTAGGTTATAGGCATGATGGAGTCAATTTATGTTTAGACATGGTTGAGTCAGGTCATAAGCATGGTTAAGTTGTGTCATAGGCATGGTTGACTTAGGTCATAGGAATGATGGAGTCAAGTTGGTTTAGGTATGATTGAGTTAGGTTGGTTTAAGCATGATTGAGTCAATTTGGTTTAGGTATGAGGTAATATCCTAGTTGTAGGTAACATAGGGGGAAAATGGTGATGTATATATAGGTTATGGCTTTAATTTCCAAATATGTGCTATAGTGGAAATGTGAAAATGATAAATAAATGATTTGATGATGTAATAAAATGTGTATTATTTGATGTTTGTTTGGTTTAATTTCTAGTTATTGATATAAAATGGAAACTAACTAGGGTAGAATGTGAATAGGAAAGTGAAATGGGTAATTGGTTATGGTAAAGAGTGGCTGAGCTAACCTCTAAGGGCCCTATGCCCTCAAAGTGCTTCCTACATACTCCCGGAGAAAAGGGACCTTAGGCCAATGTAGTTCTCCCATAAGCTAGGGAAGATTATGATAAAGTAGAGGAATGAGTTAGTAGCTGTGAGGCACGGTTGAATATGGGTTATAGGTATGATTGATTTTAGGTCATAAGCATGTTTGAGTGATTGTTAAATATAGGTGTCGATGATCTAATCCTATATAGGATAATCAATAGGTACTGAGGATGGCAAATGGTAAGAGCTCAAAAAGAGTTTCTTAATTGAGAAGATCCTTAATGAGTCGACCATACCTTACATGGGATAATGAACATAAGACCCTAAAAGCCTGGCATAATGGAATATTCTAAGGGTGAATAAAGTCACATAATCATGAAATGTCACAGCTACGGAAAGTACCTTGAGTAAAGAGGAAATTAGGCTGAAAAAGGAAATGAGATGAGAATGGGTGGTTAAGGGTAACCTAGTACACGACAACATGTTTTTCTTGGTAAGAAACCTAGGATCAAAAATAGGTAATTCCATGACAAAAAATTCATCATTTTCTTCATTTTTTGTATTTTAATAGGCTGATCAATGCAAGAAGTAGATATGTGATGAGTATAGTATCTCCTTACGGTCTTCATAAAGATGATCAATGCAGGAAGCTTATGGACATTTTTATCATATTTTTAAAATGATTTTATATAGCTGTCCTTCAAGGGAGTAGTCTATTGATGGCGGTGGAAATAGAGTAAAGAGATGTCACTTTTGAGGGAGTCATATTTTTCTCAAATTTTGACTCAAAGAGTTGTATCCCTTTTTATTTTTGGACGTTTAAGTCATGGACAAGACTATAGGGGAATATTAGGTTCTTTTTTAGAAGACAAGACCATAGCACCCAAATATTAACTATGAAAGGTGTGGTTTCGAGTGATGAATGACCGTGGGATTGCATCTTAAAGAAGAAAAAATTTATCCATGAGAATTATGCTATGAGTAGAGTTGTGGTACTCATATTGAAGATAAGGATAAAAGGTGATAGGAATCACATGTTTCTTTTTGAGTCATGGAACCTCAAAATGGGCAATCTGGAAGGTGAACAACGTTCAAGGGACGAGCGATCAACTGATAGAAAGTGGTATAGAACTGGACTTCAGCAATAAAATGGTTGAAGATGCAAGGCATTAAGGGGCTCAGGCTCGGGTTCGGGTTTACCTTCAAGTGAAGAAAAATGATAAGCACCTGATCCATAGGCATGGGTATTGATATAGGGTCTGAATCAATTAGGATCAAGTTTACCCCATTTACTTCTCTCCTCTTTGGTTACATGTTGATTTTCCTTTAGGACAAGGTCACCAAACTAAAAGGTTCATTCATAAAAAAAAAATTCATAGGCACGTTTGATACATTTTTGGTAGATTTGGAGATGGTCAATACCATGGAGATGACACTCATCTAATAACTCAAGTTGTGCTAAAAAATCTTGGCAAAATTCATTGTTGTTGAGCATGTCTGGTAGTGAGATGCAGAGAGATGGAATCAAGACTTCGAGAGGTAAGATAGCCTTAGTACCATAGACCAGAGAAAAAGGTGTGGCAACAGTCGAAGTGTGAATACTAGTGTGATAATCTTACAAGGTGAAATAAATGTGCATATGCCAATCCTTTCCAGTATCGTTTACTACCTTCATAAGAATTTTGTTCAAGGTTCTATTTGTTAATTCTTCTTGACCATTGGTTTGCAGGTAATAAGGTGATGAGAAACTGAGTTAGATGCCAAAAGCATCGAATATTTTACGTAGGATTTTGTTTTTGAATTTCTTTCCATTATCAGTGATGAGGCAGTGAGGAGCACCAAAGTGACAAATGATGTGATGATTGATGAATTCACATATTTTCTCAGCTTTTGTAGAAATGAGGGGAATGGATTCTACCCATTTAGTGTAATATTTACTAGTGGTTATGATACATTGGTGGCATTGTGAAGAATGGGGGTTGATCTCACCGACAAGATCCCAACTCCATTAAGAGAAATGCCAAAGGTCTCATGCGACCTGTAAGGCATGACTAGGTGTGTGATGGAGATTATCATGTTGATGGAATTTTATGCAATGTATGACATAATCACAATAGTCACAGTTTAGGGTTGGCCAATAATATCCTAAGTGAATAATGTGATTTATAACAACTAAACCATTAAAGTTACCTCCACAAATTACATCGTGGACTTCCTTAGTAGTGTAGGGAATTTCAAAACTTGGAATCCATCATAAGAGAATGTCATTGAAGCCACACTTGTAAAGAAAACCACCCATGATGACATAACATGAGACACTTTTAAGAAAGGCACGTTGTCCATTACGAGTGAGATCAGCGGGTAGAATGGAAAGGGAAAAATAGTATCCATATTACTTATACCAAAGGTCATGTGGGTCACGGGGAATGGTTCCGATGGAGTATACCTCATGAGGTAAATAAGAGGGTGATTGTAGCCTTTGTATTCTGAAAAATATTTTAGAGTCAGTGAGCGAAGAAGGTATCTAAGAAGCCAAGTAGGCCATGGTATCTGTAAATTTATTGGTAGATCATCAGGTGGTTTGAAGTGTGTAATAGTCAAAGGTGGTCAAAAGTATGTCTACTTGATGCATATACTTTTGAAGTATCTCATTACAACACTGGTATATACCATTGACTTGGTTTATGACCAGCTGAGAATCACCAAAAAATATGATTTACTTAACATCTAAGGAATAAGAAGCCTAAAGACCCAATACGAGTGCTTTGTATTCAACAATATTGTTTGTGAAATCAAAATTGAGTTTAAAAGACAAAGGAATAGGTTCACCATCAGGACGAATGAGAATAAAACCAGCCCCACCCCCATGCTGACACTTGGAATCATTGAAGAAGAGTTTCATTTGGTAAGCAGGTTCATCCAGGGAAAAGGGTACCTATAGAATTTTCTGGTAAATCAAAGTTAGATGGTTGATTCCTAGAAATAGGTACGTCAGCAAATTGGTCAGTGATAGCCTAGCCCTTGATGGAGTTTTGATGAATGAATTTGAGGTGAAGGTTAGAAATAAGAATAATCCAATGTGTTGCACGTTGATGTTGATAGGGTTTTGCATACATAGAGTGTAATGGGTTAGTATTAATAATGACAAAGGTTTTGTGACTGAGTAGGTAATGGCGTAGTTTGGTGGTGATGAAAAATAAGGCTAATAATATTTTTTTTCCGTGGGTATATCTAGTTTCATACTCCATAAGGGTATGGATTATGTAATAAACCACTTGTTGTTGGTGTTGGTTGTCACGATGAGCAAGCATGGCACCTAAATAATGGTCAGTGGCAGAAATATATAGGTAAAATGGCTAGTCATCCTTAGGAGTAATATGCATTGGTGGTTAAAGGAGGTATTGTTTTAAGGCATCAAAGGCTTTATGGCATTCATCATCCCATTTGAATGAAACATCTTTCTTGAGAATATGATGAAATGGTTGACAATGGTCAGAAAGCTGTGAGATAAAACAATGAATAGATTACAACTTTCTGTGTTGGCTTTGAAGTTAATAGAGATTAGTGGTGGAGGCATTTCCAAAATAGCCTTGACTTTAGGAAGATCGAATTCTATGCTACGTAAAGAAACAATGAAACCTAGGAGTTTTCTGGAAAGTACTGCAAAGATGCACTTCTTTAGTTCAAGATGCACACAATACTTGATGAGACGGTAAAAAATGACTTTAAGGATAGGAAGGTGTTCGATTTGATGTTTGGATTTGGCAAGTAC
Organism: Taxus chinensis; assembly: GCA_019776745.2. Lineage (NCBI taxonomy): Eukaryota > Viridiplantae > Streptophyta > Pinopsida > Cupressales > Taxaceae > Taxus > Taxus chinensis. Next base: position 822,408,061 of record CM034150.1, on the reverse strand, counting down.
ATCATCTATATAATCTTGCAATATGTGATGCATGATGTCATGGAATATGTAAGTCATGGCTTGCTGATATGTATCACCAATGGTTTTTAGAGAAAAAGGCATGGCTTGATAGAAAAAATTCCCCCAAGGGGTGATGAAGGAAGTCTTTTTTTTATCCTCTGGAGAAAGTGATATTTGATTGTAGCCCAAGAAACCATCCATGAGCGATAGCATTTCATGGCCAATGGTGAGATTAGCTAGTTATCTAATTCCTTGTAGAGGGAAATTGTCTTTTGGACAAGCTAGGTTGAGGTCAAATAAGTTCATGTAAATGTGGATTCCCTTTGTCGCCTTTGTGACAGGAACGATGTTAGAAATCCATTAGGGATAGTCAATGGGTAAGGTAAAGGAAACTAAGAGGTGCTGAAGATCTTTATTGACCAGAAGAGTAATGTGAGGATGTATTTTCCGTAGCTTTTGTTTGATAGGTTTGGCATCAGGAATGGTTACGATATTTTGGACCATGATTTTTGGGTCAATACTAGGCATATCGGCATAAGACCAGGAAAATGCATTGCTATGGTCCTGAAGGAAAGAGGTAAAGGATTCTTGTTCAATATAAGGATCGGCCTATCTTTAGAATGTGTGGGTCATCCTAAGTGTGAATGTTGATTTCGATGGTGGATTCATTCAACATGGTTTACATCCTAGAAGGTAATGTTCGATGAATATAAGAATGTTCCACACTAAAGTAAGTGAGGATGGATTCCTCATCCTAACATTGAATGACATTAATATAAGGTGTATCATCATCAATCATGTCAAGATAGAGGAATGGAAGAGAAGAGGGAGATTCTCCATCGCATTTATAGGTCAGAGGTCCTAGAGAAATGGTGTTTACAAAAAAAAAGCTAGGAGGAATAGATCCAAGATCTATGGACTCCATAGATGAAGATGGAAATGTGGGTGAATGAGGTGGGGAAGGTTTTCCATCTTGTATGAGGTTGATGTGAACCTTCTTGGAAGGTGGTGTGTCAAAACCAATGTCACTACAGTTAGTGTGTTTATGAGAGGTATAAGAAATGACAATATGATGGCCCTATTTGTAAAATCTGAAGCCAGATCCTTTCCATTCCCATTGGTGGAGGAAAGTGTGAGTGAAGCGGTAGTTAGTGAGGGAGTGTAGGTTGGATGAAAATGGTTTTGTTTGGGATGGAGTTTCGGGTTTATAGGTGTCCATATAAAGTCCCCCATATGTTAGATTAGTGTGAAGGTGGGGAGGGCCACAAGGAAAAATGTCACCAATGTGGATGTCATAACTGGGGTGTTGACGTAGGTTCTCATATTGTTGTGGGGTGAGGAAGGTGTCAATATTATATAGGCAGTATTCCCCAAGAGTGAGGCATTGAAAAAAACATTCTAAGGGATAAGTAGTTCATATGTAGGTAGCAGGGATAGACAACTTGCTATATGATGGGGAAACATGTGAGTCAGCGTTACAGGCTACAGTAGCAGTGGGGATAACAAGGTTAGATGCAGAAGAGGTAGTGGTAGTTTTGGTGGATGGGCTTGTAGGTGAAGGGGAAGTAGGGATAATGGCAGATGCCTTGACTATTACAAGAACATCATTGGGCCGGTATAGCATGTTACAGGTCTTGAAAGGCAATGTGTTAGGAGGGATGGTGTAATTATGTCCCTTGTGTTCAAATTTGAGGTAGCAGTGTAAAGTTGAAGGGACACAACCCACGGTACGAATCCAAGGTCGGCTAAACAAAAATTTATACTAGAAGTCCCCTTCTGGGAAATAGAAAAGTTATGGGATAGTGCAGTCACCTACACAGACACGAACAATGACGGTACCTAGGGTAGAGTTCAATACATCATTAAAGGAGCACAACATAATTGGGTTACCATGCATGCAATTGGTAGGTACTCACATTTGGACGGATGCATGGGAGGAGATGATATTAATACTAGTACCACCATCAATCATAATGCGTCGTATGAATATATTATTGATAAAGATGGAGATGAAAAGAGTAGGGTCGGGGTCATCAGACTAGAAGGGAGCAATATCTTCATCTGAAAAGTTGATGGCGGCTACTTTATGAGTAGGTGGAGGTGTAGAGGAAGGTGATGACCTAGTGATAGAGGCTACGTGGTGAGGGGTAATGATGGAGGCTATGGACGTGGGGTCATTTAGTAAAACCTCAATAGATTGAAGGACCTCTATGAGGGCTTGACGATGTGACTCAGAGGTTTAGACAAGGTCATATAAATACATTTTGAGGGGAGATTGGTGTAGTTGTTTTAGCATTGTGCGATGTGGGACCCCATTAGAAATAGGATATGCAGAACCTAAAATGGATACTTTGGGTATGGGTGTGGATGGTATGTTGGGTACGGGGTTGGTTTCTAGTCCGGTTACCTTTTCCTTGCCTTTTTCTTTCTGGACACAAGTGGTAATGTTGATCATGTTGATCTCAAATCTCAGGGGTGGGTCAAAGACTTGCGAGGGTGGAGATATTTATCACTGAGTAGGTAATGGAAGATGATATGGGGAAATTAGTGGAGGAAAAATGTCGTCCTCATCAAGAAGATTTTCGTTGTCAAAATTTTCTTCGGGAGGACATAATTGGACAAGAGTGGTTTTTAAATCCTTACAGTTCTCTACATCGTGTCCTGGCACATGATGGTAGGTGCAAATTTTAGTTTCATCAAACCCTTTTCATTTGGGTTTGATCAGGTAGTAAGGTCTAAGAGGCAATAATGTGATGAAAAAATTTTCGAGGAAATTAGTTAAGATTTTGGCATAGGACCCTACTAGTGGATCGCAATGGGAGGTGAGTGTAGGTTTGGGTACATATACATATGATTATGGAGGAATAGGATCTATAGGAGGGGTAATGGGTTGGTCCACTATTGTGGTGTGTGGAGTGGTCTTAGGTCTTTCAGACATCTATTTAGGTACACGCATGGTAGAAGAGCTAGTGACAAAAGATTTGGTTGGTTTAACTACCTTATTGGAGGGTAACAGATTCTTAGATTTAGGTTACACCTTTTTGGGAAAAGGTGACATTGATGTACATGATGTAGAGGGAAAAGTCGATGGTGTAATAGGATAGGTTACCCATGGGGGTAAGCGAGTTGCTGTGGAGGTGGTCGGTAGAGGTTGGGTAGAAGGTTTGAGTGGAAGAGAAGAAAGTGTCATAGGTAGTGAAGAGGTTATGAATGTGAATGGTGGTATGGGTGGCAAGAAGGTTACGGGTGATGGCAGAGGTTGTGTGGATCACTTGGGTATATTAGAGGTTTGTGATGAGGAGATGGGAAGCTATGTTCTTGGTTTACTAGTGGATGGAGGTTGCTTGGCCAAGGTCAATGGGTGAGGTCCTAAGATGGATAGAAGGGGTGATGGTGATAATGGTGTGGTAGACGAGGTTGGTGTTTGAGGCCTAGGAGGGTGGGTCTTCTTTTTAGGGGCCAGAATAAGTTTGTTATTAGTTTGGGAAGATGTGGCTAAATCTAATTTGATGGGTGTGTGAGTAAGGTTTGACGTCGGCATGACACCTAAAGTGGTGATGGGTTTAAGTAAGGGAGATGATATAGGCGTGGGTAGGTGTTTGGGTGTAGATGTATGTTGGGTTATGGGAAGAGGTGTGTGGTGGGCTATGGTTGGTGACATGGAAGGTGTTGCAATAGTTGTGGTTGTGTTTGGTTTGGCCTCTTGAAACACTTTTCGATAGATAGTGGAGGTGTTAGTGAGTGACAGCTGCATTTGGGATGAAATAGGAAGTAGAAGGCATGCCCTAAGTAAAGATCTATCAATATAGTCCAGGTGATTGGCCAAGCGTGAAAATGGTACTATTGTAAGCGGGACCAATGTAGATCGAGTAACAATCCCCTTAAAATGTGTTTGAGATATATGTAAATGGCTAGCCTCATACTGTGTGGGTAAGAGAGCCGAAAGTAGATCAACGGGATATTGAATGTCTAATGGTGAATGGTCATCTAAAGGAAATGGTATTCCTATAGGATCCTCTATGGGTAGAGGAGAGGATGGGCCAGATGAGTTTGACTCTCCTTGTGATGGTGTAGGTTCTAGACATGTATCTTCTATGAGTAGGAGAGGTGCCACTGACAACTGCTCAAAAATTTGAGGGGTCAAAGGCAGTGTGATAGTTATAGGCTCTTCCATGGGTGAAGGAGTAGATGAAATAGGTTCTTGTGCAGGTAGGGGAGCTCGTGCTAAGATTTCATCTATGAAAGGAACATGAGGCAATTGGGAAGCAACTGGTATGTCATCTAAAATAGCGTGGACCTCGTGGACATTGTTATCATTTGTTAAAGTGTCACCAGCTTGGTTAGAAGACGGGGCATGATTAGGGAATGTCTTCTTGAAGATATGTGGGTTTTGGATAGTGGGTGCATTTGGGATATCCAAGACTAAATATCCATTTTCTAAAATTTCTTGGATGATATTCTTGAAGGTGATGTAGTTATTCTTGCTATGACCTTTGACACGATGATAGTTACAAAAGTCATGTTCTTTATACCATGTAGGCATGGAGTGCTTAGGGTCAAAACTAGTGTGTGTTTTTATAGGTGGAAGGGTAATGGAACCAGTGTTAATAAGATTTTTGAAAACATAAGATTAAGGTTCTCCTATTGAAGTGTACTTTCTCTGTTCTCATTTGAATTGGAAAGCTTGGATGGGAGAGAGATTAGAAGGAGGTTTGGCAGGTTTTATTGGGTGAGGGGGACCAACTTTGAGAACCATGGAATTGTTAGATCCTTTGGGTTTTGAAGAGTTGTTTTGGGGTTTCGAAGATGAAGAAGCATTATTTGATTTGAACGTGATGTTCTTGTTAAGTAACTCAATTTTCTTCTCTTCGATAGCACAAATTTCCAATTTCCCTACCATGGTGAATGCCTCGTTAAAAGTGTGAAAGGTCTACACCTGCAGGGTTGGTGAGATGTTTCTAGTGTAAGCCCGAGTAAACAACTCTATGAGTTCATTTTGAGTAATTGAAATGTGAGTTGGTTAATTAGGATGTGCCAGTAAGTGAAAAAGTTAGCGATAGACTTATTGTCATACTATCGTGTGGAATAAAGATTAGTCGTGGTGAATTTATTAACAATGTTGATTGAGAAGTGATCTAAGAAGGCTTGGGCTACTTGATTAAATGAGTAGATGGAGTGTCTTGGTAGCCCACTATACGATTCAAATGCAGGTCCTATCAGGGACATCGGGAAGGTCTGTAGGAGTAAAGCGTCATCATGGGTGATCATGTAACATCCATGTTTGAAAGACCTCAAATGCTACTATGGGTCTTCTTTACTATTGAAATGGTTGAATTTTATAATTTCCCAATGTATAGGGTATGGGAGAATAGTCATGGATGGATGAATAGGCTCATTACACATTTCATTGTAGGTGAGAGAATTACGTGAGCCGTAAACTGATGCTTATAGCGTCTGCATCCTTTCCATCATTAATTTGATGAGGTCATTGATAGGTTATGATGGAAGGGCTCCTCTTGTTGCGTAGGAGGGCTAGTATTGAACATGTGATGTGGGTGGAATTATAGTGTATGGCGGTGCCAAATAGGAAGGCTAAGAATATGGGAGTTATATAGAGGGCATATATCTAGAATGGGTGATAGATGAGATAGGGGGTTGTTGATAGTATGTGTATGTAGGTGGGACAGTTGCAGTGACTGTAGTAGTGATTGGGGGTAGAGATTATGGGATGGAGGGGACAAGATTTTGGAATGGATTAGGGGTCACCAACACCATGGGTTGTTGTGTTACAATTGTTATCTATGAGAAAATGGGTGTAAATAAGGTTATGGTATAGGTGGTTGATGAGGGGACAACAGATACTACGGGTGTGACTGATATTGCAGATGCAGTGGTCATAGTGGGTATGGGGCCTAGCTATGAAACTACTTAGGGTAAAGTAGGTGAAGGTAACACCGCATTAGTAGGGACTGATGCAGAAGTGGGAATAAGGGAAAGAGATATGGATACAGGCATGTCATATATCAACTGACCTGAGGATTCTTGAGTGGAAGAGTGGGAAAGGTAGAACTGTAAGGCCATAGGATTTTGATCAAGGAGTTGTGTAAATTCCTCACCTCCTACGGTAATGGTGGTAGGTAGGGTTGGCTCCACGGGTGACAGGAAAGAGGGTGGTGAAGGACTAGGTGGGATTAGTTGACGACTTGCATGGAATATAAGAGTGTTAGCTTGACTGTGAGTCAACACCATGTGAATAAATGTATATCAAGTGATGTTGTATCCTGTAGATGACATAGAGAGCAGTGAGAATGAAAAAAATAGGTTTTTATAGGTGGATTTGGGCAATGTATCAGTTGAGATTCAACATAAGGTAATTGAAAATGGTTAAGGTTGACCGATACGAGTTCAGGGGTAACCGACGTCAGTTACTGTGAGATAGGAACAATTTTACCAAATGAGGAAAAGACTAGTGACGGTCAAATGAACAAGTTGTGTGATGAATGTTTATCAAAGCATAGTGAGTGTAGAGACTCACATGAACTCTGGTAGGAAGTAAAATCTAATAAGTTTTATTTGGGAAATTTTACCTAAAATAACAGAAAACTGATGTCGGTTAAGCAAAACAGATGCCGGTGAAGGGGGACTGACGTCTATGGTTAAACTGATGCTAGTTACTGTGAGAATTGGAAAAATGTAGAAAAATGGATTGTTGTGAGTTTGAGTCAGATAAATAATCAACCTATAGGTCTGGAGATGATGCAATAAAGTCCTGACACAATCAGAAGAAGTCCAAATACTCCAACTGTGATTGTAGAGTGTGTAAGGAAAAAAAATGGAAAAATGGAGAAATGTATCCACACACCTCAAAAACCATGTCAATCAAATGCTAAAAACACGTATCTAACAAGTTATTTTTAATGTGTTGAGCTTCTGATATTTAGAAGACTGACTCATGAATTTAGAGTAAAGTTTTTGGTGAGGAATGCTTCCTATGAAGAAGGATATCTAAAAGGAGAGTTTTCAGGTTATGTTATGGCAGGGGCGGGCCATCCTCTAAGGTAATGACTCGACAAAAGTAACGAGATGGGGAGTACCTACTAATCCTCTGATCATGTGATCATTAACAGGATTTCCTAGGTAACATGTTTAAGAAAGATGTGTATATTTAAATTTTTTGTAGTTTGGTAAAACAAGAGAGAGAGAGAGAGAAAGAATGTGCTTTCTATGATTCTTTGTGTCAACCATTAGCTAGGCATGACTTCTAGCATATAGGTTTCCCTCATTTTAATGTGAGCTAAATGCAGCAAATCATAATGTAATGCAACCAATTTTAAGCCCAAATCAAAAAAATTACATTCGATGAAGCAAATGATAAAACGCAGTTGTTAGGGTGTTCGAACCGGTCAGGGTAAGGTTTTGGGTTGTTTGGATCACTTGGTAGGTTAAGGTAGGTTGGTTCTGTTATTGGAAAAGGTGTAAAACATAGAGACCGATGTCGATCTAGTATAACCAGTGATGGTTTAGGAGAGATCAACGACAGTCATGGGTAACTGGCGTTGCTACATTCGGGTAACATTGGTTCAGGGTAACTGGTGTCAGTACATTCAAGTAAAAAATTTATTGCAAAGTTTGGTTGAGGTAAGATAGAGCTAAAGGACAGGATGACAAGGTTTACAGGAATGTTGAGAACACTCAAAGAGGTGGAAGGGCCAGGATAAATGATCTGATACAAGGGTTGGTGAGGTTTGAGTTTGTCAAAAATTAGACTATGAAGGAATGGGAATATTAATGGAAGAATGATAACAGCCCTATGGCTAGGATAAGAAGAGAAGTGATCAGTGAAAAAATTACTTACCAATATTGCAGGTCTAATGGTTGGTTGGTGATGATGATCAGTTGGTGAGATGAGGCTTGGTGCAATAGTGATGCTTCTTGGAATGTCACTGTGAGTGCAAATGCTTCTGGATCTATCCTGGTGTTGGATATGGATGTCTTTAGGTGTGAAAAGGATCTAGTTCTTCTTACATGTAGTTCTCTTCTAGTCTACTTGATCTCATAATGTACCAACCCAAAAAAAAGGTTGTTAAGGTTAATAAATGGTAACCAACGATGGGTCCAAGTTGACCAGTGTTGGTTTAGGGGTGATCAGCATCACTTCATGTGGGATTCCATAGGTTTACTAAAAACGAAAGATCTCACATATTTTGGATCAGGCTTGTTCCTTTCTCTACATATCCAAATGGATCTTAAAGTTTTATGAGTAGGAAGGTGGTTAGAGGGATAATAGGTATTGATTTTTAGGGTTAAACTAAGTTTTAGCTCATTAAGGTAAGTGGGACCAGGTATTAGTTAGTTATGGAAACATGTCAACAATAGGTCTACGGTGAGGTGAAAATTAGCTTAATTAAAATAATTAAGTAATGAATATTGTGAGGATGGGTATTAATTTAATTAAGTTAATTAAATTAATATTAATGTGGGGTGGAAGGGGCCATGGTTAGGTATGTTTGAGTTGGTTACTCAATGTGGGACAAAGGGGATTGTGAGCCAATTTTTGTGTCTACACCTACTTCTTATCCCTCTTGAACTATGTGCACTCTACCTAGTATGTTTTATCTTGAATGTTTTCTATGAAATGGTTGGCTTATCCTATTGTATCTACTCTCCTTAGAATATAAATTCCCCTTTAAACTGTGAACTAGCACCTCTATCTCTCCGTGCCCCTTGACGAGGATGAAAATGGAATTTCTTCTATTGCGGGGGTTGACATTTCTGTAATAGAGGTCTAAACCAACCATATAAAATTGTAAATTAAACATATTGATCATACAAACTACGAAGTAAAGTTTAAAAATTAATTAATAATAACTAGGTAGTGAGTTTATGTTATTACAATTTCTTTCCACAAAACTATGATTTTCAACTTAACTTGCACTCTTGTAAATCAATAATGTTTTACGAAAAGGTAAAGTGGTTCGATGGTTAAATTTACTGCTTCAATAACCATAAAAAGTGATTACATTCAAGTAATTAATTAAAAAATCATGTCTTGACTACTGCATGAACCTAGATCTCAAATTGAACGATTAGAATAATTTGGGGAAAACTTTGTTAGGTTCACATATTATTTATTATACTAATTTAAATATTCTCTAATTTAAATTTCAACACTACTCAAAAGTTAGTAAATTAAACACACTCTAGAGTAACTGTAGGATTAAATGTTGGCTCTAGGATCAATTGACATTCTACCTTAATCTCCTAGGTTAATCCAAATATCACTAAAATCCTTATGAGCTTGTTAAGATGTCATATCTTCATTTTTTAATTTTCTTTGTCCATTTTTTACAAATTTGTTGTAAGTTTGATCGTAGTTCAATAGTGGAGGCTCCACAACTACCATTTCTAATATATTAATGTATTTATACTATAATAATATGAACACACGCACACACACAATATATAATAATAAAAAAATGTAATTTAAATTGCCTTAGAGATGGGTTGGCCCTGACCCACTACATGTGTAGAAAAATCAAGCATAAAACATGTGTACATGTCATGACCCCAATACCATTCGATATATGATGTAGTTTTGTTAGAGTATGGCCATAACATAACACAAAATTTAATAACTATAATTCATTATAAAATATTCACAACATGTGGGTTGAATCCACAAATTATTTAGGGAAGGTTTTGGGTCTGTAACATTCCCATTTTAAATCTTTAGAAACAAGGGATTTTTTTTTAATAATGTTCTTTGTTATAAATTATCATAATTTAGAACACACGTTTCAAGTTTTTAAATAATGTTCTCTATTCTAAATGATCATGATTTAGAAAACACATTCCATGCAAATAAATCTCATAATAGATAGCCATATGTAGCTATAATGACTTGATGAATTGTCGATCGCTCATTTCATGACTCGGAGTCTCATCGATATCTCATTTCATGACTCGGTTTCTTACCAATCCTTCATGTTAATTCAATGTATTGTATACTAAGTATACTTGGTTATTTTACCATTTTTGAGGTATTGAAGTGTTCTGTTTAAGAGGCCTATCTGAATATTTGTTACCAATATTCATCTAAAATCCCACTTCTTAAACTAGGTGATATAGGACAACACAACCAGTAGCTTGTAATACTTTGGCCAAATATTTTCACATGATTTTCATGATCATATTCCTATATGGAATACTCATCAATGGAATATGTATTTCACCCAAACTTCATCTATTATCTAGAATGGTCTTCACTGACTCCTGTCAGTCCTCTTGTCCCAAGATTTAACCATAACTCAGGTTAGCAACATAGATTGGTATAGAGGGCCACTTGCGGTGACTAAGGGTACATAGACATACTCAATCAACCTAGGTCAATTGCATGTGTCTAGTTACCTTCATTCATTAGGACTCCTTCACTATATCAAATCATGTCCCTAAACTAACCTAGAGTGTAACCAAGTCAAGTCTGAGTTTCTGTAAACCTAGATGATCCAATTAGGAAGGGTGTTGCAACATGTCAGCTGCAACACTATGTCTTTATGAAGACTCAGTCTTCATGATGACACATTATTGCAGTTTGCATGTACCAACATCCCACATAATCCCCTCATCTAGAGGTACATATCCACATAATAGGTTAAATACTCTCTCATCTTCTTAATTTAAGATTCAGTTTCAGCAACACTGTTGATTTTCTATTCTCTTCGATCATTATGGTTGCTAGTCATAAATAAATTATGGTAGATTAATCTACAACCAATCCTTATTCTTTAAGGTTTGTATGTCATTCTTTATTTTCTAACGTTAAGTTTCAAACTAACATTCCAAACTAGCTTAACAACAGTAAGACTAACTTACTTAACTTGACCAAATTTATCCATGGCTAGAACTTAGATTCTGATTTCTGTATAATAGACTTCATTAAGATGAATTCTATTTCATGTATATATATTTTCATTTTCAGTTACCTTATTTTAGGATTAAGGTTTACTAAGAAGAGGTATAGATTCCCTATTTCCAAATATCCCTTGAGTATTACACCCAAAAAGGGATAATAATGAATATTTAATTTTGAAGACTAATTTTCCTTCCCTTAACATATATTTGTTAGGGTCCATTGCAACAATTACTTTTTAAAAAACCATATGTAATTTAATTATCTATTATTGTCAATGAATAAACCATATTGACCTAGTTGAGTGTTCATCTATGCATGCCAACCATAAGGTTGCAATTAAGAGTAGGATAGAGTATCAATATTCTTTTTTCTCTATTTCATTTGAGTCCAACTGAAATAATCCAAAACATATATGTTTATAAGAGAATAATAATAAGTTTACAATCCTGTTGCAGAAGCCCAAAATATAACAACACATCAAAGATCAATAACACTCAATCCCTTTTTCATTGATCAAGCCAAATACATATTTTACAGGTATAAAAATTTTCAGACACATTTCATGTCATTCTACATTGATAAATTCAAGCATAATTTACAATGTTTCCCTTTTTCATGTACATCTTAAAAGAATAATAATTCCTCATTAAAGATGTAGCCTTTAGTAAACATAGGAATCATCATACAACAAAATGTCTTCTTTTATCACTTATGGAATCCATCTGCAAAAATTACTAACACGGGTCAATTCATCAAACTGAGCATGATAAGCACTAAACATTAAAAAGATGTGCTTTTGACTAACTATCTCATAAAAAGAACTCTACTCTTATGAAACATTAAGCAATATAGACAGGTACCTAGTAAATACTTAAGTACCACTAAAATAAGAACAAAGTGAGCAACCTTGTCACATTAAATAAGTATCAATATTAAACAAAAATCTTCGTTCAACAATTTCATAAGAAAATCTACAATAGAGAAATAATATTACATCCAAATTAGTTATATATTTCATATTATAGTGTCTTTGAATCATTCCAATTTAGGCCAACTCTAGCCTAACCTTTTTTTTTCAACATCAACATATTTTACAAGGTTTAAATTCCATGTACTTCTCCTAAAGATAGTCACACATCGAATCATTACCTACTTAACAATCAATTGAGAAGGAAAGAAAAAGGAAAGAAAGTGATTCATCCAACTATCTACGATGCAATCCCCCTTCAGAAAACCTAACCAAAATGGAAATCTTCAAGCAAGGTGTAATAATAATGATAAATAAAAAGTCAGAGAGAAATAACAATCAACTACCTTTTGAGCACAAGAGTAACAGTAACGAAATCCATAACTTAGAAAGGAGAGAGAGAATGAGATGGAAGTCAATAATCAAGATGAGAGAGAGTTTCTCATTATTTCTTCCCAATACTGAATGGAATTATATAAAATGTAACATGAAAATCAGTTAATAGCAATGTAATTCCCCTCAACAAAAAACAGGGACAGTTTCAGTAGTTTACTAGCTACCACTAAAGGAAATATTCAAATAATTCATTCTACAACTATAACAGAAGTATCAACCAGCAACTGATATTCTAAATTCATCCATGTTGATAGCTTTTCACACTACAAAAAAATATTATGCATCTCAAATATAATGCGATTAAGAGATTACAGTCAAGTAAAAACATGTTTCCTATTCCACAGGAAGGAAAGAAGTCATTTTTAGATACAATGAAAAGAAGTCCAACCAAATTAAAATACAGTTGGGAACAGTGAAATGATTGCAATCCCACAGTACATGTGTTCATCATCGAGCCTAAAAGGAGAGGGATAAACTTTACAATCCAACTAAATTTTGACTAAGATGAAATAAATCAAAGGAAATGAAACCACAAATTGGTTCCAAAAATCAAAAAAAAGGGAGAAGAGTAAGACTGAACGTTCCAACTCTTTCCCCCTCAGATAACCAAAACCAAACTAATCCCAAGATCCACTAAAATAGTCGAATTTCACAAAAACATCTACATAAGTAAATTGAAAGGTTTTCCAAAAATCATTTAATACATGCAGGTGAGAGAAACAAAACTATCCTCACACAGTCCTTGGAAACGAGTTAAACTGAAAATTACTAGATTTCGAACAAGGAAGGAAAAAACAAAATGAAATCACTTCTAACAATCCCACAAACATTCACGGGTTTAAAATGCATTAAACTCAAAGGGAAAAAATGGTTCATCATTGTCATTTTAACAAGTTTAAATTCACAATACATCGAATCCAAACAACTGTTCCAAATTATCTCAAACAGAAACATCCAGATTCAAGGAGATTCATTTTTTTAGAGAAGATGAAGCACTTCATAATTCCCGCAATTAAAAGAAAAACAAACCCAATTAAAATACTTACCAGATAATTCTTTCCTGGAATCCCTTATGCATAGACAACTAGAATCCCACAAGACTTAATCATCATTCTTGTTTCAAATACAATAAACACAATTTACTCGAACATGTATTCAAAAAATACCAATCTCGCATCCTTTCAAAACAACAAACTCAAATAGAAGATCACAACCAAAATACACCAAAAATTTTCCCACAAATCCATTCATTTCAATGAGAGTAGATTTCCTTTAATTAAGATGTTTAATAAAAAGGAGAACTATTTAATAAGAAGAGCCTATCATGCCTGATAAAATTTCTTATTGATTGCAGAGGATCTCTAGTTGAGATTCTCAAGAATCTCTTCTTTTCATACAACGTCAACATTCAAATATCCCATCTGCTTCCATGTTTCAACAGGTTCAGAGACAGTTCAAGGATGCTCAAGATCACTATGGATCAAAAAATAGACTTTCTAGTTTGAAGAACCAAAACCACATGTAGAGAAAAAAACTAGAAAGACCAGAATGACCAACAACTACCACAAAACACCCTTCTCCTCTTTCCTAGGCAGTCTCTTCACAAAAATCAATGCCATTAAATACATTGAATGCCAATTCCCTCTCTTTTCTTGTGCCACCACCACTTCAAATTTTGTGAAGTGGATTTAAAAATTTAACATGCATTTTAAATTTAGCAATGGTGTCAGCTAGGCATCCTACCTACTTTCCTTACCTCCGCAAAACGTGGAAAATTAGGATGTAAGGAATGAGATTTAATTCTCATTAATACCTTAAAAACCCACTGCCACCAACATTCTATTTTCCATGTAACACATAGGTCGCCTTTTCATCTTAGTAATAGTTTAGGTCACCTTAGCATTAGTTAGGTTTCCATCTTAGTTCTTAGGTCTTTAAAATTTATCTTAGGTTAGTTCAAACCCCATAACTATATCACATACCATCTTAGGTTAGAATCCATATAGGTTAGGGCACTGCAACATAGTTTTAGGCGTCAACCCAAAATAGTTAAGTAATAGATCCTAGGTAAGTATTATCACCTTAGGTCAAAAATCCAATAGGTTAAACATTACAGTTTGCAGCATGGTACTGAGTAAGGACACCTGTACCATTTTCATGTAATCATAACAAAAATAAGACTCAGTTCTTCTTTACCTTTTCATTTCAAGATGTCAGTTAACAAGATGACAATAAAGAAGAAATGAAGCATACTTTGGATCGATGGAATTGATTCAAGGTGTGTTGTTAACATATGGAAGATGTGAAAACAATGGTATAGATTTATAACTTATAATTCACAAAGCAGATTGGATTCACTTCCCAGTAACAGAATTACAACAAGCATGAATTCTAAATAGTAATAACTTATCCATTGCAAACATGATTTTCAACTTCAAAAGAATACACCTTCCTAAGACAAATCCATGTCAATGTTTGCAATGTCAAAAGTGGAAATCATCATAGTAACAATCATGACCAAGACATTAATGGGTCTTCCATGTCCTTCCCACACCTCATTTAACCTTGTTTGTGCTAAGGATGTGTCCTTAAAAAATTTCATTTGTTAGAGTCGAGGTTGGGATGACATATGCATGAATATGGATAGCGTAAAATCCATGTGTGAATGGTATTGGGCTCTTAGCATTATTTTTAGTACACATGTAGTGATTTTTTGGTCATGGTGTGTGTAGGCCATGAGCCCCATGAGTGTGTTACACTTTACTACACATGCAGTGTGATAGGGTCGACCCCTCCCTACCCCAATTTAATTTATTTTTTCAATATGTGTGTGTATATGTATGTTTGTATATATGTATGTATGTATGTATGTATTTGTGTGTTTGTATTTTTGTGTCCATTTATATTAGATATCTATACACAATAATCTATATATAAATATATGCTAGACAAACCTAGTTTTGTAAGAAAATAGTGTATGTAAAATGTACTTTCATTTTACTAATACAAAACTTTAGATGGTATGGAAATACAAAATTAATAGTACAAGCTTAACCATTTCCATATTTACAAAACTCATACTCCATTTTCAGAAAAATCAACATGTAAAACATGAAAAAAGAGAGAATAGAGTTCTAGAACATGGTTTACACTCACACTTTTAGAACTCCATTTTTGTGCACAAATGTAACCCAAAATAAGAACTAAATTATTTTACTTTTATTTCAGTTTAATGAAAACCCATTTACATAATATCAGTATTAGATAAATTTGAGATATAAGAAGCATATAAAATGGGTTCAATTCTTGCACGAACATTCCAACTTACTTTATAGAAGTTTTGAAATTAATTGTAAAGGATTTTAAATTTTCATGTAAATCCATTATACACCAAATTTTCTTTTTACCAGCCAATCTTCGTAGTGTTACATCATATTATAATGAAGATTTTTAAGCTTTCGTTTTACTTTAAAATCCTGTTGGTGAGGAAATTTGTCTGTATGAATAACTAGATGTCTCCACCAATGTTCACAGGGCTACGCCCCTCTACATTGAATGATATAACTCACATTATTGAATGTGAGAGATGTGAACCTAAAATACTTTTTTTGTTGGCCAAGTAGGTCAGGGATCACATAGGGACACTAAATTGAACCTATGGAAAAATTCTTGTACGAGGCTACAAGGGAGGAAATTACTGTGAGATAGGGAGAAAAGAGGGAGAATTATTGAAGGAAAGTTATTGTTTTGAGTAGAATAATTACATATTTTGTACCCAGTAACCATAGTAGGTAAAAATTCAATATAGAAGAACAACAACCTTGTTATAGAGATCAAGAAAAGATTAGACCATGAACACAATGTTTTAGAAATATCCTTATCAAGAAAAATAATAATTTATGTTCTTATTTATTAACATTCACAAAGTTATATAATGAGAGGAATAAAATAATATATGAGAAAGGGAAATAGAATAAATGTATCTCATTATTTCATGTGCATTCACACAAAGTGAAAAAACTACAATTCACTTCTCACACTGTGTGGAGATTTTATGACCTGACCACGATCCTTATGAATACCTATCGCCATGTTTCAATCAAATCTATAGAGATGTTTGCATGGTTCGATGCATCCAAGGCTTGCAACTCAAATAAAATCCATCAAATCATCAGTCTTCTGGGTAAATCAGTCTCAACATTAAAACCTAGTAGAGAAGAAAGAGATAGGGACAGGAGATAGATATGATGTAGATGGATCTCCTTTGTTACGATAACTTGGTAGTTTTTTTACATAGCCTTGTGGCTTTCAAAGTATCTCATCCTATAACTAGCTTGGTCAACTCAAGAGCTTTCCCTTTTACAAACAAAATATCTCTCCCTTTCTTCTAAAGTCTATGTGCATGGTTTAAAAATGATTTTGACCATGCATAAAATTTAACTCAGAAATGCTCTCTCTTCGGAATGAGTTAAACTTTGTACCTTTCATATGTATCTCGATCCCCCTCTGCGATGCATAACTGGGTACACAATTTATACACCGAGCCTAATGTTCACAACACGGACTACCCTTTTTTGAATATGCATCGAGTTTGGTATTGGATATGTTTTCCAATCTTGTCACCCCAGCTAAAGAGGCTATCTCGGTGTGTGTATATAAATGAGCAACTCACCCTCTCCCCACGCCTAAAAAAAATTGGTGCATTTGGTTCGGGATCAGTATGCCTAAATTATTTTTGAAAACCTCTTGAAAGTAGTGAATCTCTTTTCTATATTGAATGCAAACAATTGCTCACCATACTTAGCTTATGCACTTTTGGATTCTTTGGTTGGACCAGAGTTATGTGAGGATTAAAAGAAGTGTCTTTAGATAGACTATCAATACTTTTCCATTTTTTTGTGAATTGGGCCCCACTTCTGATCTCCCAATTTGATATGGAGTAGCTCGGTTATAAAAATTTGAAACTCAACAAATACCAAGAAGAGAAAAAATTCCTCTTGTAACTCTCAAGTCTCTCCATGACCTTGATTCTACCCTAAATATTGAAATTTTCTTGTACCCTCAGAGTTGGCTACGAGAGTCTCTTAGTGCACCCTAGTTATCCAATTTCAGCATGGGGGTAAAAATTGGATAACAATTTAATGACTCGTGGGGCCATCTCCCTGCTAGATGAAGTGAGACCATGATTGAACTGATCTAATTTTTAAAATCTTGACCCCAAAACACTTGGAATTTTGTTACTTGCATCTAGTATTTCCCTCTACTACTTGCATTTTCCAACCTCAATAAAAAAATCTTGAATTTTTTTTATGAGAGTAGAAAATTGTTTTAAAAAATTGAATTTTACCCTTCCTTGCAAGTGTGATTCGTGAGGCTGAATGATGGGAACCTATAATTGGTTCCTTGAAATCTAATTTGTTACAAACTATGGATAGACAAGAATGATTTTCTTGACAAGGTGAAGCATACTATAGAATTGGAGTGAAACACCTGTCATCTTGGACATCATGGAACTCTATTAAAGTCTGATTTTCTTTCTTATTCTGAATGTCCCAATTCCAACATGTTGTCTTGTGTGCTTTGCTGAAAGATGGAGCTTATTTCTGAATTGGGATACTGGCTGATCTCCTAACTTCTTGCATGGGTGTAGAGACATGTTGTAGTTGTTCTTGGAGAGAATCATCAGGATATCCTCAATTGATTTTAGTTACTCTACATTTTTTATTTGAATTTTGCAATGCAACTATGAGTTTCCTTCTAGAACAACTGGGGGACACAATGCATAATTATTCTTGAAGAAACATGAACAAAAGCTATATAAAAAAATAAATCATACATGCCTCAAGTAAGACATGCATAGTATGCACATGCACTTATTCTTCTAAAAATAATCCTAATCGTACTCTATACTGACCAGAGAAATGGTCAAATTAAAAAAAACCTACCACTAGTGATGATAAATACGTTCCCTTTCTCGTAATTTACATCCATCTAGATGATTTGTCATTAGGCATAACTTAGATTAGGAGTGAAATATTGGCTAAAAATTGGCTCTCCACTCCCTTCATCAAGGCATCAACTGAAAGTAAGATAAATATCTCCTCTAACTACTACTCATTTGATTTTAAAATGTATAGTGGTCGATCCTTGGCACATTGAGGATGTTCCTCACATTAAAAGGAAAACATGACTAGATATGGCTTCTCCCTTGACTCTAATGAATCCAAGTACCTAATTAGCAAGGTCTAGTTCGCTGAATTTTCCTACTTCTCATAATTCCAACTTCAGTGAGGAAGTCTTCTTACAAGCCTTCCTAGAAAAGGTGACTATCTATAACTTGATTTCTTTCTTCTTGCATATTTACAGATAACTAATGTGTCACCTTAGTGAATGGTATGAAATAAATGATAGTTTTGTGTTCTTTTCCTTCCTCCTTGGTAACATGGAACTCCTATTCATCTTACAAATCACATCTTCCGATCACAGCATCTAATGGGGTCACCTGTACATCATTGCAATCAGATGCAATACATTGTTCATTCAAGATTTCTTCCATTATTTCTTGAATACTGCATTGTTCTTAAATAGCCTCTTCATCTAGCATGTAGTGTGACAAATAAAACTCTTCAATAAGATGCTCTAGAGGAATATTTTGGGCAGCAAGGTCTTCTTTAACGCTCTCCATTACCATGGATTCATCACCTAAATCTGATTTTTCAAATGAAAGGAAGAATTTTTTTATGATGTTCTCTTCATCAAGTACCTCCAAATCTGATTTGGTCTCCTCCATGTGCTCCTCTTGAATGGAATTTGGAGTTGCTTGTTTTTCCTCTTCCTTGATTGATTGTGTAGCATGTATTGCATTAGTGTTCTCTTCAAATAGAGATCCATCATGGAAAATACACTCTAAGAAAATTGATTGATGATCTTTTTTTTTCTCTATTGCAACTACAGAGTCAGCTTCTACCACTACTTGTTATTTTTTTTAATTGTAAACGTGAAATCCCATCTTTTAATATTTTCTAAAATTTATTCTTTGTTAGGATCTTCTTCATGCTATTTTTGACTGGTTTTTTGAGTCTCATCCTCCCAAGATGCACTTGGAAAGGAAGGAGGAGGGTTGGGTTGGGTTAAAATAGGTTTTGTAATTGTTTTTGGTAGTGAGGGAGGTAGAACTACTTGTTTCTTTAGAGGAGATGAATGTTTAGAAGGGAAAAGGGCTAAAGAATTGACATGACATGGAAGATTAGATGATGGAGAGGTAACTCAACATTAGGGGTAGCATATAATGGTATTGAATCTTGACACTTTTGAAATTATAAATATTGGGAAGGAGAAAAATAAGGACAAGGAGCTGGTGATTGACTTACTAATTGTGAAGGTTGTCTTACACTTTTCTCATAGGATTCTATCTCCTCAGTCCACTTTCCAAGTCTAGGTAGCATCTCAACCATAAAGTCATGCTTTTGCTGCGAGATATAGTTTCTTGGAAAAGATCCTTCCCATGGACAAGGTGCCTTGTAACCAATTCAAATTGATTTATCTAAGTCATTTCACAAGACGACACCATGTTAGCCTCCATTCTTTGGATATTCTCTAGAAAATCATTGTTCTCCATGTAATTGTTGTCACTACATGCATACCCTTTTTCTTGATAATCTCCATAGCCAAACTAGTTTTAGTATTTCTCATAGGGGTAAGCATAGTGGTTCTAAATTTGATCATAACCCTTATCTGGAGGATTTTTGAAGCTCACCAGGGACTAATTCAACTACTTCAAGTTTGAATTACATTACGTGAATGAATTCATTATTGAACAACTTCATAGAATGGAAGAAAATGAAAGATATGAAAGACAAATGGATGGAAATGGATGAAGAAAAGGTCTATAATTTAGAGAATGGGTTGTTTAGACCAAATTGAGTCACTAGGTATGTTTTCCATATACTTGCTGAAGTTGAAATTCCAACAAGAACACACCAACTTGTTGAAAAGAAGTCTACTTCAAAGATTGAATCTACACTCCACCTAATAATCTTGTCTTCCTTTTTGGTCCTACGAGGTGTACCAAAACTGTTATCAATCATTGGAGGTAGCACGATGTCTTGAATAATGTTGCTTGAATTGGAACACCTTTGAAATATGAAACTCTAACTTATGTGATGTATCACTGGACATGCTAGAAGTGTTATCACCAAATTACAACACCCACTGAATGGCCTTGTTGTGGATGGGACATTCGGTGTAATTTGTGTAACATTTGGTTATATCTCAAGATGTGGGACTTGTGGGCTTGAGATAACCCTCAAGATAAATTTTGTCATTTCTCCTAAACTAACTACCACAAACTACTCCTAATGCAGGAAATAAAAGTATCTAATAATATCCTAAAATTCCAAGAAGACATAGATGCATGAAAATAAACCTACATTAAGAACAATGATACACCAAAAAAGGAGGTTTCTAATCACTATCCAACTGCCTGAAAAGGAGAGAGGTGGGAAATGGAGAGGGTGGAAAAGATGTACAACAAACCAAATATGGATTCAAACAGAACACCATTTGTTTGCAAAATAAACACAACTCCCACAACCTACAATGAACATAAAGAATATGCATAGTATACTCTGTAATGAGGAGAGGTAATAAGAGATAACAAAATAATGCAGAGGATAGACAAAATGCATCACAAAACACAAATCTATTGCTCAATTAAAGTATGCATAGTACATCATTGGTGGGAAAGTGGAAATAAAATGCCATTACAAAGCAAGGAGAGGAGGATTAAAAATAATCATTAGACCCAACAGAGAATAAAGAGAGGGGGGCAGGATAAAAATGACTAACTCTTTTACAAATTATCCCCATATTATAATTTATAAAATGAGAAAGAGAGAGAGAATTGCAATCCCAAAATCTAATTTCCAACCACTTTTAATATGCTATAAATGTGCCCAGATGATTATACATGACCTAGAAAAGACACCTCATGTGGTCCCATGACTTGCAAAAAAAAAAAATTGATGACCCATGCCAATTAATTGCACTTTCAACCACTTTAAAATCACTCTTCTAAAATGGGTTAGTTTTATGAAAAATTCACCATAAAATATTCATCAATTCATTAATTTATTAGATGTTATGTGAATGTCTCAGAGTCACAATTCTAATGAGACCAATTTTGCACAATTTGAGAAATTCTCAAGATATGTCCATATGAGCAGTAGTAGCTATTTTTGGTTTACTAGATATTTCTTGCATTTCACATGACTGTGAATTAATTCTTGGCTGGAAAAGAAATTTTAAATATTTCTCTCCTTCATGAAAAGTCTTGTGTAACATTTAAATGCCTATTGTATTGATTTTTTTTCCCACCATCGATTTATCTTTTTTACATGGGGAGGGGTTTAATATTTTTATGTTTTATTACTCTCCCAGCTCAGCCGATCTGGATCTTTTCCTTAAATTGCATCATAGGCTCATCTTATTTCGTACCAATCCCTTTCAACTTTATATGCCAATATTTCCCTCCATTATATTTTGATTTATTCCGCTTAATCACTAAGATTCATTTTCTACACCACTTTGGCATTCTATCTTACAACATGTGGCAAGCTCTTTATATTGCATCACCAACCATTGCTTCAAATATTCACATTGACACCAAGTTTATCAACCATGCAATACATGTCCACCTCAGCGTTACATGCATTTCCATCTTGACACCATATTCAACTTGGTGGGTTTTTATTTGCATTGATTTTTGTATTTTTTAACCACTAGTGAATACTTTTTCTTTGGTGAGTCCATACAATGACGTAATGATTTGTGAACCTTGATGCTATGAGGGGAAATTTTTTTTCCCTTTCCCATGTGTCTTAAGTAAAACTCAAGATTAAAATATCATATCTTCTTACAACAAGGCCTAACTAATGTCTCATACTTGTAAAGGGTTCCCCATCTTCTCGTTGACCCCTGTAAGGTGCCATTGACTCGCCCCAAACTCCACACTAAGTGGAGTGTGGTAATTTTTGGATTTTACATCACATGAGGCCCATGGGCTAGTTGGGCCATTTATCTCTACCCTCCACACATGAATCATGCACTGTGACAAGTTTGGGTCCCTTATGACCACATGTCTTGGGACCTCCATGCGCCAAAGTGTTGCATTTTCCGTAGAGGTCCACAACTTGCTTAGTTGGCTCAGCGAGCCAACCCAAATTTCTCCATTTTTCCAAGTCCTTTGGCCGAATCAACTAACTTCATCCATCTGTGATTCAATGTTTCTAATAACTCATCTCAGGGTTTCATTTCTATGTTGTATTTCACTACTCACGCCATTTGGAGCTGGTATGTGGGGTTGCTATGAGTCTCTAACTTTTTTGACCTTTTATGGAACGATAACGATCCTTATGAATTCCATGTTCTGATCAACTCTGCAGAGATGCTTACATGGTTTGACTCATCCAAGGCTTGTAACTCAGCTCGACTCCCTTAAATCATCAATATTCTATCTTGGCTTTTAGGTAAATTGGTCACGAGCTCGATGGATCTCCTTCATTACAATAGTTTGGTAGTGTTTTTACATAGCCCGTTTACTTTTGAAGTAGCTCACCCTATAACCATCTTGACCAACTTAAGAACTTGACCTTTTACAAATACCTTGGCCATGGATAACATTTAAGTATCCCAACTATGATTTCTCTTCGAGACGAGTTCAACTCAGTCCATTTGATATGTATCTCGATGCCCCTGTACGACACATCACTCAGTACCCAATTTATATCATAGCTCACCAAGATAAGGAGGGTAGCTTGGTATGTATATAAATAAGAAGCTCGCCCTCTCCCCGAAAACATCTCAGTGGAGTTGGTTAGTATTCTTAAAGTATTTTTTCAAACCTCTTGAAATTATCACCAATTTATTAAGCATTTTAGGATTCTTTGGGTGAACCAGAGCTATGTGAGGATGCCAAGAATTTTCTTTAGACAGACTAACAATACTTTTCCATTTTGTTCACAAAGTGGGCCCCATTGTCGGTCTCCCAAACTAAATAAAACTTTGAAACACAATGAAGACCAAGAAGAGGAAAAAAACCTCTTGTAACTCTCAACTCTCTCCAAGACCCTGATTCGACCTTGAATATTGAAATTTGTTTGTATCCTCCAAGTTTGCTATGAGAGTCTCTTAGTGTAAGCCTACTCAGTTATCCAATTTCACCTCAGAAGGGGGGGTAAAATTAGATAACAAGTACTTGTCTTGTAATTTTGAGAAAATAATTTTACAATTTTAAAATAGGTCACTTAAGTGAATAGGAAAAAATAAAATGATGAGGCCCAACCAAGAATTAGAAAGGAGAGAAAATAAAGAGGGAGGGGATGAAGGAATTCCACTCTTCTCGACAACCCAATTGAATATTTCTCTTCTTAACACATTTGAATGCTTTACCCCTTGTTAGAGGTGATTCATGATTTCCTCTTTGTATGATACATAGACACCCTAAATTTGAGTGTTTAAAAACATGATTGAAAGGTAATCTTGATGACCATGGGAGTTACTCACGGAGGTTCACTTTGAAGAAGATAATAATGGAAACCAACCCTTAAGATGACACTTTGTAGGGCTTCCATTTCCTTGTTGATGAATATTTCTCCACGGAATGAAACATTTTATTTTACACATCAAGAAAGTGAGTGATGAGTACCGATGATTACACCATTGAAAATAAATAATACCCATACAACATGAAACGCCACCATTCCTTTGATATTCTAATTACTCATATGACTAAAAATCTGGGACAATTACTTAGGTGTTATAGCTGTGACAATCTTGTTATCATGAGGGCATAGATAATCATAGCTTGAAATCATTGAATGAGAGTGACACATTTGAATGCCCAGGTGACATTTCTGAGACTGATTTCAAGTATGTAGACTTGAATTTCATAGCTCTCATGACACTTTACTAAAATAAAAAAGGTAATTTTAAACTTACTATTTTTTGTAAGTGTCAAATTTCACCTTTCTTGTCCCCAAAAATTGAAGTTAGATTTTATAATTTCCCACGTGTACAACTCTTCTTTTGCAACTAACCTTTGAGATGAATTAATAATTATAGTGAGTTCCCATATAAGAAACTTACTATTTTTAGTAAGAAACAATTTTCACTTTTTTCAGCTCTAACCACTAATATTTCCTTCTAGATTACCTTTGCGCACACTACTTATGTCGAAACCACCTTTTGCATAGGATTTCAAAAAATATCAAGTTCCTATGTATGAGGCTTACTATTGTTGCAAATTATGGTTCTAGACCTTGGTTTTCAACAAAACAACTTTTTTGTTATGGTTTTTTATTCCTTAGTGCACCTATGAAATTTCAACTCTTTCCGGTGTTTAGAAATAGAGATTTTAATTTTTAAACTTTTACTATGGGGAAAATGGGGTTTTTTCATCACGAAAAATTGATGGGAATGCATGTAAAAAAATTCTTTTGTATCTTCACGGAACATTGAAAACTTGAAGATTGCAATAAACGATACATCGATCCATTCACTGGTTTGTGAGATATGAACAAATCTTCCTCACGATTTTAAGAGTTTCTTCAGGAAAAAATATTTGTTTCCATTTTTTTTAAATATGATTTTCTTAATGTTTATTTTAATTAAACTCATGGAATAATGGATGATGTTGTTGGAGGATGAAAATCTTGGGTTCAAGATTCTAGAAAAAATCCACTAGCATTCCAAAAATGTATGGAGATTTGTGGGGGAAATGAGCAAACTAAATCCCACTTTTATAGTGTTTGGAATGGAGGAAGGATGTGGGGAACACTTTTTTACACAATTTTCACCTTTGTTTTCATGCAATGGGTGCAAAAACATTTGCCTCATCCCTATCAGGACAAGTGGCGAGCATGTGTGGGTTAGTGGAGGAGTTGGTCAAACTGGTCAAAGGAGCTTATGTTAAGCTATCGGGGTCATATGAGTAGGAATCAATTTTTTGTAGATTTTTCACTTTTTTTTTTGGAAAGGGTGAAAAAAATTGTGCATCAGAATCAACTTGACATGTGTCCCTTTGTAAATTTGACTAAGTATCGAATAGCATACCTTGGTGGGTGACTTGAAAAGGTCATAACTTGATCTCTCAGATGAATTTTTGGATGCTTATCTATATGATTTTGAATGTAAAATAAATTTTGAGAAAAATGGGATGGGTCCCATGTATTTTTTATTATTTATAATCCTTCAAAAGCCTCATTTTTTCTCAGGATCGTCCACTCTACTTGGAAAGAATGAGCTTCATTTAAAAATAAATGGGGTTTGAAGTTGATCTATTTTTTTAGCATGTATAAGGTTAAAAATTATTTGCAATGATATATTTTTGGGCTCAAAACTCATTTTGAAGCTCCGAGAATCACCTCGTGAAACTCAGGTACTCTTTTACGGTGCAAGCTCATTCGGCCTCAAAAAATCACTTTCGATGAATTGGCTCCTAAACATCTGAAACTTCCAAAATATTATTAAATTTTTTCCTTGATGTTTCTAGCTCCTGGATACAACTCCATGATGAATATTATTATTTAGCACTACTTCAATGATTGTACACTCTTCTTAGAAAGGGTAATGAAATCCCTTTATATGCTTGCTTGAAAACTTGTGTTGAGAAATACTGCTCTAAAAGAACTTGAATGAGTTTTATTTATTATAAATCACCTAGGGGAACTTATGACATTCACTAATAGACCATTTCAAAACAAGTTTTGACTTGAAATCGAGGGGTAGATTGATCTGTGGGTGTCTATAGATGTATGACATGGAAATTTTTGACACTAGGGGTATAGTTTCAAATTTTTAGGGGAATTTCGTAACTTCCACACTAGAAACATAATCAAAACATGAATAATTGTTTTTAACTTGAAACTTGAAATCTTTCAACACTTATCAACAACACTTACATTATCCCTTGGGCCGACATGATAAAAACACAATGTATAAACCAAGATACAACATGCGTTACTTTGCATGTATCTCTAAAAAAAGCTATGATTGTACAATGAAAACATTAGAAATGAGAAAAATAATACTTCCAAGCTATAACATGGCTTGTTAAGAGGAAATGGTGTCAATAATTCCACTTATCGCTCCACTAAGGAAGGGATACTAGCGTTTGGTTCCTCCAATAAATCATGCAACCACGCATTAAAATACACTTATCCCTCAACACTTATCACTCCACTAAGACTAGTCTCACCAACCTTTATTTCCTCCCAAAAATAAACAAGAGAACACCATACACCATAATACCACTTATCCATCCACCTTTAGTAATACAAGTCCCCAACATATACACATACATGAATAATCATGTATACAATGAAAATACAACACATCCATCGATGCACATGAATTCCAAATATAATCCAATTAAATCCACCAAGGTTAATCATTGAGAGAAGGAGAATACATTCAATCAAATATGTATCACCATGTCAAGCCTTCCTAATAGACTTAAAAGAGAGAGGATTGGGAAAATTCACAACATTATCACACACTACCAAGCCTCTAATGGATTCCAAAGGGAACTACGGTCAATCCATACCACTTATCGTTCCACTAAGGTATGAGGCATAAGTTCTTGGTTCCTCTAGTAAAACAAAATGCATGCCACTTATCCCTCCACCTAGTTTATTACAAAACCCACTTATCTCTCCACTAGAACAAAATCCACATATCTTTGGTTCTTCCTTAATTTAACACAAGTTATACTCTAACTTTATCTTTACTTATCCCTCCACACTAACCCTACTTTCCCCCATACACACAAAACACTTGTTAGTTTAATAATGAGTACTAAACAAGTACCCAACATATAGAATACCACATACTACTCAAATGAGCATTAAATAATGCACATCTTATCAAATTATGGAAACATAAAATATGAATTTATAAGTATGAAGAGAGAGATAGAGAGAGAGATCTTTGGCCATCACCAAGCACATCACGTGGCTTGTTTTATAGTCATATAAATAATGGGTGTTAAACATGGTTTCAGGAAATTGGTACTCCTTCAAACTCATAAACACATGAATGGAGTATCAATAACTCATAACACATTGGTTCCCATAAGCATAGTACCAAAATGAACAGGGAAAAATAGCTGAATAGGAGAGATGGATAACCCACAAGATACATAAAATATACTAATTCACTTTTCCTTTTTATATTATTTTTTCAATTACCACATCTATTTTTAAACTTAGTTATGAATGTGAATGAGGATCCTTTCTTGAATATTACAAGTTTCCATTGATATAATGTTATTCACTTAGGATAGATACCATTATTTTAATTTTCTTTATGCTCATATTAAATGTTGTTAACTGGTTTGACCTCATTCAAGGTGTATGAGATATTCATCACAATCACACCAAAATTCATTTCATTTACATTGATTAGTCTATTCTTAAGTTGGTATTGTTTTAAAAACATCATGAAAACAAGGTTCAAAAGGGTGTTAACTCATACCAATCACATCATTTATGCCAATTAAACAACTCAAATATTTAAGGTATATGTTTCACATGAGGGATATCCAATATAAAAATATGAATTTAAATGCCTTCTATGACACTATTCCTCTCATCGGTAACCATACATTATGGGTCCTTAACCAGTAATATTCATAAGAGATCCATGACACATTAACTTCGTTAACACTCAAAGGGTATCAAATATACCATGAGAAAAAACTTATGGTAATTATTTATCCATAACTCACAAACTTTCCCACAAGCTAAGGTACTTTGTTACTTATTACCAAGGTAACATTTCTATTTGTAAAAGTACTGAAGGGTTTTACATTTCATAGTTCCAAGTGTAGGAAACTAGGTCCTATGTTTCAATTACATCCTGTAAATTTATTTAATGAGGTAATTGTGGAGTGATACACCCAAAATATATATTCACATGGCTTTGGATACTGCTAAGAGTATTAAGGAGCATGCACACAGATGAGGATTAGTTTGTTCAAGAGGGGTCTAGTACTACGACATCTAGGAGTAAGGATCGTATTCTCACTCAAGAGATAGGCTACACGTAGTGTAGTTATGTCCTTGCACAACATACCTAAGCCATGGAAATGGGATAACAAGGCTTGTACCATGTATAAAACTAGGAAATAACTGGTAATAAGCTAAAGCTTGGTCATATCACGATAAGGGTCTATGTACTTAACAAGATTTGAGTAAGAGTGAAGTATGATCAAAAGATTGTAACTCACTTCATTTAGGTGGTCAAGGCAAGGTAGATTTCAACCAACAATTTAATTTTTTAGGACTCTAAAACTACAATTAGTATGGTAACAATTGTTTTATTAACTCGATATCACTGAACAAAAATAAATTTCCACTTCATATAACCTTCACTATACACGTTGAATAGCTAGATTTTAATTTATTTTCATCTCTCCTTTCAAAATAGTAAATAATTACAATTATTCAAGTATACAATATGTCACATCAGTTTATACATTTTACAATCTAATGAAAACTATAAAGTCGATTTCCTTCATTTATCTTCCTTGTTGGGCCACCTGCGACCTACAAAAACCATTAGAGCATGGGTCATTGATAACTGCTAACATGGAATTCTACCATGATCTAACGAAACTCATGATTACTACTTTTCTATTTGTAAAGAAAGAACCATTTTACATAACAGGAGAGGTAATAGATAAATTTTTGTTTTCATCACATTTTAAAAACTCAAAAGGGGTAGAGAGGAGAGAGAAATATCACATTTTCCTAAAATTATTTTTTATAAAAAAAAAAACCAATTTAATATTCGTGACATCATATATTATTGGCTATGTTTTTTCCCTCTAGATAATTAACTTAATATTGGTCCACGATAGTGTTTTGTTATTTTTTTACTAGATTGTGAAACGTCCAAATTTAGTCCAAGTGGCTATAAAAAAAAATTCAAAAACCAATATAAAATAGTCAAAGAACCAAAATACCAATCCTATACATCGACCTATATACACAAAATTCATTGGATTTGATGGAACTCAGAACTAGCAAACTTGGTACAAACAACAACTACTTTTCTGGGGTCACTGGTCATACTTCGTCTAGTTTGCTCTAGTCATTTACCATCCAGAGGCCTAAAACCCCCCTTTTCAAAACTAACCAGTGATGTAGTGTCCACTTCCCTTTGACATTGTTTACATATTGATCTTGCTACTGTTGATCTCATTTCGGACATTATTATGTTTTGACTTAGTATGATGTGTATATGTTAGATCATGGATTATTATGGACTTTGATTCAGTTAGAATGCATGATGATTATTGGAGACATTATTATTTATGGATGATGATATACTGCTTGATATGGATAGGGTATTGATGTTGATTTTAGACATTTGACACTTGATATTTTGAGTAGCTCTAGTATAGAGATTCATTGGATGATGATATAGTGGCAAAATTGAATTTAAAATGATAATGTTGAACTCTTGATATTGTTGTGATTTGGATTTTATATTTATATGTTTCTTATAGAATTTTGGATGTTCTGATATGGCACGAGGCCGAAGGAGGTGTTGTTATTTTTCAAGTTAAAATATCACAACAATGTCGGGTGACTGGAGACTAACCATATTAAAATTCTAGATGAACTCAACAGGGTCACCATGGCAATTGTAATTGTTTGTGTGTTGTGTTAGGATTTCCAATGGGGGGGATTTACATTATATGTGACCATGGGATACATGTGTTTTATTTATGTGTTCCCTTTTATTAGTGTTGTATGTATTTTTATTTTTGATGTGTTCTTTTTATTATTTAATTTAAATGTGATAGTTGTTATGTGATAGTCATATAGTTAAACTTTATTTAAATTTAATTGGGATATGGAATTTAAGTAATAAAGTGTTATCTTGGTTATTAATTAAATTGGATTTAAGTCATGTATAACCATAAGTTAAATAAATAAATCATTATGTCAAAATTATGTAATAAATGAAGTCATAGATATTAATTCATGTTGTAAGAATGTGTAAGAGATGTAGGAGATGTGTAAGTGATGTGAAAGTTTGTGTAAGTCAGATTTTGGAGTGTAGAACACTTCATCCTCAAAGGAATTCGAATTTGACTTTGGAGGCCAAATTTAGAGGCTTTTGGGACAAGTAAAACTTGTTCCACACCTTGTAAAATCATAAACCAACCATACCCATGGTTTTGGAGTCAAAATTAATCCTTTTTATTGTAATATGAAATGACTATGTATAAGTATTTATTGCACTTTTCTTACAAAATTTTAATTCAGTCCTTGTTAAAGTATGGGTTAAATTTTGAGTGTGTAAGTTGTTTTCATCTCCGTTTATTGTGATTGATTGTTAATTTGAATTTCTCCTTTTGGGGTTGAGTAAGAATGATGTGGCATCCCACTTAGAATCTACATCATCCTCTCCCTCCTCCTTTAAAATTAAAATTTCTTCTCTTGTTAGAGGTTGTTGAAACTTTTCTCTCTCATCCTTGGGTCGAATTTTTCTTTCTTGCTGTTGGAGCTTGCTTTGTGGGGAGAGTTGGAATTTCTTGTGCATGATTACACCTTGTTGTTTTGGACTGCATTTTGATTATTGAAGGAATTTTTGTTTGGGAAAACAATCTCCACTATGGAGAGGTAGGGTCTTGCCTTTTAAAAATGTTGTTTTTCCCTCTTCTTGCATGCTTTTTTGAACTATGTTTGTAATTGCATTCTAGGATTTTTTGTTAGAATTCTTAGGTCAAGGTGTAGGAGAAGACTATGGGGTTTCATATGGGGGGGCATAAAGGATTGCCTATGGCAGTTATTATTTTAGAGGGAGTGTTGGTTTGGGATCCACCTAGGAAAATAAATTTCTTACATTTATTACTCTTGGGGGGTCATCATAAGGGAGAAAATTTAGGGGGAGGCATAAGGAGGGGTTGGGAGATATAAGTTTTATGGGTTTTAGTATATTTAATGGTGGTATACATTTGGTGGATGCACAATTCCAACTTGGGAGGTATAAGGAGCTCCCCATAGCTCTCGCTCTTGTTTGGCTTGCTTGAGGAAGCCTTTGTTTTGATTGTATCTATTTGATGTAGTTGTGAACTACATCTTGATTGTTTTATACTTTATGTGAATGTGTAAATGTGCTTGTATGTGAAACAATCCTATGTTTCCATGTGTTGATATTCAAGCTCCATTTTAGTATGGTTGGGGCTCGGGGGCCAATGGGGAAGGATAGCTACTCCTTGCCCATTGGATGTCTTGGTTGGGTGGAGAGCGTTGCCTTTCTCCCTTCCTTTGTTGTGATTAAATAAATAAAAAAAGAAATCAACATGTTGTTGTTTGGAGAAAGAATTCTACAGTTCTGACAGTCGCTTCCTTAGAGAAAATTCCATTGTTATCTCCCCACTTGGAGTGGATGAATTATATTATTATTTAAAAATGTGAAGTTACTTGTAATGCAAAGAAAATCTTGAGACCTATTGGGAATTGTAAAGATGTATTATTCTATTCTTTGTATTTGAAAAGTATGTCATATAGTTGTAAATTACATAATGAAATTCAAAGAAAGAAATAATTTGTTATGTATTGTTGGAAATTAATATATGAAATACCTTCTGTTCTCAATTTGTAAGGTTGTATTAAAATGAAGTTACTGTTTTTGAAATGATATCTCTATATGAAAATAAAATACGTATGTAAGGAAAGGGCAGCATTCTGTTCCCTGCATTTATTTAAAATTTGAAATATCGATTGTTGTTTGTGCCCTTGAAATGATTGGATAAATAAATTAATTGTTTAGAAAAGAATGGAATGTCTTAGATCAATTGTTGAGAGTGTCTTCCCACTTTGGGAGTAGCAGATTGATTAATAAACCGATTACTAAATGATCTCTATTTTATCTATAAATCTGTCAATTAAATTTATCAAATAAATGTACAGCTCAAAATTATAACTTGTAATTAGATATGAAACATTATAATTCAGATGTAATAAGTCCTATTGAACTGAATTTGACCTCAACATTTAAGCAAAACATTTTAGAAATTCATAAAAATCAATTTTAAAACGTGCTCAACCGTTCTCTGTCAAGAGTTACAAAAACATATAAATTGCAACTCAATCCACAAATTGAACCTTGAAAACAACCCTAAACTTACCCCAAGACCATTTCTCCATGTTCATTTTACATGTTGAAAAGAAGAAAAATCAAAATTTGACAAAATCTCATAAGTTGGAAAAATTGTCAGTTTTAAATGTGAAACCCTGCAGATTGGTTTCTTAGAATTGACCCTCCAACCTTCATCAAACTTAAAAATTTATGATTACTCTGCAAAGAGGACTCTGGGAGCTTTCTGGAAAGTCCTTGTTTGTCTAAAAATGACTTCTCTATCAAAAGCAATGGCCTTTTGAAGTTTTACTTCAAAATGGCCATCCAAAAATAAATCTAACTATATTAAAATCGAAACTTGAACTTTGGAAAAATTTCCCCAAAAATTCCAGAGCCCCGCAACACTCTCAGCCAATCTATTCTCACCACGTGGCACTTTGGAGGGAAAAATCTTGTTGAAACTTAACTTTTTTGAAAAAAAAGTCTTTGGGAAAATTTTCCCAATTTTTTTCTGCAACCCCACAGCCCCATAGCCAATCACGTGCTGACACGTGGCTTGGCGGATGTGCAAAAGAAATTTTGAAAACTTGAACTTTTAGCATTTTGGAAAATTTTCAATTTTTTCTCTGCCTCTCCGCCGAGCCACGTCACTTTTTAAGCAAGGGCGGAGGTTTGGAGAAAAAAATTCCTTTGGAATATTTTAGGTTTGGACTTTGGGAAAAATTCCCAATTTTTCCCTACCACCAATAGGCTCTCGACACGTGGCATGAGTTTTCTTTGTCGGAGGTTTGCATTGTTTTTTGCCGTTGGGCTTTTTTCCTAAAAATTTCTAAATTCTATTATGCCCCGCCGGTCCGTGTCTCCCCGCGCTAATTGGAAAGTGCCATGTGTCCCCTTCATTAGCCACATGGGTGCATGGAGGAATTTTTCACCTTTGTGCCAAAGGAAGGAAAAATCCTCAAATTTTCTCCCTGCTCTACTAACCCGCTCAACGGAAAATTTCTCCCTAAAACCCTGTCGCCCCATAACTTGAGTTTTATAAGGAGTTAGGAGGACTTATTTATATGGTTGGAAAGGTGAGAGAATTTCCTATCCAATGGAAATGATTTATGAAAGTTTTGATGACTTTGAGTGTTTGAAAAATTAAGTTAAACCCTGTAAGCCTGTTGGGGCAGGGAGGAGTGAGAATTTACTCTCTTGACTTAAGTGATGAATTTAATCCCTTGTTTTGACCTTGTGCTCGTTGTGAGATGTTGTAGAGCCATTTATACAAGTCAATATTTCTTGTTAATCCTTATCTAGTTTTTACTAACTATGATCTTGTAACCTTCGTTGCAAACACCCTTAAGAAAAAAAAATTCCATAATTTTCCTAACTAAACCTAGTAGTTTCTTGGTCTCTAGTGGTAGTTTGAAGCGGGCATTACACTTGGTATCAGAGTAGTGGTTTAAAGGCTTGGACCATTGGGCACGCTAAAAAATTGAGACTTGAAACTTTAAAACTAGTAAACTTGTTAATCTAGAAAACATAACTGGTTGAAAAATTAAAGATGATAGTAAACTTAGAAATTGAAGAAGAGAGCGTGAAGTAATGAACTAAATATCACTTTGGTATGTGTAGGAGGCTCAGACAGAGTGAGAGGAACCTTCATAGAGACCCAGATTCATCACCACCACCACCACTAAATCAGGGTGTAGCACTTATTCTACCTTAGATTCAACAGACCCTTCAGGATGTTAATGCCGCTCTACGTAGAGGATTAGTAGGAGGGAACTTAGATAGACATGATAGAGTTGCTTCTATTGAGGTACGTACACCTCCTCAAATCAGCGAGGAGCATAGAGGAGAGAACTCCGATGCGGATTTAGTCAGAGCAGACTCACCACCTACGAGACATGGTGACAGAGTTTCAGAGCATAGAGAGAGGTCTCGAAGCCCTAGGCTTAGGGATGAGCTTGTAGAGATGCCTAGAGGATGACAAACCATAGTAGTGGATCACATCAGGGAGATCTTGAAGCTTAGGCTCTCACATTACTCAAGTGATACAGGTGGATTTCAGGCAGAGGCCTGGCTAGTGAGCTCAAGTGGTTGCTTCAAGCTTTGTCCTTTTTCTAGCAACATGAAAGCTCATGTTGCAATGCATCTATTGAGGGATGGAGTAGGAGTGTGGTGGAGGATAGAGGAGTAGAAGCTCCATGTTGATTTAGATATAGTGACTTGGGAGCTATTTGAGGAGAGATTCAGGAGTAGGTATCTATCACAGAGGTTCATCCAACAAAGGATTGACAAGTTCCATGACCTCTGACAAGCTACCCTTTCTATAGAAGAGTATGAGAGTAGGTTTCTAGATCTACTTCAGTATGTAGAGTATATGTAGGATGAGCACATGTGGATTCACAGGTTCATCTCGGGACTTAATCTAGACATTGGAGGTGCATATTGGATCCACTACCCACATTATTTAGTATAGGCCATAGAGAAGGCCTATATTACAAAGGAGACTCAGGGTAAAACCCAGCAGGCTAAGGACCGAGTCAGGAGCTGCATTCAATAGATGTAGGATGGTAGATTGATAGGTTTAGTACCTTTTCCTCATGGTGGGCAACATTTAGCAAAGTCATCCTTTAGGCCACAACAGTAGTAGCAAGTAGTAGCAGTCTCGCCCACCATATATACCTCCTCAGAGAGTTGATGCACAGAGAGGTCAGAGTATGGGGCTTGCTGCTAGGGGTCCCATCAGAACATAGGGTGGACCTAGAGCTTAGTCAGCTAGATCTCACCAATAGAGGCCACAACAGACCACAATGCCTGGATCATCAAGATCCACACCATAGGCTTTTAGGGAACCTACTGGAGGTGCTGCTCCTTGGAGAGGATCAGGAGGTTGATTTGGATGTGCAGTAGTTGGAAATTTTTGGAGAGATTTCCCTCAGAAACCTAACAAGGGTAAGGCATCAGTTTCAAAGCTAATAGTTGGTCACATGGGGTGCAGTCATAGGATTTATGCAGCGGTCAAGAACCACTAAGTAAAGCACAAAAACACAGTCATTGAGACCACATGTAGCATTGGTGGTATTCCTATCTCTATATTATTTGATTCTTGTTATTCTGATTCTTTCATTGCACCATATTTAGTAGAACGATGTGTGCTAGTGGTAGTTAGTCAGGGTTTTAGTTGGGATGTTGAGATGGCTTCTAGAGCCAAGATCTTTGTGGACTCCTTAGTTAAGGAGTGTGTTGTGGATTTGGGACATTTCACCACCACCTCATATCTATGTATTCTTCCTTTCGGCTCCTATGGAATCATTTTCGGCATGGATTGGCTATCTACACATAGGGTCAGGATGGATTATTATCATAAGACTTTATCTTTTGTAGATGATTTGGGAGTAGATTCGGTGATTTCGGGGGTCAAGAGACCCGTTTCTATTTGTACCATCTCCACTATGTAGCTCAAGCAGTGTGTACGATGGGTTTGTCAGATGTACGATATTACAGTAAGTTATAGGTTAGAGAATGGGTCTAGTCGACCATTGCTAGATGATCATCCCATCTTGAGATATTTTTCTGATGTATTTCCATGGGAGCTACTGGGGATTCCACCACCACATGAGATTGATTTCCATATAGACCTAGTACCTGGAGCAAATCCTATCTCACGGGAACCTTATCAGATGACCACCCCAAAGCTCTGTGAGCTCAGAGTTACAACTTGAGGGCCTTTTGGAGAAAGGCCTAATCCATCCTAGTGTATCCACTTGGTGTGCACCAGTGATCTTTGTGAAGAAGAAGGATGGATGATTGCAGTTGTGTATTGACTACCAACAGTTGAACAAGGTAATGATCAAGAATCGTTAACCTCTTCCTCACATTGATGACTTATTTGATCAGATGAAGTGAGCCATGGTGTTTTCTAATATTGATCTCAAGTCAGGCTACCATCAGTTGAGGATTTCAGATGCGTACATTCATAAGACCACCTTCCACATAAGATATGGGCACTATGAGTTCACAGTGGTGCCTTTTTGTTTGACAAATGCTCCTGCAATGTTTATGAGTTTGATGAATGGGGTATTCAAAACCTTTTTAGATCACTTCATGCTCATCTTCCTTGATGAGATCTTGATATACTCACATACACATGAGGAGCACAAGGGTCACCTTCTACAAGTTCTTCAGTGCCTTCGTGAGCAGCAAATTTACGGGAACTTGGAGAA
The DNA here is from genome assembly GCA_019776745.2 of Taxus chinensis. Taxonomy (NCBI): domain Eukaryota; kingdom Viridiplantae; phylum Streptophyta; class Pinopsida; order Cupressales; family Taxaceae; genus Taxus; species Taxus chinensis. The sequence continues at coordinate 822,371,415 of CM034150.1, read as the reverse complement.
GTCTACCTTCTTCTAGATAGAAGTGTAGTATTTGGGACATGTTATTTCTGGGGAAGGTATCACAGTCAATCCTTCCAAGATTAGATCCATTATGGATTGGCCAACACCCACTACAATGACTGAGGTGTGCAACTTCATGGATTTATTAGGATACTACCAGATATTTATTTAGGACTTCTCTCAGATTATACACCCTATCAGTTCCCTTCAGAGGAAAGGGAAGAAGTTTGTTTGGATGGACAGATGCAAGAAATACTTTAGGACATTGAAGGAGTGTCTCACTACAGCACCCATTCTTGCAATGCTAGATCCACAGGGTGATTTCTTTATTTGCACAGATGCTTCTTTAGCAGGGCTTGGAGGTGTGTTGATGTAGGATGGCAGGGTTGTAGCTTTTGAGTCTCGCAAACTCAAGGATCACGAGCTTAATTATCCTACCCATGATCTTTAGCTTATGGTAGTTTTGCATGCTTTGGTTAGATGGAGACATTTTCTTCTTGGTTGGAGATTCACACTTAGGATAGATCATTTGAGTCTTCGTCACCTCTTCACACAACCCAATCTAAACACCCATCAACAGTGTTGGATGGAGTTTCTTTGTGAGTATGACATGGAGATAAAGCATGTGAAGGGGAAGGAGAATGTGGTAGTAGACACTATCAGCAGATGGAAACATGTGGCTATGGCCACTATAGTGAGCATAGATTTGCGGAGCAGGATTCTTCAACACCTTCTTCTTGACAACTTCTACATGATAGTACGAGCAGAGATCAAGTCACAAAGACCCCTTGAGGGGAATTTTGATGGTTTCACCTTAGAGGTAGATGGTATTCTTATGCATAGAGGTAGGATATATGTTCCCAGAGATGGAGGGTTGAGGCAGTACATCTTGACCGAGGCACATCGTGCACCCTATTCAGCCCCTCCTAGGGTGAAGAAGATGCACACTACATTGAGACAGTTGTATCACTGGAGAGGACTTCTTCAAGACGTGGCTTAGTTTGTGTCATGATGTTTAGAGTGCTAGAGGGTTAAGGATGAGAATCAACATCTAGGAGGTATTCTCTATCCTCATGTCATACCAGAATGGAAGTGGGACACCATTTCCATGGATTTCATTATTGGACTACCTATGTCGAGATATCATCATGATGCCATTATGGTCATGGTTGATAAATTGACAAAAGTAGCTCACTTTTCTATGGTGAAGACCACTTATACAGCTAGAGTAGTGGCATGAGTATATTTGGATGAGATCGTCAGGTTATATGGGATCCCATGGAAGATCATTTGTGACCGTGATCCCTTGTACACTTCACACTTCTGGACTACCATGCAGTATGTCCTCGGGATGAGGATGAATTTCAGCACGACATACCATCCTAAGACTAATGGATAGATTAAGTGAGTGAATCAAATTTTAGAGGATATGCTCAGAATGTACATGATGAATCAATAGTCTAAGTGGGAGGAGTACCTGTACTTAGTGGATTTTGCCTACAATAATAGTTCCCTAAGTTCTATAGGCATGGTTCCTTTTCAGGCATTATATGGTAGAGAGTGTAGGACACCCCTTAGCTGTGATAGGTTGGAGGATAGAGTATCTCTTAGAACAGCTCTTTTGTAGGACATGGAGTAGCAGGTAATGTTGATCAGGAAGAGATTGTAAGAGGCACATGATAGGTAGAAGAATTATGTGTATCAGCATAGGATTGATCAGATCTTTGATGTGGGCATGAAGGTTTTCCTTTGTGTTAGACCACACAAGAGCCCTATCAACTATGGAAAAGTTTCTAAGTTAGTTCCTTGATTCGTTGGTCATTTTGAGATCTTGGAGCATATCGGCCCTTTGGCCTACTATCTAGCATTGCCACCCAGCTTGTCTCGCATACATGATGTGTTTTATGTTTCTGTCCTGAGGAGGTACATTGCAGATCCTTCTCATGTGTTGGACTAGACATCATTGTAGGTGCAGGATTAGGGGTAGGTGACGGTGGAGCCCATCTATATCATAGATCACAAAACCTTGGGCCTTTGAGGCAGAGAGATTGATCAGCTACGGGTGTAGTGGGACAGATATGATGAGACTGTAGCCACTTGGGAGAATGCCATAGTATTACCAATGCAATTTCCACATTTGTTCCAGTGACTTCCAGGAGGAAGTCGAGTCTAAGGGGAGGGGGATGTAGTGCCCACTTCCCTTTGACACTGTCTAGATATTGATCTTGCTACTGTTGATCTCATTTTAGACATTATTATGTTTTGACTTAGTATGATGTGTATATGTTAGATCATGGATTATTATGGACTTTGATTCAGTTATCATGCATGATTATTATTGGAGACATTATCATTTATGGATGATGATATAGTACTTGATATGGATAGGTTATTGATGTTGATTTTAGACATGTGACACTCGATATTATGAGTAGCTCTAGTATAGAGATTCATTGGATGATGATATAGTGGCAGAATTGAATTTAAAATGATAATGTTAAACTATTGATATTGTTGTGATTTGGATTTGATATTTATATGTTGCTTATATCATTTTGGATGTTTTGATATCGCCACGAGGCCAAAGGAGATGTTGTTATTTTGCAAGTTAAAATATCACAAAAATGTCGGGGGACTGGAGACTAACCATATTAAAATTCTAGATGAACTAAATGGGGTCACCATGGAAACTGTAATTGTTTGTGTGTTATGTTAGGATTTCCCATGGGGGGATTTCCATTATATGTGACCAGGGGATACATGTGTTTTATTTATGTGTTCCCTTTTATTAGTGTTATATGTATTTTTATTTGTGATGTGTTCTTTTTATTATTTAATTTAAATGTGATAGTTTTTATGTGATAGTCATATAGTTAAACTTTATTTAAATTTAATTGGGATGTGGAATGTAAGTAATAAAGTGTTGTCTTGGTTATTAATTAAATTATATTTAAATCATGTATAACCATAAGTTAAATAAAAAAATCATTATGTCAAAATTATGTAATAAATGAAGTCATAGATATTAATTCATGTTGTAATAATGTGTAAGAGACATAAGAGATGTGTAAGTGATGTGAAATTTTGTGTAAGTCAGATTTTGGAGTGTAGAACACTTCATCCTCAAAGGAATTCAAATTTGACCCTGGAGGCCGAATTTGGAGGCTTGTGGGTAAAGTTAAACTTGTTCCACACCTCTTAAAATCATCCACCAACAAAACCAATGGTTTTGGAGTCAAAATCAATCCATTTTTATTGTAATATGAAATGACTATGTGTAATTCTTTATTGCACTTTTCTTACAAAATTTTAATTCAGTCCTTGTTAAAGTATGTATTAAATTTTAAGTGTGTAAGTTGGTATCATCTCCATTTATTGTGATTGATTGTGAAGTTGACTTTCTCCTTTTGGGGTTGAGTAAGAATGATGTGGCATCGCACTTGGAATCCACATCATCCTCTCCCTCCCTCTCCTTTAAAATTCAAATTTCTTCTCTTATTAGAGGATGTTGAAACTTTTCTCTCTCATCCTTGGGTCAATTTTTTCTTTATTGCTGTTAAAACTTGTTTTGTGGAGAGAGTTTGAATTTGTTGTGCATGCTTACACCTTGCTGTGTTTGACTGCATTTTGAGCATTTAAGGAATTACTATTTCGGAAAACAATCTCCACTATGGAGAGGTAGAGTCTTGCCTTTAAAAGAATGTTGTTTTTCCCTTTACTTGCATGCATTTTGAACTGTGTTTGTAATTGCATTCTTGGTTATTTCGGTAGAATGGTTAGGGAAAGAATGTAGGATAAGACTATGGGGTTTCATATGGGGGGCATAAGGGATTTCCTATGGCACTTATTATTATGGAGGGAGTGTTGGCTTGGGTTCCACCTAGGAATAGAAATTTCTTGCATTTCTTACTCTTGGGGGGCATAAGGGAGAAACTTTCAGTGGGTGGGCATAAGGAGGGGTTCGGAGATATAAGGTTTATGGGTTTTGGTATGTTTAATGGCAGTATGCATTTGGTGGATGCCCAATTCCAACTTGGGAGGTATAAGGAGCTCCCCATAGCTCTTGGTCTTATTTTGCTTGCTTGAGGAAGCCTTTGTTTTGATTATATTTATTTGATGTATTTTTGACCTACATCTTACTTTTTTTATACTTTTATGTGAATGTGTAAATGTTCTTTTATGTGAAATAAGCCTATGTTGCCATGTGTTGATATTCATGCTCCTTTTGAATATGGTTGGGGCTTGGGGGCCAATGGGGAAGGATGGATTCTCCTCGCCCATTGGATTTCTTGGTTGGGTGGAGAGCATTACCTTTCCACCCTTCCTTGTTGTGATCAAATGAATAGAAGAAAAAATTAGCATGCTGTTGTTTGGAGAAAGAATTCTATAGTTCTAAAAGTCCCTTCCTTAGAGAAAATTCCATTGTTATCTCCCCACTTGGAGTGGATGAATTTTATTATTATTTTAAAATATGAAGTTACTTGTAATGCAAATAAAATATTGAGACCCATTGGGAATTGTAAAGATTTATTATTCTATTGTTTGTATTTGAAAAGTATGTCTTATAGTTGTAAATTACATAATGAAATTCGAAGAAAGAAATAATTTGTTATGTATTTTTGGAAATCAATATATGAAATACATTCCATTCTCAAATTGTAAGGTTGTATTAAACTAAATTTACTATTTTTTAAATGATATCTCTGTGTGAAAATAAAATACATATAGAAGGAAAGGGAAACATTCTGTTCTCTGCATTTATTTAAAATTTGAAATATCGATTATTGTTTGTGCCCTTGAAATGATTGGATAAATAATTTTATTGTTTAGACAAGAATGGAATGTCTTAGATTAATTGTTGAGAGTGTTTTCCCACGTTGGGAGTAGCAGATTGATTAATAAACCGATTAGTAAATGATCTCTATTTTATCTATAAATCTATTAATTAAATTTATTGAATAAATGTACAGCTCAAAATTATAACTTGTAATTATGATATGAAACATTATAATTCAGATGTAATAAGTCATATTGAACTCAATTTGACCTCAAAATTTAATCAAGACATTTAAGAACTTCATAAAAATCTGATTTTAAAATGTGCTCAACCATTCTCTACCTAGAGTTGCAAAAATATATGAATTGCAAATCAATCCAAAAATTGAACCTTGAAAACAACCATAAACTTACCCAAGACCATTTCTCCATGTTCAGTTTACATATTGAAAAGAAGAAAAATCAAAATTGTACAAAATCTCATAAGTTGGAAAAATTGTCAGTTTTAAATGTGAAACCCTGCAGATTTGTTTCTTAAATTTGACCCTAAGAAATTCATCAAAATCAAGAATTTATGATTTCTATGTAAAGAGGACTCTGGGAGATTTTTGGAAAGTCCTTGTTTGTCCAAAACTAAGTTCTCTATCAAAAGTAATGGCCTTTTGAAGTTTTACTTCAAAATGGCCATCCAAAAATAAATCTAGCTTTATTAAAATAAAAATTTGAACTTTGGAAAAATTTCCCCAAAAAGTACGCAGCCCATAACACTCTCAGCCAATCCGGTCTCACCACCTAGCACTTTGGAGGGAAAAATCTTGTTGAAACTTAACTTTTTGAAAAATTTGTCTTTGGGAAACTTTCCCAATTTTCTCTACAACCCCGCGGCCCCACAACCAATCACATGCTGACATGCGGCTTGGCAGGTGCATAAAATAAATTTTGAAAACTTGAACTTTAGCATTTTGTAAAATTTTCAACTTTTTCTCCACCTCTCCACTGAGCCACGTCCAATCACAGGATGCCACATGGCACTTTTTAGCATGGGCGGAGGTTTGGAGGAAAAATTTCCTTTGGAATATTTTAGGTTTGGACTTTGGGAAAAATTCCCAATTTTTTTCTTGCCACCAATAGGCTCTCGACACGTGGCATGATTTTTCCTTATCGGAGGTGTGCGTTGTTTTTTGCCATTGGGATTTTTGCCTAAAAATTTCTAAATTCTATTATGCCCCACCGGTCCGTGTCTCCCCGCGCCAATTGGAAAGTACCATGTGTGCCCTTCATCGGCCCCGTGGGTACATGTAGGAATTTTGTGCCTTTGTAGAAAAGGAAGAAAAAATCCTCAAATTTCCTCCCCACTCTACCAACCCGCTCAACGGAAAATTTCTCCCTAAAACCTTGTCGCCCCATAACTTGAGTTTTATAAGGAGTTAGGAGGACTTATTTATATGGTTGGAAAGGTGAGTGAATTTCCTATCCAATGGACATGATTTAGGAAATTTTTTATGACTCTGAGTGTGTGAAAAATAAAGTTAAACCCTATAATCCTGTCAGGGTAGGTAGGAGTGAGAATTTACTCTCCTAACCTAAGTGATAAATTTAATCCCTTGTTTTGACCTTGTTCTTGTTGTGAGATGTTGTAGATCCATTTATACAAGTCAATATTAATTGTTAATCCTTATCTGGTTTGCAATAACTATGATCTTGTAACCTTCATTGCAAACACCCTTAACAAATAAAAATTATTCCATAATTTTCCTAACTAAACCTAGTACCTTCTTGGTCTCCAATGTTAGTTTGAAGCAGGCATTACAAGAAAGATTTTTTTCTCAATACTAATTGTTACAAGAAACTATCACATAGAAATATTAGAGGTTTATAAAAACCAATATCCATTTCATCACTCGAAATACAAACGAAAAGCCAAAATTGAACTCAACTATTAAGTTTTTGTAGCTTCCCAAGACTGTAAAAATGGCTAACAAGGCTCCTAGAGGGGTTACGAAATGTTCTCAAAAAACCCTGTGAGCTCATCCCATGCTTCAAAGTAGTAACCTACATGAAAAGGTATGCATTCAAAGCTTAAGTTGCCCATTTCAAGGTTTGGAAAGATGTCTTGTGAGTCTTCAAAAAATGTAATTTATTCACTTTTACAAGTAAAATATTGATGTGTTTAATTGAAGGCTCACTCTCAACTCGCCAACTCAACTGGCATAATTATCTAGTCTTGTTACTATGGCTTACCAAATTTCTTACGACATGGTTTGAGAGTGTGGGTGTTGAGTTGATTAATTAAAAGGTTTAATGGGAAGAATTAATTTTTTCTATAGTTTTTACTTCAATTTTTTTAATTAAACTGAAGGATTACCCTTACTTTTATTAAAATTTCAATATCATTGTAAAAAGGAAAAAATAGAAATATAAAAATTATGCAAGATGAGGGTGAGAAAACCAAGCCTCTTAATCCGAGCTGATGATGAGTTACACAAGGTTCTCTAAGTAATTTTATTACTATTCCGCAAAAGCTCCACGTTAAGGCATTTCGTCAAGGAATTCTTAGGATTTGACTAAGCTTCAATGTTTTGCATTCATGTCCTCTGAGGAATTTTCAATAACCTCTGACAAGGATCCCCTATGTTTTGCATTGATGAATGTCTAAAACCAACTCAAAATTCTCCTTAGTATGGTTGGGAGGAAACTAAAAAATGCTATGGAGTTTTGTTGTATGGTTGTCAACTATTCTCAAGACATTTTAAAAAGCTCCTCCTTTCTTATCAAGCAATATTTTCCATCCAAAAAACTTCATTTCCTTGAGACATGTTTTTTTCAAATAGTCTACAAGTATAACACAATCTTTTTTTTAAAAATCCCTGGGCATCCACACATTTGGCAAAAACCTAGGCATTTTTTATCCATCCCCTTTTTTCTATTTCAGGTCTATAGTAGTAGAATATTCCTCTCTATTTCATTGACCTCCTTAATTTTGAATGGAAAAAACATGCCTTATTTTGCATATGTGTCTAATAGAAGAACATAGAATGTAACATCTTATAGAACTCGTGTAGGTAAAAGATTTGAAGGAAAATTACTAAATAATTTTATCCCCCTTTATTCTTATGCGATCTGCAAGAACCAAGGAAAAAAATCCATACAACCTCCATAGGATTAAGTAGCATATTGATGAAAAATGTTTAGAGTTTCCTCAAGGAATTTGGAATGTCCAAGACTGCCAACCATGCTCTAACCCTACACTTCCTAGAGAGTGCTTTCACATTGAGCACTACAACCACAACACCCTACTAAAATCCCTTCCATTATGCTTTGATGGCATAAAAACTCTATTCATCATCTCCCATTTAGATGGAGGTTGAGATATTACGAGAAAATGTTTTTGAATTTTTTTTTACATCTGTATGTTGCACTTTGGAAGATTCCAAAGACGCTATAAGAATTTTTTTTATGCATACACTGTAACTATATCACTCCATGAGGTAACATTTAGATGCATCATTTCTTTGGAAAATAAAAAAACAACCACCATTTTGTGCATATCCTGAAATCAAAACATTTCATGAGACCATTCTTCTTTGGCACTTTTTCAAACCGTTCACCTGCATAGTTGGGTGTCTAAGTGCAAGATTTAAAGATTCAAAATTGGCATGGTTGGGAGAGGGGGAATTGGTGTAAAAGTAAAAATATTTGGAATGAGGTGTTTATTGTTAGGTTTGGAGGTCGGTGTAAATGCCTTGTGGAGATGTCCATTCTTGGAGCACTCTGTTACCTAACATGTCTTCCAAATGTCCCTTCTTCCACCTGCTCACCTACCTCATTTTCCTCTCTGCCATTACAATTTCACATCACCCCTTTTTATTTTAATATTTTGATATACCATTATAGATTTCCTTATTAATATTCATGTAAGACATTTAACTTAGCTAACATTTAATATTAAAGCATTTACAACTTTATTATTATTTTCTTTTAATCTTAAAAAATTTCCGTTTTCCATTCTATTGGTTGTCAAACATGCACATGTGTTTCAGATCTAAAAGAACTAATTTGTTTGAGACAAAAATGGACCCATCTCCAATTTTTGGGACCTTTCAATCTTAAGATGAGCCTCTGGAGAAGGTCAGTTCCTTTATCTATTTCTACTTCTACTATTACTCCTAATGCGAGAAGGAAAAACTAAACTAAAAATTCTAAGGGGCCAAGGATAAAAGGATAATAGAAAGAAAAATAAAACTAAAAGGGAGGTGATAGCACCAGAAAAAGAGGGATGAACACTATCTATTATGAGTGAAAATGAAGGAGAAAGCATGAGGGAAGGCTACGTATGCATAACACAAACCAACAAGCATTTCCATGATCAATTTTATGAAACACAACTAGAAAGAGAATTTTAAGGGATTTAAAGTGACACAACAAACATGAAATGCAAGAGGGAGGCCAGAAAGAAGAATATAAACATGCTAAGCTAGAAAATATCAATAAAATGATGTTTCTATAACTTATAAGGATGTAAAGTTTGTTACAATGGCACAAGAGGCCAGTTCCCAAATACACGAGTAAGATCTAGAGGTCTGTGAATCAAAATAATAATATATGAAGTCCTTAGCAGAATGCGTAAGGACCAAAATTTCCAGCTTTAAAAAATAGCCCACATCTTACATTTATAGATGAATCGATGGAAGAAAAAGAAGAGGAGGGAAAACTTGAATTTGAAATAGAACCACCAAAAAGAAGCATTCAATGCTTACAAATCTATCAAATGCATTTCCCCAAGTCTATTTAGCATGTTGGAGAAACAAGTAAGGAATATCAGATCAAATTGAGTGGTTGGAGTAATCAGATATGATCATCGATTCCCAGATTTATGTTTTCCCATTTCTCACCTACCAGATCCACCAAAACTTTGAATTTGAATATCAAACAATGTAACGTACGTCAAAAAATATCAATTGACACTAGGTGCGTGCTGATCAAAGATTTGTAGAAAAATATATGGTTGTCATAAAATTTTCAGATTCGTCTTCACACTTAAGACATGTGGCATGTGATGATTGACTGAAAGGATGGATATATGTACAAATTGTTTTTCCATTTCTACCAAGTTTCACTTACTAATTTTTTGTAAGGATTTAGATCCTAGATGACGTAATTTGATTGGTTTCATGTAACACACTTAAGCTTCTCAGATGATTGCATGGAACAAGAAGGCATAACAGAAGGCATGAAGGCATTCATGTAGATGAATAAAGTGTGGGAAGAAAAAAGAGAAAGGGCGGGTGCAAAGGTGACATGCGTGGGAGAAATGCCCAAGGAGAAATGCATGGTCAAGGAAAAACTATTACAAAATAATATGTGGTCCACGAGGAGAGGGTGTGCAAGAGGTCCAGGGACTTAGCCTAATATTGGGAAGTAAGTCCAAGGTGTGTGTGAAGGGTAAATGCATAGAAGGTGTATAGAAGCTGGAAAAACATAACAAAGATGAAAAAGAAAAGAAGAACGCATGGAAAGAAGGGGCATGCAAGGTGTGCAGGGAATCTGCAGCCATGGATATGTGCCAAAGAGGAAATTGAAGTGTGCGCTATCCTACAATGAAGATCTCATAGCTAGAATATGTATGTGAATTTTCCAAATAACTAGGAGAGTTATTTGTATAATAGTTTTTGTGACTTTTGGGGCCATCTTCCTACTAGATGAAGGGGATTGGTAGCCTATAACATCCATTGAGTATGGGATTTTTCTATGTAATCATGAATCTCTGATATGGGATATTGAAGAACTACCCCTAAAGTCACTTTAAGGATAATTTCTTAACTCCATTACGAATCCTGCAAAACTTTTGGAAGATAACCAACATCTTAGAACCAAAATAAGAGTGTGTGCAAGAAGCACGTGAGAAGAAAGAACTATGTATAAATAAAAAATGTGTGCGCAACGCACTTGGAAGAATTGAAACTACTCTAGTATATACAAAATGATGCAGGAAAAATAAAAGGAAGGGTTTGAGATAGATCCCATTTACTAGGATTTACAGTGCACCTCCATAAAGATGAGTTATCTTAGAAGAGTGAGCCTCCTTTCCTAAACTGATGATGTATGGGCCAATCCTAAGTGGATTGAAATTTGAATAACATCCTAGTTTAGCTCTGTGAGCAACTCATTTCAAGGACAAGTCCCCAAATTTGAAATTTTAAGGTATATCCTTTCTGTCAAACAACTTCTTTATTGCTTGTTGATGTTGTTGTAGCTTGATCATGATAGAGTTATTTGATTCTTCAAGACTAACTGGTTCTTCCTTTCTGATTTCTCTCTAGTCTACACATTCAAATTCCAGCTACTGGGAAAGTGCTAATGAGTTAAACTGAAGTGTCAAAGGAAGAGTACCATCCTTTCCATAGACAAGCTTGTAAGGAGAAGTTCCTATTGCCTTTTTAACTGTTCTTCTATCTTTCGAGAGAGCTTCTAAGACATTTGTTTGCCATTATTTTTGGTTGATATTCATTGTGCACTTCATGATTCTGATTAGGTTTTTGTTTGTTGACTATGTCAGACCATTTCCTTGGGGGTAATAGTTGGAAGAATTCTTCAGATAGATGACTATTTTTAGAGCCCAATTAGTGATTTTATTGCCAAGGAAGGATTTTACATTATCAGAGATAATGGTTTGAGGAATTCCAAACCTTGGCATGATACCTTTGATAAATTCAAGGATGACCAACTCAGTTGATACCTTGAGTGTGACAACTTATTTCCATCTAGTGAAGTAGTCTGTAGCTATCAGCACCCACTTGTGTCCAGCACTTGAAGGAGGATTCAACATTCCTATGAAGTCAAGACCCCATTGTGTAAAAGGTTGATCCAATTATATTGGTTTACAGGGAAGCACTGCCAATTTATTATTTCCTATAAAGAAAGTTCATTCCTTGAATTTTTGACCCACTTGTGTACATCTACAAATAGGGTGGGCTAAAATATATCTACCACTAGGATTTTAATTTTTTTAGTCTTGGCATAGAAGTTTGAACAAGAGAAACCATCATGTAATTATGCTAACACATTTTCAGTCTATGCATCATTGATACACCTTCACAGCATGCCATCAAGATTATTCTTGAAAAGAAGACCATCAATAAACATTTATGGGATAGATTACAACCTTAGATGTCTTCTCTTTGCTTTATTCAAACTAGGAGGATATGCACCCTCAGAAAGGAACGTGATCATGTCCTTCATCCAGTCGCATGTGCCATGGGCTTCATTCTATTAAATTTATGCACGTGAGAGGCCTTCATCTAAAAAAATGAAGTATAAAGTTCATTTTGTGAGTCTTCATCATGTTGTTTTAAGAGTGTGCTACCTCTTACGAGTGTTGTGGATTTGATGGTAAAATCATACTCCATTATTTTAGTCACCCATCATGCCCACTTCTCAATGATTATTTCTCCCATGATAAAGTCTCTAACAGAAAAGTGGGAGACTAACACCTTGATATGATTTGTGGTGAGCATACTCTTGAACTTCTTAAGCATGCACATGATGGCATAGAAGTTTTTCTCCACGTGACTGTATCCTAATTCTTAATCCTTTAGTGGCATATAGATAAATGATAAAATCTTTGGCATAATCCAAGTTGATGAGTGTTGGCATGCACGAAATCTCTTGCTTGATCTTGTTGAAGCTTTCCTTTCCTTATGTTATCCATTTGGAAGCTATGTCTTTCTTGAGCATGAGGGTGATGGGGCTTACTAGTCTTCTAAAGTAAGGGATGAATCTCCTAACAATGTTGATCTTTCCAAAGAAGGATTGTAAGGATTTCTTATGTGCCAGTAGGGAGAGGGCCATGACGGCTAATACATCCTCAGAGTCAATTATTATGCCATGCTTTGAAACTACATGACCCAAGATCTTTCCCTGCATCACCGAAAAATTGCATTTCTTGGGGTTGAGAGACACCCTAAAATTTTTGCATCTCTCAAATACTTTCTCTAGGTGTGTCATGTGATCAGCACTTTACTTTGAGAAGATTGTAATGTCATCAAGGTAGACTAAGATGAACTCATTAATATATCCTTTAAAGGAAATATCCATGTCGCGATGAAACGTTGTGCCTATGTTTGATATACTGAAGGGCATCTTCTGATATGCATATTTACCCCATTTTGTTCTAAACAATGTTTTGAATTGATCCTTTCCTTGACTAGGAGTTGATTGAATCATAAATCTCCATCCAGCATTGAGAATATTTATGCATTGGCCACAATCTTTAGAATCTTCTATGTAGAAGGATAAGTATGACTATCCTTTAGAGGTGCCTTGTTCAAATCTCTGAAATCGACATAGATTCTAATTTCACCATTTTCTTGCACACCGAAACTAGATTCACAACCAAGATAGAGTACTTGATCAGCAATATTATATTAGCCTCAATGAATTTTTTTAACTCCTTTCTCATGAGGGAAGCTATCTTTGGATTGACTAGTCACTACTTTTTTTTGATGGGATTGATACAGGGATCAAGGTCAACGGAGTGTTGAGCAACACTTGGATCAAAACCTCTAAGGTCTTCATACACCCATGAGAAGATGTCACTAAATTTTTGGTAGAGATAAATGAACGCCTTATTTTCATCATGTATGCAAGCTTTACTAAGAAATAACTCCTTCCCACGTGCAATAATGACTGGGGAGTAGTCTTCTTGTGTGGCACACATATACTTTTCTTCACCCTTGAACTTATCATCAGGGCTATAAATTTAATCTAAGGTGACCAGCCCTTTAGATAACTTATTTGTCTCTAGCTAAATTACTTGGTCACCATAGGTGTCATGTAAGTCATCTTGAATGCTTGATGAGAACTTAGCCTCATTCTAATGAACTGGATGATCTACATGTCACTATCAAATGCTTTCTAGCTAATGTTATTTTCTGGAATGGATGGTCTAATCACCATCTTGATGTGCTGAGTTTTTCCTTTGACAAATTCATCATCAAGGGAGATTTGTAAACCAAGTGTTACCATCTGATTAGCTTCTTTATTCAACTTACATAGCACTACCAGTAGGTTTATAACATCAAAGTTCTCAAGGAGGTCCCAAACTCTTTTCTTATAAGATTTGAGAAGTTTATTCTTTGTTGCGTAGTTATCCAAAATTCACCCCCAGGGTAAATTTTGATAACATGCATTAAATTCTCAAGTCCCAGGAAAATAGATTGATTCAGGGCAAAAAATCATGTTTCTAGGGTCCCCTCAGATATTTTCTAGCTCTCCTGTCTAGGTAGAAAAGAGAAAGTTCTAAGAAAAGGTGAAAAATTTGCAGAAAACAAGCTTGGGCCAGGAAAAATCATGAAAAATGGCTAAGTCCTAGTCCTTGCAATAGTAGGGACAGTAGGGAAATTTGGGCGCGAATTGGCCGAAAGGCCGCCAGGCAGTCTATAGAGCAAAGGAACATCCAGGCCGTCGGGACGCGTGGGATGCGGAAAGCCAGTTCGACCGAAGGAGAAGAAAAATCGACTAACTGCTAAGCGGCACCGTTGGGACATTTGGGCCGTGAGGATGCGAAGGACGCGAACCGCCTGGATCGGCCGAAAAGGATAACTTTCACACTAGGACAGTTGGAACAAAGGGACGTGGAAGACACAGCTAGCTAAGAAAGCTGAGCGCCAATTAGATCATGCCACGTGTCACTGACAAAAAGGGACATCGAAGCCCATTTCGGGTGGATCAGAAGTTTTTGTCCTAGATAGCACTAGGACAACCGGGCCGTGAGGATGCGAAGGAAGTGAAAAGCCGGTAGACCCAGAGACCAATCAAAAGAGGACACATGTCCAATAGAACAGGGAAGCACAGAGCTAGGGGAGGAGTTAAAAAATTTGAAAAAGTTTCGGTCAAAAAGCTAAAAATTAAAGGAAGACCCCGCGCCCCTGTCCTCCAATCTATGCATGCCACGTGTCTTCAATGGCGGGGGCGTGGGGAAAAAGTGAAAAACTTTCCAAAATCATCAAAAAGGTCAAAATTAAAGGGAAAATCCGTGGGTAAGCGAAAGGAGAGAGAATTACACATCCAATCAGCACTTGACACGTGTCATCTAGGTGGCAGAGCACGGGAAAAAACTTTCAAAATACATTTTCACCTGTTTTGTGCCCTAAATCTTCAGATCTCCATATATTTTGATCCAGAGCTTGAATTTGCACGTTCTTTATATCAACGGAAAGATTATGAAATTCTCTACATGATTCTAGGGTTAATCTTGAATTTTGGTGTAGACTGGAGAGAGAAAGTTGAGAAACAGATTTGACACGTGTTCATGGCCATGAAGTGACATTTCAGCAACTAGTTTTAATGCAGAATGGGTCGCATTCTCCTGCAAATCGGTCAAATGATAGGGTATGGGTTTGTAAGGTCCCCCATGCCATTTTAATGCATCTGCAGTAAAGGAGGAATGGGCTCTCATGTTTTTGTATGTTTCTATCTCCTGGGCTTGACCCATGCAATGTAAAAGCCACATTTGGCTCATTTTCAAAGGGGGAACATTTTTGGGCATAGAACTTCCTATTTCACCTCCAGCAAGTGATTTTTTTGAAGAATCAGACCTCTCCAAAGACTGTAATAGTTTTTACCTCTCTGAGGTTGTAATGCAGTGATTTTGACACTGGAAATGATAATGCAAGCCTTGTGAATGGTTTTCAGTCCTTTGTTTGTATTATTTGCTTCATTTCAGATCCTAAATTATATCTTATCAATATGTGTATGTTTTATGTTGCAATCTCTAGTTTGTGTCTATTTACATGACAGACATTTTTCACCACTCCTTTTGGTGCATCACCACCTTTAGTTAGTTTCATTTTGCATTTATATCCCTTTCTCCTTGCAGTGTAGAGTAGGATTAGTATCTAAACCTCTGTAGTTGTGCAAAATATAGATCTAAATCAGAGGAGCTTTGAAGAACAAGCCTATAATCTGGAGATTCCTCTCTTAGTTTCACAAGTCCCACACTTGGAGAGAGGTTTCCATGTTATCCAATCACACTGGATGCTAGAGTGATCAACCTAGAAGCCTGATCTACATCTAGGTGTGTTGTGAGTCTGCAACAACAGTTTTGGCACACCCGCTGGGACTAGAGGTCTCATTTTTATCGCAGTAAAGTTGATGTGCATCTGCTGTAATTTTCTTGCTTAAAAATAGCTATTATTTGCATATCTGGCGACTCCAATGGGAAGAATCGACTAGTTTTGGCAGTGCAGGCCTAAAAACTCATGAGAAGAATCACCACAAGGTCAAGAGTTGGAGAAGAAGTGTTATTTGAGTACCTGCAATTATCTCCAAGAAGAAGGCAAAGATGAAGAAGGATTCAAATGTCTCCATCTCCACCAAACAGATATCTCTCAACTCCTCCACTTGGTAGGCCTTTCATTCAGTCAACAAGGGTTTAAGACCAATCAGAATGGCTCAAAACAATCCCTATGTCAACTTCACAGGTAGCAGCCCACTTTCCCTCAATGCACAACATCCAGTTCCTATTGCAGCCTTGAAGAACATCCCCTACTTCACTGGAGAAAATCATACTACTCCAGGTGATCATGTTAAAGATATTGCTATCCTTTGTGCGATCCATGAAATCAATGAAATGTAAGTGGCTGTCAAGTTGCTGACATATTCATTCAAGGGTAAAGCATTACAATGGTTTAGAAGCCTTGGAGCTGGTTCTATCACAAATTAGAATCAGCTATGTATAGAACTTCATGAGCAATTTGGAGAGAAAGGAGACAACTTGTCTCTTTTGGAGCAGCTGACAACTATCAAGAGAGCTCCCAATGAGCATCTGACCGATTTAAACTTCAGATTTCAAAAGACTTGGGAGAGAAATCCAGTGGCAGTTAGGCCAACAGCAGAAGGTGCTTTTCTCTACTATCTCAAAGCTTTAAATTCTAATATTTCTATGTTAATTCAGTCCATGGGAGGCATAACTATCCCTATGGCTTATAACATTGCCATTAGGGTGGAAAACTGTTTGATCCAAGCTAGCAAACTTGCCCCTAGACCTCCCATGCCACTATTTCCAAGTTTAGAGAATCCAAACACCAGTTAAGCACCTAATTTGGCTCCTTCTCCCACTCCTAGAAATCAGAGTTCAAATGAAGCTTCCACTTCATCTCCAAGTGCCCCAAATGAGCTTCAAGAGGTCATGAAGCAATTGCAAAACCTAGGCAATGAGCTGGTTACTCTCAAGAGGTAGCAAGCCCAAGGTTTCAAACCTTCTTATTAACCCCAGGCTATGCCTAATAGGCAGCCATACTAATCACAAAGGCCTCCTAATCTAGTTGCAAATATGAATCAAACAAGGCCTCCTGCTAGTAGACCATTCCAACCCTATAATCCAAATGCCATATCTTCCTCTAAGGCATTGGTGCCAACACAAAACAACATTACTCAGGAGTATGATTTGTGTTTTCCATGCAATGAGCCTCATAACCAATCCATGTGCTTCAATGGTGCTTTGAATCAAGCACTAATGGTGACAACTACTGGTGTGGAGAGTGAGAGCAGTCAAGGAAGCAGTCAACAACAAGAGACATTCCAACAGCAATCAGCCCCAAATGACACCACATTGGTGAACTGGCAAGTAGAAGATTTTTGTGGCATGAATCAAGCAGTTTCTCAAGGTGTTGCAGCCAACATAAGGTCAAAAGGGAGGAATTTGGGTGAAGAACAGCCATTAGCCCCAACCAATCCACAACCTTCCACGATTCCACAAATGGTTGGCAAGCAAAGTCCAGTTTCAAATGTACAAGGGCAGCCAAGAACAGCCCCTAGGCCAACTCAAATACCAGTTGTTGCTGCCCACGTGCAAGGAGTAAATGTGCAAACCAAGGGACAACAAAGAGATCCTTCATCTCCACTCAACATCATTGATCAGATGAAGAAGACAAACGTCAATATATCAATGTGGGAATCCCTATCTATCCCAGGACAAAGAGATCTGCTACAGGCTTCCATGAAAGACTGGCTAACTTCGAATCAGCAAGTTCAGATGCAAGATAAAGTGCTTACAAATGCTGCCTAGCCTGAGGGAAATCACGGAGGACAGCAAGGTAAAATGTTGAAGCCCCCTCCTTTCTATGTTTCATTAATCATTAGAAATCAGCTAGTGCACAATTGCATGATTGATTCTGGAGCAAGTAGTTCTGTCATGCCCAAACAAATAGTTGTTCAGCTATGGCTCCAGTATGAAACAACATCCAAAGGGGTAGTGCAGTTAGATTGGACAGCAGTAGCAACAGTTGGAGTGATTAGAAACTTGAGTCTTACTTTGCATGCATGTCCAAATGTTGTTGTTTTACAAGATGTATCATTCATAGACCTTCCACCACTCTTTTCCCTTTGCTTGTCAAGGGACTTTATAGCCAAGATTGGAGGATATTTGTCTGTTGATTGGTCACACATGCTGTTCAAAACAAGGTATGGAACTAAGGCTACAATCAGGTCATAACCTATTGTAAATTTCCACATTGAGCCTTACACTCCAAGTGAGATCAATGCCAATTGCTCAGCATTTGACCAAGAAGATCACCAAAGCACTGATGAGGCTGACACCAAGGTTTGAATCATCCTAGATCTCACTCTTGATGAATGGGCAAGCAAGATCCATGCATTTGATCCTTATCAAGAAGTGGAAGAATCTGAGCTAGGGGTCTATTGCATAAACGAAGAAAGTCATCCTATTCCTAGCATCACCAAGCCAGATCATAAGGACAAAAATGAAGTATGGAAATTGTTCTTTGATGGGTCAAGGAGTAGACAAGGTGCAGGAGGAGGGGCTATGCTCATTTCACCACAAGGTATAAAGTATTACTCAACCTTCTGTTTTCAGTTTTCTTGCTCAAACAATACAGCTGAGTATGAAGCCTTAATTCATGGACTGCACTGGGCAAAGAAGAAAGGCATAAAAAATTTACAAGTATTTGGTGATAGTGAGCTGATCGTAAACCAAGTCAAAGGAAAAAATGCTGCCAAAAATGATCTATTGAAGAACTAAAAAAATCGGGTATGGGATCTTATTGAAGATTTTGAGGCTTTTAGCATCAAGTCCATCCCAAGAAAAAAGAATGAAGCCACTGACAGGCTAGTAGCAATTGGGGCTGTATTTGATGTTGTAGAAAGTATCAAAATTGAAAAATCTCAGCCTCATATCAAATTGGTTGTGAGACCAGTTGTTCCGGATAACAATACAAGTTGGTAAGTCTTCGAGATGATCAGAAAATTGTTAATTTCCTACAAGAAGAAGCTGAGTTCTCCGCTAGGAATCAAGACAAGTTGCAGCAGCAGTATGGTGACCAAGTGGTGTAGCTGAGAACTAACAAATTAACAAAAGGCCTCATAACCTTTGAGTCAATCTTCAACCTGAATGATCAGTTCCGGAAGGAGAAAGTGAACATTCAAGTAAAGGGTGAGGATTTAGAGTCTATTGTAGTGGAAGAAGGCAAAACATTGCAAATTGGCAAAGTAAGTACCTCACAAGAGAAATCTAATTTCATTCAGCTTTGTCAAGAGCTCCCAGATGTCTTTGCTTGGACTTACAAAGATCTAAGAGGTTTCAACCCAAAGTTGGCACAACATACTATTGAGCTGGATCCAGAATCCAAGCCTGTCAGGCAAAAGAAAAGGCTAGTCAATCCCCATATTGAACCTCTCATGAGAAAAGAGTTAAGTAAGCTTATTGAGGCCAGTATCATCTTCCCCATCAAACACTCAAGTTGGGTTGCAACCTTGGTGCTAGTCAGAAAGAGAAATGGAGAAATAAGATTGTGTGTGGACTTTCATGATCTAAATAGAGCATCACTCAAAGATCATTATCCGCTTCCATCAATGGAACAAATATTGTAGGTTGTAGCTGGTTCAGAAAGGTTTTCATTACTAGATGGATATTCAGGCTATAATCAGATAGTGGTGAAGGAAGAAGATGAATTCAAGATGGCCTTCACTACAAAATGGGGCACATATGCTTACAAGAAGATGCCATTTGGACTGTCGAATGCCAGAGCAACATTTCAACAAGCTATGGATATGGCATTCAAAGGCTTAATCAACAAGATAGTGCTGGTATACCTAGACGATATCACTGTCTTCTCAAAAAATGCAGCAGACCACCTCTCTCATTTGAGACAAGTGTTTCACAGGTGTAGAAGGTTCGGAGTGTCTTTGAATCCTAAGAAGTGCATATTTCTTGCACATGAAGGAAAGCTCCTTGGCCATATTGTCTCTAAGGAAGGATTAGCAATTGATCTAGAGAGGGTTGAAGCCATAAGAGCACTACCATTTCCGAGTCACAAGAAAGCCCTTTAGAGTTTCTTGGGAAGGATAAACTTTGTTCGGAGGTTTGTCCCAAATTTTGCAGCCCTAGTCAAGCCCATCAACAAAATGTTAAAGAAGAGAATGGCTTTCAAGTGGACAACAGAAGGCAAGGAGATTTTTGAAGCAATCAAAGAAGCCATATCCCAAGCACCAACTCTCATCAACCCAAACTTCTCCAAGGATTTCATCCTCTATGCATTTGGAGGGAATGACACTATCTCTGCCATTTTGGTACAACAGAACAAAGATAATGATGAGAAGCCAATTGCCTTCTTCAACCAGAGCCTAGATGACTGTGAGGTGAGGTACTCTTTTATTGAAAAGCATGTACTTGCAGTAATCAGAAGCTTGAAGAAATTCAAGCATTTAGTCTCAAACAACAAGGTCCAGTTGTTGGTCTCACATGCTGGGGTTAAGGACTTCCTCCTCAACAAGGACTTGAATGAGAAAAGGGCACGTTGGATCACCTGTGTCATGGAGTATGACATTGAGATAAAAATCACCAAGCTGGAAAGAGGGAAAGGATTGTGTGAGCAGCTTGTTTTGGGGAAGCAAAAAGTAGTATGCAATGAAGAAGAGGCTGTTTTGACAGTCCAAGACAGCCATGAGCCAAGTGGCAAGCAAGAAGAAGACAATGCTACCTCCACTCCTTGCTTGACCCAAGGTATTGTGCACTTCCTAGGTACAGGCCTATGCCCTCCAGAAATGAACAAGACTCAAAGGAGACACTTCAAACTGCAGGCTTTCCCGTATGCCATTGTTGATGGAGTTTTGTACAGGAAAGATGTGAATGGAGTGCTGCTAAGATACATTAGCACAAATCAAATTCAAAGGGTGTTAGAAGAGTTTCATGGTGGACCAGTCGGTGGTCACTTTGCACCAAGGGTGATAGTTCTAAAAATCATGAAGGCTGGCTATTATTGGCCTAAGATCTTCAATGATTACTATGCATGGATCAAGAGGTGTAAGAACTGTGCATTCTTCACAGGAAAAGAGAGACTCGCTGCCCTTCCATTACATCCAATCTCAGTTGACCAGCCATTCATGCAATGGGGTTTGGACTTCATTAGAGTCATTAATCCCAATTCAAGCCAAGGGCACAAATGGATTTTGACAGCCACAGACTATTTCACCAAATGGACAGAAGAAGTAGCACTCAAAGAGGCAAACGAGTCTAGCATCTTAGACTTTTATGAAGGGATAACAACCAGATTTGGTGTGCCTACTACAATAATCTCTGATAATGCGTTGGCATTCATTGGATCTAAGGTGACTGAGTGGGCTGTCAAGAATGGTATCTACCTAAGCACTTCATCAAACTATTACCCTCAAGGTAATGGCCAAGCCGAGTCTACAAACAAGAACTTGTTGAGGATCATTAGGAGGACTCTTGACAAGAATTAGAGGTCTTGGCATACCAAACTGAAATCATCCTTATGGGCTGATAGGATAACTCCCAAAAGATCCACAGGTAACTCTCCATTCAGGATTTTCTAAGGAAGAGAGGCAATCTTGCCCATGTCACTTGAGTTGCCAACATTGGAACTCATGAAGTAGCTGGAGTTGCTTGAATTTGAGTCCATGGAGGTGAGGTATGTAGAGTTGATGGAGCTGTAAGAGATAAGAAATCAGGTATTCCAAGCAATGGAAAAGGATCAAGCTTTGATCAAGAATACCTTTGATAGAAATGCCAAGGATAGATCTTTTCAAGTTGGAGATCTAGTGTTGAAATCAGATGTGGACAGAGCAAAACTGGGAAGGCATTCAAAATTTGATGCCATTTAGAGTGGCCCATATATGGTCATGAAGTGCAAGAATAGCAATGCTTTCCATTTGGCCTCATTGGATGGTGAAGAACTGCAGATTCCAGTCAATGGAATCTATCTCAAGCGTTGCTTCTAAAGGGAGATTCACTACCTTGTAAATATTAGATCAGATTTTCATTCCTCCAAGTGCTTGTGCACATTGTTTTGTTGTAGGTTAGTTTTGTTTTCCCTAAGTGCTTTGGCACAGCTTGCTGTCCATGGAGATGCTTTGCAATCCTTGCTTTCATCAGGTGATATTCCATCTTCCTCCTTACACATCCTGAGTCAGTTAGGGGTTCTAAATTGAATATTTTATAACTCCATGCTCAATGGACTACTTCATGGCTACTGGTATCTTCTACTTAGCAGGCAGGCAACCCCGCTGAGTCACCAAATTTTTATCCAAAATTCACCCCTAGGGTAAATTTTGATAACATGCATTAAATTCTCAAGTCCCAGGAAAATAGATTGATTCAGGGAAAAAAATCATGTTTCTAGGGTCCCCTCAGATATTTTCTAGCTCTCCTGTCCAGGTAGAAAAGAGAAAGTTCTAAGAAAAGGTGAAAAAGTTACAGAAAACAAGCTTGGGCCAGGAAAAATCATGAAAAAAGGCTAAGTCCTAGTCCTCGCAACAGTAGGGACAGTAGGGACATCTGGGCGTGAATCGGCCAAAAGGCCGCCAGGAAGTCTGCAGAGCAAAGGAAAATTTGGGCTGTCGGGACGCGTGGGACACGGAAAGCCAATTCGGCCGAAGGAGAAGAAAATCGAATAACTGCTATGCGGCACTGTTGGGACATTTGGGCCGTGAGGATGCAAAGGATGCGAACTGCCCGGATCAACCGAAAAGGATAAATTTCACACTAGGACAGTTGGAACAAAGGGACGCGGATAGCCGAGAAATCTGAGAGCCAATCAGATCATGCCACGTGTCACTGAAAAAAAGGGAGAGGGAAGCCCATTTCGGGCAGATCGGAAGTTTTTGTCCCAGACAGCACTGGGATAGCCGGGCCATGAGGACGCGAAGGACGTGAAAAGCCGGCAGACCCAGAGACCAATCAAAAGAGTACACGTGTCCAATGGAACAGGGAAGCACAGAGCTTGGGGAGGAGTTAGAAAATTTGGCCAAGTTTCGGTCAAAAAGCTAAAAAGTAAAGGAAAACCCTGCGCCCCTGTCCTCCAATCTATGCATGCCACGTGTCTTCAGTGGCGGGGGCGCAAGGAAAAAGTGAAAAATGTTCCAAAATCATCAAAAAGGTCAAAATTCAAGGGAAAACTTGCGGGTAAGTGAAAGGAGAGAGAATTATGCATCCAATCAGTGCTTGACACGTGTCATCTAGGTGGCAGAGCACGGGAAAAAACTTTCAAAATACATTTTCACCTATTTTGTGCCCTAAATCTTCAGATCTCCATATATTTTGATCCAGAGCTCGGATTTGCACATTATTTATATCAACAGAAAGCTTATGAAATTCTATACATGATTCTGGGGTTAATCTTGAATTTTGGTGCGGAATAGAGAGAGAAAGTTGAGAAATGGATCTGACACCTGTTCATGGCCAGAAGTGACATTTCAACAACCATTTTTAATGCAGAATGGGTCGCATTCTCCTGCAAATCGTTCAAATGACAGGGTATGGGTTTGTAAGGTCCCCCATGTCATTTTAATGCATCTGTGGTAAAGGAGGAATGGGCTCTCACATTTTTGTACATTTATGTCTCCTAGGCTCGACCCATGTAATGTAAAAGCCAGATTTGGCTCATTTTCAAAGGGGGAACATTTTGGGCATAGAACTTCTTGTTTCACCTCCAGCAAGTGATTGTTTTGAAGAATCAGACCTCTCCAAAGACTGTAACAATTTTTATCTTTCTGAGGTTGTAATGCAGTGATTTTGACACTGGAAATGATAATGCAAGCCTTGTGAATGGTTTTCAATCCTTTGTTTGTATTATTTGCTTCATTTCAGATCCTAAATTATATCTTATCAGTCTGTGTATGTTTTATGTTGCAATCTCTGGTTTGTGTCTATTTGCATGATAGAAATATTTCACCACTCCTTTTGGTGCATCACCACATTTAGTTAGTTTCATTTTGCATTTCTATCCCTGTCTCCTTGCAGTGTAGAGTAGGATTAGTATCTGAACCTCTGTAGTTGTGAAAAATATAGATCTAAATCAGAGGAGTTTTGAGGAACCAGCCTCTAATCTAGAGATTCCTCTCTCAGTTTCACAAGTCCCACACTTGGAGAGAGGTTTCCATGTTATGCAATCACACTGGATGCTAGAGTGATCAACCTAGAAGCTTGATCTGCATCCAGGGGTGCTGTGAGTCTGCAACAACAGCAGTTGTTGCTAACCTATTGTATAACCAATCATGTCTCCACAAATATCTACAATGCCTTAATCTTCTTCTTTTCAGTAATAAAAAAACCATGTACTAGCGCTTCATACTCTGCCACATTATTAGCACATGTGAAATTCAACCTATGTGTGAAAAGTAATTTCTCATCCTTAGGGAAAATAAAAATAGCTCCCACTTTTGTGTCATTTCAGATTCTAGATCCATCAAAGTATAACTTCCACAGACTAGGGTTCTCTTAACTTTTTTTGAGCATGTGTTGCTACAACACATCTTCTTCTTCAAGGAGGTAGTAAGTACCAAGCCCAGTTTCATAATCTTCCAGTTCTTAAGCATGTGGATCAAATTCATGGTGCATTTCCACCCATTCATCAAGTACTACATCAGGAATAGAAGGTGGAAGAGGTTTCTCTTTAGAAACTAAAAACTTTTCTTCTTGGATTAAACAATTGACTTGGAGAGGGGCTAGGACATATGACTTTACATGATAGGAAAATATTAGCTTAGCTTGTATGGTAAATTTGGTACCATACCTTTTCTTGAGTAACATATGGGTCAAATAAGAAGACAAGTAATCACCCACTTTAATAGTAAACTTTCTTGACGAACATAAGACAAACAAAGGAGGTAGGTCAATGGTTGTAATATATTGAGTTATTATGAGGCTTAGAAATGTTTGGAGGGTTAACTCAAGATCCTTGATGATTCGTAGATTAGTGACAGTTGAACCATCAAGTTACGGGAATATTTTTGTCAAGGGGATGTACTTAAGACCTAAAACATCAAAAATCTTCTTAGGCATGACACAAGTATTGGCACTCGAGTTAATCATGAATTTATGGACAATATATTTGCCTATGATTAAGGACATATAGAAGGGTGGGGTTTTGAAAACCTTACTTGCTTATTCTCTTTTTGGAAAATAATGGCATAAGCGCATGATTTCTAGATAACTCGCTCAGTGCATGGAAGTTGATCCAGAGCTTTATGCAACAATTCATGCTAAGATGGAATGGTCGGGGAAACCCACATTATGACATTTATGTTTATTTTCTTCATCTAGTCCACAATGTTGAATGGAAGATCCGTTGACTTGTGCATTTGAGGTACAATAGCATCCTTTCTTGATTATTAAGGTACAGAGGCATGAACCTTAGCTAGCACAGAGTTTTGACCTACCAAAGGAGGGGTGCACTCCAATTCAAGAGAGAATTGCATGGAGCCTCACATGTAGGAGCTTGGTAATTTTTAGTCTTGAACTCTTTAGCTATTTCCTTTTTCTCTTGAGGATCAGCCTATGTCACTGGAATTGAAAATTGAGTGCCCGATTTGAGTATTCTATTTTTATATCTCGTATTGTTCACAACCTGGGTGTGTGGTCTTCTTGCATCATCTGTAACTTGATTAATCACATAGAAGTCTTCGGTGCCAAAGAATATCAAGTTGGCTTCAGGAGGAACATCTGGATTTTCTAGGTTATCAGGATCACATGTACTTATTGAAGGCTCACAACTAGAAGAAATGTGTATCATGTAGGCCTACATGTTCACAACATTGGCATAGTGATACTAATTATGAGTCATGTTATAAGGGAAACACCATTCCAATTCTTGTGCCATGTTGTTCTAGACTGAGAAACATTCCTGACTTATGCTGGGCACTGGAAGAGGTTGTGCTAGATGGATAGCTTATAAGTATAGATGAGCACTATCATGTCATCGGTCATTTTTTTGGTTCTGTGCGTATCTTTAGTTTCCATACTGATTCCACCAAGGATGAATTCTTTGGATATGAGCCTGATTAGAACTTTCCATGAAGGCTTGGACCTCTTTTTTTATAAGGAAATGACCTTATTGCATAAGTTCCTAATCACGACCTTCGTTTCATCATCTTCTTTATATTGCGTTGGATAATAGGATGTTGATACAATAGGTCACACACTCTATATTGGAATAGGGGAAATAGAAGGCTGGGGTGCAAGAGACATCTCTGGAAGCAGGGGCATAGGAGGTTGAGGTGCTAACTTACCCGCTTGGATGAGACTATTTTCTGCCCTTATTGGAATGTTACATGTAGTAGGTAAATTCCTACCTCCCATGGATTGAATCTTGACTAATATGTCACTATTCAAAGCCCTTAAATATTATAGGAAAGTATGTTGGGCTGTAGGCCTTACGAATTGAGGAATTCTATCCCATGTCTTCTAGAATCTGATGTTGAAATCAACCATCTTCTCGTTGGGCGCACACTTTGTTGTAGTCATCTTCTCTACTAGTGATAGAAGATCTGATTTGTCCTCAAAATGGTTAGATAAGGTTGTTCCAATATTATCCCAGGTATAAATAGATGTAGGTGTTAATCTTCGTGGTACTATTGGATCACTTTTTCCATGAATGAGGCTACAAGAAGCCTAATAGCTACATCATCATGCATGATTAGATAGAAAAAAACACATATTTTCTATAAGTTTAATATTCTCAATAGGGTTCACTTGATTCTCTCCTGTGAAGTCTGGAATAATTTTGAGTGCGATTGCTAGCATATCATGCTGAGAATTGAGATTAAGTAGGCTTCCACCAATGAAACTAGAAAATTTCCTTGGAGGACGAGGAGGTTGAAGCACCAAGGTAGGGCGTGCCTGTCTGTTTTGAAGATAAGTGGAGTGCACATAGTGCACTAGAGATGTGGATGCACACATGGAATATCTATTGTGTGTACTTCTTAGGGAAATATGAAGATATTCAAAGGATCCTTCAGCTAAAGAACTCTATTTTTTATCCACTCTTCTCATAAAATTCTCTCATGATTGCAAAATAGGAGATGTGAAAATGTTGGGAGTCACCACCTGTGTTTGAAAGATCCTCCAAAGGGTAGAAATACTAATTCCACACACCCAAACTTAGTAATAGCAAGATTAAGCTTTCACTACTGGTCCCAATGGACATGCTAGAAACTGTTTGTTATCAAACGTGCACTCATGTCTTAAATCTAGAATAACCGAGTTGTTTGATACAAAAATGGAACCTAATCCAAGTTTTGTGACTTTACATGCTTGATACGGACCTCCAGAGAACGTAGGATCCTCTATCTATTTCTAATACTAATCCTAATGTTGGTTGGGAAAACTAAACTAACAATGCCAAGGGACCATGTATAAAAGGATAATAGAAAGGAAAATTAATCTAAAAGGGAGGCGATAACACCAGAAATAGAGAGATGAACACTATCTGTTCTAAGTGAAAATAAAGGAGAAAGCATGAGGGAAGGCTAGACATGCATAACACAAACCATCAAGCATTTCAACAATAAATTTCATTGAACACAAATAGAAAGAGTGATGCAAGGGATTTAAAATGACACAAAAACCACACAATGCAAGAGGGAGGTAAGAAAGAAGAATATAAATACGCTAAGGTAGAAAATAGCCATAAAACTATGCTTCTATTAATTCCAAGGATGAACAGTCTATTACAATAGCACAAGAGGTCAATACCCACATGCACGAGCCAGATCTAGAGGTCTGTGACTCAAATTACAAATATATGAAGTCCTTAATAGAATGTGTAAGGATATAAAATTTCCAACATTAACAATGAGACCAACTCTTACATTTATAGACTAATTGATTGAAGAAGAAGAAGAGAAGGAGGGAAAAAATGAATTAGAAATATAACCACCAAAAAGAAGCATTCAATGCCTCCAAATCTGTCAAAAATATTTCCCCAAGTTTGTTCAGCATGTTGGAGAAGAAAGGAAGGCAAATAAAATCAAATTGAGTAGTTTGAGTAATCAGATCTTCTCATCAATTCCCACATTTACATTTTCCCATTTCTCACCTACAAGATCTGCCAAAACTTTGAATTTTTATATCAAACACTGTAGCCTATGTTAGAAGTTTTTGATTGAGACTAGGTGTGCACCAATCGGAGCTCTATAAAAAAAATATGGCTGTCAGAAGATTTTTAGAGCCATATGTGCACACAACACACATGGCGTGCACTAATTGACTGAAAGGATGTCAATATGTGCAAAGTGTTTTTTCATTTCTACCATGTGTCACTTACTAATATTTTTCAAGGGTTCAGAGCCCAACTGGTGCACTTTGATTGGTTTCATGTAACACACTCAATATTTTCATATGATGACATGGCACAAGAAGGTGCAGAAAAAGGTGTGAAGGAATGCACTTGGAAGAATAAAGCACGAGAGGAATACAGAGGAAGGACACACATAAAGGTGACATGCATGAGAGAAATTCCCAATGAATAAATGTATGGTCAAGGCGTAACTATTACAAAATAAGATGTGGCATGCAAGGAGAGGGCCCAAAAGAGGGTCTAGGACTTATCCATATTTTGGGAAGAAATTCCAAGGTGTGTGCAAAGGGTGAATACGTAGAACATGCGCACAAGGAGTGAAAATGGAACAAAGAGGAAAATGAAAAGAAGAAGACATGGAAATAAGGGGCACGCAAGGTATGCGGGGAATCTACAGCCATGGAGATGTGTCAAAGAGACAAGTAAAGTGCGCACAATCCTACAATGAAGATCTCAAAGCCAAAATATGTATGTAACTTATCCAAATAACTAGGAGAGTTATTTGAATAACACATTCATTTTATATTTAGTTTCTCTAATTTTTCCCCTTGTGGGATTTTCAATATATATACAAACGTTACTTAATTTTGTTTTCATCTTCGATACTATAGTTTTTAAAAAAAATTATTCATTGAATTTTATCATATTACATTTTAAAATTGTAATCATCAAATATTAGTATCATTATCCTGTTTTTGAATTTATTAATTATTATCAGAGAATGAAGTATGTCCATAAAATAAACATTTAAGTATAACAAAAAATAAAAGGACACACATACACACACACACACACACATATATAATTGTTAGGAAATTAATATTAATGTTCACATTATATTCTAGGTGGTTAATAATATTGTTATAAAAAATATTACGTACTTAGATCATATTATTATTGTTGTACTCGTTACTCTATTAATGGATTTATTGTTTGTAACACATCCTATTTTATAGGATGTTTTATTACCTAACTTCTTGAATATTTAATAGCCCAATGTAATGTATGAGATATATTGTGAGAAATATAAAATCAAATATTATATTGTTTTGTATTAATTATATTCTATAATTCTGAACCAAAATCAAGATTTGGTATCAGAGCGAGATTTCATCATGTGTGCAGTAGAAGAATAGGATTGCTAATAAGGCAATGCCATATTTTGTATGGTTTCCTCATATTTATTGAGTTTTTGGAAAGGGGTTAGCATATGTATTATTGTGCAAGTCTCATAGATATGTTTTTAATGATTTGACGTATTAACTGATTTTCTGATGTTACACAGTTTCACCTACAATCTACAAATTTTGTGACATTTTTTTGCTCCAAATTTGATTGCACTTGCATTGTAGGATTTGTACACAGATTGGTGTACATATTTGATAACAATAATTGTGTAGGAGATCAAACTTGCAGAATTGTATTTTCTAGCTATAGTATGTGATCCTTTGACAAGGGCACGTTGGCCATAGATTAACTACGCCATGGTTTCTGAAGGATTTTACAATTTCCTAGAACAACCATATCTATTGATTTCGCTGAATTACTATAAATCCTCCCAAAAGCCTCTAGTTTTCTCATAGTTCACAGTTTCATTTGGCTGATAAGATATATAAGAAATAAGTGCCTAAATATTCCTATGTGGTTGTCAAAAATCTAAAGATTAAGCCACAGTCCAAGGAGAGAACACTGTAATGAGATTGTGAGGAGAAGAAACATGTTGTCTCGCGGATCTATATCAGACAAATCGGTGCACCTATTTATTCGATGCTCCATTCTTTCATCGTATCTCTTGGTTATCCACCCATGGTGAACAAGTGTGTCTTCTAAGGATGTTTTCAAATCCATTCATGTTTATAGCTTCATGTGTTCATCTATCATCATAATTGAAACAACTCAATTCTAGTCTTATTGGAAAAGACTCACCACTATAAAAAGCAAACTACTCAAAAGTTCAAGGAAAATCTGTGACCCAATAAGTGTATTGCTACTAGTTAGTCTCCTCTGCCAATTATCAAAACGTGGTTTTTTGCATCAAATCTATGGGTGTATGCATGGATATAAATATCTCTCCATCCTTCTGATCCATGTCATATGGATTAAATGTTGTGTGATGGTTTATTATTGACTTGTCCAGCTAGATGAGTTTTTATTCTTTTCGAAAACAATAAGAATACAACCAATGACATTTGAAATGGGTTGATAGATGTGCCACTAAGAAAGAGGTGAATGAGAGAAACATTAGTATCGAAGTTTTAAAGGAATTCCACATATGGCACTTGGATCTCATATTGCATACTACTACCATTCACTTCCATGTACAAGTCGTGATGTCGACTTCCATGTGTAGAGAAAAACTATTTGTGTAAGTCATTATGTTTTGTGGTCTTTATTAAATATCCTTTAAATGAATTGTCATTGTTAATTAAGTTGGTGTCTAATAAGTCAAATTCTATTTATATTATTCTCCTCATATGACTAAAGTTTTTGAAGCTTAATATTTCTGGTCCACATTCCATATTAAGTATTTAAAATAAGCGGTTGAAAATAAAATGTGTAAATATTTTATTAGTAATTGTTAGTAAAGTTCTGAGAAATATATTATAGTCATCTTGTGGAGTCAAAAATTGTAAAAATAAAAAAAAATTCCTTACTAATGCATTTTCGGTGTTACCTGATGTCTGAAAAATAAAGTGTTTCATATTGCGGGAGGGAAGATATAATAAAAAATATGGAAACAATTGAACTTCATATCTAAATCTGGTTGAGTTAGCAGCATATTATTGGAGGATGGAGACATCGGAGGTTGGAGGACAACCATCAACCTCTCATCAATCACCAATGATGGGGCCTCTTCACTAATTTGGTGGCACATTTGTTTTTAATTTAGAGTGTTGTGCCTTATTTTAGAATGCAATGTGCTTGATTTCAACATTTCAGTTTGGTGTGGTTTTCAGTGTGAATTGAAAAATAAAAATAAAATTTCATTCCTATTCACTGGTATGTGGCTATTCCTATTTCCCCTATGCAATAACATGGTGAAGAACAAATAGCATAATCTTGAGTGTGTGCCAAGATCATGAGTGTGCAGAGGTGGCAGGCTATAGAGGAAGTGTGAAAACTCTTTTACTACCATGTAAACATTAAGGGGGTAATGTTAGGAAATTAATATTAATGTTCACATTATAGTCTGGGTGGTTAGTAATATTGTTATAAACAATATTACGTACTTAGATCATATTAGTATAGTTTTACTGGTAAGTCTATTAACGGGTTTATTGTTTGTAATACATCCTATTTTATAGGATATTTTTTTACCTACCATCTTATCTATTTAATAGCCCAATGTAGTGTATGATATATATTGTAAGAAATATAGAATCAAATATTATATTGTTTTGCATTAATTTTGTTATGTAATTCTGAACAAAATTCAAGAAAAACTAATCTTAGTTATATATATATATATATATATATATATATATATATAACACTAAGATTAGTTATGTGTGTGTCTGTGTGTCCTTTTACTAGAAAAAATAAAAACACACACACACACACACACACACACACACACACACGCAACTAAGATTAGTTTTATGTGTGTGTGTGTGTGTGTGTGTGTGTGTGGTGTGTGTGTGTGTGTGTGTGTGTGTGTGTGTGTGTGTGTGTCCTTTTAATTTTTCTTATACTTTAAGTTATATGTTATGTATACACTTCTAGGATGTTTGAGAGTGGTTTCTAACATCAAGGAGATCAAAAACAAAATATAAATTTTGGATGGATCTCCCAAATTTCACACTTAGCCAATTTGAGGTTCCCTAATTTTAGACTTATCCTATATTTAATTTCCCATGGAATATGGTCTCTATTCAATTAACTTATAAAGGTGATTGCATTTAGAAAACACCAAATTAGGGTGTTTGGAAAGACAAGTTACTTCACAAAATTACCCACACCCTCACCGGTCATGTGTAAAAGGGGTGGAATTACAAATTTTTCTCACGCAAAAAACATAGGACAACAATTGTCTCTAGCTTACAGACATGTTGTGAATCGAGCACAATAAGGACATACCATGAGAATCCCTAATCTCAATTTTCTTCTTGGACCAGTGCCTTATCCATTAGAATTTATGGATTCATTAGAGATATATGCTACACAACGTCCCTGATTGAAAACACACACACACACGCGCGCGCACGCGCGCGCGCATAAACATACAAAAGGGAAACCCACCAAAAGTGGAAACAACATATAACAGAAAAGGGAAATTATATATAGGTGGAGGGATATCTACAAAGGCAGAAAATACATATACACATACCTGGAAACGGGTTGGGAAAAGTACTTTCCATCATGGAATAATGGGCTGAAATGTGATCTTTGAAGAAAAAAAAACTATTATCTTATAAAAACATGCTCTTGTGATTATTGTACATGGCTTTATAAGAAGTAGAATGATCATGATTCTCTCTTCACACTCATATTACACCGATAATGTTCTTTCATTTAATGAACACTTTGTTATCTTCTCAAGGCTCTTGTACCTTGAGGGCTTCCACTTGATGCCATGCAATTATGAGATACTGTTCTTCCACGTATTCAAGTGTGGGAAAATTTATCTTAATGTGAAAACATTCATCCTCTTTGAATTACAATTTCAAATCATCTCCTATATTATCAAGGTACTAAGAATTAGTGAGAACAAACAAATTTTCTTCCCATTCAAGAACTTCTCTGATCATTTTGCTTTCTTGTTCTAAGCGACCACCTTCCAAAATAGAGGCTATATCATTGAGATGGAGGGCCCTCCTCAATCTTAGGGAAATTTTTTAGTATGGGAGCATGTTCAAGGTAGATTAGAGCTTTAATAGTGGTGAGAACACCCTAATTTTTAATTTTCTCACAAGATTTACGTACATCTTCGTCTATTTCTTGAAACAATTTTTTCCATACAAATCCAATCAACATTGGTTTCAACACGATCCTCACAACTGCAAAATTTTATTTGATCATAGAGGAATTATTCATTCTTGAGTGAATTTTGTAACATTAATTTTTTTTTGTATTGGTCACACATTTCAAAGTAGTGCAAACAAGTTGATGTTGAACACATTCAAAAGAATATTGTAGCTTTTTACTTTGTTCTAAAAAATTCTCTTCAATGCAAATCAACTCAACATTTTCCCTATTATCACCCCCCATAGCAAATATGTTTTCTTCAAGATTGAGGAATCCCAAAGGATATTTGAGAACCTTCCTTCTTTTTCACTCACGAACTTCTTCACACAATGTGAAAGAAGCACTTATCTCACCAACCAAGGCATTGGGGAAGTCATCAAACTCATGCATTTTGCTCCATCTTGGCATCAAACATAGGTGTATCAAAAACAGGAGAATAAATTTATTCATACATGTCTTTCATTTCTATATCCTGAGTCAGGAGTTCAAGGCTGAGTTAAGGGTCTTCAACCTCTTCTGTGTCTTGAAGAGGTCTTGTATAGATAGTTATTCCGAGATTTCCATAGTCTTATCTTCATTCTTGATGAGAGAATCAATACATTGTGCGTCCCAGAAGATTTGAAAGGAGATTATTCTATGCTTACTTCTAACTATTCATCTTGTATTTCATCATTTATGGAGTCTTCCAAAAGCATTGAATCATCTTTCATTCAACAATAATCTCCCTCTTTTCAGTTTTTTCATCTTCTAAATGGATGTACCTCAAGAAGGAAAATAATTGATGAATGGTAGTTCCACCTCCATGTCATTTTCATATTTTTTAGAAGCATCCAAAAATATTTTACGGACGAACACCTTATAGCTTTGAAAATCATCATGATATTCTTAATTATCTTCATCCTTGACACCGCGAAGTGATTCAACGTGTTCATACCTTTTTTACAAAAATAAAGCATTACCTCTAAATTTCATGATAGGATTTGGGTTAGGAATTTCATTTTATTATGTTTTGGAGCCTTTGCACATAATCTCTTTTCAAAATTCCCATTTCTTCATCAACGTATACAATTAATTCATCTATAGAGAGATATAAGAAGGAAAATGTTCTCATTTTTTAGTGAGTTGTGTTAAGTTTAAAAATTCTTATTTAGTGGATACTACATGATCTTTTCCTTCATCCTCCTCCATAGTGTTGATTTGATTTTCATCATAAGGCTTAAGGATAAGATCTTTTTCAACAATGTCTAGAAACATTCCAGGGATGAATATTCAGTAGTATGAATGATCCTTGGGATCTTCCTCCATAGGAAAAATATCCTCTTCTTATTTGTTATGGAGTGCTTCAAGCTTCACATACATTTCTCACAGATCCTCGGAACGTTTTAGAACTTATAGGTAGATTTGGAGATTAGAATATCCTTGTACAATGCTCATGAATCTTTGCACGTACTAATTTTTCAAGGATGTCATCTCATCATTTCTATATGCAAGGAAAAAATTCTAAGAGAGTGTGATGAAAGACATGGCCCTGATCTTTTCATTTAGCTATACGAGATTGAAATTATTACCTTCAATAGCTTCTTCATCTCCATGGATTTCATAAAATGCCTTGTACTTCACTTGCATATTTTTCATTAGTCTCCTACATTCTAGATGGTTAGATGTATCAATTCCCATTTTATTTCCTTTAATAAAATCTCTTCTCTAAGTGTAAACACCACGATTTGATGACGGGTCATTCACAAGGATAAATATTCCTAATTATACCCAGTCTTTCTTTTATCTTTAGAGACATGTATTTTCTTGAAGAAAGATACCCTTTTGTCATTCTCAAATTCCCTTATTTGCAAGAATTGGTTCCGAACCATGGTTGATCAACAATCTTCTTTTCTTGGTTATGATCTTCTTCTTATTCACTATAACTCATAGGTACTTCAATCCAATATGGAAATTTCTTCATTGTTCCTAGGAGAGAAATGTGATAGGGACTTATTCCATGATGAAGTCACCTTCAAAAATGATTTTCATTTGAAATCTAATTTCTTTTTTTTTCTGAATATATAATTTTTGGGCAAAGATATTTTTAGGTGCACTTGGACAAATATCTACCTAGTGGAGTCACTAAAAACTATTGTTGAGAAAAATTATCGTTATGGGAAATGAGGTGTCTCTACCAATTTTCATGGGGCTACACCCCTCTACATTGAATGGTATAACTCCCATTATTAAAATTAAATAATCTAAAACTAAAATAAATTTTTTTGGTTGGCCAAGTAGGTCAAGGAATCAGAAAGGGACACTATAGTGAATCTGTGTAAAAAAAATTGTATGGGAGTACAAAAGAGGAAATTACAATTAGATAGGGAGAAATACGGGGAATTAGGGAAGGAAAGTTATCACCGTGAGTAGAATATATGTATATTTTTACACCCAGTAACCAGAGTAGTTCAAAATTCAATATAGAATAGCAACCTCATTACAGACATCAAGAGAAGATGAGACAACGAACACAAAGTTTCATAAATCTTCTTATTAAGGAAAATGAAAAAGTATTTTTATATTTATTAACATTCACAAATGTGTATAATAGGAGAAATAGAAGAAAATATGAGAAAGGGATATATAAGAAATGTAGCTCTTATTTTCCTATGCATTGACACAAAGTTCAACTACAATTCATAATTTATACAGAGTGGAATTTTTCAAAATCTATAATCCATTGGAATGGAGAGGCCATCCCAATTTATAATAATGTCCATTGTCCTCTCATCTCCCGCACATGACTCTATGTTTTCCATATTCCACTTTTGACCTTTCATTTACCATTATAAAATAAAAATTAAGTATTTCTCTTATAATTTTGAGAAAATACTTTTACAATTTTAAAATAGGTCACTTAAGTGAATGAGAAAAAATTCAATGATGATGCCCGAACAAGAATTAGATATGAGAGAGAGAATAAAGTAGGAGAAAGAGAGAAAGAGGGAGGGGATGAAGGAATTCCACTCTTCATGACTAACCAATTAAATATTTCTCTTCTGAACACCCTTGAACATCTTGCCCCTTGCCAATGGTAATTCATGATTTCCTCTTTGTATGATACATGAATACCCTAAATTTGAGTGGTTTAAAAAGACTATTGAAGGGTACTCTTGATGACCACGGGTGTTACTCACAGAGGTCCACTTCGAAGAAGATGAGAATGGAAACCAACCCTTGTGATGGCTCTTTGTGGTACTACAATTTCCTTTTTGATGAAGATTTCTCCAAGGAATGATACATTTTTTTGTACCACACCGAGTAGGTGAGTGATGAGTTATGATAATTACACCATTAAGAATGAATAATACCCATACAACATGAAACACCACCATTATTGTGATATTTTGATTACTCATCTGAATAAGAAACTGGAACAATTACTCGGGTGTTGTAACCTTGAGAATCTTGTTATCCTGAGGACATAGATAATCATATCTTAGAATCACAGAATGTGAGTGACACATTTGAATGCCAAGGTGACATAGCAAAGACTTATTTCAAGCATGTGGACTTGAATTTCATGGGTCTTGGGATAATTTATTGCACTAAAAAGTCAACTTACTCTTTCTAGTAAGTGTCAAATTTCACCTTTCTTGACCCCAACAAGTGAAATTAGATTTTATGATTGCCCTTATGTACACCTCTTCTTTCAAAAACTAATCTTTGAGATAAATTACTAATTACAACTATTTCTCATATAGGAAACTTACTTTTTTAAGTAAGTGGTAATTTTCATATTTTTCAGCTCTGACCACCAAGATTGTCCTTTTAGATTACCTTTGTGCACACTGCTTCTGTCAATATTGATTTCTACACATGATTTCCAAAATAAAAAAGTGCCTATGTAGGAGGATTACTATTTATTTAAAGTAAGGTTTTGGAACTTGGTTTTTGATGAAAATAACTTTTGTGATATTTTTTTTTCCTAAGTGCACCTCTACAATTTCAACTCAATCCAGTGTCTAGAAATAAAGATTTTAATTTTCAAATTATTACTGCAGGAAAACTAGGGTTTGTTTAACATGAAAAATGTGGGGTGTGCATGAAAAAAAAAATCTTAAAAGAAACCCCATAGCATTCTAGCAGCTTAAGGAGATTTGTGGGGAAAATGAGCGAAAATGTGCTAACTCCCTCTTTTATAGTGTTTGGCATGAAGGAAGAAAGTGGAGTGAATTTTGTTCAGAATTTTCAAAAAAAAATTGGTACAATGGGTGCTAAAAAATTCACCTTATCCCTAATGGGTGCCTCAGGACAAGTGGTGAACATGCGGGGGTTAGTGGACGAGCCGGTCAAATTGGGCAAACGAATTTATGTTGAATCATTAGGGTTCTCTGAGTGACCAAAGGGTCTAAAGGAGGGGAGAGAATTTTGTTAACACCATTTACACCTTTGGTTTTGTGCAATGGGTGAAAAAACTTCACCTCAGACTTATCTTGACATGTGTCCCTTTGTAAATTTGACTAAGTATCGAATAACATACCTTGGCGGGCGACTTGAAAAGGTCATAATTTGAGCTCCCCGGATGAATTTTTGGATACTTATTTATATTTATTTTGATGAAAAATACATTTTCAGAAGAATGATGTGGGTCAAATGGGATTGATTATTCTTTCTAATACTAAAAAAACCCCATTTTTTTCTCAGGATTGTTCGTTACGTATGGAAAGAATGAGCTTTCCAGAAAAAAACGCATGGGGTTTGTCGTTGATCTAATTTTTAAACCATGTATAGGTTTTAAAATTTTGTCCAATGATATATTTTTTGGCTCACAAATCATTTTAAAGCTCTTAGAATCACCTCTTAAAGATGAGGTACTCTTTTACAGTGCAAGCTCCTTCTCCCTTGAAAACACACTTTTGGTGAATTGGCTCCTAAACCTCTAAAAATTCCCAAGATCTTCCTAAATATTTCCCTTGATGTTTTTGGCTCCTAGATACACCTCCATGATTAATATTATTCTTTTTCACTTCTCAAGTGATTGTACCCTTTTCTTAGAAAGTTTGATAAAATCCCTTTATAAGCTTGCTTGAAAACACTCCTTGAGAAATACTGCTCCAAAGGCACTTGAATGATTTTTTCTTTTTCCTAAATCATCTAGGGGTACTGATTACATTCAAAAATTAACCACTAAAGGATTAGCTTGGACCTGATACTGAGGAGTAGGTTGATCTGGGGATGTCTAGAGAGGTACGACATGGAAAGTATTGACACTAGGTGTAGACACCCATAATTACGCCCAAGCAATTTAAATACTTAAATTGTGCTAATTATCTATCTTTTAGAAAATTGATGACATATTGTCAATAATGCTCATTTTCCCTCATATCATCATTAATTAATTATACTAAGCTAATTAATTAAGTCACCTATCCAACAAATACCCTAATTAATGACCTTCCGTTAATAAATCACCCCTTCTACCTAGACTAATTAATTATTATTAATTAATTAGCTTTCCCTTCCATTTAACCAATAGATCAATATTTAATTGATTTAATCCTCTTCTAATAGCCTAAATCGTACTAATATTCCTCTAATTAGCTTCTATAAGCTTACATCTACCTATTAGTTAATCACCTTTGATTAATTAAAAAAACCCCCCCAGCTCACATGACTTGTTAAGCATAAATTAAACCCTTCTAAAGTAATTTTACCTTTTATACAGAAACATTATCCATTCATATTCATGTTTTACCTTTATCCCACATGCAAAGGGATGAAGTGTTTCCTTTATCCATTGGGCTATATAAGGAGCCCTCCTTCTACCTTTATACCTACACCTAAACTTCTTGAAAAAGTAAATGCAAAGCATATAGAAAAATAGACTAAGAGCTTGCCTTTTTTTTCTTGAGAGTTCATCATATTGAAGAGTTAAGTCTCTTTCCTAAGTGCTTAGGTTATATGGGAGGTGTCAAAAGGGTCTTGTAGCCCAACTTTGACAAGCCCTCATTCCTATGTTCTTGGAATACCAAAGATAACATTTTTTGATAGCCATGGAGCCTATATAGGTCCATTCATTTATTTTTTGTTAGAGAATAGAGGATTTATATGCTTAAAATTGTTAGTTTCAAAGTTTTGTATATTGATGAATGTTAGCATCTAACCTTGTTCAATTCTTATCATGATGGTGCTTAGTAGTTTGTTTAATTTTTGGCTAATTAAGGCTATTAGGTGTTAGTATTTGTTTACATTATCATTATTTAAAAAAAAATCATGCACACATTTGGCACTCTCGGTGAGAGTTACTCCATTGTCCTTTGCACTTAATTTCATGTTTTTGTAGTTAAGTTTCATTTTTGGTTACTAACCCTTTTTTACACATGTTGATCTAACTTGTTTTTCTTAACTTGTTTTATTGAGTTTGTATGTGTTGAGTCTTACATGTAGGTATAAAGGAGGTGATGTTCTGTCAAATTTGGAATTGATGGGAAAGTTTTAAGATTTCTCCATGAATTCATTTATAGAGTTTACTTTATCAACATTCTTCATGCTAGTTTTGTCAATTTCTTGAAAATTTTAAATTATTGAGAATGTAGGTTAGTGTTTGATAGTGATGAGTCTTCTATTTACATGTTAATGTGGTGGGTTTCTATCAAAAATTAAATATTGGTGAGAAATTTTCAATATTTCATCATGTTTTCATTTTTAGAGGTTACTTTTTCATCATTCTACATGCTAGTTTTGTCAATTTCTTGAAAATCTTAAATTCTTGAGCATGTATGTTAATGTTTGAAAGTGTTGAGTCTTCTATTCATATATTAATGTGATGGGTTGTTGTTGAAATTGAATCTTGGTTAAAAAAATTTGCCCATTTTGCAGATTAAGGGACATTTTTTTTTACATTTTTTGAGTGCATGACAAGTGCATACCCGTGAGCATGAAAGCATATGCGTAACCCATCTTCCAAAGGCCATAACATTTGCTCCTGAACTCAAATGACTCCATTTTTTTTTTGTTGTAAATGTATTGAATTTAAATATGCAATGAAAATATAAATTTAGGATTTAAACGTATAGAAAGTACAATTTTTTCTATTAGTTTAAAACTGGTCATTTTCTAATATGTCTAATGTTTTGATGAATGTTGTAATTTCCATGCTTACTTGATTTAGAAAAAAGTGTGTGTATTATCTTCTCTTACACCCTTTGGTAATCTTGAGAATCAAAACAAACTTTTATCTCAATCTTTTTAACATTGGGATTAAACTTGGAAATTTTATTATTCATTTTGCTTAAGGGAATGAACCTTTTACAAAGCATTTTTCAATGGTCCTTTGATTTGAAGTTTTCCACTTCTATATAGTTGGGATACAGTTTTTGTATGCTCTTCTCTTGCACCTTAGGGTGATATTGAGAATCAAAAGTAACTTTAGTCTTCATTTTATAACATTTGGTAAATTGAAAACTTCATCTTTTACTTTTGGTTTAAGGGGAAAGAACATTTATCAAGATTTTTGTATGGTTTCATTGATTGCAAAAGATTTTCTTTAATTTTTAGTTAGATTATTTGTTGTGTATGATCTTCTCTTGCATCCTTATCTTACTTTCTCACAAATTTTGGTTAACATATCTTGGTGATATTGTTGTGTCACTCACGAATTATAATTGGCACTTTTTGAGATATAGGTCTTAATCGAGTTTGAGCTCGCTTCTAGTATATCTTGTAAGGAGGTCACATTAAATTTTTGTATTTACTTACATCTTGTTCATTCTCTTGAACTTGGCATAAGTGAGAATATCTTGTTAATTATCTTGTGACACTAAAATAGTTTTTGAGAAGTTGTCTAGGAAGTTCTACATTTGATAGGCTTAGATACCAAACATTTGTGTCACTGGTGATTTATCACTCTATCACATTGGTATTATCACATTGTTATTCATTCATATTCTTGAGATTTTATCTTTTATTTCACTTAGGTGTGGTCACAAAGTTTTGAACACATTTACAATGTACCCTAGTGAAACTATTACAAATCATGGATCCCAAAACATGATTAGGAACTCAAGAAACAAAACTTACAGAGGAATAATAAGCGCAAGCTTGGGAAGCCTCGAATAGAAAAGTGTCAAATCCTTTCATTGGACATGATCGAGGGCCCTTTGTTTTCTACAGAAAAAAAGATAGAAGATATGGTCGATCATAGTGGTAATGAATTGGAATATCCACACGTAGAATTCAAATTTGACCC
Organism: Taxus chinensis; assembly: GCA_019776745.2. NCBI lineage: Eukaryota > Viridiplantae > Streptophyta > Pinopsida > Cupressales > Taxaceae > Taxus > Taxus chinensis. The sequence goes on along the minus strand of CM034150.1, from coordinate 822,329,832 downwards.
CCACTTTATTAAACGAGTTTCTCTACAGAAATAAGGATAGAGTGCTAGCATGGGTTGTAGAATTAGGGGCTAAAATTCCCACTGAAATTGAAACGATCCCACCTACGATATAACGCTAATGAGGAAGAACAACCCCTTATTAACATGGAGGAAATTTTGATGCATGGACATGCTTCTACCTCCAATGCAGGAAATAATAAGATAGTGGGACATAGAATACCCTTTATCAAAGAACCATGTAAAAACATGACGGGACATGAGAATGGTGAAGAACCTCCACAAGACAAGGAAGAAGTGGAACCCTTAGAACAAGAAACCACCATTCAACAATATATTAGTAACCTAAGCCGACAATTAGCTTTGCTAACCTCTCATGTATAGAAGGAAGCAAGAAAAAACATTCAAAATTCAACGCCTAAGGTTAAGATCAATGAATTCCATAGAGAAAATCAAGAAGAAGATGATACAGGATATCGCTGAATATATATCCTTGCTTACTCCCACTAGAGAGAAATTTACTCGCACAATAGGTACATTCTATGAAAGTAACACTCGTAAGCCTTCAAGAGATTAATATAGGGAGCGTTAGAAAGTATCAATATGAAGAATTATGTCCCTATCCTTTTAGATGATGACCATTCAACCCTTTTCTAAGAAATTTGACATGCCAAAATTTTGACAAATATAAAGGGAAAGGAGATCCATGGGATCATGTCAAAGATTTCTATATGGCATGTCAAGAGGTGTCCTACAGTGACAATTATCTCATAAGACTTTTTCCTAAGAGTCTAAGAGGTCAAGTCTTGCAGTGGGTTTACATGTTTACCTTGGGGATTAATTTTCACTTGCCTAGAATTGGCAAAAAGGTTTGTGTGTCACTTCTCATACAACATAAAGATTGATGTCATCATGGCAGATTTATGTGGTGCCAAAAAATTCCCTAATGAGACTTTTTCTAGCTTCCTATAAAGGTGAAGAGGGATAGCTAGCCACTTCCCTTGTGCTTTCCCTGAAAAATAGCTGGTTAGTATTTTTGTACCCAACCTCAATCCAGATATAGCTTTCCACCTCCAAATGCATTGTGTTCACACTTTTTAGGAGGGTCATCGAAAAGGGGGTTGAAATAGAGAAAACTCTCATTGAAAAAGGAAATCTCAAGTCATGATCTAGAGATAATCAAAATGTTAAACCCACGGAGAAGCCGGAAGTTTTTAACAAAAACAAAGATGTGGTGGGAGATGGGATCACTGATTCCAAACATGTTCAAATGGTCCAAAACCGGTCATACTTTTAAATTGACCAAAGGACCAATTCAACCACCACCAAAATGAAGAACGTTCACCTCTCTTAATGAACCTTTGTTAGTTATACTAAAACAATTGGATGTGGCTCACATGATGACATATCCTATGACACAACCATTTGATGACAATGCTTCAAAACCTTTATGGTACAAGGAGCATGAGTATTATGAAATGCATTATGTCAAAGGACATAAGACAAACAAATGTATGTGACTTTGTCATTATATCCAAGACCTCATCGACAATTGGGAGATATAGGTGGACAACCCAGTAAAAACTTATACACCCAATGAAAAGATGGGGATACATAAAGAGCTATTCCCCAATCATGATAAATTAGAAAAGTCAAAGCCAGATTGAGGAGAGTCATCCAAAGGTTATAAAGTAGCAAATTACTTATACACCAAAAAAGAAAACAATAATTATGATTTTACTTATTAGATGTATTCGGTATCCTACTAACCATATTAATGCCATCAGAATCAAGGGAAAGGATTGCGCCACGGTAACAAGGCATGCCCACCTCATGATTCTGGAACCTTCTCCATCAACCCCACAAACTAGTAAATACAACCTCTTAGAGAAACTTGAGAAGACATCTACTAATATTTTGATCTTAGATCTTCTCAAGATATCCAATGTACATAAAGACATTCTATACCAAACTCCTTCAGGGGTCGGGAGTGCCATTAGAGGTCAATCCTACACACCTTCAAGACACAGTGGCAAAAATCATACCAAATGAACATATTTCCTTCAATCAAAGTGAGATCCCTACTGAGAATCCAACATATAATATTCGTTTATATATTGAGGTAGTTGTTACCCGTAGGAAGATCAAACAGATGCTTGTGGATAACATTTACGACATACTGAGGTTGATCTTGAGTCTAATATTTACACACTCAAGTTGGTTAAATATTTATGACATACTGAGGTAGATCTTGAGTCCAATATCATCACTATCACCACATACGAAAATGTGGAAAGGGAGTCAATAGGCACAATCATGCTGTGCATAGAGGTGGGTCTCACTTGCCATCAGAAAAAATTTCATGTCCTGGGCTTGGAACTTCTGTATAATATGCTTCTAGGATGACCATGGATTCATGTCATGCAAGTCATGCCATCAACATTCCATCAGTGCATTAAATTGAAGCGTGAGGGACACACCATTATAATACAAGGAGATTCAGATCCCATCGCTCATTGTAGAGATATTAATAGCTTTGCACGAAGGGGCACATATGCATGTCCCTCCACCGATATAGCTATTCCTCTCCAATCTGAGGCCATGGAATCGCGGATAGATTCAGATTCTCTCATTTCTTGTGCCCATGGTGTGTCTACTTCAACATCTCCTTTTGATTCTGGGGAGATGAAAATCCTTGAATATGGCTATGGAGAATATAATGTACAACAATCCCTCTTGGTTTCAAAACTCTCATTGTCACCCAAGACTAGAGGTTGACCCAACTATCACTTCAGAAGACCTAGAAATTAAAACACTATTGGGTCATTCTTACATGGAGGCTTGTTAGTTGAGGACAAATTACTTGATCCACCTATAACTTGGGTCCCAGAGGATACTCAGCCATCCTATTATCAAACCCCTGAATACAATAAATCTAGTAAAATGATGTAATCCATGGGCTACAACGGCCTAGGATGTGGAAGAAATGATCAAGGATAGAGAGAACCTGTGCCTCTTCTACTTTTAAAAATAGAAAGATATGGCATTGGGATTCACCCTTATGGAGCACACCCCAATGATCAAGATGCTACTTTTTTTAAATGTGAGAATAGCTCTGAATATCTAGACAATGATATAGATTCCCATTACAGACAATATGAGAACCTTTTCTCCACAAACCTATTCATGAACATTGTTTTCCTAACCATAACCCCTACGAAACCAACCCTCGACCTTGTTTACCCTGCCCTTGTTGAATGGGACCAACAATGTCAAATGTCGCTAGATTTATTCAAGAATGATGAAGCTATCACAGAGTTCATGGGCATAAGGGATACAATTCCCATTGGAGACCATAAGAAGGGTTTCTTTATTGACTTGGATACTTGCACCTACTTCGGTGAGGAGGCTAAGCTTTGTGGTTAGCAAAAATTAAGAACACACGAGGGAAAAAGTTCCAATGTAAAGCCTCAAAAAAAATCAAAGTCTAAGTCACATAGTGAAAACCTCTTTGAGGCATTAGCCGAGAAACAAATACAAAAATCAAAGGATAAACAAATTGACCATGCCAAGGATGAAAATATCATGGAGACATCCTTGGATGAAGATCTTAACCTTCCTCTTGATCCTATGCGTATGGAGGACTTGTACAAATTACTAGTCAAGGAAACTATTGATGTTAACATTGGTACAAAATAGGACCTAAAGATAGTAAAATTGGGAGCATCGCTCTCAGCTAGAGAATGAAACACATTCACTATGCTTCTACTAGAGTTCATCAGTGTGTTCACATGGTCTTACAAAGAAATGCCAGGATTAGATCCAAATTTTGTCATGCACAACCTAGTTGTGCATGTAGATGATAAGCCTATCAAATAGAAGCTTAGAAAGATGCACCCAAGGGTAGCCTTACTAATTAAAGAAGAATTAGAAAGATTGCTAGCAGCAGGATTACTTTGGCTTATAGATTATTCTAAATAGATATCCAACATCATCCCCATCCAAAAAAGGCCCATCGGTATCAGAATTTAAATAGATTTTAGAGACATTAATAAGGCTTTCCCTAAGGATGATTTTCCACTGCCAAATATTGACATGATTGTGGATTCAACAACAGGATACGAGATGCTATCTCTCATGGACAGCTTTTCAGGATACAACAAAATCAAGATTGTTGATGAAGATCAACACAAAATAGATTTCACGACTCCTTGGGGTACCTTTTGTTATCAGGTGATTCCATTTGGTCTCAAAAATGTAGGAGCTACTTATCAGTTGGAAATGATGGTGATTTTTCATGATATGATTCATGATATCATGGAGAATTATGTGGATGACATCCTTTGAAATTCCAAGACAGGAGAATATCACCCTATCATTTTACGACGTATCTTTGAGCACCTATGAGAGTACAAGGTAAGGCTAAATCCAAAGAAGTGTGTATTTGGCATGCTATTAGGAAAACTGTTGGGCTTCATTATATCAAGAAGAGGAATTGAGGTAGACCCCGCTAAAGTTTTTGTTATTACTGATATGCCTCCACCTAAGAATATTAAGCAACTACATAGCTTACAGGGGAAAATCCAGGCTATCTGCCACTTCATCTCCCAACTTGTAGATAAGTGCCACTTGTTCTCCCACTTGCTTAAAAAGGATGTCACCTTCATCTGGGGATTAGAGTAAGAGCAAGCCTTTGCTTTGGTTAAACAATACCTGGCTAGTCCACCTAGCCTTATGCCTACAACTCCTGGGGAGCCACTCTTGCTTTATATCTCTACTACATAATTTACTATTGGTGCGTTGCTCGCCCAATATGACCTGGGTCATAAAGAAAAAGCGGTGTATTATCTCATTCACACTCTCATCTCTTATGAGCTCAACTATCCCCAAATTGAAAAAGATTTCTTGGTTGTTGTTTTTACTTTTCAAAAAATTCGTCATTATCTATTGAATACCAAAACCAAGTTAATATCCAAATTTGACCCACTCAAGTACTTACTGTTTAAACCCGCCCTCACATGTAGAATGGATAATTGGATCATTCTATTAAGTTTGACATAGAATTTGTACATCAGAAGTCAGTTAAAGGAAAAGTACTCACTGACCAGCTAGTAGAAGCACCTTTGCAAGGCATTGAACCTTTAAATATGGATCTGCCAGATGCCTCATTGCTATACATTAAAGAAAATTTCATATGACAAATACAATTTGACGGGTCGTTTAATTTTCATGGTGTAGTCCTCATTACTCCTTCTGGCGACCCTATACCACAGGATTTTCACTTGGGTTTTCCTTGCATAAACAACATTGCAGAGTGTGATGCACTTATCGTAGGGATGAAGTTTGTTATCAAGTGGAACATTCATCATGTCAAGTTTGTGGGTGATTCTAAGTTAATTATAAAGCAAGTTAATGATGAATACAAGGTTAAAGATGACAAGCTCATACTTTACAAAAAGTTGGTATAAAATCTATAGTACTTCATGCGCATTACATTTGAACAAATTCCACAAGCGCAGAACAAATCGGTAGATGCTATGGTGATGGTGGGTTCTATGCTTCGTATTCCGTTAGGGAATAATGACATGCCGTTCTTTGTAGAAAACTTACACCAACCTGTATATGACATGCCAGAATCTTGTCTGGCTTGTGATGTTGTTGGTCCCAATTCCCCATGGTATGAGCCCATATTTACCTATCTCAAGGACAACACGTTCCCTCTTGATATCTCCCATTCTAAGAAACAAAGCATGATTCACCAAATAGCCTGTTGCACCCTTTTAGTAGGTACGCTTTATCGTTGTGGCTACGATGGGAATCTCTTACCTTGTTTTGATATGATGGAGTCGATCCAAGCAATAAAATAATTACATGAAGGGGTGTGTGGAGCACATACAAATAGAATGGTTTTTTCCAAGAAATTGCTAAGAGTGGGCTACTATTGGCCTATAATGGAAACCAATTGTTACAATTATGTTAGGAAGTGTGTAATTTTCCACAGGTAAGGAAACTTCATCCATGCTCCATCGTAACCATTGCAACCTATCACTACCCCATGGCCATTTTCTAAATGGGGAGTTGACTTGATAGGGAAACTTACCCCCACCTCATCTAATGGTCATACCCACATCATCACAGCTACTGAATACTTTACAAAATGGGTGGAGGCCATTCCCTTAACCTATGTAACAGGAGCTCAGATTTCCAAATTTATTATGAATCATATCATTTGTTGATATGGCATTCCTACAGCCATTTTTACGGATAATGGGAAGTAATTCAAGAAAAAAATGGTGAAATATCTTTGTCAATGGTTCTAAATCAGGTTAAAATGGTCTACGCCATATTACCCCCAAGGTAATGGACATGCTGAAGCCATAAACAAGACGTTGGTGAGATAAATGGAGAAGATGGTCAGTAAAACAAGTCATGATTGGCACTTGCAATCCACCCAACTATTTGGGCTTACAGAACCTCCATTCACACTCCTATGGGGCCGACACCATATTATCTAGTATTGGGACCATAATCTATCATCCCTTATAAATTGAGCTTCCTTCCTAAGAACCTCACTCAGGGACTATCTGGATAAAGATGAGGATTACCAGGTAGCAAGACTGACTCAATTAAAGCTCCTAGATGAGAAGCACATTCATTCTCTTAATCACCTTAAAGTGTATCATAATAGTCTCTAGAATACAAAAAGAGAATCATACCTCTCAGTTTGAGGTTTGTGATTTTTCATGAAGGAGAATTAGTTCAACACAAGAGCGGAACATGAAAAGAAAGGGAAGTTCGAACCACATTGGTTGGGACCCTACATTATTATGGCTAAGTATGATATAGGGGCAATCCAAACTTGCTCACCCAATGGTGATGAGCTCTATGAACCCATGAATTCCATGCATCGTAAGCAGTTCTATCTGAAACATGGCGTAAAAGATCAAAAAAACAAATAAAAATAAAAATGGTAAAATGATCACAAATATAAAAAATCAAAAGAGAAAAAATAAAGAGAGAAAAAAAGTCATCCAAGAGTGAAAACCACACAATTTGGAACTTTGGATAAGTCCTTGAGTGAAAAATGGTTTCCAGCACCTTGGAGGATTCGTTGTTCACAAGCATCTTGCATCTAGAGGGTAGTTTTTCCTTAGCTTGCCCTAGTTTCTACCTTCAAGATTCCCTGTGAGCCCAGTCCTATCAGGCCTTGATCTGGCTTTGTCTTCTTTTATTTATCTATGAGGGGAAGGATTTTTGCTATGCCCCATCTTATTCTGAGGGAATTTAATGACTTTATCTTCTTGTTCATAAGTGTGTGGCTTCTGGCCCTTGTAGTTCCACTTCTAACAGTGTGGGGGCATCCACACTTTCTCAGTTACCTTTGCATAACTCTGGAAAACCAGTTAGAAACAATGCAAAAAGAATAGATTTTTTTTTTTACAAAAAACCTAAACAATAGAAAATTGTTTCACAATAAGACCAAAACTAGAAAATTCTTCATCACAAAACCTAAACAATAGAAAATTGTTTCACATAACCTAACATAAAAATTGTTTCACAAACCAAAAACAATAGAAAATTGTTTCACAAAAACCTAAACAATGAGAAATTGTTTCACAGTAAACCTAAACAATAGATTTTTTTTCAAAAACACAAAACAATAGAAAATTGTTGCATGAAAACAAATCTGACAAAAACATTTACTTACATTTACTTGCATTGTCTTTTTTCTTGCTTTGCTTGTTGCTTGTATGTTGTTTATGTTTTGTGATTTTGCGTTGTTTGGTTCTTGGGCATACTTTGTTAGGATTCATCTTTTATTTCTTAGATTATAGTTATTCTTGCTTGTGCATATTGATGTGTGTTTTTGCATGCTAGTGAATCCTGTGCATTATTATGTTATTTTATTGTGTTCTTTGTTAGCATTTGATTGTGTTTATTTCATATGCATTGTTTTTTTATCACAACATCACATTACCATAATTATCATCACATCTAACATCATCTATACATCATATATAGGGGAAAAGGGCTAAGTATGCATCATACATGAATGTTAAGCTATCAGTACATATTGTATCAGCAATGGGGGGGCAGGAGGGATCACAAATATCAAAATCTATCCCCCCTGCACCCTTATCATCATATCATCCCTCCACTAAGTATGGAACATCTCATAAACAAAACACATGTTGATATATTCTACAAGATCACATCATCTAGAAATCAAAACACATGTTGATACATCAACAGATCATGATACATATACATGTCAAATCAAATCCAAATGCAACCATAAACATAGTTATCTATCCATGAGAAACAATAACAAATGTCCATCTCATAATATATATATATAATGTCAAAAAAATCCAAAAACAGGGAATTTTTTCACACAAATCCTAAAAATAAAAAGCCTACAAAATAGTAACTTTCTTATTATGGCTGAATTGTGTGTTTGCACATGGTATCCTCTCCATATCCTACTAGTTTGTTTCACATCTTGTCTGATTTAATATGACTCATGGATCTCTGGATTCACAACCATTCAACAAAGCTAGTTGCTTGCTTCATCTGTACTCTGGGGCACAATTTGTTTCCTAGTGTTGTTTCATTACTCACAACACTTTTTACTTGGACCTAATGTCCATATCATTTCCCTTACAATGTATCCTTTCCCGGGGCATCATTTTAACCCTTGTCATCAATCAAGAATTTGGATCCTTAAGCTTGATAAAAAACATTTGTACAACTGTCTTGACCGTTGTTGGGTTGGATATGTGCGTTAATGAGCTTGTTTTCCTTCTCGTCTTGCGTTACATTGTTTATGTTGCATGGAGTTGTATGTTTCAGCATGGAAAATTACATAGTATGGCTGTTCATGTCATTCATCCTTTTTTGATGCTTATATTTTTCATAAGGACTAATCCGTACCTTATGACAATAATACATCAAAATTGTTTCAGTACACCGTGGCTAGAGGCGACACTCTTCTCTCCCCTCCTCCATATTTCTTCTGCATCACTTGTTTCTCACCCTACTTGTCTTACCAGGCATCCTACCCCTTTCCTTTATTCTATCTATCTCTTACCTTTTTCAATCGTCGATCATCTTCCTTTATCACCCTATTAACACTCGAGTGGGCATCTCTCCTTCCTACTAATTTTTCTTTTATCCCTTCAAAATTTCTTCGCGTCTAATATCTTTAAGTGGTAATTTTCCAAAGGATAAGGAAAACTTCCATCCATGCTCCATCGAACCTTGCAACCTATCACTACCCCATGGCCATTTTCTAAATGGGGAATTGACTTGATAGGGAAACTTACCTCCACCTCATCTAATGGTCATACCCACATCATCACGGCTACTGAATACTTTACAAAATGGGTGGAGGCCATTCCCTTAATCTATGTAATAGGAGCTCAGATTTCCAAATTTATTATGAATCATATCATTTGTTGATATGGCATTCCTATGGCCATTGTTATGGATAATGGGAAGTCATTCAAGAAAAAAATGGTGAAAGGTCTTTGTCAATGGTTGCAAATCAGGTTAAAATGGTCTACACCATATTACCCCCAAGGTAATGGGACATGCTGAAGCCATAAACAAGACTTTGGTGAGAATAATGGAGAAGATGGTCAGTAAAACAAGTCATGATTGGCACTTGCAAATCCACCCAACTATTTGGGCTTACAGAACCTCCATTCACACTCCTATGGGGGCGACACCATATTATCTAGTATTTGGGACATAATCTATCATCCCATTATAAATTGAACTTCCTTCCCTAAGAACCTCACTCAGGGACTATCTGGATAAAGATGAGGATTACCAGGTAGCAAGACTGACTCAATTAAAGCTCCTAGATGAGAAGCACATTCATTCTCTTAATCACCTTAAAGTGTATCATAATAGTCTCTAGAAAATACAAAAAGAGAATCATACCTCATCAGTTTGAGGTTTGTGATTTAGTCATGAAGGAGAATTAGTTCAACACAAGAGCGGAACATGAAAAGAAAGGAAAGTTCGAACCACATTGGTTGGGACCCTACATTATTATGGCTAAGTATGATATAGGGGCATCCAAACTTGCTCACCCAATGGTGATGAGCTCTATGAACCCATGAATTCCATGCATCTTAAGCAGTTCTATTCTTAAACATGGCGTAAAAAGTCAAAAAAACAAATAAAAATAAAAATGGTAAAATGATCAAAAATATAAAAAAATCAAAAAGAGAAAAATAAAGAGAGAAAAAAAGTCATCCAAGAGTGAAAACCACACAATTTTGGAACTTTGGATAAGTCCTTGAGTGAAAAATGGTTTCCAGCACCTTGGGAGGATTCGTTGTTCACAAGCATCTTGCATCTAGAGGGTAGTTTTCCTTAGCTTGGCCCTAGTTCTACCTTCAAGATTCCCTGTGAGCCCAGTCCTATCAGGCCTTGATCTGGCTTTGTCTTCTTTTATTTATCTATGAGGGGAATGATTTTTTGCTATTCCCCATCTTATTCTGAGGGAAATTTAATGACTTTATCTTCTTGTTCATAAGTGTGTGGCTTCTGCCCTTGTATATTCCACTTCTAACATTGGGGGCATCCACACTTTCTCAGTTACCTTTGCATAACTCTGGAAAACCATTAGAAAACAATGCAAAAAGAATAGATTTTTTTTTTTACAAAAACCTAAACAATAGAAAATTGTTTCACATAAACCAAAAAAATAGAAAATTCTTTCACAAAACCTAAACAATAGAAAATTGTTTCACATAAACCTAAACAATAGAAAATTGTTTCACAAACACAAAAACAATAGAAAATTGTTTCACAAAAACCTAAACAATAGAAAATTGTTTCACATAAACCTAAACAATAGATTTTTTTTTCAAAACACCAAAAACAATAGAAAATTGTTGCATGAAAACAAATCTTACAAAAACATTTACTTACATTTACTTGCATTGTCTTTTTTCTTGCTTTGCTTGTTGCTTGTATAGTTGTTTTATGTTTTTGATTTTGCGTTGTTTGGTTCTTGGGCATACTTTGTTAGGATTCATCTTTTATTTCTTAGATTATATTTATTCTTGCTTGTGCATATTGATGTGTGTTTTTGCATGCTAGTGAATCCTGGTGCATTATTATGTTATTTTATTGTGTTCTTTGTTAGCATTTGATTGTGTTTATTTCATATGCATTGTTTTTTTATCACAACATCACATTACCATAATTATCATCACATCTAACATCATCTATACATCATATATAGGGGAAAGGCTAAGTATGCATCATACATGAATGTTAAGCTAATCATTACATATTGTATCATCAAATGGGGGCAGGAGGGATCACAAATATCAAAATCTATCCCCCCTGCACCCTTATCATCATATCATCCCATCCACTAAGTATGGAACATCTCATAAACAAAACACATTTGATATATTCTACAAGATCACATCATCTAGAAATCAAAACACATGTGATACATCAACAAGATCATGATACATATACATGTCAAATCAAATCCAAATGCACCATAAACATAGTTATCTATCCATGAGAAACAATAAACAAATGTCCATCTCATATATATATATATAATGTCAAAAAATCCAAAAACAGGGAATTTTTTTTCACAAAATCCTAAAAAGTAAAAAGCCTACAAAAATAGTAACTTTCTTATTATGGCTGAAATTTGTGTGTTGCACATGGTATCCTCTCCATATCCTACTAGTTTGTTTCACATCTTGTCTGATTAATATGACTCATGGATCTCTGGATTCACAACCATTCACAAAGCTAGTTGCTTGCTTCATCTGTACTCTGGGGCACATTTGTTTCCTAGTGTTGTTTCATTACGCACAACACTTTTTACTTGGACCTAATGTCCATTATCATTTCCCCTTACATGTATCCTTTCCCGGGGCATCATTTTTAACCCTTGTCATCAATCAAGAACATTTGGATCTCTTTAGCTTGATAAAAAAACATTTGTACAACTGTCTTGACCGTTGTTGGGTTGGATATGTGCGTTAAATGAGCTTGTTTCCTTCTCGTATTGCATTACATTGTTGTATGTTGCATGGAGTTGGTATTTTCAGCAATGGAAAATTATTCATAGTATGGCTTTTCATGTCATTCATCCTTTTTTGTATGCTTATATTTTTCATAAGGACTAATGACGTAGCTCTTATGACAATATGATGACATCAAAATTGTTTCAGTACACAGTGGCTAGAGGCTACACTCTTCTCTCCCCTCCTCCATATTTCTTCTGCATCACTTTTTTCTCACCCTTAGTCTTCTGTCTTACCAGGGCATCCTACCCCTTCCTATTATTCTATCTATCTCTTACCTTTTTCAACCGTCGATCATCTTCCTTTATCACCCTATTGACACTCGAGGGAGCATCTCTTCATCCTACTAATTTTTATTTTATCCCTTCAAAATTTCTTCCGTCTAATATCTTTGAAGTGGCATCACTTATGCCACCCCAAATAGGGACAAATGTAGACACCCATAATTATGCTCAAGAAATTTAAATACTTAAATTGCGCTAATTGACTATCTTTTGAAAATTGATGACATATTGTCAATAACTCTCATTTTCCCTCATATCATCATTAATTAATTACACTAAGCTAATTAATTAAGTTTCCTATCCAACAAATACCCTAATTAATGACCCTCCGTTAATAAATCACCCCTTATACTTAGACTAATTAATTAGCTTTCCCTTCCATTTAACCAATAAATCAATATTTAATTGATTTAATCCCCTTATAATAACCTAAATCATACTGATATTCCTCTAATTATCTTCTATAAGCTTACATCTACCTATTAGTTAATCACCTTTGATTAATTAAAACACCCCCCAACTCCCATGACTTGCTAAGCATAAATTATACCCTTCTAAAGTAGGGTTACCTTTTATAAAGCAACCTTATCCATTCCTAATCATGTTTTACCTTTATCCCACATGTAAAGGGATGAAGTGTTTCCTTTATCCATTGGGCTATATAAGGAGCCCTCCTTCTACCTTTATACCTACACCTAAATTTCTTGAGAAAGAAAATGTAAAGCATATAGAAAAATAGACTAAGAGCTTTCCTTTTGTTTTCTCGAGAGTTCATCATCTTGAAGAGTTAAGCCTCTTTCCTAAGTGCTTAGGTCATATGGGAGGTGTCAAAAGGGTCTTGTAGCCCAAATTTGACAATCCCTCATTGCTAGGTTCTTGGAATACCAAAGACAACCATTTTTGACAGCCAAGGATCCTACATAGGTCCATTCATTTATTTTTTGTTAGAGAATAGAGGATCTGGATGCTTAACATTGTTAGTTTCAAAGTTTTGTATATTGATGAATGTTAACATCTAACCTTGTTCAATTCTTATCATGATGGTGCTTAGTAGTTTTTTTAATTTTTTCTAATTAAGGCTATTAGGTGTTAGTCTTTGTTTACATTAGCATTAGTTTAAAAAAAAATCATGCATGCACTAGGGGGTATATTTTTCTTGTTTTCAGGTGAATTTGACCCATACAAAAACACAAGATAACAAATCCTTACACTCCTAAAAAACTATTATTGCATAATTTTCTTACATAATCACTTTCACATATAAAACAAGGTATTTATAAAACAATATATAAATCTTTATTTCTTTCCAATACGTAAATAATGTGAACAACAAGTTTTAAAATACAAGAACTTGTTCCTTCTTAAAAAATTATAATTATGATACAAATATTTGAACAAATGAAATTATGTAATAATATGATCACTTTCACATAGAGATGACAATGCAAAAAATTATTACATTCACTTATATCTCCACAAAAAAACACATATCTTCCTTATTCTTCATACACTTCATGCACATATCGAAATATAGGTGATGAAAAATTTCACCTCGTAACCACTCAACGAGGGAAACATTTTCCTTTATTGACCCATAAAATCTTGTAGCTCCCACAAGGACTCATAAAATAAAAACTAAGGCTTGAAAATTTAGGAAAACCCAATGACATGCAAATTCATCCAAACTTTCAGAAAAAAAGTAAGAAAACATTGTTTAGGACATGTGAGATATATGAAGCCAACTATACAAAATAGAAAAATAAACTCCTAATACAAACAAGTCTTACAAGGGGAAGAGAAAGTTATTAACTACCATTTATAGCTCTTTTGTGAATGGAGGTTTTCCTTCATTCCCTCCATGGATGATAACATCAAATAATCCTTGTCATAATTATGCCTCCAATTAAATTTATAGTCACTTATAATTACACTAGAGCTAATATACCATTTCTTTATATCCTCCATTAAGTTTCATATAATTTTTCTCTTAATTTATACCTAATACCTCCACAATTAGATTATTATTTCCACATTAACATAATAAAAAATTTATATCCCCACATTGGATGCACAATAAATTTTAAGAACACTAAAAAATTCTTCTCATGCTCAAATGAAAAAATTAAATCACAATATCAAATAATCAAGGGAAGGAGAGAGAGAGAGAGAGAATCATTATTTTTCACATAAATAAAACATAATATGACTTACCTTTTACTTTATATTATCCCACAATACTTAAAAACTAAATTCAATCACTCCAAAATGCAATCCAAAATGCACCCACCAACAAGAAAGCACCTCTCCATATCCAAAATTCATAACCACCAAATAAGAAAAGAATATTTCTTGTATAAGTGATTAACTTAAATAAAACACACCGTAGAATCATATCATGTGGTATGTTGAAATTCCTAAAACTACGTACTCCCCATCAAGGTAAGTAAGACCCTTACAATCTTACATGGGAAAAAATCACATCCACTTAAAAACCTAACTACTAGATATAAATTCCTCTTACATGATTTTGACATAATACAAAATTCATAATACGTAAACCCAAAAAGTGAAGATTTCCAAAATCAAGAATTAAAGGTAATTCACTTAAATTGAGTGAGTCAATAATACAAATTTATAAACCACTGGAAGCCTTATGTAAAATTGAATTAACACATAGGTGAGAATATTTTCAAGGTTTGTTATGGGGTCCTTTTCAAGTCTCCATATGGCTAAAATTCCTAAAAAATTCATACCCACCCCATGGGTAAGTGTACGGAGATGTATTGGGAGTGAGGGATAAGGTTTACTTGTCCCACACACCACCCAAAAGTGGCCCATAAGGATAAATTATAATTTTCCATGAATGGAAAATTACCAACAACTAACTCAAATTAAAATTTAAAAAATCATATCTAAATTTAATCATTAACACATACTTAAAATTAACTTTATAAAAAAACATATTAAATAAATTAAAAAGTCAAGGATCCCATTAATAGTGGGAATCCAAAAATAACAAAAGGAATAAAAATAAAATAACATCTAATCACTTCACATATCCTAGCACCTATCTTTCAATCTCAAGAGGCTCATGTTGGTGGAGGCACCTTATGAGAGTTATTCTCACTTCATCCTCTTTTGGTATGATAATATTTATTTATTTTCTATAGATCTCGTGTTCTTATACTCCACCTATACAGTCAAAAATTTCATCATAACTACTAAAAATAATATCATACATATATGAAAAACATATACAATTCTTCGAAGTGTTTTTTCCAATTAATAATTATCATCTAACCATAATAAAAATGCATCCATGTAATTTTTTAAATCATATCAATACTAAATAATGATTCTTACATCCATTTGGAACCATGTTACATTAATAATGATATAGTTTCAAAAAAAAATTGATCCAAAATACAAATGTAGTCACCTCGTGTTTGTAATAAAGCATAGACTAGTAAAGTGAAATAAGTATCATAGTATAATATAATCTCAACCATGTTTAATAAGAGTGGGCACTAAAAATCCTCTTAGCCTCTCTAATTTAGGGTATCATTCTATTATGTGGATTCTCTATTTAGGTTTTCCATCACCTTCATAATGTGTGTAACATCTTCTCCTCTTTCCCCCTTCTTCACTTTTTATTTTCTCTTAGTTGTAGGGAATGCCTTAATTAGACATATTTTTAGGGGTGGAACTCATGTTAATATCCCTATTTTATCATTACTTTGTTGTCATCAATACTATGGGAGGGATGTTGGCACTACATGAGTCAGGAACCCAATATTTAATATTTTGGGCCGAAAAATTTATTGAGTATGAGATATGTGCAAAGGTGAAAGGATGCACACAAGGGTACATGTGGAGCCAAGATAAAAGTATTTCCAAAGTTTGATATAATTGGGTGATGGTATATGTGGGACGAATGAAGTAGAACACATGAAGGTTTGAATACAGGTATAGCATACATACCAGTTAGTGAAATTTACATGACATTCTAAACATAGGAAAAATCATTGGTTGATGTGATTATCAAGGAAAGATTAAAATTGAAAAAAACCATGTATAGAAGAGGTAGATCCATTTATACCATGTGTAGCGATAAGAATAGGTAACACATGTAGAATTAAATATAACATAATAAATATAGTTATAGTGCACATGATAAATATGGAGCTTTGAGATTTTAAGGTGGTCATTTATGGAAATCCACAAGATAAGTGTGTATCTATAGGAAGTTCAAGTTGGGAAATCATGCAAGCTATGTATAGGAGTAATCTAAATTTATATTAATGTAGGTCAATGGTGAAGGAAAATTTCTCACCCTATATATATATTTATTTAATCATGTAACTTGTAGGTCCATAAGTAAGTCTCAATAGAGTTTGATTCCATGTATGAGTCTTACCTTGTGTATGAGTTTGTAGATGATTGGCTGAGAAATCATGTTAATAGTTTCTGTAACATTTTAATACATCATGATTATACTAAACAAAATGCTCTAGTTGGTTAATGATGAATTATATTTGTGTATGTTCATGTTCTTCATGTAGTATGTTTCCCATAAATACAAGGATACATATATGATATAAGATAAAAATAGGGACTTGATAGAGTTGTGTGCCCTTTGGGTGAGAACCCCCCTTAGGATGTTTTAGGTGATGTGACAGTGTACCCAACAATGTTTCACTAAAGCTAGACTATGGTGTGACATTTTTGTTCGATTATTAGGAACATCTTTCACTTTGATTCTCAAGATGTGGTGCATACATGGTCTTTTGGCTATACCTTGGAAACATTGAATGTTAGCTACATGATGGAGAAGATGAGTTTGTATAGAGATAAAACACCAACGTTAACTTCAATCCATGTAAATGGGTTGAAGAAAAACTATATGATTTTTTTAATGAGACATTCTTAAACTTATTTTGGAAGGAATTATATAAGTGGTTAGCAACGTATTCGTAGAATAGAGGAAACATGATTAGACAAAACTAGATCCAGATTCATATTAAGTATCAAGCATTGGTAGAATCAGATGTACCATAGATGTTAGGAGTATATCATTTGTGGATAGGTGTCTTGATGAATTAAAATTTGGAATATACGATCCCTACATATTCATTCCTGGAGGAATCTAAGTTTAATTTTATTTGCGAGCCTAGGGGATTTTACTTATGCAAAATTCTAATTACTATGAAGATCTTGATGGTTAAACTTGGACTTGAGAATGTAGATATTGCTAGATAGACACCTTTAATGTGTAATGACAAGGGAAGGGTTTGTAAAGGATGGAATTGAGTAAGATGGAATTAGAGAGAGAAGAATTAGTTTAAAGATACACTGATGCGTGAGAAACAAAGGTTAAATATACATTAAGATAGAGATAAATAGGGTCACATGGAAGTGTTGAGAACCCTAAGGGAAGTGAGGGGCTATAGAATTATGTCCCTTTAATATTGGAAAATCACATAAAGACCCTCTCCACATCTGGAAGAAGTGAGTTTAGTGACAATTTGGGAGCCATTGGTGTACATCTTAACCACCATGGAACCTTATCCCTTGTGCGTGGTACTTAGGATTTAGAAGTTCATATAGAGGATAATCATAGTGATTCGAAATGGATACCAAATTGAGAAAATGATATAGATAGATACATACTAGTATCAACTTATGAGGTATAACAGATAAGAGAAGCAGACATAGAAGTGGCTTCTACTACTTAAAAAACATTAAACAATTAGTAATATTTATTCAAGAATAGTATTTCATGTGCAATAAAATAACATATTGTTGGTGAGATACTCTCTGGAAGCAGTCATATTGGTGTAACACTAGGATAAAGTGTTAGTAAGAATATCAGTTCTTCCTCGGGCATGCATATAATGGATCGGGTGTCTTTGTTCCTCCCTCAAGTGGAAAAAATCTGGGATAAAGAGACAACCCACCAAGATAGTAACCTCTTCAGATATTCTATGAAATTGCACTCCATTTATCTTAGTACAGAGGATTATAAAATTTTGAATATGTTTACAAGTGTGATCTTTTATGGCGAGCTAAGGGGATCACCAGTTTTGATAGAAAGCCAAGTGAGTTTATGAATACACTATAAGGTTACGCACATGATAGGTATATTAATTATTACCCATATTATATGGAAATTGACTATGACACATTGTATGCCACCTTTTCTTAATAAATTTCACATATCTAATTTCTAGCAGTAAAACATCAATTCACTAAAAGAAATTAAATAAGGAATATCTGAAATTGTTTGGTAATATGATGTGTGGTTCAATACTTTTTTAAACTCTCGTGTGATATCCATCAAATTCAACATGCACAATGGTTTGTTAGTGGACTTGTGAAACCATTTAGAAGGGCAGTATCACAAAAAACATTTACAGACCTGTGAAAGGTATAGTGCCCACTTCCCTTTGACACCTTTTGATACCTATCTTGATACTGTTGATTTCACTATAAACATTATTATGATTTGATTTAGTATGATGTTAGACATTGATCATGGATTATTCTGATATTGATTTAGTTATGATGCATGATGATTATTGGAGACACTTAATATGTGGATGATGATATAATATTTGACATGGATATAGTTTGAATTTTTGTTCGGACATGTGATTTTGGATACTATGAGTAGATCTAGAAAATGGACATTACATGATGATGATATGGTTGTTGATATAAATTGTAAGTGATTTTGTTAAATTGCTTTCATGTTGTTGTGATTCACATATTTTGATGATTTTGTGATTATATTTATATCATGTTGGATGTTTTGATATGGCTATAAGGCCGAAGGAGGTATTTGTGTTTTGCAAGTCAAAATATCACAACAAACATTGGGGGATTAGAGACTAACCGTAATGGAATTCTAGGTGAATTCAACAAGGTCACCATGGCAACGTGTTTTTTGTGTGTGTGTTATTTTGTTAGGGATTCCCATGGAAGGGATCACCTTTATATGTGACAATGGGTTTGTGTATTTTTTTAATGTGGTTCTTTTTTATTATTGTTGTATGTATTTATTAGTAATGTGTTATTTTCTTTTATTTAAATAAATTGTGGTAGATTAATGTGAGAAAACACATGGTTAAAAGTTAATTAATCAAATTGGGATATGATAAAGTAATAATGGAAGTTGTTGGATCTTTGTATTAAATATGTAAGGGATGTGTAGTTTTGTGTAAGAGTTGTGTAAGTCAGATTTTGGAGTATGAAATAATCCACCTCCTTGGAAATTCGAATTTGTCCTCGGGGGTTGTTTTTGGAGGCTTGTGGGACAAGTAAAACTTGTCCCATGCCTCTTAAAGCTATTTACCAGCCATATCTATGGTTGGAGGGTTGATTTTATCCCTTTTTAATACATTTTTATCAATCATGTTGCATGTTTTAATTGCACTCTTCTTACACTTTATTAATTCAGTCCTTCGGGGGTGTGGGATTTTTGGAAGTGTTCAAGTAAATTGTCATATTTTCACCCACCTCTTTATTGTGCTTGGGAGAATGAAATTTTTTCTTTTGTGTTTTGAATTGAGGAGGTTTGATGTGGCATCCTACATGGATCCACATCATCCTCTTATCTTCCCTCTTCTATAAAATTCAAACTCTTTGCTTGTTTTGGGTTGTTGAATCATTTTGACATAATTCTTTGGGGCACATATTTTTGTTGTTAGAGCTCTTGTGGATTTTGGAGGAGATTGGAGATAATTTCATACTTGGCATTGTTATTTTGGGACTGTGTTTTAGCATTAAAGCTTTCTATTTGGAAACAAAAGCTACCATAGAGAGGTAGGAGCTGAGTTCTCCTCTTATAATGTTATTTATTTTTGTATTTGTGTGAATGGTGTATGTTTTGTTATTTGTTAGCTGTTTGGGTAGACTACCATAGGGATGGTGTAGGATAACGCTATGGGGAATCCATGTGGGGGGGCATAAGGGAATGCCAGTGGCATCATATTTTGTGGAGGAATTTTGGGTTTGGGATCCACCATGGAAAAGAAATAGCTTGCATTTATTACTTTGTGGGGGGCATAAGGAAATCTGTGGGGGGAATAAGGAGGGATTGTGGGGGATGTAAGGATATATTTGGTGAATTTTATTGTCAGTTTTTTATAGGTGGATGCTCAATTCCCATTGGGAGGCATAAGTAGCTTCCCCCATAGCCCTTGCTCCTTTGGCTTGTATGATAAAGCCTGAGTTATGTTCGAATGTTTTCAAATGTAGTTGTAAACTACTATTTTTGTTAGACTGTGTTTTAATATTGAAATATGTATGTTGAAATAATGATGTGTGTTTTTTGGAAGCTAGTTGTTTCCATGGGTTGAATCACACCTTTTATTGTATTGTTGTTGGGGCTCGAGGGCCAATGATGAAGGATGTCTTCTCCTTTCATTGGATGTCTTGGTTGGGTGGAGATCGTTTCCTTTCCCCCACTTTTGTTGTGATCAAATTGAAAGAAAGAGGAAACTTGCATGCTACTATTCTGGAGTAGAAGAAGTCAGTTTTTCCAGTCCCTTGTGAAATATATTTCACTGTAAGCTTTCCCACTTTGAAGTGGATGAAATTGTAATGGATTTTTTGAATAAAAGATGTACGTAAATGATTGTGATAGTTGTATATTCAAAATGTGAGAGATATTTATACACTATTTTATATTGGAAAGAAAGAAATAGAATTATGTTATTTGCATTCAAACATTGAAAGATGTAAAGTTGTATAATTGAAGTCAATAAAGGATTACTATACATTTCTTCATATGTATAGTGAGTGGAATTGGAATATCAAATTTGATTGGAATCCCTACTTTAGAAAGTGGAAAAAAATGAAGAAACACGTGAGATGTAATTGTATTATTCTGCCTTGTTTCAAATGTATGATTTTGGGAAAGATAGAAACTGGATTCTTGTTTTTAATGTTTTATTGAAGAAGTAAAACACTTATGTCTAGCATGGAATGAATTAAATGTTTAATTATATGTCAAGGAGATAGTTAGATCTCTATTTGAAAAGAAGAAATGTATGTGGAAATAATACAGTATTGTGTATCTTTGGAAATGTGTAAAATGGAATTTAGTATTGCATTTTTTATTTAGAATGGTTTGTTTAAAACAACTGAATGTATTAGATTGGGTTAGAAATGAAATTCCATACTTGAATGATGAAAATATAGACAGACCTCTTTTAATTTCACCTTATTGTAAATTTTCCTATACTGGAAAATAAATTTAATTAAACTGTACAGTTTGGGCCTGCACATAATAATCAACTTGGAAAGATTAAAATTTAGCATGTTATATTATTAATGAACTCAAATTGACAAATAACACTTAAGAAATAATATAAAACATTGCAAAATTTAAGACCAAACCTTTTCACAGTCACTTCCTGTCAATTGTTGGAAAAATGCAATTTGGAAATGAGAACAAGTAAAATTACCTTCCTAAATCATTCTAAATCCTTCCTAGAATAATCCTCCATGTTTGTTTGGCATGTTGAGTAAAGGATAAGACCAAATTGAACCGAATCTATAAGTTAAAAATTACCAGTTGGCTTTTTAAAATCCCGCAAAACATTTTCTTTAAAATGACCCCTCAAACTTTATCAAAATGTAAAATTGATGATTGCTATACAAAGAGGGCATAGAGAGATTTCCAGAAAGTCCTTTTTTTTCCAAAAATTGAGCTTTCTAGAAAAAATTTCCCGTGGGAAAATTTGGGAAAATTTTCCCAAGCCCGCGGCCCAAAATTTTCCTTTGAAAACTTAGAAAATTTTATTGGAAAAATTTTTGGGGAATTTTTTTTTTTAAATTTTCCCATAGCCAACCAGAGGCTGCAACGTTGGTATCATGGGATGACAATGGGGGTGGGGAAAACCTCAGAACTTTATCTTTTGAAATTTTTTGTTTTGGAAAAATTTTGCGTTTTCCCCCGCGGACCCGTATGCACCATTTAACCCTTTCCCTCCCTTTGGAAAAATTCACCAAATTTCCCCGCTGTGGTTGTTGGGCACCATGTGTCCTTGGTGGACCCATAGGTGTGCGAGCGCTTATTAGAATTCTCCCCTCCTTGGTGAATTTCACCAACACCTCCGCCGCCCCCACCTTTTCCCTCATCCTCTTTCCCACATGAGCTCGGAGCCCAACACGTGTCCTTGGAAAAAAAATAGAGGCATAGGTGCAAATAGGAAATTTATCTCCTATGCAAGAAAAATTCCAAACACTGCCCCGTGACTCGCCAATCCAAAAAATGGGCTTTCTTTCCCACTTGACACGTGTCCCTTTTAGGAAAATATTTACTCTTTTACAAAGAGTTAGGAGGACTTATTTATATCATCAGAAAGGTGAGAAAATTTCCTATCAAATGAAAGTGATTTAGGGAAATTTTTAATGCATTATGTGTGAGAAAATTCAAGTTAAAACTTTCAGCTTGTTAGAGAGTGGGTATGGTGATAGTTTACACCTTGAACCTAACTGAAACTTCTAACTCTAAAATTTGTACCTTATGACCTCTGATAATTGTGAATAAATTAAATGTATGTTATAGTAGTTTAGACTTGTTCTGGAACCTGTTAGTAGTCAATTGTTGTCTTATAACCTGGTCGTGGACACTTCTAATAAAAAAAATTATTCCATAATTTTCCTAACTAACCCTAGGTTGTTTCTTTGGTCTCAAGTGGGTTGTTTTAATGGGAATCACATAAGGCTCTGGATGTAATATGCATTCTCATAGTTTGAAGTGTAGATACTAGAATTCACCCATTGCTTGAAGCATAGATTGCAACTATAGCCAAATAGTTGGAAAAGTATCTACTAGCTCAGCGCATGACACTTGAAGTGGTATCTGGTGTACATATTATAAGGTAGAGGGACATATGAAGAATAGTTGTCCAAATAGGAATGTGCTCACTTTACTAGTGGCTTGTGAGATATTCCATAAGGACCATGATGTTAGAGATTGTCCTCTTCTCTAGCACACTACAAAAAATAATGTGTTACTCTACTGACATATTTTTTATGTGCATAGATGATACAACTCATTTTCAACTATTAGATCTTATCCATGAATCTTGTGAGATGGGGTTATGACAAAATATCCCAAAGAGTGGTTCAAAATATTGCAAATGAAAAAATAATAGAGCTAGAAATAATGGAAATGGTTCCTATAGGGGAGGGTATCACGAAAGAGGCCATGGTGAGCACATACATAGGTTCATTTGGGGTTATTTATACACTTTTGGATTTCCTTATCATTATGAGAATGAGTTCCCAAAGAACATGTCTTATGCGTATTTTGGAAAGGGATACAAGGTAGAATACTCCCCAGATTTATATTTTCTCATATTTTATAATAAGAAGGTACGAGGTGTGAAAATGATACACATTGAGTGTTATAGATAAGGTTAATGGAAGAAAAAAAACTGAAAGTTATGTAGAAGGAACCTTCATTAGAAAAGGTGTGGACTAAATCAGTCGTTAGATTCCACAAATATTGATCAACCAATAAGTATCTAGATGTGGGGAAATAGAAAGAAGTGCTCTAGGAAACCGTGATCTTGATCAGAGACTTACAAGGGGATATACTTTTTCTAAAATAAAAAACATGGAATAAAGATAACACAAGACATATGAAAGTACTTTATAAGGAAAATTATGAGCTCAAGAAATTGTGTCAGATGCTAAGACAAGAGAACATCATACCCCTGTTAGGATAATTGTTATTGGAGAAGGTTGTGTACACTGATAGCAGGAGGGAAAGATAAATACTACATGTTCATATGTCACAACAACACCATGAAATTATATGACAAGGAATCACCTTGGATATAGTTACTAATGGTTAGATGACGAGAAATATCCTAATAGACACAGGAACATAGGTAAACATTCTTACCCTAGATGCATGGAATAGGATAGGGAGGCCATCACTATAACCTTCCTCTAGTGTGTTACATATGGAAACTAAGACCAGATAAATGCCCATTGGATTGTTTAAGGATGAAAGCATCAATATATAGGGAAAAACATTCAACGGTATTTTAAAGTTTTGGAGTTGATAGAGGTAGATAACTTATTTGCATTACTTCGTCATCCATTTTTTATGCAAACAACATAGATTTTTTCTTTAACAATTTTTATATTAGTTTTGAGAATGAGGATTGCGTGGTGATTCATATAGATCATACAAGGATTTTAACCTATATGGAGACTTCTAATGAGGAAGATATAAATCACATTTATGCACAAAATTTGTGTGATCCAGGGTACATTGAGCCAAAAAAGAAGGAATTATCAAATGGGGGTATTCACATTCAAATAGTGATACTACAAGAATTTCTTGTGATAATTAGGCCCATAGAATGTATGAAATGGTTTCGTTTCGAATGTAGAGGGTCATTTAACAAGAACGATCATACCTAGGACAATTAGGAGGTTTCAACAAAATATGCTATCAAGGTATATAGGAGAATAAAATCCTGAAAAATTATTACATGCCATGAAAGATCAAAGGTATATAGGTTGGAGGTCTATGATGAAGGAGACAGAAGGAATATGTTGGTATAGTCATTAAGAGAAATGGAAGTGTTATTGTGGGCCATACACAGCGACATTCTGATCTGATGGAATGAGATAATAATTTCCTTCTTAAACCAATTCGAAATGAATAACCTTCCTTCAAAGATTAGAGTATACGATGGAAAAAACATCTCATGGGAAACACATAAACGCTTTTTAGATAAATTGGTTAGAAATATAGTTGTGTTTTTTACTCCCCTAGTAAAATAGACAACTCACGAGGATGGGTTTGAGCATGGGAAAATGATTCATGGAGAAACCTAGAATGATACAAATAATTTTTTCAAGTTTGGAAAGCATTTCAAGTGATTTAGGGATTTTTCGGAGGTCTTGGGGCCATCCCATCAGGGTTAGGATTTCGAACCTTAAGGAGTTTACAGAGTGAAAGAGGAGATGAAATTCAACATAATATTCTAATAGCCATGTTAGGAATTATAAGTCCAACAAAGTGTCTATGGAAGTCATTTTCCAAGCCATACATGGTGGAAAAGAAGACATCTTTAAACATCATACACTTCCTAAGGCAGTTCATTCTTGTGGCACATGACTGACATTTTGAGATAGAGGGAGACATTTTAAGGTGATAAAGTCAAACCTTAATCTTGAGATCACCTCAATTGGACTGAATGGGTTGTTTCCCTGTGAAATCATATAAACATTCACTTGAAAAATCATATGGGAGCTCAAGTTATCACCTCTAGAAGTTGTTCGGTTTGAAGGTTTAGACGGGTTAGGGTTGGATGGTTCAAGGTTGAACGGCCAGGGGTCAGATGCCCAGAAGTTGGTCGAGTCACATTTTTTGACATGTTCAAACTATTTTTTTACACCCATCGCACTTGTCACAATTTCACAACTCCCAGGTTAGACGATACGGCTAGGTTGGAAGAGTCATGGGGGTTGGATGCCCTAAGGTTGGTTGGTTAGGCCGGTTGGACACACCTTGGGTTGGTCAGGTCACATGTTTTGACATGTAAGATCATTTTTTGATGCCTATTGCACCCGTCATGCTTGCACGATGCACATGTTAGATGGTTATGGTCAGGTTGGATGGGTCATGGGGGTTGGATGTCGGGGTTGGTCAGTTGGGGATTTGACGCTCAGGAGTTGGTCGGGTCACATTTTTTTTAAGCATAGGATAAGTTTTTGATTCCCGTCACACCCCTCTATTTTGCACAAAATTCAGTGATGGGTCATTGTATTCTTCCAATCATTTAACTGACATAATATTTGTCAGTGTCATTCTAAACCGGGGTTGTGTCCAAGGCAATATGCAATGGATTCTAGGAGAACCAGTTATACGTTGAGTTTGTTGGGGGGATGCTTAGTTTTAATGACTACTTCTACGGAAGTGCAGTTAAAATATATGGAAATTAAATACAAATCTATGGAATTCAACTATGTGTAATGAAAGGAATTTTAGCAACTAATCTTCGACTGTAGAATAAAATACGCACACACTTATTCTTAAAAAATTAAACCATAACTGAATAACTGGAATTTTCAGCAGAAAGCAAGACTATTCATGAACTAGATTTGCATAACAAAAGCATATAATCTAAGTGAAAGCAATAATGGAGAAATAAGAGATAGTTAATCAAAGCATGCATGTAAAACTCATCAAATGATAACTATGAAGTAAAACTAATTGAAGGACTGTATGCATGAAAAACTCAAAGTAACCTCATATCTCCTTGGATTGAGTGGGCCCTTGATCTTCCTCGTGATAGAGTGATTCAACTACTTCTGATTCTCAAAATTCCATAGCTTTCATTAACTTCGAAATGAGTTCATAACATATCAAAAAAACAAATCCAGAAAAGTATGCAGATAATCTTCTTCAATAATAAAAAAAGTGGTACTCAAGTTCTGAAGAAAAAGTCTTCATATAGATAATGTTGGTTACAAGATCTGCCATATCAGGTGGCATAAAACACTTTCCATAAAATATCAATTAAAAACTCATAGATTCCTATGGGCCGTTAGAGTCAAGCCCAAGATAATAGGTCAATTCGATGGAAATAGTCTTTAGCCGCATGCTTCGAACTTGGGCTTCTTATCCACCACTAACTTCCATTATTCCCTTCACACATCATCACATTTGATCTCATAAAGACAGTTAGTAGGAAGTTCATGGGATAAAGGGTTTTCATAAATAATAACAAGGAGAATTCATCAACCTACTAAGACATGACTACATAAAACATCCCCATATACTAATAAGGCATATCACAAAGAGTATTTCTGGTCTGAAGAAATGATATAAATGAGCCAAACAATCCACTCATCATTTTCCCCTTGATTTTACCTATTGCATGTCCCAATGCAACTCACTCTACACCCTGATCTCCTACCAAGTTGGTCATCCATGTCATACTCCTCAAATTGATCAGCGTATTGCTTTGTGGTATTCTTGCAGCCCTGTGTATTGGAAGTCATTTCCACCCAGGCAGTGAAACTATCATGGGACTTTGCTGCATTGTTCTACCAAGTCGTGAGAGGGCTTAAGAGGAGTGGTGGCCACACTTGGAGGCCTACCCATTCATCAGTGTATTTCTGGCTAGTTTTCTCTATAGTTTTTTTGATAATGGTGATGAGGGCATCACCCCTTCGCATGTTCCAGCTCAAATTCTGAGGAGAGAGGATCTCCCTATGTTTCAAAGGCAGGCTTAAAGTATCTCATCTCCTATTGCAAGCTTTCAAAGCAGCCCCAAAATTCTCCTGACTATAATTTTCAAAATCAATAATACACTGAAGCAAAATATGAGAAGTATGCACCCCAAACCCCCTGCCTGGTAGTACAATGATCTAAAGTTTTTCTGCAGGGTGACATCTATGTGATGGGTTGGGTGAATGTAAAATCTGATGGACTGAGCAGTGTTATTGAAACTGTCTATTTGCTGCCTCTAAATTATTTGATTCCGCAATACAGACTGAAATGCTTTAATTTGAAAAACCCCCACAAATAGGTTGATCAAGAAATCAGGGACATTGGTCACTATCATGTTATGTAGATAAAATTCACAGAGAAAATTTTGAATTTCTCAGAGTGCTATTCTTGTAGACTGATAAAAAACTAGGTCCATCGGGAATTTCGTGAGGAGCTTGAGAACACAATTGAAATAACTGTCAAGAATAAAATTGTTCTTGGACATACATGCTATAGAATGAGGAGGGTTTCCTACAGGAAAATATTTTGATGGCTAAAGGACAAACAAAGTCTAAGTTAGATGTTAAATTTTGTTTTTCCTCTTCCAGAGATTCTTTTTCCTTTTTTAATTTTTAATTTTCTTTTCGCAATTCCTTTTCTTGAAGGGACAACTGTTGGAAATTATTCAAGAGGGTAAGACCCTTATCACGTTGTCACTTTAGACAACTCACTTCATGCTGCAGGGTAGCAATCTCCCGAACTTTTTCTACTGTATCTTTTGTGTAAATTCAGCTTGTAATAAAAGGGTGGATTCTTCCATACCTTGTAACTGAGATTTTAGCAGGGTTATCTCCTCCAGATAGTTGTAAGAAGGTGCACACTTGAGTGTCAAGCATTTTTGGAGTTACAGTGTGAATTTACATAGATGACGGAACATCAGATGATGGAGTGGCCGGGACATCCTCCATATACAATTCCTCCCGAATGTGGGCGGTGTCATCAGGAAAGGACTCCGATTAGAAACCACCTGTCTGTAGAAATGAGCCAAGCCACTAGGGACTGTAGTTGCATGGAGGAAGATGGGGCCATGGGACACTTGCCTTTTGAATCATAAATGGACGGGGATGGTCCCTCAGGAGTACCAACTATGTCGGCGTGCTCAGGAACGTAAGCTGCCTCTAATTGAATATGTGAAGGGCCCAATGCAAGGGTAGACCGAGGTGCAGAAGAGAGGCCAGATTTTAATTGCTTAGGCCTAGATCAATCACCACCAACATGTGCATCAAGCCTCCACTTTGGGAGAAAGAAAAATTGGTGTGAACACAACAGATGAATCAACCCTAATTGCTTAAACATAGACTTGCCCCCACTGGACCGGTGTTTCTGGCATACCTTAATGATAGAATTTGTGAGGTACTCTAGAAAACTGACCCGAAAGGCCTGTTAACATGTCCCTTTTTAAGGTGAATGAGCATTTTGAGTGCATCACCACCCAGAATAGAGGCTTGACCATCACATATAAAATACCTGTTGACCCATTTAGCAATCTCACCCTAGATTCTAGGAAAACTTTTCCACTTAACACCCTTCTGGGACACCCAATGGAGTCAGGATGACCTCTAGGAGTGCCTCTCCTTCGTTGTGGAACTGAGCAATTATAATTTGCAAAGGGGCATTCATCATAACCTTTAAACAAAAATCTGGCAAGCCAGATAGGTTAGAAATGACCTGACTGGTAATTTCAACTCTTCATCCACCAACTTGTGAGCATGTGGACTCAAAATTGTTCAAGAACTCTTCCACAATACTCTCATCAAAACCTTCAAATTTCTAAATGAAATCTAACCATCTGAAATCATGAAATACCTATTAAATGGCGGCATTTCAAAGCAAGTCGTCAGGAGAAGCAGGTTCTGATGTCTTTCGCGGTCCCATGCTAAGCCAAAAATTAAGAAATACATGGTAGCAGAGAAACCAGAGCAGAGCATTTCTTCCACTTCCTGTCAAGTGTTTGATAAAACCAGTCGTGATTGTTGTGCATACCACAATGGGAAGAAGTGGTTGCAGAGCATTAAATTTCAAATGACACCATATTCTTTGGGTAGTGCAACATCAAGTGAAGGTGACAATGAAAAAATAGTGATGAGATTGACCACCCATGTGAGATTAAGATTTTTGCAGCGGCACATATCCCATGGTTGAGGAGCATGCGCCATCTGTCCTGATGTTGGAGAGTGTGAAACATAAAACCATGTGGAGATTTATGATCCATTACTCCTTTTATGTTGTCATTCATAGAGCCAGATTTGGAAGAGATCTAGAATGATCATAACAATCATTTCATCATGGCATCATAGTGAAAAATGACTACATGGGGAAATGTTTTGCATAGAAGTATCATTAGCAAGTTAAATGCACTTAGCCATGCTACATTTAGTCAGCTGATATCCGTAGATTCCTATGCCCTGCAATTTGGGATGAAACATGATTAGCGGTAGTAGAAATAATGAAAATTCCTACATTTATTGGAAATTACTATAAAAACTGCTAACTAAGGGAAGAAGATCGAATGAAGGACCATCTTCCTTTATTGAATTTTGCAAAATATTAATTACTCCATGCGTGAGAGGTAAAGAGCCTCCTTAGCATGCATGTTTGTTTGTAACAGAATGTCGTCGGTGAAAGTATTCTTATTCAACAGTGGGTGATAAACTCAGAGGCTGTGCCCATTTACCAGAATATTCCATTTGTCTCCATCAATTGGTATCAATCAAACAGAGCCATTATCAAACACTTGATTTACTTGATAGGGACCTAACCAACGTGCATACGTAACTTGCCTTTAAACTGCTGATAGCAGGAATCAAAGAGTAAAACCCACTGTCCTTCATGAAATATCCATTTTTTTATGTGAGCATCATGCCAATTTTTCCACTGATGCTGTAGAATTTTGGTCTGCTACTATGCCTCCATCTGCATTTCATCTAATTCATTTAGACTACAACACTCATTCACGTTGTGCTTCATCCAAATCGATCCCAACTTCCAACGTTGTTCACTAGGTGCGCAACTCGAACTCCATAGGTAATAGTGGCTTCTTCCCAAAGACCAGCTCATAGGGAGAGAAACTAGTAGTTGTTTTCTAGGTTGTGTTGTAGGCCCAGATGGCCTCAGGAAGCTTTGGTACCCAATTCTTTCTGTCGGCATTTACCACCTTAGTTAGAATATTCTCTAGCTCTTGATTGGTTACCTCCACTCACCCATTGGATTGAGGGTGATATGGTGATGATTTCCCGTGCCTGATTCTATAGATTCCTAAGAAAGCTTCAATCATATTTGAAACAAATTGAGGACCTTGATCAGATACAATGGCCCTTGGTGCTCCAAATCATAGCAATATCAGGTTGTAGAGAAAAATTAGAACATAGCATATTCATTGGCATATGCAAATTCTTGAACTTCAGCCCATTTGGTGACATAGTCTGTGCATACCAAGAGATACTCCTTCCTAAAATATGGAGGATCAAATGGTCCAACAAAATCAATACCCCATTTCTCAAATGGTCCTAGAACCAACTGAGGGTTTAGAGGCATTTTCATAAAAAGTTTAGGTTTTCCCATTCGTTAGCATGCATCACATTGCCACACATACTTTTTGACAGTCTTATGGAGGGAAGGCCAATAGTACCCTACTCCAAGGATCTTATGAATTGTTCATTTTACTAAATAATGTCCACCTCCTGGCTCATCATGACATGCTCACAGTATGTCATGTACCTCATCCTCTTGAACACACCTGCGAAGAACCATGTCAGGAAAGCATTTAAATAAGAATCCGTTACACCATTTGTATGTTGCACTATTTCTAACCAATCACCTTCTTTCCTTATGAGTAAAATAAGAAAGAAACTTCCCTGTTGTTAAATAATTTGTGAGATCAGCGACCCAGGGAGTCTTAGTGGAGATAGCAAAACAAGTGTTCATCGGGAAATTGATCTTGGACTGCTTCATCATCACCTGAAACATTTATTCTGGAAAGAAAGTCAACAACAACATTAGATTTCCCAGGCTTATCTATACTTGTGACATTGAATTCTCGCAACAAGATTAACCAGCAAATGAGCCTTCTGCCAACCACTGGTTTGTTCATCAAATATCGAATGGCAGAGTGGTGAGTGTAAACAAAATTTTTATATCCAGTGATGTAATGAAAATATTTATTCAAAGCATATACCACAACCAAAAACTCTTTTTCCGTAGTAGTGTAATTCTTTTCTGTAGGAGTCAAATTTTTGCTGATAAAATAAATTACATACATATGATCTTCTGTGTATTTTTTTCCAAGGACAGTGCCCATGGATGTATTAGAAGCATCAGTGTGGATATGGAAAGGTTGTCCCCAGTCAAGGCCATGTAAGACAGGGGCTGTTTTCAGCTTTTCTTTGATAGAATCAAATGCCTTTTGACATTGAGAAGACCATTCAAAAACATAATCTTTGGTTAGCAATGAAAACATTGGGGGCAGCAATTTTGCTAAAATCTTTTATGAATCGGCAGTAATAACCTGCATGGCTAAGGAAAATTTTGATGTCATTCTGATTAGCTGGTGTAGGTAATTGGGTGATGACTGATATCTTTTTGGGATCCACCTTTATACCTTGGGTTGAAACATGGTGACCTAAGACAATTCCTTGATCAACCATCATTAGACATTTTTCATGACTTAGATATAGTTGGTGTTGTTCACATCGACTGAGTACTTTCTCAATATTATTCAAATATTCTCCAAAAGTGGATCCATGGATAGTGAAATCATCTATGTAAACCTAAACACATTCGTTAGCAAGATCTGAAAAAATGTCCAAGATTGCCGCACTGAAATGTGGTAGGGGCATTACAAAGGCCCAAAAGGTAAGACTCTATAAGAAAATGTACCCCAAGGGCACGTAAAAGTAGTCTTCTCTTGATCAGTAGGGGCAATACTAATTTTATTATACACACTAAAACCATCTAAGAAAGAGAAATATTTCTTACCAGCCAAATTGTCCAGGACTTGGTCAACGAAAGGCAGGGGAAAATAATCTTACTTGGTGGCTTTGTTAAGTTCCCTGTAATCAACACATTTTCACCACTTACCATTCTTCTTGGGAACAATAACTAATGGGGAAACCCACTGAATATCAGATATAGGATAGATGAAACCTACCTTTAGGAGATTTTCAATCTCAGTTTTGACTATGTCTCTCAATGCTGGATTGATTCTTCGTTGCGGCTGCCTTATAGGTTTGACGTCATCGATGTAAATATGATGTGTACAGATGATAGGATGAATTCCTTTCATATCAGTGTAATCCCAAGAAAAATCATGATAATGTTTCTTCAGAACCTCAAGCACCCTAGCTTCTTGATTGACCTTCAAGTCGCTTCCTTTAGTTAGATCTCTACCCATATTGACAAGCACCTGCTTAGTATCATCCGCAAGAGCAAGCTCTGTACTAGTGATAAAATAATTCAATGGGAAAACATGGGGCTGAAGCATGTACAGGATGGATATGTTATCAAAAGACAGAACCTTAGTTAAAGGACAATAGAAATCAGGAACTAAATGTTCAGAATTATAAGCATAGAGTTTCCTACCAGACTTAGTAGAGGTAATGTCTTCTACTGATATTCCGAAATCCGTAGAAGTAGTGTTGATGTCTGTAGTTGCAGAGTCCTTAGATTCAGTCAGTACATAAGACTCTACAACTTCCGTCATATGATTATGTACTGTAATAGTGGCCAGAAAAGAAGAATTCAAAGAGTTAGCATCCAAAGAATCCACCCATACCTGGTCACAATTGTTCGTATAAGGCTAGGCAGGAGGATATAATGAAATGTGTTTGGATTTCTGCCCATTTAGAATTGTCATGTTGCCTGACCTACAGTCAATGTAAGCATCAACCGTAGCTAGCCAAGGTCTTCCTAAGATGACTGGATATCCAAACTTTCGAGCTTTAGGATGTAAAACCATGAAATCAACTGGGTACTCCCATGATTCAACAGTGACCATTATATCTTAAACCACACCATCAGGTACAATAATGGATTGATCTACTAACTGTAGAATAGTGTTGGTTGGTTGAAGTCCTATAAAGGATAGTAGGTTAAAAATTTCTGTTGTGATGACATTAATAGTAGCACCAAGATCCACTAAAACATTAGATATTGACTGGTTGTTTATACAAATAGTAATGACATGGCTCCCAGGATCCCCATATTTTTGTGAGATGAGGGTCCCAGCAACTAAATCAGCTAAATTCCCTTTGACTTTAATAGTCTTTGGGTATTTCTTTTTTCTTCTTTGTTTCTTTATACATTCATTTCTAATGGTTTGTTTTAGTTTAGGGATGTCCCTTATTACATGTAGTAGTGGAGCCTCAATATGTACTTTTTTCAATTCCTGAACTAGTTTTGTTTCATCTGCAATCCGAGTGTCCTGTAATCACTCAGGAAAAAGGGTTGTAGTCAGTTTGGGTATTTGATCATCCTATTTATCTAGCATTGGTGAAGAACTAGTGTTATCTTCAAGTTTTTCTTCCTTACTGGCATCATCAGGTAGTTCTGTGATAACAACAAGAGGGTTCAATATTTTTCCAGATTATAATCGTAAATTACCAATAGTGTTAACTTGCATGGTTTTACCTACATTTGTGTCATCAATCAAAGATGTCTGTTAATTTTTAGGATTGGATACTGGTTGATCTGGAAGTTGTGTTTGTGTTGCTTGTCCTTGATTTTTGTAGGCTTGAGGTGGAGACATTAAAGCTTGTTGTGGCTGTTAGAACCTACGTTGTTGATTATTGTTCTAAAGTGGTGCCCAGGACTGATTTTGGCTGAAATTTTGTTGAGGACCCCACTACTTATTGTGCTAAGGATTGGCTACAGGTGGTGTAGCCCAACCCTACTAAGTGTAGGGATTTGTCTAAGGTGGTGGATATGGATAAGTCATCCAGTTTGAGTTTTCCCACTGAGGTTGTCCCCAAGAAGACTGAGAGACCTGATTTGGCCATGGCATTCTACAGGAATTCTGAGTTGGTCTAGATGGGAACCCACCCTAATTGTTTGGTCTTTGGATAAAATTTAATTCAGATCTTGTTTGTGAGATGGCATTAAAACCTCCCTTCAATTTTGGTAGAAGTGTGCAATGTTTAGTGTCATGGTCAGTAACTTCGCAGATTAAGCATGTATCTGTGACATCTAAAGGACATTCTCTCAAGGGGTGTCTCTTCCGAGATTTAGGGCAATACATGTCCAATGGTTCATTAGCAGGGGTAGATTTTTCCTT
Source organism: Taxus chinensis (assembly GCA_019776745.2). Classification (NCBI taxonomy): domain Eukaryota; kingdom Viridiplantae; phylum Streptophyta; class Pinopsida; order Cupressales; family Taxaceae; genus Taxus; species Taxus chinensis. The sequence goes on along the minus strand of CM034150.1, from coordinate 822,294,897 downwards.
GAGTCCATCTATGGTGGATTTTAATTGTAGTAGAATTTTTGTTTTCATGTTGTCCATTTCTTCTAGAAGTTCAAAGGTACCCAAAGACTTGGATGTTTGTTTCCTTCTTATTCCTCCACGTGTTCTAGAATATCTTCTACATATCTCAGTAATTTTTTCCATGGTAAGCTTATACACATCTCCACCTTCAATGAGATGTAGACAATCCTTGGTTTCCTCATTCAGTCCTTTCAGAAAGACTATTTTAGTGATGTCTGCATGTAACTCATACCCACTACGTTTATGGAGAAAGAGGAATCTATCCAGATAATCCTCTAGATTATCAACTTACTTTTTCCATATTTGGAAGAACTCCTCCTTCCTATCCCTTCCTCTACAATAGTCTTGGTATTTATCTAGGAAGGTTGTTTCCATGGCTTCCCAGGAGTTAATGGAGTTAGATGGTAACCCCATAAACCATCTCATAGCAGAATCTTTGAGAGTGGAGGGAAATAATTTAAGTTTTTGATTGTCAGTTTGGTAATCATATGTCTGGCATAGGATTTTAAATTCAAACAGAAATGGATTAGGGTATTCTTTGGTCATTCCTCAAAAGAGGGGGAGGATGGATGGTGAGATGTTTTTCATGGGTGCATCCTCATCTACATTGAGGACAATGGGGTATGTAAATGTTTGTCCTAAAGGTTGTTCTTCAACATTCCGAAGATTCCCCATTGTAGAATTATGTGAAGAGGATACAGAATGCTCAGAAAAGGTTCTAGGCATGGAATTGGAATCTATATCACTCTCAGTGTTTCTCTCTTGTGAAGTGTCTAAATAGATTTGTTGAATATTACGTGCTATAAATATCCCTTGGTTATCTCGTGACCTATGAATCTAGGTTGGTTGCTTTAAATCAAGGTCCGAGAGAACTACGGGTTTCCTATATGAACTCTATTAACACCCATAACACATGGAATAAAATAATGGAGCTTTTGGTTATGTAGTCCCTGGAAATGGCGTAAAAAATGATGGGTAGTTTTATTCTTCCAATCATTTAACTGACATAATATTTGTCATTGTCATTCTAAACTAGGGCTTTGTCTAAAGCAATATGCAATGGAGTCTAGAACCAGTTATATGTTGAGTTTTTTAGGGGGTTGCTTAGTTTTAATGACTATTCTATGGAAGTGCAGTTAAAATCTACAGAAATTAAATACAAATATATAGAATTCAACTATGTGTAATGAAAGGAATTTTAGAAACTAATATTTGACCATAGAATAAAATACGCACACACTAATTCTTAACAAATTAAACGATAACTGAATAACTGGAATTTTCAGCAGAACGCAAGACTATTCATGAACTAGATTTTCATAACAAAAGCATCTACTCTAAGTGAAAGTGATAATGGAGAAAGTAGAGATAGTTAATCAAAGCATGCATGTAAAACTCATTAAATGAAAACTGTAGTAAAACTAATCAAAGGATTGTATGCATATAAAACTCAAAGTAGCCTCGTATCTCCTCGTTTGAGTGGGCCCTTGCTCTTCCTCAGGATAGAGTATTCAACAACTTCTGATTCTCAAAATGTCATAGCTTTCATTAACTTCGAAATGATTTCATAACATATCAAAAAAACAAATCCAGAATAGTATGCAGATAATATTCTTTGATAATAAAAAAAGTGGTACTCAAGTTTTAAAGAAAAAGTCTTCATATAGATATTGTTGATTGCAAGATCCACCATATCAGGTGGCATAAAACACTTTCTATCAAATATCAATTAAAAACTCATAGATTCCTACAGGTCATTAGAGTCAAGCCCAAGCTAATAGGTCAATTCAATGGAAATAGTCTTTAGCCGCATGCTTCGAACTCGGCCTTCTTATCCACCAGTAAATTCCATGATTCCCTGCACACATCATCACATTTGATCTCATAAAGGTAGTTAGTAGGAAGTTCATGGGATAAATGGTTTTCATAAAGAATAGTAAGGAGAATGCATCAACCTACTAAGACATGACTACACAAAACATCCCCATATACTAATAAGTCATATCACAAAGAGTATTTCCGGTCTGAAGAAATGATATAAATGAGCCAAACAATGCACTCATCACTTAGGTGGATGGTACAACTAGGTTGGATGGGTCACATGGTTAGGTGGCTCATGAGTCCCAACAACTCAGTAATTGGATTTTGATGCATTATGGCACCCATGTCTTCATCTGACAAAAGTACCCTTGGAAAGTGAATTGAATGGGTGCCCATACCTCTTCAATGATGTTTCGTAAGACATTGCTTATATATTGTAAAATCTGTCTCATTTTTTAGGGAGACATTCTGGGAGTTTGGGAAAATCTTGCGAAAATTTTCCTCAACTCCATTTGAGTTGTAAGCCTTCTCCTACACCTAACAAGCATATTTATACCTCTGAGCATCAATGTAATGGTCAGTGCATACTTTAAAGTAATAAAATTGTATTTTGTGGTGTTTCTTCAACCCTAGCTCATTTTTATTGTATTTTCTTGCCTCTCTATTTCATGTTTGTTTTCTATGCATGTTCTTTCATTTGCAGGTTGATGATGTTGTGTTTCGTGGAGTTTTAATGGTAGATTAGGATCTAAGTCTGTGTCACATATGTATGACCTCCCTCAAACCATTTTCCCTTATTTCATCCTCCCTCAACATATTATCTTTTGCCTTTTCTTGGTGTTATCACCTCATTAGTGTAGGATTTCCCATTTCATGCACTTTCTCTCTCCTTGTCTCCTTGAAATTGTTATGATAGGTGTAGTTAGGCATCTGTTCTACATTAGGAGTAGTTTAGCATTAGTATTAGGTAGAAGAAACCAGATTTCTCTAGAGGACCATCTCAAGTTTGAAAGTCCCATAGCTTGAGAGATGGTCTGATGTTATGCAAATTACACCAGATGCCCCATTCAAAATGAGGCCATTCGGGGGTGCTATAATTTTGAATCAACAATTTTGGCACACCTAGTGGGACAAGTTTGAAGCACCTTATCACTTCATTTTACCAAGTTTATGTTGGTGATATTTAGAAAATCACATCTGACGACTCCATCTGGTCAACAATCCATTCTCTAAGTTGCAGAATTTCCTTCCATCCATTTCTACTCTTTCTTCTTTCCACATCTTTCATCTTATGCATTTCATGAAGTTGTGCAGTCATGGCTTCATTTCCATCTTAGAATTCACACTTTGAGCAACAACAGTGCATTCCACCTCCAATGTATTTCTCAACTCCTCTAGATCAGCATTATGAAAAAAATCAAAACCATTATTCCTACCCATATGACCAATGAAAAAATCAGTTTGGGTATGGTGCTTATAAGGAAAAAGGGTATGCATACAATGAAAACATTCAAATGGATAACATTGATATGCTGGAGAAGATTCAAAGGATGGAGGCTGACATGGTTTAGTTATGTGATATAACACAAATGAGGGCATTCGAAATTAGTTACAGGGTATGTTGTCCATGGGAAGGCCCTTTTCTAAGAAACTATAGCCCGCAGGAGAAGTTTAACTTCATGGTTGAAATGCTGCCTCAACTTGCAAAATTGACTGATGAGATAGAGGCCTACAAACTTGGTTTTAGGAAACCTTGTCAATGGGTAAATCCTACACCATCATCTAGTAATTTTCTCTCTATTCCCCACATAGCACAATCTCAACTTGAGCTTCAATTTCCAAGCTTCCCATCCACTGCTTCTATTATGGAATCCTTTTCTCCATCTTTTAGTCTCTTTCTCTTCCCTTCTCCCTTTCAAACCCAATTCCCCTCCACAAGAGATAAAATCAATACCTTCCCCTTCACGACAAATAAAGTAACAACTATTAGAGACCACACCGACGACTCCTTCTACTTTCCCTAGTCCATGTCGAGAAGAGACTAAAAAATCCAGCCAAGGGGGGAAACAAGAAGAAGAGCCAAGAAAATAAGAAATTATTATAATCTTGGTGAGCTTAGCTCTTATATTTGGGATTGATAAAATCCCCTTAATGGAGAAACCCATGGAGGAGGCTGAGGTAAAGCCAAAAGTGGTGGAAGATTTAGTTGCAACATAATTGAGGGAAGAAGGAGCTACCCCAAATCCAAAAGAGGAGGATTACATTCTGGTTGTGGAGGAGAACCACATAGTTTCAGAGGATTCGAACACAAAGAAGGCCGTGGAATAACCTTAAGTTCTTACATCCACTTCATCCCCTTTGAGCTCTAATTTTGAAGAAGAGTTTGAGATTTCAATCTTCATGTTTGAAGATAAGGGGAACCATGGTGAGAAATTTGTAGATCAGGAGGATACCATGGAGGAGGTCAAGCACATGAAATAAGAAAGAAAAGAGGTAGATTATCTGTCTAATTTAGAGGAGTAACTCAATGGAGAGGAGCCTGTGGAGATTACAACCTTCGTTGCCTCATCATTCATTCTCCAACATCAAAGCTCTGTTGCCATGGGGGAGATCTTTCAATTACATAAACGTACACTTTATAACAACTCCTTAGAACCAATGTTAGAGGATATAATTCTTTCATGTTCTTCATAGGAGGAAGAAGGGATCAATGATGACACACATTGCATATCAATCATCAAGGTAGAATGTCAGTTGCCTGTGGGTGAGAAAAAAATAGAAAATCAGTCCATGGATAACCACTTTTTTCAAGAAGGTCCACAAAAAGACTCCATTTTTGGAGTTGAATTTTAGAGAAATGGGCACATCCATTTCATCAAACCATGCCCAATCAGGTACTTGGATTCATTGGAGACAAGGGAGAAGCAAAAAATTTTCATGTCCATTTTAGGGCATGAGGATGTTATAAAAAGCACCAACGGTCACCATGAATGCCTCTAGAAGTCAAAGGTCAACCTTAGATTGATGTTGGTACTTTGGTTATTTGGGTGGAGGACTAGCCTCTTGTTTTTTTTTCACTCATAATAACAACCATGATCAACACCAAATCATATACATGGATTCCTATTTTTAGGAAGGGAAGTTACTTCTCCCTACTAGTTGCAGTATTTGTTTGAATACCATTTTTGTTTAGTTACAGTAGAGTAGGTAGGTTTTCTTTCTGCAGAAGAAGTGCTTGTCCACACTCTACATGCTCCACTTGGGGTATGTATGAATTTTGGTATGTTGTTTCTCTTACATGATTCATTCTTTGGAGGTTGAATTTTTTCATGAGAAAAATCAGGTGTGAACAACAGTCCCAGTCTCTCTGAATTAGCTTGTGTTCCCATGACTCTTGCAATTTTTATACTTGTTAAGGACTCATCAATTGGTTTTATTTCATACTTGAAAAGAAATTATATCAAGGATAGTTTTAGGGGGCTTCAAATATTTTTCCTATAGATCAGGTTTGTAGAAGAAAGTGAATTCCAGGTTCAAGAGAACTTTCTACTCTCACAAAACCTTGATTTAGATAACTTCATAAATGAGAGGGAAAATCCAAGCAGTGGTAGGAAATTCCACGTTCAAGCATCAATTTTTTAATGGCTCAATGGTAGAATTCAGATTTTAGGACCGTTTTTCAGGTGTACCAATACTTACTCCATGCCCAATGGACAATTCAAGGCCACTAGTCACACATCTAGTAGGTAGATGTCCTTTAGAGGTAAGTAATTTTTATTTATTTTTTACCCCCTGGTAAAATAGAAAAATTGCAAGGATGGGTTTGAGCACTGGAAAATGAATCATGGAGAAACTTGGAATGATGTAATTTATTTTTCAAGTTTGGGAAGCATTTCAAGTGAGTCAGGGAAGTTTTAGAGGTCTTGGGGCCATCCATCAGGAGTAGGCTTTCGGGCCTTAAGGAGTTTGTAGCATGAAAGAGGACCTAAGATTCAAAAAAATATTTTGATAATTGTGTAAGGAATGATAAGTATAACAAAGTGCATATGGAAGTCATTTTCCAAGTCCTATATTTGGGAAAATATGAGACATCTTAAAACATCATACACTTCCTAGGGTAGTTCATTCTTCTAGTGCACAACTGACATCCTGAGATGGAGGGAGCCTTTTCAAGATGATAAATTTAAAATTTAATCTTGATACAACCTCCATTGGATTCAATGATTTTTTTTCCATGCAAAATAATATAAAGTTTCACCTGAAAACTCATCTGGGAGCTCAAGTTATCGCCTTTGGAAGTTAGTTGGCTAGAGGTTGAATGGGTCAGGATTGGACAGGTCAAGGTTGGATGGCTAGGGGTTGGACACGCAAATATTTTCCAAGTCACTTTTTTTGATGTATTTGAATGGTTTTTAACAGTCGTCACACTTGTAAGTTTCCTAGGTTACATGGTATGAACACGTTGGACGGGTCATGGGGGTTGGATGCCCTAGGGTTGGTTGGTTAGATGTTTGATGCCTAGGGGTTGGTCGAGTCACATATTTTGATGTGTAGCATAATTTTTTGATGTTTGTTGCACCCATCACACTTACACAATGCGTAGGTTAGATGGTATGGGTAGGTTGGATGGGTCACGGGGTTTGGATGCCTGGGGGTTGGTCGGATGGGGGTTGGATGCCCATGGGTTGGTCGGGTCACATTTTTTGATGTGTAAGATCAGTTTTTGATGCATTTCACACCCCTTTCATTTGTATGACATCCATGTTGGACTGTACGGCTATGTTTTATGGGTCACATGGTTTGGTGGTTCACGTGTTTGAACAACTCAAGAATTGGATTTTAATGTTTCATCTGACAGAAGTGCCATCAGGAAATGAATTTTTGTGGGTGCCCATACCTATTTAATGAGAGTTGGTAAGACATTTCTTATATATTGTAAAATCTACCTCATTTTTTGGGGAGACATACTGGGATCTAGGGAAACTCTTACAAAATATTCCTTCAACCCCATTTGAGCTGTAAGCCTTCTCATGTGCCTAGCAAGGATATTTATGCCTCTAAGCATGAATGTAATGGTCTGTGCATACTTTGAAGCAATTAAATTGTTTTTTTTGGTGTTTGTTCAACCCTATCTATTTTTTATTGTATTTTATTACCTCTCTATTTTGTGTTTGTTTTCTATGCATGTTCTTTCACTTGTAGGTTCATGATGTTGTGTTTCATGGAGTTTTGATGGCGGAGTAGGATCTGGGTCTTTGTCACATATGTATGACCTCCCTCAATCCGTTTTTCCCTATTTCATCCTCTCTCAATAGAGTATCTCACCCTTTTTCTTGGTGTTATCACCTCGTTAGTGTAGGATTTCCCATTTCATGCACTTTATCTCTCCTTATCTCTTTGGCATTATTCACATAGGTGTAGTTAGGCATCTTTTCTACATTAGGAGTAGTTTAGCATTATGATTAGGTAGAAGAAACTAGCTTTCTCTGGAGGACCATATCGTGTTTGCAAGTCCCACAACTTGAGAGATGGTCCCATGTTATGTAGATTACACTGGATGCCCCATTCAAAAAGAGGCCATTCGAGGGGTGTTGTAATTTTGCATCAAAAAATACCTTGTGTACTACTACCATCCGTATTAGTTTATAAGTTCTACTCCACTTTCCGTGGATGTGTGCATGTATGGTATATACATGAAAATTTCAAGTAGGAGACTTCCAATTGGAATGACATGACATAAGGTATCTTGCACACTTTCAATTACTTTTTATATAACCCTCCAATCCTTAAGGTCTTATAGTTGATGAAGTGCATCCCTCTAGGGGATATCGTAAAAATGGAAGATCTTATGGCTCATTTCTATGAGGAAATAGTTATGGATGGGTGCACCAACAAATTCACATGGATATTAACTGGTGAGAATCTCCTAGAGCATGCTTGGAAGGAGAAGGTAAAATTTAAGTTGGTATACCAGACTGATGATGAAGAGTTGAAAATTTTAATGTAGAGTACATAGAGGGACAGAATGATGTCATGGATAAGGTTGATGAGTAGGCACATGCATACCACTTTCCTCTGAAGAAAAATAAGGTGAATATTGGTATGGATGACATGCATAAAGAGGAAATCATATGTGACTATTTTGAAGAAGTATAAGTTGCAAAGATATTTGAATTGTTATGTAACATCTAGGATGTATTTCCTCAGGGATAACATGAGTTAAAGGGTTTCCATCCATTATTAGTGGAGATGAATATAAAACTCAAAGAATACATGTGACCAGTGTGTAAAATACCATACAAAATGAATACCAATTTGCACATAAAATTAATGGATGAGTTTGAAAACATGTTAAAGGTAGGTATCATTAATCCAATTTAGGAATTTGAATGGATCAGCCCCATGGTCATTAGTGTAAATAAATTTTGAAGGATCATGATTTGTGTGGATTACAGGGTATTACATTTTTCTTATGTTATTAATTAACTCCCTGCATTGTTCACTGAGGAGATTCTTGAGGTTGTAACAAGGCACAAGCTATATTCATTCAAAAACAATTTCTCTAGATATCATCAAGTTCCGGTTACACGTGAGGATCATGTTAAGAACACATTTTCCATAGAATGAGTTACTCTAAATTCACCAGCATGTCATTTGGTCTAAAGAATGTGCAAGTAGTATTCTCATGCATTATAGTACAAGTGTTTCAATAATTCATCCATAGCTTTCTCCAAGTTTATTTGGATGATTGGACAGTATGTGGATTGATTAAGGATCATTTTTTTTGTTTGTACATAATGATTAAACAATGTAGGAAACTTAGTATATCCTTAAACACTAAACAATGCACCTTTGCGACACAATTTGGTATATTTTTGGGGTCTATCATATGTAAATAATGTCTTCTAATTTATCTTGAAAAGATAACAGTAATATTTAATTTGGAAGATCCAACTAACAAAAGTGAAGTTTTTGGATTTCTTGGACATACAATATATTATAAAAATATCATCAAGGGCTATGCCAAGATAGTTTTTCCACCATAAGAGTTGCTAAATTGCAAACATAAATTTTATTTGAGGAATACACAATAACAAGCTTTTAAGAAGTTGAAGGAAAAATTGAGTATTGCACTTATCCTTCACTTCCCTTCATTAATTTTTCCTTTTCATGTCCATGTTGATAACTCAGTGACATAGATTAGAGCTATGCTATACTAACTTGGAGAAGGAAATTTTGATCATCCCATTTATTTTGTGAGATGGAATCTAACTCTTGTTCGACAAAATTACACCACTACTAAGTGTGAGGCTTTTTCTATAGTGTATGAGCTTCATAAATTTAGGAAATATCTTCTTAAAACACATTTCATATTATATACTGAGCATATGACACTCAATTTTTTTGAAAATAAGTTATTACTAGAAGGTCACATATGTAGATGAATTATCTTCTTCCAGGAATATGATTTTTCAGTAACAGTGAGGCCAAGAAAGAGTAATCTGGGACATGACTATCTTTCACACATTAATTCTAGCGAGGATGTGTAACGTATAGAAGAAATAATTTAATATTATCAATTATTCAGGTTATAGAATGTTACAATTGGATTAGAGGATATAATGGTGTTTTTACACAAATTCATTGCACCTAAAGGGATGAAGACTGCAAAAATAAACAACTAGCTATACAAGTTACACCTTACTAGTTAGTTGGCAAAGATATCTATAATATCAGAAGAGATGAGGTACTGTGTAGATATTTTTTGGAACATGAGCACCAATCCATTATGGAAGAAACACATGGTTGCATTTTTAGTGTAAATTATGTTGGAGAAGCCACCATGTGTAAGATAATCCTTATAGGAATATGGTGGGAAATAATTTTCAAAGATATAAATAAATTTTTAAACACTTGTGACCATTGCCGAATAATTAGAAAGACAGGAAAAATGGAATAAATTCCTTTATGAAAAATAACATCTTTAAAGTCATTTGAAAAGTGGTTTATACACTTTGTTTAAATGATTGCATACGCAACATGATGAATAGGTGCATAGTACATCATTACTTCCACTAATTACCTAACAAGATGGGATGAAGATGCTCTTACCAAGGAACATTATTATTCTATGCCTATACATTTCTTATGGGAGAACATTATTGGTAGGTATGGTTTCTCTTTGAGACTCGCAAGTGATAAGGGAACTCACTTTCTTAATGAAAAAATCAAAATAATGTTGGTAGAATTCATGGTGGATCATCAAAAGACAAAATCATTCAATAAAATCTAGGGCCAAACCTTGACCAAAATTTAAGGTCTCGGATGAAAGGATTTGATGATAAAATAATAGTTATACTTTGGCAATACAGAACTACATAACAGATGTTAAACAAGGACACACCATTTTAGTTGGTGTTTGTCATAGAATAAATATTTCGTGATGAGTTCATATTATCATCCATGCATATTACACACACAAGAGGACTTGTGAATGAACAATAAATAAATGAGTGCATTGTCAAGTTAATGAAATTGGATGAACGATGTACAATTTCATGATGTAGCTATAATATAGAGAAGGTGAGATAAAAATTTTCCCATGAAAGGCACATATGGAATAAGTATTTTGTAGTTAACTGATTGGTTCTCCTCTATAATTTAAAGTTTGGACTCCTGCTAGGAAAGTTGAGAGTGAATTGTCTGGGACCATTTAAAGTGACCAAGATTATGGAGATGGGAGAATTAAAATTGTAGGAACTTTATAGAACCATGTTACCTAGTTACTTTAATGGGAGTATCCTGAATCCCTACTATAAATAATTTTCCTTTCATTATGTTTTTAATAAAGCAATGTTGACATTTATATTAGATTTAACTTTCAATTTTTTCTTGTTATTTCGTAATAAGTGCGTTCACATGAAGGAGCTGATATATTTGTTAAATCATGATGCATGGAGGACCTTGCATACTTTTAGTGTGGGGTGGTATCAGGTGAAGAGTACAAGAACATGTGTGTGTATAGTGGTGGAGAGTGGACATGGATTTTTTTTCTCATTTTGTGTATCAAATTGTCTTGTGTTGGTTATGGAGTTGGATCTTGTTGGTTAAAAATAATAGCCTTAAGTGTTGAAAAATCTAGGCCATTCATTACTAGGTCTCAAATCTAATTGTATAGGGTATGGAGGTTTTTGATTTGTTCCCCTAAAAATTGTTGTGAGGTGTGGCTCGTTGGTCTTTGTATTTTTATTGTAATCATGAGGAGACTGTGATAGAGTGAAGAGGAATTTACGATAGATTTGTTGTCGGGTGTATCTCTTCTTGTATTTGGCTGGATGAAATAAAAGGACATGTTATCTTATGGATTTCTCTCATATCTCAGTGAAACATGTTCAATATTGACTCTGAGTTGTGTTCTTTTAATTTTTGCACCTTAAATTTCAGATCTGTAATATATTCTACATTTTAGTTTCTACACTTGTGATTCCGTGGTATTTTTATATATAATTTTTATCCCTCATTTCCTAACATATTGTTAATTAGTGTGTAAGGAAGCTTAGTTGAAATTATAACATATAGGATATTGGGTAAGATAACGCCAGGTAGACAGTATATGAAGGAAAACTATTTTTCTTATGGTATAGAGAAAGGATAGGTGTGGCAAGGAGAGGCATGTGTAAGAGGCTTAATAGCTCAGGAATTTAGATTTTTGGCATAGAGAGGTGCACATAGAAGGATAGTCATCCCAAGAACTAGTGGTGTGCTAGAAATTTCTACATGTAACACATGGAAGGAAAAACAAGGTCTAGATTTGGTGGAAAAGAGCAGAAAAACGGAAAAATAGAAGGAGAAATATCACCTACCACCACTCATCATATTTAATTCTTAAAAAAATAAAAAACCTATAAATAAGTGAAAGAGATAGTTGTAATTCACCTCAAAAATTAGAACTCTTTTGAACTAGTGTGAATTTGAGACTAAAGGTGATAACAAAAGTAACAAGGAAACTAGTGACCAGTAGATTTATGCTCCTTGTACTTATCAAAGTTGGTGTTCAAGTAACAGAGTAGAAGTATAAGTATAATTGGGGTGTTAGTTTGAAGAATTATGAAGTAATAATGAGTTAGGGTTGTGTATTTATCTATCAAAGAAGTTCTAAGAATTTTAAGAGCTATAGGACATGGAATCAAGATGGACACCAAGATTAGAAAGGATTGATTGAAACTAGGGAAACAATAAACAAATATTTAGAGAACACAAGGTTTGATTTAAGTGAAAAGGGGTTTTAGGATTTAATTATTTTTATTTGTAGCACCTCAATCCAAATTAAGAATGGAACCATTAAATAAGGTACCCAATGGTAATAAAAACATGGAGGATGCATCAAATGAGTGGTTATGTAAGATGCAGTACCAACAAGAGCTGATCATTGGGAAACCTTGGGCATCAAAGTTATGGATGTCTAAGATATGTTAATACAATCACCCCACATGAGGGAATTGAAAGTGATATAAAGAATGATACGTTTAGGAAGAGATTATAATGGACTAAAGTAGGGAAGTTAGTATTGGATGACACAAAGCATAAGACCCTGGAGAGTGTCAGAGTCATGCAACTATTTCAATTTCCATTTTTTAGTAAACCCACAAGTTTGTTCCAATGGTTGATTTTTCTCATCCATGAGGACTATTTTTACTTTCTACAAAGGAGGATGCATATCACCATATAAATTATTGGAAAGGTGATAGGGTTGATGGATAAATAAAGATATATCATGTTGGACATGCATGATGAGGAGGTGGTGGAAGAAAAATACACTAAGTTAAAGTATCAATGAGGAAGTCACACTTTCAATGTATCAAATATCATTGAACGTGGAACTAGAGTGGTTATACACTTGGTAATTTGTAACATCGGTGCCTTATAGAGATGGAATGATGTAAACAAATAGTTCTTCCATATTTCTCACAATATGATACATGGAACCAAATACAACATTGCTTTGTACATAAAAAAGAATATTTTAGAAGAAGTCAGTGATCAACATAATAAAGGAAAAACAAAATTACATAAGGTTCCATCTTTTTGTTGATTTTTTTGGAGATTGGTGTTTTGGATGTCCCAGATAAGAAATAATGGGATCACACCATTGAGATGTAATTGTTGGCAAAGAGATTCACCAAGTATACCTATGATAGTGCAATAAAAAATTCATATAAGGTCTTCCTAGATGTATGGTATAAACTGATGCAGAACACATTTGAAAATGAATGACACATACCTAGGGAGTTACCCAAAGAGCTAGAGGGACAAGATGTTTTTTTTATGTAACACTTCTACCTTGTGTGGTTTCTATTGATTAGTGGAGAGATGGGAGCTTGGTGAAAACTCTCATTTTCCTTTACATCCAGGTACTTTAGGAGCATTGTAAACAAGATCGAGGACACACAACCTTTGAAATACAATATTGACAAGGTTGATGTGGAGTACCATATTTTATGTAAGATATAAGGCTATGAAAACAAGAAACCATATGTAGAAACAATTGAATTTGATGGGATGGACCTGAATCTCATTGTAACTTTAGTGCTTAGAAAGGAAGCATGATGAGTATATGTCTATCACCGTTTAAATTTTAAGGATGGTAAGGTGGTCAATATGTGTGACACAATTCTTAAACCATTGTCATATGGGAGAATAATAACAAATACCCCAATGAATAAATGTAATACAAATCTCATCCAACAAAAACAACAACAAGAAAAAGAGAAAAAGTTTCAGTTGGACATCAACTTAAGAAATACAAGGTGGATGGAATGTGGATAAGATTTGATATGTGTACCTCTTATAACAACTCTAGTAAGTCTAGTTGAGACCACGGATGCACCAATCCCAAAAACATAAGGGAAAGATGAAGAAACATTGAAGACAGAAGATTCAGAAGGGGAGGAGAATCCTTGTATTATTCACATTGAGGAAGAATAAGATCTCACACATTATTACCATGATAAATAATATTTTGAACATGAAGAATAGGAGAAATCATAGGAGAAATATCCAAAGTTGCAAGAGTAAGAGTAGGAGGAGGAGGTGGCACAAGGAAAAAGAGAGGACACCAGTCCCGCACACTTTGATATTCTACAAGAGACATCGCGAGAGTGCACAGAAGGACTAGGACCTAAATATTCCTCAAGAATGTCAAGAAGATGATAACCCCCTTTCCCTATAATGTACTATATAGATTTGGCTCCAAAATTCATCAGGGCCATATTTTAACATTTTATGAAGGCTGATGAACTATACTACTTGGAAATTTTAGACAAGTCTAAAGCTCATGTTAGGACATGCAATATGTTGTTATTTGTAGTAGAGACTCACACGAAGGAGCCACAGTTTGAACTAAGAAAAGAGGCCATGGATGCATTGTAAGGGAGGAAGGACCCATCAGAGACCCTTCCAATTTTAGTTTCTACACAACTTTTAGACACCCAGGTAAGTAATACTTTGATAACAATGACAAATGAAGTGGCACGCTGAAACATTAGTAAAGGATCTATAGTGTGCAGCATGTAGAGAAATTTTTAATACATGATAAATAAAAATCAAAGTTTAGCCTCTTAATTAAATAAGGCAAAAAAGAGTTTGGCTGATATAAATATTAAGGTAAGTGAAATTATGAATAATATTTAACACTTAAGTCCTGAGGTGATCGTGAAGGCCGAAATTGATGGAAATAGGGAAATTAACAACTTGGAAGAGTTGTTCAATATATTACTAATAAGTTCCAAAATAGTACATGTGTTTAAAGATGTTTTTACTTTTCTACTAAAACTAATGCATTGAATTAATAAAAATAGAAATGACCTCTGAAGACGCGGGGTTTACTGATACTCATAGAGATGGATGTTGAAGCTAATGTTTGATACAATTTGATCAAGTATAGATGTATGTGTAATTCCTCATGTCTTACAAAGTAACTTGTGCTCAAAGACACTAAACAAAAAGTATTAGATAAATGGATAGGTGAGCTTCTCAGAAAATGCTAATTCTAGGAATCCAAGGGGACTTTCTTGGAGGATGTCATCTTGTTTTAAGACAATTAATTATATTGGTAATGAAATAATATGGATGAAGATAAATATATACAATCTATATAGCTATATAGATAGAAAATGAGAAGATCTAGAACTCGAGATGAATGGGGAGATCCTATGTGGATTTAAAAGTTTCCCAAGTGAGGGTAGATGCATTCTGGACATGTTCAAAGTAGTCATACCAAAGGTATTTAGTCTCTTGTTCAATCTCATGATGGATTCAAATTGATCTTTGATGTCTTTTTCGGTGTCAGCAAATCATATTGCACAAAGTCTGAGTTTGTGCAGGATATTGTATTGTTCCAAGAAAAAGGGGTCCTGGACTATTGGAAGGCTATAAAATTTGGTAATTTCATGTCATTGACCATGTATTTCAATCTAACAGAGAACCATTCTCAAAGACATGTTAGAAGTAACAAATATGATGAAATTATTATAAAGAAAGATGACAAAAAGATGCTAAATTTGATAAAAAGACATATTTTAAAGGAATCATCGGTGATTAGGCAAATCGCTGGCGTTGAGGTGAATCACTAGTGATTTCATAGAATTGTAAAATTTTAATAAAAAATGAGTGTTTGATGATGCAAAATGATGTTCCATACTATTTAAAATATAAATGTGGTTGATAAAATATAAGTTAATGTTTCAAAGATACCTTTGAATTATAATGAAGCTAAAATATTCCTTAAACCTTGCTTAGGGATGATTTGAGTTGATAGAGGATGATTTCTAATTCATTCTGTAGCTTGGGTGATGAAAAGTTGACCTCCAGATACTTGAATATTCTTGATGATGATTCTTGATAATAGCCTTGATTTCTTTGTGTTGATTGGTTGGATGTAAGATGTTAATGCTTTAAAAAAAAAAAATTAGGACTCAAAGATTCAAAATTGAGGATGTTCAAGAAAGAGTAGAGAATTGCTATTTATAATTGATGGTGATTCAACTAAATTATCAGTGATCCCAATTTTTTCAGGATTTTGAGTTGTAAATTGGTTAAAACCACTTCTAAACGAAGCTATTTAGATTTGAAGTTCATGTAAATGGTTGGGAAGATGTTGGAGGTTGAAGTGTAGGGGTTAGGATGTTTATAGATTTCTTTTCATTGATTTTTTTTAATTCGCTTTTGGTTCTCAAGTGGTTTTAGGTGGTTAAGTATAGATTATACAACTATAAGAGATGTATTTACTTGAAGTAAATATAATGAAGGATTTTAGACTTAGGATAAGGTGGATATAATTTTAAATGATATATTTGATTAATATATTAAGAAGGTAAATGTAAATGATAAAGAAAATAAGGAGTGCAACATTTTGACTGTCTACATTTGCCCCTTTTGTCAAGTAGTTTTGTGTAGGAAAGTACTAGACAAAAATGATGATAGATTGATTTGTATCGCTGATCCACCCTAAAAATGGGGTGATTGAAGTGCAGTGTAAGGAACAGTAGTATGACAGGTTGGTTAGATATGTTTGTTCATGTATTTCGTTAAAAGTTTCCCCAAGTCAGGTATCAAAACGTGAAATGCTACTGTGGAATCAAGTGATAGGGGTAACTAAAGGGTCCATTACTCTATTGACATATGATCCCTAAAGGTGGGTTGTAATGACATGGAATTCAAGTGATGGGGGCCAAAGGGCACACATCCCATAGACATGAAATATCTTGAGATGTTTTATTTGGTTTATATATAACATTTAGATGGTTTGGATCATTTTAAATGAAATAATGTGTCGAAGAATAAGATAATTTGATGTGGATATGAATAAAAACGAAATTAGGGGTATTTGCTAGTGATTTAGGAAACTGCTAATGATTATGGTGAATCTCTGGTGATTCAAGGAATCGTTAGCGATTGATAAAATTTTTTTTGGGGCTATAAAATCTAACGGCGGTGATGAATAGTGCATTATTGTGAATGTAGTTGTGGGATTAAGGGAGAGTGGCTGAAATAAAAAATAGTTATGGCATCTTTGAGTAGACACAGGAGGCCCACATAGGAAGACAGTGAGTCCTTAATTTATTTTTTTTAAATTAATTTTGCTATTTTTTGGACTTTTTGCCATTTTCCATGTAGGGAGGTCCAGATTTGCGAATCGCTAAAATCATCAGTGCTTCAAATAAATCACCGATGATTCACTATATCATCGAAGATTAGTCTGATTTAAATGTTTTTTTAAAGAAAAGTAGATATTTTAGATAAAATTTTGAGATATTTTTTCTGGTGGAATTTAAAGTTGTTTTTTCTTTTGTTATACAGGTGGATGCAAAGTTGACCCTCCAGGATAGGATACCTATTATTTTACAGGAGGTTCAGGAAGATATGATAGATGATGATTGGGCCCATATAG
The DNA here is from genome assembly GCA_019776745.2 of Taxus chinensis. NCBI lineage: Eukaryota > Viridiplantae > Streptophyta > Pinopsida > Cupressales > Taxaceae > Taxus > Taxus chinensis. Next base: position 822,277,589 of record CM034150.1, on the reverse strand, counting down.
AGGTAGTGATATTTGTGAGGATGAGGGATTATAGCTGAAGTCACAGATGTCAATGGTTTTTGTTGGCATTGATGGAGAGGTAGAATCCTGCCAACTATACTTTTTGGTTACCAATAGGAGATATTACTATTATAGTGGAGGTTAATCATAGGATCATGATATTTCTAGTGTGTGGAGAGGGCATATATACTATTAATGAGTCCAAAAAATATAGTTTTATGCAGAGGTTGTATGGGGATGAGGTGGATTCTGTGAAGTACTCATTGGGAGATTTTGGTTATCATGATTAGTATTTTTCATTGAGAGACGGGTGCACATGGATGACTATGATGATGATGGATATTTCATGTTTTTCCCTCCCTAATTCTAAAGGAGGCAGGTTTCTGTGGATGATGACATGAGTGATGGAAGAGATGATAAAGCATCAGACTATTTTTGAGGTGGCATAAAAACTATTAGCAAAGATATATAAAGATTTGTGGACTTGGAAAGTACACAAGAGGTTCGGTATTAATGTGGCATTTTTGTTTGATTTTTGGGCATATGAGCCTATAGTTATTGCTCATCCATAGGGTCTACCATTGGGTGGTTTCATGGATATGCATGTTGGTTTTATGAGATGGAGAGAGGATAAGTATCGGGTGAAGAGCACGAAGAAGGTGAGTTAATATAGAGATATTTTTAAAGGATTATAGGTAGGTGATGTGATATGGAGGCCTTATATAGGGTTTCGTAAGTGGCTTAGATGTGAGGATGAGCTTGATGTGATACAATAGGACATATGGATACAAGAAATGATAGGAGAAGAGTATGATATGGTCCAGATTTATCCATGTTAAACAACAGTTTGGGATGATATAGGATGTACCTAAGGATCCTGTTCTTTATAGATCGGAGGGTGTAGATATAGAGACTCCCAACGTATTTGTAAAGCGTCTATTTATAAAAATAGAGGAGAAAATGGCTATGGGTATTGATGTGGAGGGATAATTACTTCCCATTGATGATGGTAGGGTAGATGTTGCCTACACCCAGTGCTAGATGAAAGCATATGATGAGTTTCAGAGGACACGATTAATTCATAGCGGGAGGAGAGTGTGTGCTCAGGGGGAGGGAGCAGAGGAGGAAGTGAATGTTATTGATGATGAAGAGGATGAGGTGGAAGTGGGAGCCATAGTGACACATTTAACGACTGAGAATGCCAAATTAGAGGTTGATAGGGATAATCTGAGGAGAGAGCAAGATGATTTAGTTGGGATGAATGATACATTAATTAGAGAGAGGGATGGTGTGGTAGCTGAGTGGGATGGACTTAGAGCATAAGTTGAAATAGATAGTAGTTTATTGAGATCAGTACCATCAGTAGTGAGATACTTTGAAGAAGGCTCTAGGCATTACAGGGTCTTCTATATCAGGTACAAATTTGACAAATTGTGCATAGGCTAGTAGCCAGATGGGGGCACTGGGTATGATCAGTGTAGATCATTACCAATCCTTATGGGAATATTTTTCATATTATGAGGATATGCTTATACATAAATTTCCTAATGTTGAATTATATATGGATCATCTAGCATAGTGAGGAGCAGTGCCTAGCAGGAGTGTAGGTTAGCCACCTAGCGGGCCAGATGGAGGATCCTCTTTTGATGGGGGTGTTTAGGGGGGTGGTGTAGATGATGGGAGTGTTATCTATGTTAGTGATATCTTGAGAGATGTCTAGTTTACTCGAGATTGATCATCTTTCTTGTATATATATATATATATATATATATATATATAATGTGGTGTTGTTTTGAATTGTGTGATTTTTATGCGTTGTGTTGATACATGTGTTTTAATGTTTTCTTTATGAGTTTTTAAATATGGAAAATCTCACTTAGATGATCATGTATGATGTGACTTAATATGTGATAAAAAATGTTAAATCAAAATACACTCAATCTTTTTTAAGTATGTAATTAAAAAATGGAATGATTTCTTTAACGTTTAGATTTGATACATATGTGATGGTTATAGAGATGTGAAATTTTTTACAATTTTAGCCTTTGATAATGTTAAACTAAGACTATCAATGGTAGTGATACATAAAACCCTACTTATAGAGATGAAATGATTATATGTACCTTCATAGGACATAAAAAGGGTTTTTAATGTATAGGCCTTGTGGGAAAGAGGGTTCTTGTTTTCAAAAAATTTTATAAAGGAATGTCGCAGCTTTACATATTTTGATTTTTGACACAAACTGATAGATGAAAGATGTTTTCTTTGATGGGAAATTTTATTGATGCGAGAAGCTTTCCTAGGATTATTTTGATATTTTGACTTTTTTGAAGGCTGGTCGATGTGGGAAGGCTTTTTATATAGATAGCCATCCTTTGAGGGAGTGGTATACAATTTTGACTCTTGGATTTTTATGGGTAACCATCCTTCGAGAGATTGGTCTATGATTTGACGAGTAACTATCCCTTGAGGGATCATTCTATATTTTTATTTGTATTTTTATATATTTTTTTAATAGTTTTCCTTCGAGGGATCAATTTATTAGTTTTTATTTTTGATAAAGAGCATCGATAGATATTTTTAACTTTTATATGAGTTGAGGTTAAAAACTTACTAGATTGTTTCTAGAAGGGGAAAGATGTGTACATGACCTACACATACATGACCCTTGACATGATTTTAGTTGGTACAAGGTTAGATTGATTTAATTATTGTGGGATTCCTACTGAGGAGGAACTTGTCCATATGAAAGATGTGATGACTAGAGCCGTGGTGCTCATCTTTAAGGTCTATGAGGAAAATGATGGAAAACCACATGCTTTCAAATCATTATGATGAGAAGACGACTAGTTGGTGGTTATATGAGGTCTTAGATATAACTACTTTCATAATGGTAAAAAATTAATAGTAGAAAGGCCCTAAGTGCAAGGAATTCAAAGGTTCCTTTTTAGTTTCACTATCAAGGGAGACTAAACGATACACTCCCTACCCATAAATGTTAGTGATGACATATAGATTGATCCAATTAGGGGGAAAAATTCCACATTTACGCCATTCTAAAGTTGTGACATTTTTATTTTATTTGAGAACTAAATCGTGCCAATTTTGAAGTCACATTCTTTTGCATGTTTATTATAGGCACATTTGAGACGTTCTTGATAGACTTGATGATGTTAAAGGGACATTAAATGTTTATTTGTCTAATAATTTTAGTTGTCTAAGACAGTCTTGTCGATATTCTTCATGGGCTATAAAGTATTTAAGTGATACATGGAGTGATGGGATTTTAAATTTGAGGGGTAAGACTACCATAGAGCCATAGACTAGAGAGAAAGGTGTAACACTTGTAGGAATATGGATGTTAGTCTGATATTCCCAAAGAGAAAACGAGATTTAGAGATGTTAATTCCTACCTGCTTCCTCTACTATTTTCATGAGAATTTTACTAAGTCTTTTTTCTAGAGGTTTCTTCCTTTCCATTCGCTTGGGGAAAGTATGGGGATGAAAAACTAATTTTAATGTTGAAGGCATCAAAGAGATTATTAACATCCTTTTCTTGAAGGATTTTCCATTATTTATGACAAGTTTATAAGGGACACCAAAATAACATATGATGTATCGATAAATGAAATTGAAGATTTGATTTGATTTAGTTGAGGTGAATGGAATATCTTCAACCCATTTTGTGAAATATTCGGTGGCTGTGATAATTGAGTTGTGTTGTTGGGATGATTTAGGATCAATAGTTCTAATGAGGTATAATCCCCTTTGTGAGAAAGGCCATAAATCATGAGCAATTTGTAAGACTTGACTAGATACATGGATAATATCTGAGTGTTGTTGGAATTTGACACATTTCTTGACGTAATCACAACAATCCTGATTGATAGTAGGATAGTAGTAGCCGATTCATAAGACATGTTTAGTGACATCCTTACCATTGAAATTTCCACCAAATACCTGTTATCCAAAAATGTGCCCCCCTACTCATTTTTGTGGCTAACTCCTTTCATTATTCCCTCTCTTGTGCCTCAGACATAATTTTTGCTTTTCAGGAACTCAAAAACTTTTTGGCAAATGACACCATTGGATAGAACTCTTTCTCACCTTTCTAGAAAGGTAAATTTTTCCTCCTAACTCCATGTATTTTTGAAGTTATGGCTCAACGGAGTTTTTGTGGGAAATTTTCCCCTAAAAGGCCCGCAGCCAATGAGACGCCGCCACGTGTCCAAGGAAGTGGCGGGGGTCGGACGAAAACTTAGTTTTTTACTAATTGTTTTGGTGAAATTTCAAAAGGAAGATTTTTTCCCCGCAAGCCCACGGATGAATCATGTGATGTCACGTGTCCAGGGAAGAAATTTGAAAATTTTGGCTAAGTGTTGGCGCATGGAAAATTTGGAGGGAAGGTCCACACCCAATCGTATTGTGCCACATGTCCCTATGGCGTGGGAGGTTTCAAAGGGCAGAGGAGAAGTTGGATTTTTGGTGAAGTGTTTTAACCAAATTTCAAAGGAGTTTTTGGCCCGCTGCCCCCACCAATCAATTATGTTTCGACACGTGTCCCCCCGGGTCGTAGCTGCGGGGGTGCGGGAGGGAATTGGGATTTTTCCCAAAGTGTTGGCGCAAAGGAAAATATTTGCCCCATGGGCCCATAGCTAGTAATCTGTTGCCATATGTTTTGGACAGGCGGGAGGTGGGGAGAATTTGGGAAATTTTCCCAAAGGAAAAATGAAGGAATTTTTCAAAGGGAAAAGCACACCCCCAAAATGCGAGCTAATGGAATCTCGCCACGTGTCCAAGTGGCGCCAAAAAATTTAAGAAAATCCCACATGAAAAATAATAAGGGGCAAGCCCACACCCAATGGGGTTATGCCACGTGTCCAGGTTGAAAATGGTCAAAGCATCCCACGGAAAATTCAGGAAGTATAGGCCCGCGTCCAATCAGCGCACGCCACGTGGCCTCAACTCACCGGCCCGGCGGGGATTTTTTGGAAAATTTCTCAAAGGGTGAAACAAAGTAATATGGAACAAGATGGGTCTACGCCTAATTAAAATGTGCCACGTGGCACCTGGAAAGGTGGAGCGCAGGGATTTTTTGGGAAATTTTCCCAAATGCAAAAAAGGTGAAAAATTCAAAAAATTTGCTCGCTAACCCGATTTGGCCCTGTTTTGCCCTAAAACTTCAAATGGCAATATATTTCGATCCAAGGCTTTGTGTTTCATGTTCTTTATATCAATGGAAATATGGTAAAATTCTCTACAAGATTCTGGGGTCACTTTTGCATTTTGATGGAGTTTGGAGAGAGAAAATCGAAAAACACCTTTGACACATGGTCATGGACAGAAATGATGTTTTAACCACTTTTTTTAATGAAGAATGGCTCGCATTCTCCCCTAGCATGGCTAAAAATGTCAGGGGATGGGCCTGTGAGGATGCCCATGCTGTTTTGATTACATTTTGGTCAATGGTTGAATCTTCCCCACATTTTCCCACGTTTCTCTCTCCTGGGCTCATCCCTTGCAATGTAAAAAGCCAGATTTGGCTCATTTTTGAAGGGTTGAACATTTTTTCATGTATTGTAGGATCCTTTTGTCACTTAAAAGTTATTTTTGTGGAAAACCAGACCTCCTCCAAGATTGCAACATGTTTTTCCTCTCAGGTGTTGTAATGTAAGTGTTTTTTCTTGATGAAAAATGACAATACAGGCTCTGTGAATGAGTTTTAATCCTTTGTCTGTGTTGTTTGATTCATTTTTAACCTTCCATTACAGTGATCAGTTTGGGCATGAATTTTTGTTGCATTTTTATGAACTGTGTCAATTTGCAGAAGCAAAAAATGTCCACCACTCCTTTGGTGTATCACCTTATTAGCACTAGTTTCAGTTTTTTGCATTCTCCATATTTGCCCACTTTGGAATCTAGAGTAGGATTTTGAGTTTGAAACCTTTGTATAACTTACAAGTGATAAATCTGATCAGAGGAGTTGAGGAACCATCCTCTAATCTGGAGATTCCTTTCCCATTTTACAAGTCCAACACTTGGGGAAAGGATTCAATGTTTTGCAATCACACTGGATGCTTAGGATGATCAAAATAGAAATCTGATCAACATCCAGGGGTGCTGTTGATTTGAAACAACAATTTTGGCATGCCCTGTGGGACCTTAGAGGTCTCCATCTTCATTGTAACAAATTGATATGCATTTTTTGCAAGATTCTTGCTTAAAAGAGCCCTAAATTGCACATCTGGCGACTCCAAGGAAGAAGAATCAGTTGGTTTTAGTAGTACAAGCCTAAAAACTCATGAGAAGAATCACCACAAGGTCAAGAGTTGGAGAAGAAGAAGTGTTGTTTGAGCATCTTCAGTTATCCCTAAGAAGAAGGTAAAGAGGGACGAGAATTCATAGGTCTCCATCTCCACCAAACAAAACTCTTTCAACTCCTCCACCTAGTAGGCCTTTCATTCAATCAACAAGGGTTCTGAGGCCAATCAGAATGGCACAAAACAACCCCTATGTCAATTTCACTGGTAGTAGCCCACTTGCTCTCAATGTAAAAAATCTAATTCCAGTTGTAGCACTGAAGAACATCCCATACTTTACTGAAGAGAATCAGACTACTCCTGGTGATCATGTCAAGGATATTGCTAACATTTGTGTAATCCATGAGATCAATGAAATGTAAGTTGTTGTCAAACTACTGGCATCTTCATTCAAAGGGAAAGCTTTACAATGGTTCAGGATTCTTACTTCAGGTTCTATTCAAAATTAGAACCATCTATGCATAGCTATCCATGAGCAGTTTGGAGAGAAGGGAGACAACTTGTCCCTTTTGGAGCAGTTGACAACCATCAAGAGAGCTCCCAATGAGTAGCTGACTGATTTTAATTTCAAATTTCAAAGGACTTGGGAGAGAATTCTAGTGGTAGTCAAGCCAACAGTAAAAGGTGCTTTCCTTTATTACCTTAAAGCTTTAAATTCTGATATTTCTATGTTAATTCAATCCATGGGAGGCACAACTATTCCCATTGCTTATAGCATTGCTATTAGAGCTGAAAATTGTTTGATTCAAGCTGGCAAGCTAGCTCCTAGGCCTCAAATGCCATTGTTTCTAAGTCTAGAGAGCCCAAACACTAATCAAATGACTAATTTAGCTCCTTTTCCCACTCCTAAAAATCAAAATTCAAGTGAAGTTTCTACTTCATCTTCTAGTACCTCAAATGAGCTTCAAGAAGTCATGAAGCAATTGCAAAATCTAGGAAATGAGCTGGTTACACTCAAGAGGCAGCAATCCCAAGGATTTATACCTCTCGTCTAGCCTCACACTCAACCTAATAGGCAGCCATATCAACCCCAAAGACCACCCAATCCAGATGTAAATATAAATCAAGCAAGGCCTCCTGCCAACAACCCATTTCAGCCCTATAATTCCAATCCTACATCTGCCTCTAAAGCATTAGTACCAATACAAAACAATATAGCTCAAGAGTATGATTGGTATTTCCCATGCAATGAACCACATAACCAATCCATGTGCTTCAACGGTGCCTTGAATCAAGTATTAATGGTGACAACAACTGGTGTGGAGGGTGAGGGTAGTCAAGAAACATTCTAGCAGTAGTCAACTCCAAATGATACCACACTTGTAAACTGAAAGGCCAAATATTTTTGTGGCATGAATCAAATGATTTCCCAAAGTGTTGCAGCCAACACAAGGTCGAAGAGGAGAAATTTGGGTGAAGAACAGCCATTAGCCCCAAGCAATCCTCAATCTTCTATCACCCCCAAAAACTATTGGCAAACAAAGTGTAGTCCTAAGCATGCAACGATTGCCTAAGACAGCTCCTAGGCCAACTCAAATGCCAGTTGCTACTCGCCCATGTGCAAGGAATGAATGTGTAGGCCAAGGGACAATAGAGAGATGCTCCATCCCCATTCAATATCATTGATCAGATGAAGAAGACAAATCTAAACATATCAATGTGGGAATCACTATCTATCCTAGGCCAAAGAGATTTGTTACAAGCTGCCATGAAGGAATGGTCAGCTTCGAATCAGAAGGTCCAAATGCAAGAGAAGGTGCTCACAAATGCTGCCTAGCAGGAGGGGAATCATGGAGGACAGTAAGGTAAAATGTTGAAGCCCCCTCCATTCTATGTTTCATTGATCATTGGAAATCAACTAGTACACAATTACATGATTGATTCCGGGGCAAGTAGTTCAGTAATGCCCAAGAAAATAGTTGATCAGTTGGGAATTCAGTATGAAGTCATATCCAAAGGGGTAGTGCAATTGGATGGGACAGTAGTAACAACGGCCGGAGTGATAAAAAATTTAAGTCTTACTTTGCATGCATGTCCCAACGTTTTTGTCTTACAACATGTCTCGATAATATACCTTCCACCACTCTTTTCCCTATGCCTGTCAAGGGATTTCATAGCCAATATTAGAGGCTATTTATCTGCTAATTGGTCACACATGTTGTTCAAAACAAGATATGAAACTAAGGCCACAATCAGATCTGAACCTATTTCAAACTTTCACATTGAGCCTTACACTCCAAGTCAGATCAATACCAATTGTTCAGTGTTTGATCAAGAAGATTATCCAAGCACTGATGAAGCTGACACCAAAGTAGGAAGCATCCAAGACCTAACTATTGATGAATGGGAAAATAAGGTACATGATTTTGATCCTTATCAAGAAATAGAAGAATATGAGTTAGGAGTCTATTACATGCATGAAGAAAATTAGCGTATTCCTAGCATCACCAAGCTAGACCACAAGAATGACAATGAGGTATGGCAGTTGTTTTTTGATGGATCAAGAAGTAGAAAAGTTGCAGGAGGAGGAGCTATGCTGGTTTCACCTCAAGGAGTTAAGTATTATTCAGCTTTTAGATTTTAGTTTGCATGCTCTAATAACACTACTGAATATGAAGCCTTGATACAAGGATTGCATTCGTCAATCAAGAGAGGAATAAAGAACTTGCAAGTCTTTGGTGACAATGAGTTGATTGTCAACCAAGTTAAGGGGTAGCATGCTATCAAGAGTGATCTACTCAAGTGCTACAAAAATAGGTTGTGTGACCTCATTGAAGATTTTGAGGGTTTTGGCATAAAATTCATTCCTAGAAAAGAGAACTAAGATGCTGACAGGATTGCAGTAGTTGGGGCAGCCTTTGACGTTGTTGAAAGCATTAAGAAAGAAAAGGTACAACCAAACATCCATGTGATTGTGAGGCCTTCAGTGCCAGACAACAATGTAAGTTGGCAAGTGTTTGAGAATGATCAGCAAATCATCCATTTCTTGCAAGAAGAGGCTGAGTTCTCAGCTAAAAATTAGGAAAAGTTGGAGAAACAGTATGGTGACCAGGTTGTACAGCTGAGAACCAACAAGCTACCCAAGGGACTTATTACTTTAGAGTCCATTTTCAATCCTAATGATCAGTTTAGGAAGGAGAAAGAAAATATCCAAATCAAGGGAGAAGATTCAGTGTCCATCTCAGTAGAAGGAGGCAAATCACTCCAAATTGGTAAGATGACAACTGAGCAAGAAAGGTATGAATTCATACAACTTTGTCAAGAATTCCCTGATGTGTTTGCTTGGAGATATGAATATTTGAAAGGTTTCAATCCTGAGTTAGCTCAACACACCATTGAATTGGATCCAAGTACTAAGCCCATTAGGAAAAAAAAAAGGCCAGTCAATCCACACATGGAGCCTCTCATGAGAAAAGAATTGAATAAGTTGATAGAATCAAGAATCATATTCCCTATCAAGCATTCTAGTTGGGTAGCCAACTTGGTTCTAGTAAGAAAGAAGAGTGGGGAAATCAGATTGTGTGTTGACTTTAGATATTTGAATAGAGCATCTCTCAAGGATCATTATCCACTTCCTTCTATGGAGAAAATTTTGCAAGTTGTTACTGGCTCTGAGAGGTTTTCATTACTTGATGGCTACTTAGGGTATAATCAGATTAGGGTGAAGGAAGAAGATCACTTCAAGATAGCCTTTACAACCAAATGGGGAACTTATGCATACAGGAGAATGCCATTTGGGTTGTCCAACACTAGAGCTACCTTCCAAAGAGAAATGTTCAAGGATTTGATTAATAACATAGTGCTGATATATCTTGATAATATCACTATTTTTTCAAAAAATGTAGTAGACCACCTCTCTCATTTGAGACAAGTGTTCCAAAGGTGCAAAAGATTTGGAGTCTCCTTGAATCCTAAAAAATTTATTTTTCTATCCCATGAAGGAAAGCTCCTTGGCCACATTGTCTCCAAAGAAGGATTAGTAATTGATCCAGAAAGAGTTAAAGCCATAAGAGAACTACTATTGCTGAGCCACAAGAAGGACCTTCAAAGTTTCTTCTGGAGAATTAATTTTGTTTAGAGGTTTGTCCCAAATTTTGCAGCCCTTGTCAAACCTATCACCAAGATGTTAAAGAAAAGCATGGCTTTCAAATGGACAGTAGAAGGAAAGAAAAGTTTTGAAGCAATCAAATAAGCCATCTCTCAAGCACCAAATCTCATTAACCCGGATTTCTCCAAGGATTTCACCCTCTATGCGTTTGGGGGTGATGATACTATCTCTGTAATTTTGGTACAGCAGAACAAAGACAATGATGAGCAGCCAATTGCTTTCTTCATCCAAAGCCTGGAAGACTATGAGGTGAAGTATTCTTGCATTGAGAAGCATGTTCTTGCAGTAATCATGAGCTTGAAGAAATTCAAGCATCTAGTTTCAAACAATAAGGTCCAATTTTTGGTTTCTCATGTGGGAGTTAAAGACTTCCTCCTCAACAAAGACTTGAATGAAAAGAGAGTAGGATGGATTAATCGTGTCATGGAGTATGACATAGAGATCAAAGTCACCAAGTTAGTCAGAGGAAAGGATTGTGTGAGCAGCTGATTTTGGGTAGACAAAAGGAGGCATGCAATGAGAAGGAGGCTGTTTTGGTGTTACAAGACAGCCATGAGCAAGGAAGCACTCAAGAAGAAAATAATGGTGTCCTCATGCCTTGCTGGACCCAAGGTATAATACATTTTCTAGGCACAGGTCTATGCCCTCCGAAGATGAACAAGACCAAAAGAAGACACTTCAGATTGTAGGCTGTCCCATATGCCCTTGTTGATGGTGTTTTGTTCAAAAGAGATGTGAATGGAGTACTACTGAGGTGCATTGGTACCAATCAGATTCATAGGGTGTTGGAAGACTTCCATGGTGGACCAGTTGGTGGTCATTTTACACCAAGAGTGATAGCCCTAAAGATCATGAGGGCTAGCTATTATTGGCCCAAGATTTTCAATGATTGTTATGCATGGATCAAGAGGTGCAAGAATTGTGCATTCTTCACAGGTAAAGAGAGGCTAATTGCCCTTCCATTGCATCTAATTTCAGTTGACCAGCCATTCATGTAATGGGGTTTAGAATTCATTAGAGTCATTAATCCCAATTCAAGCCAAGGGTACAAATGGATTCTAACAGCAACAGAATATTTCACCAAGTGGATTGAAGCAGTAGCACTCAAGGAAGTAAATGAATCTAGCATCCTAGACTTCTATGAGGGAATAGCAACTAGATTTGGCATACCTGCTACAATAATATCAGATAATGCATTGGCATTCATTGGGTCCAAGGTGACTAAATGGGCTATCAAGAATGGGATCTACCTAAGCACTTCATCAAACTATTACCCTCAGGGTAATGGTCAGGCTGAGTCTACAAACAAGAACTTGTTGAGGATCATTAGGAGGACTCTTGATGAAAATCATAGGTCTTGGCATACTAAGTTGAAATCAGCCTTATGGGCTGATAGGATAACTCCCAAGAGATATATAGGTAACTCTCCATTTAAGCTTATTTATGGGAGAGAGGAAATTTTTCCCATGTCACTTGAGTTTCCAACATTGAAACTCATGAAACAATTGGAGTTGTTGGAGTTTGAGCCCATGGAAGTTAAATATGTAGAATTGATGGAGCTCCAAGAAATCAGAAATCAGGCATCCCAAGCGATGGAGAAGGATAAGGCTTTGATAAAGAAGACCTTTAATAGAAAGGCCAAGAATAGATCCTTCCAAGTTGGAGACCTAGTGTTAAAATGGGATGCAGATAGAGCAAAACCGAGAAAGCATTCAAAATTTGATGCTATTTGGAGTGGCCCATAATGGTCACAAAGTGTAAGGACAGCAATGCTTTCCAATTATCTTCATTGGATGGCGAAGAACTACAGATTCCAGTCATTAGAATCCATCTAAAGAATTGCTATTGAAGGGAACTCTCCACCTTGTACATATTAGCTTAGGTTTTCATTCCTCCAAGTGCTTGTGCACATTTTTTTGTTGTAGGTTAGTTTGTTTTCCCTAAGTGCTTTGGCACAAGTTTGCTGTTCATGGGAATGTGTTTGTAGGCCTTGCTCCATCGGATGATATTCCACCTTCCTCCTTGTAGTGTTCTAGTAAGTTGGGGTATCAAATAGAGAATTCGATGACTCCATGGCCAATGGATTGCTTCAGGCAACTGGTAACTTCATCCAGTAGGAAGATGACCCCTCTGAGTCGCCAAAATTGTTATCTAAAATGTGCCCCCTACTCATTTTGTGGCTAACTCCTTTCATTCTTCCTTCTCTTGTGCCTCAGACATAATTTTTGCTTTTCAGGCACTCAAAAACTTTCTAGAAATGAAACCATTGGATAGAGCTCTTTCTCATATTTCCAGAAAGGTAAAGTTTTCCTCCTAACTCCATGTATTTTTGAAGTTATGGCTCGGTGGTGTTTTTGTGGGAAATTTTCCACTGAAAGGCCTGCAACCAATGAGACGCCACCACATGTCCAAGGAAGTGGCAAGGGTCAGAGGAAAACTTGGTTTTTTTCCATGTGTTTTGGTGAAATTTCAAAAGGAATATTTTTTCCTGCAAGCCTGCTGACGAATCATATGATGCCATGTGTCCAGGGGAGAAATTTGAAAATTTTGGCTAAGTGTTGCACATGGAAAATTTTGGAGGGAAGGTCCGCGCCCATCATATTGTGCCACGTGTCCTATGGCGTGGGAGTTTCGGAGGGCAGAGGAGAAGTTGGATTTTTGGCGAAGAGTTTCACCAAATTTCAAAGAAGGAGTTTTTTCCCCGCTCCCCCCCGCCAATCAATCATGTTTCGACATGTGTCCCCGGGGTCATAGATGCGGGGCGCGGGAGGGAATTGGGATTTTTCTCAAAGTGTTGGCGCAAAGGAAAATATTTGCCCCAAAATCCTGTAGCTAGTAATGTGTTGGCATTTGTTTTAGACCGGTAGGAGGGGGGGAGAATTTGTGAAATTTTCCCAAAGGAAAAATGAAGGAATTTTTCAAAGGGAAAAGCCCACCCCCAAAATGCGAGCAAATGGAATCTCGCCATGTGTCCAGGTGGCGCCAAAAAATTTAAGAAAAGCCTGCATGAAAAATTAGAAGGGGCAAGCCCACACCCATTGGGGTTATGCCACGTGTCCCTGGTAAAAAATGGTCAAAGTGACCCACAGAAAATTCAGGAAGTACAGGCCTATGTCCAATCAACGCATGCCACGTGGCCTCAACTCACCAGCCTGGCGGGGATTTTTAGGAAAATTTCCCAAAGGGAAAAATAAAGGAAAATGGAATAGGATGGGTCCACACCCAATAAAAATGTGCCATGTGGCACCTGGAAAGGCGGAGCATAGGGATTTTTTGGGAAATTTTCCCAAATGCAAAAAAGGTGAAAAATTCAAAAAAAATTCCTGCCAACCCGATTTGGCCCTGTTTTGCCCTAAAACTTCAAATGGCCATATCTTTTGATCCAGAGCTCGGTTTTTCACATTCTTTATATCAATGGAAAGATGTAAAATTATCTACAATATTTTGTGGTCATTTTTTCATTTTGATGGATTTTGGAGAGATAAAATTGAAAAATACCTTTGGCACGTGGTCATGGACAGAAATGACGTTTCAACCACCGTTTTTAATGAAGAATGGCTCGTATTGTCTCCCAGCATGGATAAAAATGTTAAGGGATGGGCCTGTAAGGATTCCCATGCTATTTTGATTGTATTTTTGTCAATGGTTGAATCTTCCACACGTTTTCCCATGTTTCTCTCTCCTGGGCTCATCCCTTGCACTGTAAAAAGCTAGATTTGGCTCATTTTCAAAGGGTTGAACATTTTTTCATGTATTGCAGGCTCCCTTTGTCACTTAAAAGTGATTTTTTTGGAAAACCAGACCTCCTCCAAGATTGCAACTTGTTTTTCCTCTCAGGTATTGTAATGCAAGTGTTTTTTCTTGATGAAAAATGACAATACATGCTCTGTGAATGAGTTTTAATCCTTTTTTTTTGTTGTTTGATTCATTTCTAACCTTCCATTACAGTTATTAGTTTTTGCATGAATTTTTGTTGTATTTTTATGAACTGTGTCAATTTGTAGAAGTAAAAAATGTCCACCACTCCTTTGGTGTATCACCTTATTAGCACTAGTTTCATTTTTTTGCATTCTCCATCTCTGCCCACTTTGGAATCTAGAGTAGGATTTTGACTTTGAAACCTCTGTATAACTTGCAAGTTAAAAATCTGATCAGAGGAGTTGAGGAACTAGCCTCTAATCTGGAGATTCCTTTCCCATTTTACAAGTCCCACACTTGGGGAAAGGATTCAATGTTGTGCAATCACACTGGATGCTTAGGATGATCAAACTAGAAATCTGATCAACATCCAGGGGTGCTGCTGATTTGCAACAACAATACCCTCATGGACATCTTAGATTGCTTTGATAGATTCATGAGATTTGAGAGATCTTAATAGAATGCTATCAAAGAAACATTTATATAATATACCACCTATAATAACATAATGAGAGGAACATTGAAGAAATGATCATTTATCATTTCATGATAATTCTGAAGGGATTTTAGATTCACAAAGGTAGTCAAATATTTTAGAATACCATAGATTAGTTAGATGATTATCAACATTGTTGATAGGGGATGTTCATTTTGATGTGAGGGGTGATCCAATATTTGATTGACTATGGATAGTTGGGAATTTTGTGTTGATTCTTCAGTTTGTAATGGGATGAGGGGTTTTAAAGAAGCCATTGTATTTGTAAATTTATTAGAAGATCATGGAATTTTTTGGATAGTGTAATGATCAAAGGATCAAAGGAGAAAGTCAACATTGGCTTTATACTATTGTAAGATTTTATTTTTACATTGATATTTACCTTTGACTTGATTGATGATGAGATGTGAGTCTCCATAGATTTCTAATATATGACTACCTAATAGGATAATGGTTGTGAGACCCATCATTAAAGCTTCATATTCTTCCATGTTATTAGTACATTAGAAGTTAATTTTAAATGATAGACGAATAGGAATCTCCCACGGAGGTATTATAATGACATTTTCTACTCCCCTTTGCTAGAATTTAGATCCATCAAAGAAGAGATTGATTTTGATAGGAATGAATTCATATTCATCGATAGTTTTGATGGATTCATCAAGAAATTATTACTGAGGAAGATGAATATCATGAAGGGGTGCTTTAGGAAGCTTGTTTTGGATGGCTTGGCCTTTAATAGACTTTTGTGATATGAATTTGAGGTCAAAATTTATCATGAGCATGAGCCACTGAGTTATACGGTCACTATGGTATGGTTTAGAGTGCATATTTTTAAGTATCTTAATGCTGGTGACAACGAAAGTTTTGTGATTGAGAAGATAGTGTCATGGTTTAGAGGTAGAAAATTATAACATGCAACATAATTTTTTAGCTTCACTATAGCAGGTTTCCGTATTCGTGGAGTGTATGGATTATATAATAAATGACATGTTCATGACCTTGTTCATCTTGATGAGCAAGTATAGTGCCTAAATGATGGTTTGTTACAAATATGTAGAGATAGAAGGGATCCCCCTCATGAGGAGGTGTGAGAATGGGTGGTAATAGAAGATAATGTTTGAGTTCATATAAAACCTTTTGACAATTGAGATCCCATCTGAAGTCAACATATTTACGAAGAAGGTGATAAATGGTTGACAATGGTTGGATAATTGAGATATGAAACGTCAAATGGAAAATTTAAATAAGATGGATAAATATTTATTCAAGAAGATCGATATGATATTTGTGTTGTTTATATTTTCCTAAGATATCATCAACATAATCCTATATTATTTTTTGGATAAGATAATGGAATATATATGTCATATCATGTTGAAAAGTGGCTCCCGTATTTTAAGTTCTGAAAGTCATAACACGGTAGTAGAAGGTACCTGACCAGGTAATGAATGATGTTTTGTGTTGATCATCAGTGTCAATGAGGATTTGGTTGTATTTAGAAAATTCATCCATGGGGGAGAGCATTTCGTGGCCGGATGTTAAGTCAACTAGATGATCTATATTTGGGAGAGGGAAATCATCTCTATGGAAAGTGAGATTGAGATCCCAAAAGTTAGTGTAGATGCATAAATTTCCTGAGGATTTTGTTACGGATATAATATTAGAGACCCATTTTTGATAGTCAATCAATATGATGAAATTATAAGAAAGAAGACATTGTAACTCTTCTTTGATAAGGAGATCCATGTGGGTATACATCCTACAAAGCTTCTATTTTATGGGTTTGTCATTAGGATAGGTGATGATATTATGTATGAAGGTATTGGTGTCGATATGTGGCATATCACTATATGATCAAGATAAATCTTTTCTATATTTGGATAACAATTTGGTGACGTCTTTTATTTCTTACACATTTAGGGATTGATCAGCTTTAACTATGCAAGGTTCCTAAGGGGTTTCTCTATTTACATTGATGGTGGATGTGTTACGGAGGGTTGATGTATCGGGTGGTATGGCTCTTTGAAGGAAATGGTCATCAGCTTCTATATGGGATAGGATTTCTTGATTATCATAGCATTGGAGGGTGTTGATGGTGGGCGAATCTTCTTAAATCATTTCTAAAAAAATGAGAGTAAATTGCTTAGTGACATGGTTGGATTGATAATTTAAAGGTCCTAAGGAAATAATATTGACTAAAAAAACTAGGTGGGATGGAAATGGTGTCATCTATGTCCATGGGATCCTCATATTCTACGGATGGTGGTGGTTCAAGTTCAGTGATATGTATGGATGTGGTTTGAGAAGACTATTTCGAAAAAGGGATTTTCATATCCAAGCCCGTGATTTTCATGTGATTTGAGAGAATGTTCGATAATAAAATCATGTATTTATTGTTCATAGTTTCCAAATCCAAAAAACTTCTAGGAAAAGTGGTGAAAGTACATTTAACCAAAGGTGGGATTGTGTAAATAATTAGAATAAGATTTAAATGGCATGGTGTGGTGTTGACGGTTTCATTGTGAAGAGGGAAGGTACATCCCCCATATAAGAGGTTTTTATTTAGATAGGTGGGGCCATAGGATATAATGTCTCTAATGTCAAGCTCATATAACAGTTGTTTGTCTGGTCTTCCATATATCTTAGTTATTGGAAGTGAGTTAAACATGAGGAGACAATGCTCCCTTAACGAAAGATGTTCCATAAAGTCTTTGAGGGAGGATTCATCAGGTAGTTTGGATGATGGAATGGATGTGATTGTGGATAATGTTTTGTAGGGTTTTGATATCGGGATGATAATTTCACTTGGAAGGAATTTCATATTACAATTGGTGAAAGCATTGGGGTCTACGAGGACCATGAATTTATTACCTTCGTATTCATATTTGAGAAATCAGTTGAGTGTCAAAGGGACACAATTCATGGTACGTATCTAAGGTCATCCTATAAACATATTATATTGGAACTCTCTATCTATGATGTAGAAGAGCTTAGGTAGGGATTTGATACTCACTTTAATAGGTAAAATGATAGTACCTAACGTAGGCACGATTGTATTGTTGAAATCGCAAAGGAGGAATAATGTTTGAGTGATGGTGTTGTTTTTCAGTTGGATTTAGTTGAAGGTGATGGATGAGATGATTTTTATTGTGGTTCCCCCATCAATCATGAACCTATTGTTGGTGACGAATCACAGCACCCCTGGGACTCTGCAACTCGATGGGTTGAGAATCTCAGTGTGATTGCACAACATGGAGCTTTTCCCAAGTGTGGGACCTTGCGAAATCGGAAAAGCTCTCCAGATGAAGGCCGGCTCCTATTCCTCTGTTCAGATGCACCAATAAAATGTAGAGAGTCTACTAAAACCTAATCTAACTACCAAGGAGACAGGGAGAGAAAAATGCATAAAAACAAACCTAAGCTAAGGAGGTGATGCACCGAGGAATGAAGAACATACGTTTTGCCAATTAAACACAGACCACAGAAATGCAATGCAAAATCATGCACAGATAAACATATTCACAGTGAAAGATCAGGAGGATGCAAAATGAAACACATAGAGGGTTGAGAAACATCCACAGTCATGCATTTATTTTCTCTGAAGGTTGATACAATACACTGCAAAAATTCCCAGAGGCAAAGGTGCATTACAGTTTCATATGGGAGGTTTGAGCTCCACAACTCTACCTGCCAAAGAGAAGAAGGGAGGGGCCAAAACAAGAATGTCCAACCTTTAGAAAGAAGCCCCTCCTTACAATTTATAGGAAGAATGAGAGAGAGAAGAGAGAGAAAGTCCAAATCTACACCAACCACCTCAGGTTGTATTTAATTCATCTCATTATGGTGGTAGGTGAGGACCATATCGAACCCCAAAAGTGGCAAACTGTATTTTGCATTTTTAAGAACTTGTTCCCACCCAATTAAAGATATCTAGTCGTAGTTAGGTAGAGGACGCCGTAGGATTTCCGAAAAGTCCAACCTTGTGTGAATCGGAGCTCCCAGTCAAAAGTTATGGCCATCTGAATATCTGGGTCAGGGTCTGCTTCCTGTCAGCGCTCAGAATGTTGCACCTCCTGAAGGTGCGCCTTGGCGCATCCATATGCATGTTGACAATTTTTTTCATGCGCCAAAGGCACAAATATGTTTGTGTCAACAACCCTTTTTTTGCGCCAAAGGCGCATTCATTTGCATGTCAACACTCTTTTCTGTGCGCCAAAGGCGCAATTATGTTTGTGTCGACACATGTTTACGTGCGCCACTTTACCTGCGCCAAGGGCGCAAATTTTTCCGTGTCAACATTCCTTTCTGTGTGCCAAGTGTGCATCTATTTCTATGTTGACATCTTCTTCTATGCGCCAAGGGCGCATTTACATTTGTGTTGACATCCTCTTATGTGCGCCAAGGCGCAACTTTTTCCCTGTTGACACTCATTGTCGTGCGCCCCTTTTGTGCGCCATGGGCTGAGGTTTGAATTTCTTTGGTTTCCATATTCTTCCACTTGTCTATATCTACCCGGGGGGAAGATATATACAACAATTTGGCGACTCAACGGGATCACCTGCCTGCTAGGTAGAAGATCAGTGGCCCTTTTAGAAATCCATTGGGCATGGAGTCATAAGCAATAATTGAAACCAACTTGATCTCTGATCCCGAGCCTGAAACCACAACTCCTTCTCCGACAGCACTTTGAACTATAGAAACAACCTGAGAGCAACGAAACCTGTGCCAAAGCACTTAGGGAAACTGAAACCTAACTACAACAAGACAATGTGCAAACGCACTTAGAGGAATTGAAATCTAAGCTAATATTTACAAGGGTAGAAATTTTCTCTTTTCAGTAGCAATGTTTGAGATAGATTCCGTTGACCGGAATCGAAAGTTCTTCTCCGTCCAATGTAGATAATTAGAAGGCATTGCTACTCTTACACCCCGTGACCATGTAGGGGCCATTCCAAATGGCGTCAAACTTGGAATTCTTTCCTGGTCTTGCCCGATCTGCATCCCATTTTAGAACTAGATCCCCTTCCTGGAAGGTCCTTGCTCTTGCCTTCTTATCAAACCATCTTTTTACTAAGGCCTGATCCTTTTCGATCATCTGAACTGCATGTTCTCTAATTTCTTCCAATTCCATCAACTCTGCATACCTAGCCTCCATTGGTTCAAACTCAGCTAACTCCAACTGCCTCATGAACTCCAATGCAGGCAGTTCGAATGATATGGTCAATACTGCCTCCTTCCCATAGACCAGCTTGTAGGGAGAATTCCCTGTAGACCTCTTTGGTGTTATTCTGTCAGCCCATAACGCTGATTTTAGCTTTGTATGCCATGTTCTTTGATTTTCATCCAGAGTCCTCTTGATGATTCTTAGAAAATTTTTGTTTGTGGACTCTGCCTGTCCATTACCCTGCGGGTAATAATTTGAAGAGGTGCTCAAGTAGATTCCATTCTTAACAGCCCATTCTATAATTTTGGAACCTATAAATGCCAATGCATTGTCTGATATGATAGTGGACGGCACACCAAACCTGGTCACTATTCCTTCATAAAAGTCTAGTATGTTAGACTCATTTGCTTCCTTGAGTGCTACTGCTTCGGTCCACTTGGTGAAATAGTTTGTTGCCGTGAGAATCCACTTGTGGCCTTGGCTTAAGTTTGGATTAATGACCCTGACAAAGTCCAATCCCCATTGCATAAATGGTTGGTCAACCAGAATTGGGTACAATGGAAGTGCTGCTTGTCCTTTGCCTGTGAGGAGTGCACATTTCTTGGACTTTCTTATCCATGTATAGCAGTCACTGAAGACTGTCGGCCAATAATACCCTACCTTCATTATTTTGAGAGCTGTTACTCGTGGGGAAAAATTTCCTCCAGAATCTCCATCATGAAAATCTCGTAACACCCTCTCAATTTGACTTATCCCAATGCACCTCAATAGAACTCCATTGATGTCTTTCTTAAACAAAACACCATCAACAAGCACATATGGAATGGCTTGTAATCTGAAGTATCTCCTCTTTGCTTTGCTCATTTCTGGAGGGCATAGGCCTGTCTGTAGGAAGTGTATCATATTTTGAGTCCAACAAGGAGTAGGCACGTCATCATTTTCTTGTTCTTGATCATCCTGTAGTACCAAGGTAGTCTCCTTTTCATCACCAGCTTCAACTTTCTGACTCAAGGCTAGCTGCTCACATAGTCCCTTCCCACGTACTAGTTTGGTGACCTTGATCTCGATGTCATATTCCATGACATGAGTTATCCATCCTGCACGTTTCTCATTCAGATCCTTGTTTAGAAGGAAGTCCTTGACTCCCGCATTTTAGACTAATAATTGGATCTTGTTGTTTGAGACTAGGTGCTTGAATTTCTTTAAGCTTCTGATTACCGCAAGGACATGCTTTTCAATGAAAGAGTACCTAGTTTCGTATTCCTCCAAGCTTTGACTGAAGAAAGCAGTTGGTTGTTCTAACCCTTCTTTGTTTTGTTGTACCAGGATTGCAGAAATTGTGTCTCCACCACCAAAGGCATATAACATGAATTCCTTAGAGAATTCTGGATTGACGAGAGTTGGGGCTTGCGATATAGCCTCTTTTATTGCCTCAAAACTTGCCTTGCCTTCAGATGTCCACTTAAATGCCATGCTCTTCTTTAACATCAGTGTTATTGGCTTCGCAAGAGCTGCAAAGTTTGGAACAAACCTGTGGACAAAATTGATCCTTACCAAGAAGCTTTGAAGATCCTTCTTGTGACTTGGCAATGGCAATGCTTGAATTGCTTCAACTCTTTCTGGGTCAATCGCCAACCCCTCCTTTGAAACAATATGGCCTATAACTTTTCCCTCGTGAGCCAAGAATATGAATTTTTTGGGATTCAATGATACCCCAAATCTTCTACATTTCTGAAATACTTTCCTCAAATGACAGAGGTGATCCGTTGCATTTTTTGAGAATACAGTGATGTCGTCGAGATATGTCAAAACTATTTTATTGATCAACCCCTTGAATGCCATATCCATCGCCCTTTGGAAAGTGGCTCCAGCATTTGATAGCCCAAAGGGCATCTTCTTGTAGGCATAGGTGCCCCATTTGGTGGTGAAAGCTGTCTTGAACTGGTCATCTTCTTTCACCATTACCTGATTATACCTTGAGTAGCCATCTAGGAGAGAGAACCTCTCTGAACCGGATACTACTTGCAATATTTGTTCCATTGAAGGAAGTGGGTAATGGTCTTTAAGAGATGCCCTGTTGAGGTCTCAGAAGTCCACACACAACCTGATTTCTCCGCTCTTCTTTCTGACCGGAACCAAGTTTGTAACCCAGCTTGAGTGCTTGATCGGAAATATAATGTTTGCCTCTATTAGCTTATTTAGCTCTTTCTTCATTAGAGGCTCAATGTGAGGGTTGACTGGTCTCTGCTTCTGCCTGATGGGATTAGCATCTGGATCCAATTCTATGGTATGTTGTGCCAACTTCAGATCAAAACCTCTTAAGTCTTCATAGCTCCAAGCGAAGACATCTGGAAATTCTTGGCAAAGTTGTATGAAATCTGATTTCTCCTGCTCAGTGGCCACTTTACCAATTTGAAGTGTTTTGCCCTCCCCAACTAGAATGGGCTCTGAATCTTCTCTCTTGACCTGTATATTACCCTTTTCCTTATGGAACTGGTCGTTAGGGTTGAAGATAGACTCCAATGTTACTAAACCCTTAGGAAGCTTGTTTTTCCGCAACTACACTACTTGATCCCCGTACTGCTGCTCTAGTCTGTCCTAATTTCTAGCTGAGAATTCAGCCTCTTCTTGCAAGAAATTGATGATCTGTTGATCGTTCTCAAACACCTGCCAGCTTGTGTTATTATCTGGAACTGCTGGCCTCACAACTACATGGATATGTGGCTGCATTTTTTCTCTTCTGGTGTTGTCAACCACATCAAACGTCGCTCCAATTGCTATGAGTCTATCTGTGGCTTCATTTTTCTTCCTGGGTATGGACACAATGCTGAAAGCTTCGAAATCCTCAATGAGGTCCCATACCCTATTCTTGTAGTTCTTCAGCAAGTTGTTCTTTGTAGGATGTTGTCCCCTAACTTGGTTGACGATTAGCTCGCTATCTCCAAACACTTGCAAGTTCTTTATGCCCTTTTTCCTGGCCCAACGAAGTCCATGAATCAAGGCCTCATATTCAGCTGTGTTGTTCGAACAAGAAAACTGGAAATGAAAAGTTGAATAATATTTGATGTCTTGTGGTGAAATCAACACTGCACCACCTCCAGCACCTTGCCTGCTTCTCGAACCATCGAAGAATAATTTCCAAACTTTGTTTTCATTCTTTTGTTCAGGCTGAATGATGTCAGGAATGAGTGAATTTTCCTCGTGTATACAATACATTCCCAACTCAGATTCTTCAATTTCCTTGTATGGGTCAAATTCATGACTTTTGTTTGCCCATTCATCTAAAGTCAAATCAGGAATTCCCTCAACCTTAGTACCTGCTTCTAGATCACTTGAACACTCCTCCTGATCAAAAGCTGAGCAATTTACATTGATAGGGCCTGGTACATAAGGCTCAATATGAAAATTGGCAATCGATTCTGATCTGATTGTTGCTTTAGCTCCATACCTTGTCCTAAAGATCATGTGTGACCAATCTACAGATAAATATTCACCGATCTTTGCAGTGAAGTCCCTTGATAGACACAATGCAAAGAGTGGTGGGAGGTCAATTACAGACACATCTTGCAAGACCGTAACATTAGGACATGAATGTAGTGTTAGGCTTAACCCCTTGATGACCCCAACTGTTCCCACTGCTGTTCCATCTAGTTGCACTACTCCTTTCAGCACTGGCTCGTACTTCAAACCCAGTTGATCCGCTATTTGCTTTGGCATCACTGAACTACTTGCTCCTGAATCTATCATGCAGTTGTGTACCAAGTGGTTTCCAACAATCAATGAAACATAGAATGGTGGAGGCTTCAAATTTTTCCTTGTCTGGCCCCCATCATGTTGCACTGCATTAGTGAGAACTTTCTCATGTCCTTGGTTTGATACATTTGTGGCAGACCAATTAGCCATTGCAGCTTGCAACAAATCTCGTTGCCCTGGGATTTCTAGTGATTCCCACATGGAAATGTTCACATGTGTCTTCTTCATCTGATCGATGATGTTGAAGGGGGATGAACTGTCCTTTTGCTGCCCCTTACTTGGTGCAAGATTTTCTGGAGCTTGAACGGGTGCATGTGTTGCTATAACAGGTACCTTAGTCTGGTTTTGCACATTTGGGGCTGCGTTTGGTCTACTGGCCCCTTGTTGTGTAAGAGCGGGTTGAGGAACAACTGGATTGGGCGGTTGTTCCTCTACTATGCTTCTCTTCTTTGACCGTGTGTTGGCAGCCACGCCTTGAAAAGGCTGTTGGTTAACTCCACAGAAGTCTTCCGTTTTCCAATTTGCCAATGTGGTTTCTGTCGGAGGTCCCTCTTGTTGTGTTTCTTGCTACTGATTCCCTTCTTGGCTTGGTTCTTGAGGCACACCAATGGTTTGCACCATCAAGGCCTGATTCAGTGCACCATTGAAACATGCTGACTGATTGTGAGGTAGATTGCAAGGGTAACACCAGTCGTACTCCTGTGCCATGTTATTTTGTGTCGGGACCAAGGCTCTCAAGGATGTCGTTGCATTTGGATCATACGGCCGAAATGTCCTGGCAGCTTGAGGTTGTCCTTGGCTTTGGTTCGCAGCCTGAGGTGGTGGTCTTTTTTGTTGGTATGGGGGCCTAGCTTGGTACTGTTCTTGAGGCTGATACAGTCTAGCACTTTGAGCTTGCTGTCTTTTGATAGTCACAAGCTCATTTCCAAGGTTCTGTAGCTGTTTTATAACCTCCTGCAATTCCTTTGAAGTATTTGAAGAAGTCGACAGCTCATTATTGCTTTGATTCCTAGGAGTTGGAATGGGATTCAACTCTGGTGCTTGACTGGTTGTAGGATTTCCCATGTCTAGATAGAGAGGCATTGGTGGCCTTGGTGCAAGCTTTTCGGCTTGGATCAAACAGTTCTCTGCTCTGATCGCTGTGTCATAGGACCCTGGCAGCGTTGTTCCTCCCATTGATTGGATCATCATGGCTATGTCTGAATTTATAGCCTTTAAGAAATAAAGGAATGCTCCTTCGGCAGTTGGTCTAACAGCTATTGGGATCCTGTCCCATGTCCGTTGGAACCTGAAGTTGAAGTCTGCCATTTGTTCGTTAGGAGCCCTTTTGATTGTTGTCAGCTGTTCCAACAGGGATAAATTGTCCGCCCTCTCCCCGAATTGGCTGCAAAGAGCAGAACAAAGTTGGTTCCAATTCGTAATAGTCCCTGCTGTAAGGCTCCTAAACCATTGTAAGGCCTTTCCTTTGAAAGATGAAGCCAACAGCTTGACTGCAACATCCATTTCATTTATTTCGTGGATCGCGCATACGTTAGCAATATCTTAGATGTGATCAATAGGAGTAGTATAATTTTCACCTGTGAAGTAGGGGATATTCTTTAGCGCTGCAACTAGAATTTGATTCTGAGCATTTAGGGCAAGTGGACTACTGCCCGTAAAATTGACAAAGGGATTTAGTGGTAGATGTGCCATTATGATTGGCCTAAGAACCCTGGTTGATGCGAGAAAAGGCCTACCAGGTGGAGGTGTAGACAAAGTCCTGTTAGGCGGGTTGGTGATCTTTGTGGTCTTCTTCCTCTCCTTCCTCTTCCTGGTGATAGTTGCAAGTGGAAAAATATCCCTTCTTCTTGAGTATTGGACCTGATTCGAATTCTTCTCATGTGCCTAGGCAACTTGTGCTGCTACACCACTGAATTCTATCCCTTCGGAGTCGCCAGATGTGTTAGAGAACAAGCCTCAAAAGACTAGATTTTGCCAAGTTACACACCAAAACCTGACAATATTTAAACAAATTTTTTTTAAAAGACCTGCACATTTGAGATTTTAGGGTTTGGAATTTGATTTGGAATGACAGTCCCGAAAACCCAAAAAATGCCAGATTTCTAAAAACCTGAAATCCGAAATTAAAAAAACCATGAAATTTTGAAAGTCAAAATCTCAAAATTATAGGAATACCCTTTTGAAGATTACCCCCCGATCTATCAACTGATGAAATTTTGACTTGTTTCGAGCAAGTTAAGTCCTTGAAAATCAATTTCAAAGTTCAGCCTGGAAGGTGAAAATTCTGGAATTGTAAAACCTGCAATTTTTTGGTCCGAATTTCATGAAAAATCCTTCAAATCTATGGAATGACCTCTTGGTCCCACCGGGCATGCCAAAACTGTTGGTGACAAATCACAGCACCCCTGGGACTCTGCAACTCGATGGGTTAAGAATCTCAGTGCGATTGCACAACATGGAGCTTTTCCCAAGTGTGGGACCTTGCGAAATCGGAAAAGCTCTCCGGATGAAGGCCAGCTCCTATTCCTCTGTTCAGATGCACCAATAAAATGCAGAGAGTCTACTAAAACCTAATCTAACTACCAAGGAGACAGGGAGAGAAAAATGCATAAAAACAAACCTAAGCTATGGAGGTGATGCACCGAGGAATGAAGAACATACGTTTTGCCAATTAAACACAGACCACAGAAATGTAATGCAAAATCATGCACAGATAAACATATTCACAGTGAAAGATCAGGAGGATGCAAAATGAAACACATAGAGGGTTGAGAAACATCCAAAGTCATGCATTTATTTTCTCTGAAGGTTGATACAATACACTGCAAAAATGCCCAGAGGCAAAGGTGCATTACAGTTTCATATGGGAGGTTTGAGCTCCACAACTCTACCTGCCAAAGAGAAGAAGGGAGGGGCCAAAACAAGAATGTCCAACCTTTAGAAAGAAGCCCCTCCTTACAATTTATAGGAAGAATGAGAGAGAGAAGAGAGAGAAATTCCAAATCTACCCCAACCACCTCAGGTTGTATTTAATTCATCTCATTATGGTGGTAAGTGAGGACCATATCGAACCCCAAAAGTGGCAAACTGTATTTTGCATTTTTAAGAACTTGTTCCCACCCAATTAAATATATCCAGTCTTAGTTAGGTAGAGGACACCGTAGGCTTTCCGAAAAGTCCAACCTTGTGTGAATCAGAGCTCCCAGTCAAAAGTTATGGCCATCTGAATATCTGGGTTAGGGTCTGCTTCCTGTCAGCGCTCAGAATATTGCGCCTCCTGAAGGTGCGCCTTGGCACATCCATATGCATGTTGAAAATTTTTTTCGTGCGCCAAAGGCACAAATATGTTTGTGTCGATAACCCTTTTTTTGCACCAAAGGCGCATTCATTTGCATGTCAACACTCTTTTCTGTGCGCCAAAGGCGCAATTATGTTTGTGTCTACACATGTTTACGTGCGCCACTTTACCTGCGCCAAGGGCGCAACTTTTTCCGTGTCAACATTCCTTTCTGTGTGCCAAGGGCGCGTCTATTTCTATGTTGACATCTTCTTCTATGCACCATGGGCGCATTTACATTTGTGTTGACATCCTCTTATGTGCGCCAAGGCGCAACTTTTTCCCTGTTGACACTCATTGTCGTGCGCCCCTTTTGTGCGCCATGGGCTGATTTGGGTTGTAATGAAGAGAGGTAAATTGTAATCCTTAGGCCGAAGGGATGGTATTTCAATAGAGTCAAAGGCAATAGTTAAGGATGCTTTGAGAGAACCTATAAAATATGTGAAAGAGTGGGGATTGTCTGTAGGTATTGATATAGACTGGAAGGATTCAATCATTTCTTGTTTGTTTTAGGGTGATGTTTGAACCAGCTCGTAATGTGACATTTTAATAGGAGCCCAATGTAATTTTTTAATGAAGAATTTTTGTACTGTAGTGGAGGAAGGAGGTATGGTTAGAATGGAGACTTTAGTATTTGATTTTGATGATTAATTAGAGGTATCAGGGTCCAGAGGAATGGAAACCTTATGTTTATCTTTGGATGAGGATGAGGTGTGCTCAAGAGGTGGTGGGATAACAATGAAGGTTTTTTGTTTATTTTGTTCTAAAGGATTGGATTTTTCAAGTAGATCGGCTAGTAATATGAACAACATCAATCTGATGGGGAAGGAGCTTATTGAAGGATTCTTCCATAGTAGATATTAATGATGTTGTAGGTGTTGGGTGTGGTTTCTTTGATTTTTATAAGTTTGAAGGGAGAAGTCCTTTTTCTTCAAGATTTTTAAAGGCTATGTGAAAGGCTTTACATTCTTCTATAGAGTGTTCAAGTGTCTGATTGTAGTCACAAGAGGCTTCAAAATTATACCAAGAATGTTTCCATCCTCGAGTGTTAGAGGGTTTTAGAGGAGGTAACACTATGAGTGATTGTTGAAGTAGTTTTTATAGCATAGTTTCATCGTTTTCCTTTTGATGCGGAGATGGAAGGAAACAATGTTTTTTAATTTAAATGTCTTGGTAGGTGTTGTCTTTGATGTGGGCTCTTTGGTTATTTGTCAATAAGTATTTTTTGATTGTGTGATATATGGTACAGACAAGGGATGGGGCCCCGAGGATATAGGGATGATGTTTTATCCTTTGCATAGGAGTAGTGGAATGGTTTATAACTGTGACCTATTTAGATGGGGGAGGAAAGAATTTATGAGGGTCAAGTAGATGATACTCGGGCTACAAGTTGTCATATATTTTTTTTTTTAATTTGGAAGCCTGGATTGTTTTTTAGGTTTTTGTGGAGGATTCTTAAAAGGGTTGGGTGAAGAGGATGTATCCATGGATGCAGAGGGTTTATTATTGACAAAAATTATGGGGGTATTTTTTGATTGTTTGGTTATTGATTCGGGTGTGTTACTAGAGGTGATTGTGGATGTGGATTAGGTTAAGGGAGATGTTTTATTGATGGTTTTTATGGTATGGTGGGCTTGTACATTGTTCATTCGGGGTTTAATACTTGATGGGGGATGATTTAGAAATGGTTATTTGAATATGTCAAGGTTCTGCTTCTAAGGAGTGTTAGGGTTTTCTAAATGTAGTTTTCCTTTTTTAATTAAATCCTAAAGGGAATTGCGGAATGAACAACACCTTTCAATGTGGTGACCTTTTATCCTATGGTATTTACAATAGTCATTATCTTTTTACCAAGAGGTTTTGGAAATGGAGGTTTTAACATGATAGATAGGTGGAAGGGAGATCATATTAGTAGCAAGGAGTTTGTCAAAGACCACACTCTAAGTTTCTCTAATAGGGGTATAGTTACGTTGTGGGTGAGAGCATTCAGTGGTCGATTTTTATTTCAGAGTAGATTTGATGACTACAACATTGGTTGATGATTTATGATTTTCTTGACTAGAAAATGATTTGGATGGGAAATCGTATTTTGGTTTCTTTGGTATAAGTTTGACTCTGCCTTCTTCAAGAGCACAAAGTTAAAGTTTACCGACCATAAAAAAGGCTTCATAAAATGTTTGACATTATTGGGTTTGAAGTGTGGAAGAAATATGTTTTTCGCATGAATAGGAAAATAATTCTATTATTTTTGTCTATGGGAGAGAGAATGAAATTGTATTGATAACAACCCCTCCAGTGGGTTAAAAATTCGGAAATGGATTCATCTTTGAATTATTTAATAACATATAGGTATGTGATGGTGATTTTATGAGTGATATTTATTGAGAAATGTTTAAGAAATAGATGGGTGAGTTGTGCAAATGAAAAGAGGGAATATTGTGGGATGTTATTCTACCAGTCTAAAGCAGGTCCTACTAAAGACATATGGAACATCCTTAGCATAAGTTCCTGGTTGTGAGATATAAGGTAAGAAGCATGAACTCAGATGTGCTACTAGGGATTTTCCTTACTATAGAATATGAGTAATTTGGGAATCTCCCAGTCAGGTGGATAAGGTTTGGTAAGGCATTGATGGATGAATAGGTTCATTAAATATGTGTTCATATGATAGATTATTTTTCAGACCCATAGAAGTGGCTTCAAGGCTAGATATGCAGTTCATTAAGGCCTGAAGAGGGTCAATATTTATGTTATTTCCATTTGTGATAGATGAGGATATACTAGGATGATTAAATGAGAATTGGTTAGGTTTTTGATATGATTGGTATTGTTGTGGGATATTTTGTTGGAAGGGAATGTTTTGTTGAGGGATTTTCATAGGAATGTTATTGGCAGGTTGCGAGACTAAAAGTTATTATGGTTGAATTTATTGATATTGAGGAGGGATGGATATATTAATAAGAGGTAACGATTGTTGTGGTGTGTGTTGAAAGGGATAAATGTGTGGATAAGGGGCTGAGAATACTGAGATCACTTTTTGAAATGGGACATAAGTAAAAACAAGGGGTTGTGATGATTGTGGAATGTTTTGAAGGGGAATAGATGCATGGATAAGGGGATGGTAGTTTTTTAATGAGGTTTGGGAAGAAGAAAATTATTTTGATGATTGAGGTACATGTTCTTATATAAGTTGGGTACAAAAATGTTGTGAATTTGGATGAATAATTGAAAAAAACACTAGTAGTGATTAAATTTGTACAGTTGTGGGAATCAACATAGTAATGTTTTGAAGGGGTGGTATGGTTTTTTGAGATTCTGGTGGCTGAGGTATGCTAGTAGAGACAATGGTACAATACTCACATGAGGTATATGAATGGTAGAGGAAGGTTGGAGGGGTTTTTAAGATGAAGAGGTGTATAACCAGTTGAAGTGGGATGGGTTATGGTAAATGGTCATGTCTTGTGAAGAAATCATGTTAAGTTAAAAGGTAATCATGGGAACCAAAGACATGATAGTAGATATTTCCAATCAACTACTAGTAGGATAAGAATATATTTTTTGGATAACAGTTTCATGGTTCAAATCAATGAGATGGTAAAAAATGTATGAAGGATCAGGTGTACATGGTAGTAATTCAAGAAATGTTAATTTAATATGGACATCCCTAGCAAAAAGGTATTCATTAAGAGCCACGGGGTTTGAGTCAAGGATTTTTGAGAAGATGTGATCCTTGTTATTGAAGAACCATGGACTAAGGGGATCAGGTATTTTTGATGAAGAAAATTGACTAATGGGAGGATGTGGTTAATCTTGATCTTTGAGTGGAGGTAAATTAGATTTTTTTTCATTCATGGAAGAAAAACGTAAGTGTTCCAAAGACATTATTGAGTTTTATCAATAGAAAGTGTAATTTCATCTGTAATTGTTTCTTGATTTTCAGATCGAGGTGTTGATAAAAGTTCTTGGCATTGATTAATGAGTCATTGGGCTTCATCTAGTTGAGATTGGGCTTGTTGTAAATTTTGATGGTATTGTGTTGTGGATTGTTAGAATGGGATAAACTGGAAATGTTTTATGAGGTATGGATATGATGATTTTTGTCTTGTAAGTAGCATATTAACAAACACACAATCACCTAACAAATGCAAAGAAAACTAGATGGGTTTATTACAAACAAAAAGTAAAATCACATGTAATGAGTTTGATTAACTTGATTTATTAAGAAAAAGTGGAATATGTAAAACGGATTATAGGGTCATTAGGAAATGCCTATTTATGGATGGTTTCATGAATGTTTAAGGTTGGATTCCTCGATATACCTGAAAGGTACGTGAGGCCTAAACATGTGATGGTGTTGGTACTGGGCCTAGTATTAGGGCCTACCCTCTCACTTGACTATCCCGCATTGGTAAGTGAGTCATATGTTTAGCCAATATACTGAAAACCAATTGTCTATACTCAGATATAAAACTAAGTCAATTTCGCTATTGGGTAATGAAATCCTAATAGTTAGCAGCTAGGTAGGATTGTTTGATGTAGTTCGATGTTTGATGTGGTTTTTCTATGTGTGGGGGAAGTTAATCTATTTTTATCAATTAAGGATGCAAGGTTCATTTTAAATCCAAAAAAAAAGATTGACTATGATGAGAGACAAACAAAAAAATATAACACAAAAAGTAAAAAGAAAGGAAAAGGACTCACCTTAAAAATGCTTCCTTTTTTAATTTTTCAAAAAATTGATTTTTTTTCTTTTTTAGAAAATAAATAAATAGTAAAAAAAATCCTTGAGAAGTAGAAACCTGCAAAAATGTTGGTAGAAGATAGAACACAAAAGAGAAAATGATGTTAAAGGCTTACTAGCTAGGTAATCAAAAACACTCACATAGATAATCGACGATTGACAGAATCATTGGTGATTCACACAATTGTTGGTGATTCAAATGGATCGATAGTGATTACAAAGTAGAAGGCCTAAAAATGAATGAAAATTTTATTTAAATGAAATTAAAAAAAAATGAAGAAGAAACTATGTCCCACCAGGCATGCCAGAGTGTTTAGAGATGTTTTTACTTTTATGCTCAAATTAATGCAGTGAAATAATTAAAATATGACCTTATAAGATGTAGGGTTTAATGATACCCATAGAGATTGATGTTGAAGCTGATGTTTGATATAATTTGATCAATTCTGGATGTATGTGTAAGTCCTCTTGTCCTGAAAAGTAACATGCACTCAAAGACACTAAATATAAAGGATTAGATAAATGGATATGTGAGCTGCTTGGTAAAGGCCAATTCCACGAATCCAAAGGGACTTCCTTAGAGGATGTCATCTCACTTTTAGACAATTAAGTAGATTGATAATGCAATAATATAAATGAAGATAAAGATATACAATCAATATAGCTAAGTAGATAGAAGATGAGAATCTCTAGAACTCCATATGAATGGGGAGGTCCCGTGTGGCTTAAAAAGTGGCCCAAGTGAGGGTAGATGTGATCTGAACATGTTCAAAGTATTCATACTGAAGTCCTTCGGTCTCTTGTTTGATCTCATGAAGGAATTTAAATTGTTCTTCAATGTCTTGGTTGGTTTTGGAAAATCATATTACGCAAAAAGTGTGAGATCATCTAGGATATTATATTATTCACAGAAAAAGGGGTGTTGGACTATCGAAAGATTGTAAATGTTGGTAATCTCATGTGATTGACCAGGTATTTCCATGTAATAGGCGACCATTTTCAAAGACATGTTAGAAGCAATAGATATGATGAAAACTCATAAATAAATTTGACAAAAAGATGCTAAATTTGATAAAAGATATATTTTAAAAGAATCGTTGGTGATTAGGCCAATCACTGGATGATTAAGGGGAATCACTGATGATTTAGTGAATTTTAGCGATTTCAGAGAATTGTAATAATTTAATAAAAATGAGTATTGGATGATATAGAATGATGTTAAATACTATTTAAAATATAAATGTGATTTATAAAAGACAAATGAAGGATTATAAGAATACCTTACAAGGTGTCTAGCGAAGCTAAAATATTCCTCAAACCTTGTTTAAGGATAATATGAGTTGAGAGAGGATGCTTTCTGATGCAGTCTACAGATTGGGGGATGAAAAATTGACCTCCAAATGCTTGAAGATTTCTTGATGATGATGCCTAATGATATACAGCCTTGATGTCTTTTTTTTGACTTGTGTGATGTAAGATGCTAATGCTTGAGACAAAAATTTGGGACTCAGAGATTCAAAATTGAGGATCCTGGAGAAAAACCAGATAACTACTATTTATAATAATTGGGTTTCAACTGAATCATCAGTGATCCAAGTTTTTTAGTATTTTGAGTTGTTAAGTTGTTAAAACCACTTCTAAATGAATTTATTTAGTTTTGAAGTTCTGGTAAATGGTTAGGAAGATGTTGGAGGTCAAATTTTAGGGGTTAGGATCATTATAGATTTGTTTTTGATTTATTTGCTTTTTTGTTTTTGGTTCTTAACTGATTTTAGGCTATTAAGTATAGATTTTACAGTTGTAAGAGAGGTATTTACATGAAGTAAATATGATGAAGGATTTTATACTTAGGATAAGGTGGATATGAGTTTAAATGATATATTTGATTAATATATTGTGAAAGTGAATGTAAATGATAAAGAAAATGAATGCAAATTTTGAGTGTCTACAGCGTGAATAGAAGGCAGAGGAACTAGTGATGGAGAACCAAGTAAAGAGTGATAAAATAATAAAGGAGTATGAAGAACACAACATTTAATTAAGGGAGGATATGTAGTAGGTAGATAATATCTTCATCATGTTAATGGATACCTCAATTATCGATGTTTTCCTTGCAGTAGAAGAAGTGGGAATGAGTCACCTCCAGGCCTATTTACCTACAAGTGATAAGATGTCATGTAATAAAGTTTTGCAAGAGGTAGAGGACATAAAAAATAATATTAAAAATAGGTGCAAAAAGAAAAAGGGGAAGCTATGAGAATTGAAGACTTTCTTGATGAACTAGGGGAGATTTCGTGGAAGAAATAATGTATGAATGGAACATTGTTTCGAAGGAATTACAGGAAAAGGTTGAAGGACTGACCCCTGGAGACCATACCAAATATCATGGAATCATTTCTAGGAAGTTCAGATAAGGCATTTGAATAATGGAAATGGATGGAATAATCTATCAATGTATACATACTAGAACTCCTACAAATACCTTGAGATTAATATTTATTCGCATACATGCATACTTTATTTATACAGGTTATTTTAATTCATAGATTCCTTATTCAAAATTCTTTGGGGTATTTCCTACATTCTTTCAGCCATGAATCTTTATCAAGCCATGAATCTTTATTCATTTGTTCAATTGAGTCATGTATTTATGAGGATAAACAATATAACCTAGTATGGGGTATTTTTGGGCTGATAAATTGACTATGTATGAGACATGCGTAAAGGACAAAGGATGAGTGCAAGGGTGTGCATAGATATAGGAATGAATTATTTATAAAGGTTGAGATAAATGTGTGAATTTTTGTGAAGGAGGAATGAATTAGCACTTGTGAAGGTTTGTATGTAGTAAAAAATAGAGACAACAGTTAGTCAAATTTCCAAAAGAAGGGTAAAAATATGAAAATGCGTGGGTTAACATAATTATGAAGATAAGATAAAAATAGACACAAAGCATCCATGGAAGAGGTAGATCAATTTATATCACATGTAGGGCTAAGAATAGGCAGTACAATGCATATTTATATATAGCATGGTAATATTATTTATAGCACACAAGATAAACATTGAACATCCATATTTAAAGCAGACCCTTTATGGAGAGTCGTAGGATAATCCTATATCTATAGGAAGTATGAGTTGTAAAATCATGCAAGCTATATATAAGGAGTGATCTTAAGTTATATTAAAGCATAAAAATAGTGAAGGAAAAGTTACCACCCTATATATATTTGTATCTATCCGTGTAATAGGTATGTCCATGATTAAGTCTGAATAGAGTTTGAGTCAATGTATGAGTCTTGCCTTGCACATGAGTCTGTAAATGATTGGATGAGCAGCCATGATTATGGCTTATGTAACTTATGTAATACATTATGAGTATATTGAATACAAATATTTGGTTGATTAATGAATAATTATCTATATTCATGTTACACTATTTCATGTTCTTCATAAGGCATGTTTTCATTTTATGTTAATAGTGAATGTAGGAATACATTTTGGAATTTAGGAAAAAGGAGGGGCCTGGTAGAGTTATGCATGATTTGGGTGAGCACCTAGGCTTCTCCTGAGTGATGTTCCAATGTTCGCTACAATGTTTCATTGAACCTAAACTACTGAGTGACATAATGGAACTCTATTGATTGTGTGAGTTCCCACACACTACACTTAAATAATTTTAGTCTCCGAATTTCCCTACACTATCACCATCATGGGCCAACGTGGAAATTGATCTTGTATCTCTCTATAAGGATCTTATATCACCTGATCTTGTGTCACATAAATCAGAAATTGAATCCCCAGTATTTTCTTGATTGTTTGACCTCTATCCCACTAAAGTACCATGATGACATCCCATGCTTCCTATAATTGTGTCCATATATGCATATACATTTGAAACCATTCATAAATCAAATATGTCATCAAAATATCAAAACATACAACCCTTTTTCATCTCACCTAGATCATGTATAAGTCATGTACTAATTATACCCATATAACACTCCCTTAGTTGAACTATATAGTAGAATCCAATGCATATTTACATTCTACTATTCAAAATAATGGAGCTGATACATCTTATTAAGTGTTATAATATTTATTTCATATCCATCACTATAATCATCTTCTAGATATTTATAATTTTATTATTAAAAAAACACTCAATAAAATGTTCAATGTCCTTATATGGTGTAGATAGTAGAAAACATGCCTTATGCATAAGGTCTCCTATTCAAAAGTAAAAAAAATAATATAAAACATAATAATCCATAAAAATCAAATAATCCCATAAAAGTAATTAGACTATATAAAAGCACATAAAAGGTGATATACTTCATGTCATCGCTCATTTACTAACCCTCACCCACTCACATTTAATTTTCTCCATCTCACCTAACTATTTGCATGCCCAATGTACTATGGACCCTTACAATCTTATCCATCTATTCACATTACACCCCTATGTGTTACATTATTCTATGCACTAAAAAAATATAAAACACCACTCAACCCCATCATTTCACAATCTTAGACCACTTGCCTCTTTGTACACATGAGCCCATAATTGAGTTTTTACTTCTTTCCTCACATATTTTTGTATTGAAAGTTTCAAAGAGGTGAAGGCGGATCAAAAAATAATGGTGAAAATCATGACATCACTATTTTAGTGCTATTTCATCATACATTCCATTCATACCCATGACTAGCCTACAACCTTAGTGTTATTTTTCATTGAATTACAACTGCGACTATTTTGCAAATGAGTTAGGTATAACATTCATACTATGCATTATTTTGTCATTTTTAAGCAATAAAATGTCTTTTATCTCCTTAAATGGTTAGGTATATGACCAAGGAAGGTCCCCTAATCACCGAAAATAGCTAATGCTTTTATAATTATATTTATTTTCAAGTTATAGATTCAGATAAGGAGGTCTAACCACTTTATTATTTGAAAGAACCCATGATTGTCCTTCTCTTTTTAATAGAAGTGTAAGAAAAATTATTTATTACCATTGATTTAGAGATTTTATATTGAATAACACATCATGAAAGTGATCCAAATCTAGTCATAGATTTTTGCGACCGTGGTGGGACTAGATAATCCGAGGGCCATAGTATGTGTGTAGGAGGACCAATATATCCTCCTCTCTAACCCCAACCAAAAACCCCATATCCACTACCATTTTTTCCCACTAGGTCATGCATGTGACAAGGTAATGCCCAATACTCTCCTCTTTTCCCCCTCACCCCTAGCTACCCTCGCTTCGCCCACCCCTTCTCTCCATTTCCAACCATTCTCATGACCGAATATTTTCTCAAACACAAAAATGAAACACAAAAATAAAAAAAATTAATACAAACAAATAAAAAAACAAATTTGGGAAGGTAATGTACACTACCATAACCCTTCTTGAAAATTTTTTCCATGATCGATACTTTAGCTTCCCTCCCTTAAAAATCAACGAAAACAAAATCCTAGGATGCAGGTAGTTCACACCTACATTTAGTTTGGTCCCCTTTTCACTTTTTCTAGTCACACCCATGACTAAGAATTCCCATTTGAAGTTACAATTCAAAAAAATAAAAAAGAGAAATATAAAAACACTCTCTCATGTTTCTTTCAACTATCTCTACTAGGTTTATGGACACCTAGATGGCATTAGATTAATGTTGTGACTAGAATCAATTATATCTATGTTAGGGATATAAAAGTTTGGATGATAGTGGAGAAATTCACATATTGTAATTTCCTTCCATTCCATATATCATTGATCACCCTTTTAACTAACACACACATTGTCTTTTATTTTCACTCACTGTCTTATTTATCTTTTCATCAAGAAGAAATTAACCTTCACATGCACACGTAGGATGTCAATGAGTGACATGGCTATTATATCTCATTATGATGTATAGACCTTGCTCAAGTTCCCATTTTAAATCGCATTTTTTCTCATGTAGTGTAAATTTTAGTGGCTAATCTTTGTTAATCCACCAATATTTAGTTTTATAAAATTTGGATTTTGCTAATTATGAGGTTTTAAGTTGCTTATTATTTCACCTAAATTTTCTAGGAACAATTTAATTTTTTGGGTTGATTTTCCTAGCATTTACAGTAATACCCAAATTATTATATTCAAATCTCCTTTACGAGATGAAAATAGGAGAAATTTACTACTATCCAACAACATTATGCTACCAACCAATAACATTATTTTTTTTAGCCAGTAGAATTATTCTAATGGATGACAATTACTATCGTTCGACAACATTTCCTTTCAATCCATGACATTCACCAAGATTTCAATATTCATTTTTACAAATTCACGAATATATATGGTTATTTTTTAAGGCGGTCTTAAAATTTACCAGGTGGTCTTATGTTTTGTGACTTTCATCTCATCACTTGTTCACCTAAAAGTATTGTTTCAAACCATGTCAATCTCATTCAAAATCAATTATTACACTTCAGAATTACAACCATATTTCTTTCATATGCACATTCCACCATCTTTAGAATGACCATCTCCATGGGCATTAATTTACTTGTGTACACATTTACATAGCTGAAAAATTTCATGTCAATTACCTTGCAATCATTTCTCATCACTTTAGGTTAGGGAAATGTTTCTCTCATGCTCTCTTACTTGCATCCATTCTTGTACACATCTCTCATTACCTTATTAATTACACATGGATAGGAAAACATTTTCCTTGATTTCATTCATCATGCCTTTACAAAGATTCATTGCCTATCATTATAAATTGTCACTTTCTATCCCACGTTATTTTGGGGAAACCTGTGGCTCCAAAAATTTTCTTTTGAGAGGTGATATCATATTAAAACCCTTCTCACCCAGTATTATGAAATCCAATCATAAATCATCTTATTCAATTGATTCAATATTTTTTTTTTGTGAAATCAACCTATCGATCCCTTCATATACTTCGGATAAAGTGGTCCATTCATCACATTTCTAGGTTCATGTGTATCTAGTCAACCATGTAAGCTTGTAACTATGACAACCATTTTCATAGGGTTAGATAAACCCTATATACTATTTATGTTTTTTATTGAATCCTTCCTACTATAACATGCAACCCAAGATGGGAAAAATGTTAACACTATAAAACACATCTTGTGCATAAGGTTTCCTATTCAAAAATACTAGAACCATCATAAAATACAATAATCTCACAAATATAAAATAATACCAAAAAAGCAAATACAAATTATAAAACCCCACAAAATTGCTATAAAAGCCACCTCATCACTCATTTGCTAGCCCTCACCCACTCACATTTAATACTATTTATCCCAACTACCCATTTTCATGCCCAATGAAGTGTAGACCCTTATCTTCACACCCACCCATGCACATTGCATCCATATGTTCACAATATCTTATACACTTAAGAACTATAAAACACCACTCACCCACATCATTACACAATATTATCATGCTTTACTCTTTATGCACTTAAGCCGATAGTTGATTTTTTGGTTCTTTGCTCGCATATTTTGGTATTACGGGTTCTCGAGAGGTGAAAGTTGAACACAATGAACTAGTGAAACTTATGAATTTACTATTTTGGTGATATATTAGTGTAGGTTCAATTCAAACCCATGAATTTCTTGCAACATCCTTGATATTTTCAATTAATTGAAGCCACAACTAGTTTGTGACTAAGCTAATTATATCATTCATTTTATGCATTGTTTTTTCATTTTTCTGTAGCAAAAGGTCTTTTATCTCTTTAAATGGTTAGGGGTTTGACTGAAATAGGTCCCCTAAGCACCAAAAAAACTAACAGTTTTATAATTATGTTTATTTGTAGGTTATATATTTAGATAAGAGAGTTTACCAACTTTATTCATTAAAATAACCCACGATTTTCCTTCTCTTTTCAATGGCAACGTAATCCCATTTATTTAGTAGCACTAATTTAGGAATTTTATATGAACTAACACATCTTGTTGGTAATCCAAATCTATCCATACAGATGCTAACAATCACACCCAATATCCCACTTTACTAAATCCCTTATATTAGTTGCACTAGTCATCACTTCAGAAAACATTCACATGCCATTAGTGGGAAATTAAAGAATCACATACAAATCATATGGGGTGATAACTGACTCTATCTTATTTCATATTTTCCTCCACTAAATTTTTTGGACCTATAATACTAATGTATGAGAAACACATGTATCATATCTAGATCTAATAGTGTTTACCCTTAATTAATTTTTTAGTCAATTTAATTTATTTTTAGATTATATTAGAGTTGATTAAAGATCTTGAAATTTTTAATAACACAAATTATAACTCATATTTGTAACTCGTATCAGATAGAAATAATATAACATATACAAATCAACCTAACATGGTTATTAAATTTCAAAATGGATGTATAAATGAACTTAGATGATTATATATGACTTTTGTAGAGATTTGGGATTGCACATTGTATGAAATTTTCGAAATATCAGACACTAAGAGGGATTATGAATCATTGTTTGATCAAAATTTTGAAAAAAAATACAATTCTTCAACCATACAAATTTAAACAATCTTAACCATGATGAAGCATGAGAATTTAAACATGAGAGAGAGAGAGAGAGAGAGAGAGAGAGAGAGAGAGAGAGAGAGAATCACACACACATGAACATGAATTTTAATGTGGGAAACCCTTGAAGGGAGAAAAACCCAATGAAACCAAAAATCTATCTTGGACAAATTATCGTTTTTACAGTTACAATGATTTCACTATTCAACATCCACTCAAATTGATTCTACAACCCAAAAATTTGGTCAAATTGCTACTTAACCTTCTGTAAGAATCTACTTTCTTAGAATATACAACACCCAAAACTTCAACCAAGCTTCTACCTATTTCTTTTGTAAGCTATAACTCACCATGAAGCTTCAACTCCCTCTTGATGAGCTACAACTTAGTCTTCAATAAGATGGTTGATTACTCACAATTAATTATCTTTAAACAACAAGTTTTGATCTCAAAATTATCTCATATAAATTTTCATTCCCCTCTCTACATCAACTGTAAAACCTATTACACACAGATTGTCTCATACACATACTCTTGCATACTCCTTCACACCAAAAAGTTATTCTTTATGCATTATTTAATCTCTAATGAAACAAAAAACTATACATGTATAATTTAATGCTTATATTATTAACAAAATAGTTCCCAAAATGACATTTTTACTTCACCTTTTAAAATAACTATTCAACTTCAGCTATACAATTTGAATAGACAAGGAATGCCAACAATAAAACTTGTCACTTAGCAATCATTACCATTTCAGACATGTCATTCATATTATCAGGCCTTATTTTAGTTGGCATATCTCTTCCAATACCTGTAAAGGAAAAAAATAATCTTCTAAATTTTTTTTACATTCAATAAAACATCTAGATATTCTAAAACTAACATGTGTTACACCTAATTTGTAACTACCAAATCTATTTTGTCTTCTTCCTTGTTAACGTGTAAACTCTTGTATTATAGTTCTATGCCTTGTGACTGGTTCTCTACTCATACATGTATGTTAAAAAGGATCCAAAATTATATTAAATATATTTATGATATTATTAACTCGCAACTTTAACTCTATAACTCCATTAGAGTTCACGAGGATCACAAATTTAAGGTTTCAAAAACTAGTCTACATTTTGAGAGTAGAAACTACATTTCAAAGTCATGCCAAGACTTAAAAATCACATGGATGTCATAAAAAAATGTTTACTTCATCCTCACATGTTTGGGATTCATCAAATAAAGGAAGAATATTTTTGGGATTCATCAAATCAAGGAATAAGATTTGCATTTCATCCTTTTTCTCAGCTAGTCATTCACTGTGATGGAGGTCTCAAATACCAGTTGCATCAACAATTCATTTTAATCAAATTCAAGAAAAAATAAGACTTATAATCACTTGTAGAAGGTGATATAGAACCTATAACTTACTCTCAGTCCTTAAATTGCATGATTTATTTTGATAACTTCACACTTTCACTTCCATTTTTTATATTGCTTTCACAAGTATTATACTACTAGAAACAGGTTTTAAAGAATGTAATTGTTAATACCTAAAAACAAAACATAAATAATAACCCCATACATACTTGGAAATTTCATGATGACTAGTTTTTACAAATACTCATTTTTCTCACCAAATGAAGGGAGAAGTTACTCAACCATCTTCATTTCGCAAATTGGTCTGACTGTGTGATAGGAGCTCCAAAAACTAGTCTTCATCTATCATATAAAAACCAAATTCATAGAACTCACAAATGAATTTAATTTCTTCAAATACTTCATACAAAACCTAAAATATATTCTCAAGAACTCATACTTATACCTTCTTTTGGAAAAACACCTTCTTCATACCTGTAGCTAAGAGTTTCTTCAGTAGATTTTTTGAGCCATTTTCATACCTTGAAGTTTCATCATGATACAACTTAACGTTTACAAATCAAGAGAATTGAAACTTTTTTTTGGACCTTAAAATACATCTCATGTTCATCTAATGCCATTGTAACAAACATCTACCCATGTTTATCTTCATACCTTCAGGACTAGTCCTGCAGTCTAGCATTCTCAAACGATAGGAGAAAAAAAAAACATGTATCATAAAATATTTACAAAGGAATAAATAAAATGATTTTATGAAAATGAATAAAACATCCCAAAAATCCTTCATAAAAAATTGGATCATGGGTTGCTTTATAAATTTTGTTTGTGCACTGAAATCTTGAAAAAATGATTGATTTCTGGTGGGGGCCCACCATGTTTCATAAACTCAAAAATCCATGAAAATATGATATAATTAATTATCTACATGATTATGTTTAGAAGAAAGAAAGAAAATTTCATTTAGAGGCTCAACCAAACAAAATTCTATATACCAATTTAACAATTTTTGAGGAAGGCTTAAGACAAGTCCACAAAAATGAGTATAGCTTTCTTATTTCTCATCCATTTTTTCTAAAATGTTTTGAAAAATATTTTTATACCTATCATCTTTAAAAAATTATTTTATTATTTATCCACATAAGGCTCCAAAAATTTTCTTGAATGCTAACAAGTCAGAGTGCTAGTTTACCATATCTTACTTAACCCAGTTTTGGTAAAAATGCAATATCTTGCACACAAATTGTCCTCATGTCCTCAAATTTGGATCACACCTTCATCACTACCTCCTTTATGATGTGACATGGACAATTATTATTGCTTCAATCTAAAAATTCCAATCCCATCTCATTTGAGCATGTTAAACCTATTTATCCTGAAGGGAATTTTATACCAATAAACTTGAAAGTGCCTCTAAATTTTTAATTATGACTTGTATATTAATATTTGGACTATATAAAATGTCCCTAAACACTTAAAATTATTGTATTTTACTTATTTATCTTAATTTTATTCATAGCATCATGTTAGGTCCTTAAATTAGGCCAATTAGGGTTAATTTACAATATAATTCACCACATCGGAGTTGTTATTCATCATGTATCCACTTAAACATGTCCTATAATGTCTTTTATAACTTTACCATGCTTTTCCAGATTCCTCATGCCATTAATCCACATTTCTAGGTCATTTTTCTAACCAAACCTAAGGATTTAATACCCTGAACTAAGCTAGTCCAACCAATTCCACTCTTGTTCCCTTGTAATCATCATTTTGATTGCACTTCATCATAAATATCATATGTAGTATCTGAAATCATCTCGGTGTGATCTCACATCATTACCTTTCTTATATTTGTCACTAGCTACTCAAGAAGTTTATGGTTGATCAAGTGTTCTCAAGCCTCTTACCTATTTTTCCTTTTTTGACTCACTCAAAGATCCCTCCAACTCTCATGCATCTTGTTTTTTCATTAATATACCTTTAAATTCAATGAAAACACAACATCCAAATTCCAACAATCTCTCTCTTTGTCATTGATGGGAAAACCTCTTGAGTCTTCTTTGACTTTTTTCATTAATGACAAAGTAGTTGGTTATAGTTCATGGTCTTCTCCT
Organism: Taxus chinensis; assembly: GCA_019776745.2. Classification (NCBI taxonomy): domain Eukaryota; kingdom Viridiplantae; phylum Streptophyta; class Pinopsida; order Cupressales; family Taxaceae; genus Taxus; species Taxus chinensis. The sequence goes on along the minus strand of CM034150.1, from coordinate 822,233,682 downwards.
GTATCATCTTTTTTCAGCTCCATCTTTGTTGGAAACACATCACTCAATCTCTCTTTCTTTATTTTCTCTTCCTTAGCCCAATTTTGGTCTTTATTATGAATTGAAATCACTAGTATTCTCCCTGAGATAATGTCTCCATGGAATATACACATGCAAAAAATCTAGTGTTTGAGTGAAAAAAAAATTCTAAAATGTAAATATGTCTATCTCATCTTGGAAAAATTCATTTTTTGGATTAAGTTTTCCATATACTAATTGTAGGCAAAATTTAGAGTTTAGATCCATGTAGTGAACTTTCAAATCATTTTTTGTCATATTTGACTTGTTATAGAAGCTTATTTGTCTAATGAAATTTTCCTTTCAACTTGCCCCTGAGGTTATATCATATGTATCCACTAGCCTATATAAGACTAGGATTTCATTTCTCACTCTTATGTCATGAGGATGACTAAACCTTATTCATACAGTCTTGAAACCTTTCTTCAATGTTTATTTGCCTTTATTAATGCTAATTCAACTGATTATGATTAAAAACTCGCTCCCCCTTTCAAATACATGTATTCTTCCATTTTTAGGCTTCTCAACACCTAAAACCTCACATTTTAAATATCATAATAATCTCCCATGCCTTGAGTATCATTCTCAAATCTGTAGACCCTCATTTAAGACCCAAAAACCTTGAACTCACACTTTACTCTAGTAGGGAAATTTTGATAAAAAGGTAAAAACACACAAAATGATTATGTCAAAAGATAAATTCCACTTCAAAATTTTAAATGCACCCTATCTAACATGTCTGAGTCATCCAAAAAATTTCATCTAATCTCTTTGTGTACTTTTCCTTTTAGACCTACTTGGTGAGTAACACTGATAAACGTGATTTTATATCATAAAACAACCAATTTTCATTATCTTTCCTGAGTGGTAAACATTTTTACTACAAATTTATCCCTTTAAGATATATACCAATTGCCAAGGCTTAATGCATCTCCAGTAAAACGTTATGCTTCTTTTTACAATTTTGCACTAGTCCTCTAATTATCCCTCTGTTAGGAAATAAGGGATAAAATATGTAGAATAATCCCTCACAGAAATACAATAGTAGAAACTAATATGTAGAAAATATTACAGATCTAAATTAAAAGTGCAAAATAATAAAAGAACAACACAAAGACATAGTATTTGACGTGGTTCATCCAATTTGAGCTACGTCTAACAAGAATCACTTGCTTAGATTTTATTACAACCCACCGCTCTCTCAATACAATACCCAGATCTATGTTGAGATATTCTTAAAAAATTCTACAGAATTCACGCCTGAAGTCAAACACATCTGCAATGCTACATCTAACCCTACTATATGCACAAAACCACAAAAGTAAATAACTACTTAAGTAATTTTACAAAATTGTGGGTATCAAAACCATGGGCCAAAACTTTCCCGTAAATCTATCGGTCAAAAAATCCCATTCATATGATAAGAGCACATTTTTTGAGGCCCAAAAAAAACCTGGTGAGACAACTGTGGAAAGTGTACAATACTCTTAGTGTACATTCTTCAACACTTTCACACATGAAAATAGGCTCCACAACCTAACACCCTCCTATATGACAAATATCAAAAATGGGAGCTATGCACAAACCCTCAAAATGATATATTTACATTTTTGGATACCCATTTTGGATTTCTTGTGTTTTTTCCAATTTTCTTCCCTCAATTCCTTCTACATTCTTCTTAAAACAGTATTTTCTCTTTTTTCTTATTTCCACTAGGTATAGATAGGGTTTGAGTAGCAAAGCTAGGATTTTGATTTTGTATCACCACTTAAGCCTTATATACATCTTAAACTACTCCAACATACCATGTTCATTCTCCTTCTAACTTCCGTATACTCCTCTATTTTCAATCCGCTCAACATTTCAAGGTTTGGACTTGTTTAGGCTTATTCTTGGTCTTGATTCAAGTAACTCCTCTCCATACTCTGTTTTAGTATTTTATTATTTAACTCAGTATAAGATTATAGTATTACCTCTTAACATTGTTTATCTTTCTCCATATAATTATTCCCCATTCAATCTAGTAACTTTTTTACCTTTAAATAACTATTCTTCTACTTTGTTCTCACTCACTCTTTACAAACCCTCGATGTACTATAGTAGTCAATTCATTCTATGGTTCCTTATCTCTTAGAACTCAAAAAACATTGTAAACCTGTGCAATACCTCTCGTTATTCTAACAACCCTCCTATATAATTCATTCCTTAAGAACTCGATAATCAATACATTGATGTAATAATGCTAAAAAACTTTTCCAAACATCATATATAGGCTCGTGTATGGAAATCGTATTCTAACTCTTTGGTTCTACAGATGCAAATCAGGGTTCTAAGTTGATATTTCAGGCATCCAGTGTGATTGCACAACATTGAAACCTCTCTCCAAGTGTGGGACTTGTAAAATGAGAGAGGAATCTCTAGATTAGAGGCTGGTTCCTCAAACTCCTCTGATTAGATCTATTATTTGCACAACTGCAGAGGTTCAGATCCTAATTTTATCCTAGATTGCAAGGAGACAGGGATAAGAAATGCAAAAATTGAAACTAAACTAATGATGGTGATGCACCAAAGGAGTGGTGAACATTTTTGCTCATGCAAATAGACACAAATCAGAAATTACAGCATAAAACATCATGCACAGGTTGATAAGCTGTAATCAAAGGTTTGAAATGAAACAAACAACACATGCAAAGGACTGAAAGCATTCACAGAGCCTGCATTGTGATTTTCAACATCAAAATCCTTGCATTCCAACACCAAAGAGGCAAAAAAGGCCTGTTACAATCCCTGGAAGGTCTGGTACTTCTAAAATCACTTGCTGAAGATGAAAACAGAAGCTTGTTGTGCAAAAAAAGTGTTCCCCTTTGAAAAATGAGCCAAATCTGGCTTTTTACAGTGCATGGGTCGAACCCAGGAGAGAGAAAACGTGAAAAAACGTGGGAGCCATTCCTCATTGACCAAAATGCATTAAAAACAGCATGGGTGACCTGACAGACCCATCCCTTGACATTTTTGACCATGCTGGAGAAGAATGCGACCCATTTCACATTAAAAATGGTTGTTGAAACGTCAGTTCTGTCCATGGGCACATACCAGAAGAGTTTTTTGATTTTATCCCTCCAAACTGAACCAAAATTCAAAATTGACCATGGAATCTTGTAGATAATTTCACCAGATTTCCATTGATATAAAGAACACAAAAATCTGAGCTCTGGATCGAAAGTTATGGTGATTTGAAGTTTTAGGGCAAAAACAGGCCAAAATCGGATCGGCGGGCAAAAAGTTTGAATTTTTACCCGTTTGGTCTTTGGAACATTTTTCAAATTTTCCCCATGCTCCGCCACTCCAGGTGCCACATGGCACATTCTGATTGGGCGCGGGCCCTTCCTGACCATTTTTTCCTTCGGGTCGCTTGGTGTTTTTTCGCCCTTGGACACGTGACAGCTCCTGATTGGCTGCGGGCCTTCTAGGGGAAAATTTCCCACCAAAACTCCGCTGAGCCATAACTTGAAAAATACGTGGAGTTAGGAGGAAAAATTTACCTTTCTGGAAAGCTGAGAAAGAGCTCTATCCAATGGTGCCATTTCCAGAAGGTTTTGAGTGCCTGGAAAACAAAATATTCTGACTGAGGCACAAGAGAAGGAAAGATGTAAAGGAGTTAGCCACAAAATGAGCAGGGGGCACATTTGGGATAACAATTTTGGCGACTCAGAGGGGTCATCTACCTGCTAGATGAAAATACCAGTTGCCTGAAGTAGTCCATTGGGCATGGAGTCATCAAATTTTCTGTTGGAACCCCAACTGACTTAGAATGTTGCAAGGAGGAAGATGGAATATCACCTGATGGAAGCAAGGACTGCAAAACATCTCCAGGGACAACAAGCTATGCCAAAGCACTTAGGGAAAGAAAAACTAACCTACAACAAAACAATGTGCACAAGCACTTGAAGGAATGGAAACCTAAGCTAATATTTACAAGGTGGAGAATTTCCCTTTAGAAGCAATGCTTTAGATAGATTCCATTGACTGGAATCTGCAGTTCTTCACCATCCAATGAAGCCAATTGGAAGGCATTGCTGTTCTTGCACTTCATGACCATGTATGGGCCACTCCAAATGGCATCAAATTTTGAATGCCTTCCCGGTTTTGCTCTATCTGCATCCCATTTTAACACTAGATCTCCAACTTGGAAAGATCTACTCTTGGCCTTCCTATCAAAGGTCTTCTTGATCAAAGCTTGATCCTTCTCCATTGCTTGGGATGCCTGATCTCTGATCTCTTGGAGCTCCATCAACTCTGCATATCTCACCTCCATGGGCCCAAACTCTAGCAACTCTAACCGCTTCATGAGTTCCAATGTTGGCAACTCAAGTGACATGGGCAAGATTGCCTCTCTTCCATAAACAAGCCTGAATGGAGAGTTACCTGTGGATCTCTTGGGAGTTATCCTATCAGCCCATAAGGCTGATTTTAGTTTGGTATGCCAAGACCTCTGATTCTCATCAAGAGTCCTCCTAATGATCCTCAACAAGTTCTTGTTTGTAGACTCGGCCTGGCCATTACCTTGAGGGTAATAGTTTGATGAAGTGCTTAGGTAGATCCCATTCTTGACAGCCCACTCAGTCACCTTGGATCCAATGAATGCCAATGCATTATCTGAGATTATTGTAGCAGGTATACCAAATCTGGTTGCTATCCCCTCATAAAAGTCTAAGATGCTGGACTCATTTGCCTCTTTGAGTGCTACTGCTTCAGTCCACTTGGTGAAGTAGTCTGTGGCTGTCAAAATCCATTTGTGCCCTTGACTTGAATTGGGATTAATGACTCCAATGAAGTCCAAACCCCATTGCATGAATGGCTGGTCAACTGAGATTGGATGCAATGGAAGGGAAACAAGTCTCTCTTTTCCTGTGAAGAATGCACAATTCTTACACCTCTTGATCCATGCATAGCAATCACTGAAAATTTTAGGCCAATAATAACCAGCCTTCATGATTTTTAGAGCTGTCACTCTTGGTGCAAAATGACCACCAGCTGGTCCACCATGGAACTCTTCCAATACCCTCTGAATCTGATTTGTGCTAATGCATCTCAGCAGCACTCCATTCACATCTTTCTTGAACAAAACTCCATCAACAATGGCATATGGGACAGCCTGCAATCTGAAGTGTCTTCTTTGGGTCTTGTTCATCTCCGGAGGGCATAGGCCTGTGCTTAGGAAGTGCATTATACCTTGGGTCCAGCAAGGAGTGGGGGCAGCATTGTTTTCTTCTTGAGTGCCACATGGCTCATGGCTGTCTTGAACTGTCAAAACAACCTCTCCTTCATTGCATGCTTCTTTTTGCTTCCCCAAAACCAGCTGCTCACACAATCCTTTTCCTCTTACCAGCTTGGTGATTTTGATCTCAATGTCATACTCCATGACACGGGTGATCCAACCTGCCCTTTTCTCATTCAAATCTTTGTTGAGGAGGAAGTCCTTAACCCCAGCATGTGAGACCAGCAACTGGACCTTGTTGTTTGAGACTAAATGCTTGAATTTCTTCAAGCTTCTGATTACTGCCAGCACATGCTTCTCAATAAAAGAGTACCTCACCTCATAGTCATCTAGGCTCTGGCTGAAGAAAGCAATTGGCTGCTCATCGTTGTCCTTGTTCTGCTGTACCAAAATGGCAGAAATAGTATCATTACCTCCAAATGCATAGAGGATGAAATCCTTGGAGAAATCTGGGTTGATGAGAGTTGGTGCTTGAGAGATAGCTTCTTTGATTGCTTCAAAACTCTCCTTGCCTTCTGCTGTCCACTTGAAAGCCATGCTCTTCTTTAACATTTTGGTGATGGGCTTGACAAGGGCTGCAAAATCTGGGACAAACCTCCGAACAAATTTTATCCTCCCCAAGAAACTCTGAAGGGCTTTCTTGTGGCTTGGCAATGGTAGTGCTCTTATGGCTTCAACCCTCTCTGGATCAATTGCTAATCCTTCTTTGGAGACAATATGGCCAAGGAGCTTTCCTTCATGTGCAAGAAAGATACACTTCTTAGGATTCAAAGACACTCCAAATCTCCTACACCTCGTGAAGACTTGTCTCAAATGAGAGAGGTGGTCTGCTGCATTCTTGGAAAAAATAGTGATATCATCAAGGTAAATCAGCACCACGTTGTTAATCAAACCTTTGAACGCCATGTCCATTGCTCTTTGGAAAGTAGCACCAGCGTTGGACAGCCCAAATGGCATTTTCCTGTATGCAAAAGTTCCCCATTTGGTTGTGAAGGCTGTCTTGAACTGGTCTTCTTCCTTCACCATAATCTGATTGTAGCCTGAGTAGCCATCAAGTAGTGAAAACCTCTCGGAGCCAGCCACAACTTGCAAGATTTGCTCCATGGAAGGGAGTGGGTAATGGTCCTTGAGAGATGCTCTATTCAAGTCTCTGAAGTCAACACACAATCTGATCTCTCCACTCTTCTTTCTGACTGGAACCAAGTTGGCAACCCAACTAGAATGCTTGATTGGGAATATGATTCTTGACTCAATCAACTTGTTCAATTCCTTCCTCATGAGAGGTTCCATGTGTGGATTGACTGGCCTTTGTTTCTGCCTGATGGGCTTAGTATTTGGATCCAACTCAATGGTGTGCTGAGCTAACTTGGGATTGAAACCTTTCAAATCTTCGTAGCTCCAAGCAAACACATCAGGGAACTCTTGACACAGCTGTATGAACTCATACCTTTCTTGTTCAGTTGTCATCTTTCCAATTTGCAATGGTTTGTTCTCTTCCACCAAGATGGATACTGAATCTTCTCTCTTGACCTGAATGTTTGCTTTCTCTTTCCTAAACTGATCATTGGGATTGAAAATGGACTCCAAAGTGATAAGTCCCTTGGGCAGCTTGTTAGTTCTCAGCTGTACCACTTGGTCACCATACTGCTGTTCCAATTTTTCTTGATTTTTAGCTGAGAACTCAGCTTCTTCTTGCAAGAAATGGATGATTTGCTGGTCATTTTCAAACACTTGCCAACTGACATTGTTATCCGGCACTGAAGGCCTCACAATCACGTGGATGTTTGGCTGTACCTTGTCTTGTTGAATGCTTTCCACAATGTCAAAGGCTGCCCCTACTGCTGCAAGCCTGTCAGCAGCTTGGTTCTCTTTCCTAGGAATGGATTTGATGCCAAAACCCTCAAAATCTTCAATGAGGTCCCACACCCTGTTCTTGTAGCACTTAAGTAGATCATTCTTGGCAGCATGTTGTCCCTTGACCTGATTTACAATCAATTCACTGTCACCAAAGACTTGCAAGTTCTTTATTCCTCTCTTTATTGCCCAATGCATCCCTTGCACCAAGGCTTCATATTCAGCAGTGTTATTGGAGCATGCAAACTGAAATCTAAAAGCTGAATAGTACTTTACTCCTTGAGGTGAAACAAGCATGGCTCCACCTCCTGCACCTTGTCTACTCCTTGATCCATCAAAAAATAGCTGCCATACCTCATTGTCATCCTTGTGGTTTGGCTTGGTGATGCTAGGAATGGGCTGATTTTCTTGATGTATGCAATAGACCCCTAGCTCAGATTCTTCTACTTCTTGATAAGGATCAAAAGCATGTACCTTGTTTTCCCATTCATCAAGAGTTAGATCCGGGATGCTCCCAACCTTGGTGTCAGCTTCATCAGTGCTTGGGTGATCTTCTTGATCAAATGCTGAACAGTTGGCATTGATCTGACTTGGAGTGTAAGGCTCAATGTGGAAGTTTGCAATAGGTTCAGACCTGATTGTAGCCTTAGTTCCATACCTCGTTCTGAACAGCATGTGTGACCAATCAGCAGACAAATATCCCCCAATCTTGGCTGTGAAGTCCCTTGACAAGCATAGGGCAAAGAGTGGTGGAAGGTCTATGAACTGATACATCTTGTAAAACAACAACATTTGGACATGCATGCAAGGTAAGACTCAAGTTTCTAATCACCCCAACTGTTGTTACTGTTGTCCCATCCAGCTGCACTACCCCTTTGGATATGGTTTCATACTGGAGCCCTAGCTGATCAGCTATTTGTTTAGGCATCACTGAGCTACTTGCCCTGGAATCTATCATGCAATTGTGCACTAACTGATTTCCAATGATTAATGAAACATAGAAAGGAGGGGGCTTCAACATTTTACCTTGCTATCCTCCATGATTTCCCTTCAGGCTGGGCAGCATTTGTGAGCACTTTCTCTTGCATCTGAACTTGCTGATTCAAAGTTGGCCAGTCCTTCATGGCAGCTTGTAGCAAATCTCTTTGGCCTGGGATAGATAGGGATTCCCACATTGATATATTAACATTTGTCTTCTTCATCTGATCAATGATACTGAATGGTGATGAAGGATCTCTTTGCTGTCCCTTTGCTTGTACATTCACTCCTTGCATGTGGGCAGCAATAACTGGTATTTGAGTTGGTCTAGGAGCTGTTCTTGGCTGCCCTTGTGCATTTGAAATTGGATTTTGCTTGCCAACCATTTGTGGAGCCATGGAAGGTTGTGGATTGGTTGGAGCTAATGGCTGTTCTTCACCCAAATTCCTTCTTTTTGACCTTGTGTTGGCTGCAACACCTTGAGAAACTGCTTGATTCATGCCACAAAAATCTTCTGCTTGCCAGTTTACCAATGTGGTGTCATTTGGGGCTGATTGCTGTTGGAATGTTTCTTGTTGTTGGTTGTTTCCTTGACTGCCCTCACCCTCCACACCAGTAGTTGTCACCATTAATGCTTGATTCAAGGCACCGTTGAAGCACATAGATTGGTTGTGAGGTTCATTGCATGGAAAACACCAATCATACTCCTGAGCAACATTGTTTTGTGTTGGCACCAATGCCTTAGAGGCAGATATAGCATTTGGATTATAGGGCTGAAATGGTCTGTTGGCAGGAGGCCTTGCTTGATTTAGATTTGCAGCTGGATTGGGTGGTCTATGAGGTTGATATGGCTGCCTATTAGGCTGAGCTTGAGGCTGGAAGGAAGGTCTAAAACTTTGGGCTTGTTGCCTCTTGAGAGTAACCAGCTCATTACCTAAATTTTGCAATTGCTTCATGACTTCTTGAAGCTCATTTGGGGCACTTGGAGATGAAGTAGAAGCTTCATTTGAACTCTGATTTCTAGGAGTGGGAGAAGGAGCCAAATTAGGTGCTTGATTAGTGTTTGGACTCTCTAAACTTGGAAACAATGGCATGGGAGGTCTAGGGGCTAGTTTTCTAGCTTGGATCAAATAATTTTCAGCCCTAATGGCAATGCTATAAGCCATAGGGATAGTTATGCCTCCCATGGACTGAATCAACATAGAAATATCAGAATTTAGAGCTTTGAGATAGTAGAGAAAAGCACCTTCTGCTGTTGGTCTGACTGCCACTGGAATTCTCTCCCAAGTCTTTTGAAATCTGAAGTTGAAATCAGTCAGCTGCTCATTGGGAGCTCTCTTGATAGTTGTCAGCTGCTCCAAAAGGGACAAGTTGTCTCCCTTCTCTCCAAATTGCTCATGAAGTGCTATACATAGCTGATTCCAATTTGTGATAGAACCTGAGCTCCAAGGCTTCTAAACCATTGCAATGCTTTCCCCTTGAATGAAGATGCCAGCAATTTGACAGCCACTTGCATCTCATTGATTTCATGAATTGCACAAAGATTGGCAATGTCTTTAACATGATCACCTGGAGTAGTCTAATTTTCTCCAGTGAAGTAGGGAATGTTCTTCAAGGCTGTAATTGGAATTGGATGTTGTGCATTGAGGGCAAGTGGGCTGCTGCCTGTGAAATTGACATAGGGGTTGTTTTGTGCCATTCTAATTGGTCTTAGAACCCTTGTTGATTGAATGAAAGGCCTACCAGGTGGAGGAGTTGAGAGAGTTCTGTTTGGTGGAGATGGAGACCTTTGGATTCTCCTCCCACTTTGCCTTACTCTTGGAGATAACTACAGATATTCAAACAGCACCTCTTCTTCTCCAGCTCTTGACCTTGTAGTGATTCTTCTCATGAGTTTTCAGGCCTGCACTGCTGAAACCAGTTGATTCTTCCCCTTGGAGTCGCCAGATATGCAAATTATAGCTCTTTTCAAGCAAGAAAATTGCAGCAGATGCACATCAACTTTGCTGCAGTAAAAATGAGACCTCTAAGGTCCCACCGGGCGTGCCAAAACTGTTGTTGCAAATCAGCAGCACCCCTGGATGCAAATCAGGGTTCTAAGTTGATATTTTAGGCATCCAGTGTGATTGCACAACATTGAAACCTCTCTCCAAGTGTGGGACTTGTAAAATGAGAGAGGAATCTCTAGATTAGAGGCTGGTTCCTCAAACTCCTCTGATTAGATCTATTATTTGCACAACTGTAGAGGTTCAGATCCTAATTTTATCCTAGATTGCAAGGAGACAGGGATAAGAAATGCAAAAATTGAAACTAAACTAATGATGGTGATGCACCAAAGGAGTGGTGAACATTTTTACTCATGCAAATAGACACAAATCAGAAATTGCAGCATAAAACATCATGCACAGGTTGATAAGTTGTAATCAAAGGTTTGAAATGAAACAAACAACACATGCAAAGGACTGAAAGCATTCACAGAGCCTGCATTGTGATTTTCAACATCAAAATCCTTGCATTCCAACACCAAAGAGGAAAAAAAGGCCTGTTACAATCCTTGGAAGGTCTGGTACTTCTAAAATCACTTGCTGAAGATGAAAACAGAAGCTTGCTGTGTAAAAAAAGTGTTCCCCTTTGAAAAATGAGCCAAATCTGGCTTTTTACAGTGCATGGGTCGAACCCAGGAGAGAGAAAACATGAAAAAACGTGGGAGCCATTCCTCATTGACCAAAATGCATTAAAAACAACATGGGTGACCTGACAGACCCATCCCCTAACATTTTTGACCATGCTGGAGAAGAATGCGACCCATTTCGCATTAAAATTGGTTGTTGAAACGTCAGTTCTGTCCATGGGCACATACCAGAAGTGTTTTTTGATTTTCTCCCTCCAAACTGAACTAAAATTCAAAATTGACCATGGAATCTTGTAGATAATTTCACCATCTTTCCATTGATATAAAGAACGTGAAAATCTGAGCTCTTGGATCGAAAGTTATGGTGATTTGAAGTTTTAGGGCAAAAACAGGCCAAAATCGGATCGGCGGGCAAAAAGTTTGAATTTTTACCCATTTGGTCTTTGGAACATTTTTCAAATTTTCCCCACGCTCCGCCACTCCAGGTGCCACATGGCACGTTCTGATTGGGTGCGGGCCCTTCCTGACCATTTTTTCCTTCGGGTCGCTTGGTGTTTTTTCGCCCTTGGACACGTGGCAGCTCCTGATTGGCTGCGGGCCTTCTAGGGGAAAATTTCCCACCAAAACTCCGCTGAGCCATAACTTGAAAAATACGTGGAGTTAGGAGGAAAACTTTACCTTTCTGGAAAGATGAGAAAGAGCTCTATCCAATGGTGCCATTTCTAGAAGGTTTTGAGTGCCTGGAAAACAAAATATTCTGACTGAGGCACAAGAGAAGGAAAGATGTAAAGGAGTTAGCCACAAAATGAGCAGGGGGCACATTTGGGATAATTGAGTAAACATGTAGCGCAAATAGGTTGGAACATGTAAATATAAGAGGATCCTGGGACTTTGTCACATTATGGAATATGGTGTTACACTGAAAAAACATGAGGATGTGGGTAGCCATGATAAGTGGATAAGGTTAGCACATGATGAATTATGGCCCAATAAAAGAATATTATAGGGAATAATCAAGGGTTAATCATTATCCTTAGGGAGCTATAAAGTTAAAATTAATCATGGCTTTAGCTAGCTGTCATAGACACTCGAGTATGGTGAAGCATGATTCTTATTGCATGCTTCCTACTCATGAGTAATCTTCAGGTAGTGGGGGAGAGATCCCACTCTATTTAAGAATGTCCTTGGTCTAAAAGAGGTGGTGTGTAAGTATAGGTGCATATTTGTAGGGGATGTGAAGGGCTATGAGGAAATGAGAGAAGATGCAGGAGGAAGAAGGTGTTTTGTGTAAGGCATGATATATTCTTGGTGCATAGGAGGGAACATGGATAGAATCCTTTGAGGAGAGTCATTTTGTAAAGCTAGGGTTTTATATCATAATGTATTCAGTCTTTTATGACCCTTTTGATGTAATATGGCTACTGTAAATAGTTGTGAATCAATGAATACGATGGGTTATGAATATCTCTATTTATGGGTCCAAAACCTAGTGTTATTCATATTGCTCATGTTAAGATCTGATTTCTTTGTAATATTGTAATGTTTACTTTTACAATATGATGCATCTATGTTTACCTCTAGTTTCTTCAATTTTGTGCTGGAATGAATACTTGTGTTTCTATTTTCTACAAATATTATTCCATTAATGGTTAAGCCTTCTTACAAGGATCACATAAAAAATGGTCTCGGTGCCCTCACACACCTTAGGTGAGCACCCAATCAATGTTAGTTGATGTGCCAACGTGCTTGGGGTTTAAAGTGAGTAGGTGAAGGTGACTACATTTTGGTTTGGATACCAGGACCTATTTTGAAGCTATTATAAGAATGGTGTGTGATGAAAAAATGTTTAACCTTGGAAAACATCGAGACTTGGATTAAGAATATGGAGGATGAGTTTGCATAGTGATTTAACACTGGACCTGAGTTTGATGCACGTAAATGGGTAGAGGATAATTTGTATCATGAGCTTTATGAGATGTTCTTTTGTTGTTTTCAAGTAGAACTATATGAATGGTTCTCAACGTATGCATCAAGAAAGATTTGGTATTATCGGCCTCATGTTTGGACTCAGGAAGATTATCAACGGCTTCATGATGTTGATTTGATCTGGACTCATTTTGTTTCTTATTAGTGGAGTGGTGTGCTAACTAGCTATATGTTGGAGTATGTGATTTCTACGTATTCTTGCCCAGAGGTTTCTGAGTTTGAGTTCTTGTGAGAACTAAGAGGATCTTTCTTACGTGTTATATCGTTATCCATCAAAATCTTAATCATCACTATGACTTTGGAATAATTTCCTATCGCTAGATAAATTCCCACTAGGCATGGGGCATGGAATCTGGTGTGTTGCAAGATGGAATATCCTATGATATAAGTGGAGAGAGATGAGAGATGGATCGATTATAATGAAGCGGTGAGAGGGAATTAGAAAGACAATGTGAAGTTGCAAGATCAATGGAATTATGGAGATATACGTTGCGGGAAGGATTTGAGGTTCATGTGGAGGATGTGGAACCTAAGTAGTCTATGCTACCCCATTTTTTCAAGTGCAGGAGAAGAACCTGTTTAGATTCTGATGATATCTCATCATATGAAGGAAGGAGAAGAATCATAGGTGCACATCTAAACCCACAATGCCACCAAAACCTTGTTCTTATTTTCCTAATTTCTGAGACAAGTATTTCTAATTTGGTTGGCATTAGTAAATAAGGAGCATAAATTAGATATCATTTTATATTATATCAATCAATGGTGATGTAGACATTTATATTGTTTGGTGGAATCCTCTCATGCACGTCATTTGGACAAGGTGTGGGTACATAGAGTTTTGGTATCATGACTGGAAGTGGTTCAAGATCATAGATTATTGGCATGCCATTTAGCACAACAATGCGGACGTTGATTGGAATTACTTCGGGCCCTTTTTTTCTATAGGAGGATTCGATTGATCTGGAGTGATAAAAGATAGTGGATCTATTGATACTGGTGGTGGAGGAAACAAATAATAGAAAAAATATTTTGGATCTAGTGGATAAGGACCTCAACCACCTCAGTAGTTGTTTTATGAGATGTCTTTACATTTACCTAATTACAAAGGTGTTGAGGATGTTGTAGAGCATGTACATAAGTGTAATTTACAATGGCACGCTAAGGGTATCACTCCCCTGGAGAAGAAATCAATTGAGTTTTCAACCACATTGTAAGAGCAAGTGCATAACTTGTATCGGAAGTATGACCCAAGTCAAAAAGTGGTGTACTATACCATGCTACATGATTCCTTTTTGGTGGAATTTGACATTCCTAAATTTGAGTAGAAGAGCATCAACATGCTCAAGGAAAATAAACAGGGTATGGAAAAGAGTTTGCGAGAGTATAATGAACGCTTTAAAACTCTCTTGGCAAAGCTATCTTTGATATCCATCCCTTGCAACATGCTCAGTGGTTTTTTGGAGGATTGATAATTCCTTTTAGATGAGAATTATCCCATAAGAATTTCACAGATCCACATAAGGCCTTGGAGGCTGATCTATATGTTGAGGCTATTAGAAGGATTGACACTAGGGTAATCCCATTTTTAGAAGAATAGATTGCTACCATGGCAAAGAAACTTGAAAAATTGTCTACGAATTCAGCTCATGAAATACGTAGTGGAATTTGGTGCACAGATTGTGAAGTGGAAGGACATACAAAGGATAGTTTCCCTCAAATGTCAATGCATGCCATGTCATTATATTGTGAAATATGTCACGGGGATCATGATCATAGAAGATGACCTATGTTACAACATGCACTTCTTAAGAATGTGTCTTCTTATTGTAATATTTACACATCCACTACTCACGATACAAAGGACTCCTAATTGTTAGACCAAATTGATGATGTCACTGATATTGGTGTGTGCCTACCTACATTGGGACTAGTTCTAAGGGAAAAGGTCATCACTATGAGGGTCACGTAGATGGAGGAGGTCAAGGAAGAGGTTTTCGTAGAGGATTCAAAGGCTGTAGTTGTTAGGGAGGAAAGGGTTACTTCCCCCATGTGACTTGTTAAATTTGTGGATCTACTGAGCACTAAAAGCATGAATTTATAGATTTTTTATAGTGCTCATGGTGTGGAAATAATCCCAAGTATGAGGAGTTCCCTGGATTGTATGACCACATGAGCTAGAACCAAAATAAGGACAAAGGCACGGGGATGGTTAGTGTGAAGAGAAATGACTCGCTATGGATGTCTGTGGTAGCGTTTAACTCCAAGTTATCACCTATTTTGGTAACTACATACACTGAAGCTATGCATGCTATAAAAGTACGAAAGAAGAGGCCAGTCATTAAAAGAGAATAATTGTTACATAAGAAATATCCTGATCCAACCCATCAAAAATAGGTTTACCAAGAGAGCATGGGAGTGAATAAGATCCTGCAAGGAGATGTTCAATGTTTAAAGGAGCAATCATGGAAGTTAGAACAAGAGAATAATGATGAGGTTCCTCAGAAAGACATGGATGAGGTTAGAGAAGTGTGTAAGATGCTACGTGAGGAAAATATTATCCCTATGTTAGGAGAGTATTTAAGATAAAAATTACTGTGCATGGGATTTGAGAGTGAGAGGCAAGTCTTACATATTAATCTACCCCATCACAGTCTTGATTATGACAAGGGAATTATGTTGAATGTGGTTGTTAATGGATGGATCCTAAGATACATACTAATTGACACAAGTACGGAGGTCAATTTCCTTACTTTGGATGCATGGAATCAGATGGGGAGTCCTCCATTATAGCCCTCTTCAAATGTGTTGTATATGGAAAACATGGAAAACGCTATGCCCAAAAAAGTCCTGAATGATGCTTCCATAACCATACAAGGGGATAAGTTTATTGGGGATTTTGATGTCTTGGTTCTTTCCGAGGTAGATAACTTCTCAACATTACTAGGATGCCTTTGGTTTTATGTGAATATTGATGAATTGTGATTTAACAAGGGATACATTAGTTTTGATAATAAAGAGAAGCACATCATTATTCCATTAACAAATGGGAGGTATGCACCTTATATAGAGCCTTTAGGAGAAGATGACCTAGATAGAATGTTTGTGCACACCATGAGCAAGAGAAGGATTCATTCAGCGGGAAGATGCTAAATTTATAAGTGATGATACAAGAACTGAGTGTGGTAATTAGGGACATGGGACCTAGGAGTTGGTTGGAAGACAATTACAGGGAATTATAACTTGAGTGGATAGATTGTGCTTAGTTAGGCACCTGGGAGGAAGACACTTAGCAATTTATACTGGGGAAGGTAACCTTGATGTCTTTCGGTGCACGATGGAGATCTAGTGGACATGTCAAGTTGAAAGGAGGAATATACTAACTTATATATTGCATGCGATAGTAACATGTTGGTTGGTAACCCATTGAGACAATCTTCTAGAGTGGCATAAAGTGAGAATTATGTTCTTTTTCAGGTTTCTTTGAATCCATGTATCCTATAAAATACATGACTATGATGGGAAGGAATCCACCTCATTCCACATCCAAGAATGTGAGAGAGCCTAGATGGTAGGCCTGAAATCCTTACCTCCCTCACTATGGGTGCATAATTTCTATTCCACCTTGAAGGGTTGTGTGCATGCATGGTATATCCATTCAAAGCTAGGTCGTCAGATAGGAAATTGGAAAGATTTGATGGCATATATTTTTCAAACTTTTAATTATCAAAGTCCTAAGCCATTTATGAATGAGGCATTATAGGTAGTCTAACGCCTTACTCTGGGAGATTATGTTATGGCCAAAGATTGAATCCTAGATTTTCTAGGGGAACCTGGCTTGGATGCATGATTCAAGGAAGGATAAATAGAGGAGATACAATTTGAGAACACTTTTCTAGAAAAGGAAAATGGAAAATTGATGTACCTCATAGATGATAAGGAGGTAGAAAACTTGGATTTTAATCATACATAAGGTACATGTGAAGTCTTGGAATGTGAATATGAGTAAGCACATTCTTACCATGAGCCTTTTAAAATTAAGAAGGTAAACATTGGTATAGAAGAAGAGTTAAAAAATGCTATCATTGGAGATTACTGGATGAGCCAGGAGGTTTCAATGATAATTGAGCTATTGCATGACTTCTAGGATTTATTTCCACATGGGTACCATGTGTTATAAGGATTTCATTACTCATTGGGAGAAATGTAGATTAAGTTAAAGGAAGGTGCATGTGAAATTAAGAAGAGACCTTATAGGATGAATATGAATTTGCATGTAAAATTCAAAGAGGAGATTGATAAGATGATAGAATCTAGAATCATTAAAGCATTTGAAGAATCTGAATGGGTGATCCCAATGGTGATTAGTATCAAGAAGGATGAGAAGATAAGGATATTTGTAGACTATAAATATTTGAATGATGCATGTGTCATAGATCCTTTTCCAACCTTGTTTACTGAAAAGATCTTGAAAGGTGTAGCAGGGGAGGAGATATAGTCTTTTAGATATGGATTCTCGAGTTATCACCAAGCAAGGATTTTGAAGGAAGACCAGGAGAAGACTATTTTTACCACTAAATGGGGAATTTTTTCTTATATGTTTATTCCCTTTGAGCTTAATATTATGGTGCAAGGATTTCAAGACTTCATCCATAATTTTTTGTAAGTTTACCTGGATGATTCGATGGTATATGGGTTAGTAAGAGATCATTGTGAAAATTTAAGATTGCTGTTTGAGAGGCGCAGGAAGTTAAATATCTCTCTAAACATAAAAAAAATGTGTCTTTTCTACTCCTTTTGGCACATTTCTAGGTCACATTATTTGCATGGAAGGCTTATTGGTAAAACCTACCAAAGTTTTTATCTTGAGATTGGAGGAGCCTACCAGTCAAAGCACAATGTGCAGATTTTTAGGGCATATGGTTTACTATAGAAAATTCATCAAAGGCTATGCCAGGATCTCTGCACCATTAGAATAATTATTGAAACATAAGAGTAAATTCTATTGGGGTGAGTCGTAGTAGGTGTCTTTTAACACATTAAAGGAGAAACTTACTACTATGCCCATTTTGTGCTTTACCTCATGGGACAAGCCCTTACATGTGCATGTTGATGCATGAAGTATACTGATAGGAGTGGTGTTTCCATAGCCTAGAGAATGGATTGTTGATCACCCTTTGTGTTTTTCAAGTAGTAAATTAACTCTAGCTGAGAAGAATCACACAACAATGAATTCTGAAACATTGTCGATGATTTATACGCTACATAAATTTAGACAATAATTTTGGCCACTCCATTTATCTTTTACATAGATCAGATGGCACTTAAGTACTTGGTCAACAAGCTTATTTTTTAAGGGTGCATATGCCATTGGATCTTATTATTTCAGGAGTTTGACTTTTCAGTCATAGTAAAACTAGGAAAGTATAATTTAGGACTTGACCATCTATCAAAGATTGATTCAGGTGAGGAATCATAGAACATTGAGGACACAATTCTAGATGCACAGTTGTTTAGATTACAACATGTGCCCTATGATTTGGAAGATATTGTTATTTTCTTATGAATGGGTGTAGCGCCTAAAGGAATGAAGGATTTAGAAAATAAGAAATTGGCTATACGCATCACACCCTATATGTTAGTTAGCAAGGAACTAAACAAATTAGGCCAAGATGAGGTTTTACATCGGTGTGTGCTAGAATATGAAGGTACTACAATCATGGAAGAAGGTCATGGTGGCATTAGAGGTGGTCACTATGTAGGAAATTCAACCGAGTGTAAGATCCTATTTGCGGGCCTTTTGTGGGAGACCTTTTATAAGGATTGTGCAGAATATTACAATTCATGTGACCATTTCTAGCACCTTAGAAAGCTAGGACAAAGAGATGACATGTCATTAAGACCTATAACTAGTGTAGAGCCATTTTAAAAATGGGAAATTTAATTTATAGGCCATATTTCCTCATTCACACGTAAGATAGGTTCTTATTATATTATCACTTGTGTAGACTATCTTACGAGGTTGGAAAAAGCAAGGCCTACGAAGGATTGTACGATGGCTACAGTAGATAGGTTCTCGTGGGAGAATATAATTAGTAGGTTTGGATGCCCGTTGAGTTTAAAAATTGATACGGGTACTCATTTCATGAATGTGACTGTTAGAATCTTATTGGTAGAGTTTGTGGTGGCCCATCACAAAACTATGCCCTATCACCCTCAGGCTAATGGGATTGTTGATGCCTTTAACAATATATTGAGCCAAAAATTGACTAATATTTGTGATGTTGAAAGGAGAGACTGGGATGATAAAGTATTTGCAATATTATGGGCATATCGAATGACCTATAAAATATTAAACAAGGCCACAAATTTTAAGTTGGTGTTTAGCGTGGAGGATGTTCTTCCCATTGAATTTACATTACCATCCCTACATATTGCACACACATGAGGATTGGCTGATGAGAAAGAAATTGAAGAGCATATATAAAAACTTATGAAGTTGGATAAAAGGTGATCCATTGATAGGTGGAGTTAGAAGATGAAGAAAGCTAGGTAGAAGGCATGGAATGATCATGACATTAAAAATAAGAATTTTTAAGTTGGACAGATGGTTTTTCTGTAGGATTCAAAGTTTCTACACCATCTTGGGATACTCAAAGTGCATTGGTTGGGACCATATGTTATAACACATATACTTACTTCAGGCACTTTCTAGGTACAAACATTGAATGAAACATGGTTTCTTGGCTACTTCAACAAGATTAGGTTGAAGCCCTACTATTAATAAGTCTTCTATGTGTTTGTAAATAAGGTAGTGTTTCCATTTAGCTTAGGTTTCCCTTACTATGTTTTCCATTATATGTGTTTCCTTTCATCATTTTTATGCTTTATCTTTTGGTTTGGTATGTTGTGTAATAAGTGTGTTTGTGCACCTGTATCAAGTTACTATCTAAATATGTTTTCATGCACATAGTACTGCACATAATTTCAGTCTGGGGTAGGAGAGTGCAAAGAATGCATAAGCAGAACATAGTTGGAGTAATGTTGATTAGTGGATTAAGAGAGAAAAACATCAGTGTGGGATATTTGAGAAGGAACGTAATAGGGCTGATAAGGGTTAGATATGAAATGGTTTCCAGAAATATTTATAAAATCCATGTACAATGATGAACGTGTAAATAAAACTAAGCTAGGAAGTGCTAGGGAAAACTAGTTTTAAGACGTAGAGGAAGATGGCCTTTGGTGTTAAGAAAATGTGTAAGGTTATACGGTCGATATAGTTTGGTGTGGCACAATGTTGAGGAGTTTACATGAGAGTGTGCATGTGGAAAAAGAAGTGATAGACAAAAAATGTGGTATGAAAGCATTGGAAAAAATTGTATTTAATGCAGAAGTATGGTTGTAGGTGGCACATAAATTAATGTAGGAAAAAGTAGAAAACTATAAATAGGGATTCGAGCATATGTTATTTTTCACCTTGCATTTATTTGTTGAAGAGCTCTTGTGAACTAGGGAATCCTTGCGAGAAATCTATGAAAGTTATGTGCGAAGTGAAGAATTTGATAGATTTATGAACCAAATTGGTACGAAGTACATGGGCATGTGTGGAAGTGGTTGTTTTAAGGATTCCTATGATTTTTTACTTTTTCTGGTGGAAGAAGGGGTTTCTAAGTTAGGATTTACAAAAATAGGGCATGGGTTCAAAGAAGTTTCACATAGGGATTACAATCAAAGGATTGAGAAGTAAGGAAGCAAGACATAAGGAGGAATCAGCTAGGACCTGAAAAGGAAAAATTACACCAAGGAAGGGATCAAATATTTCACCTCAGTAGGGTAAGGGTAGGGGAAAACTAGTTACATCAACAAGTTTTAATGAAGAGTGGTATGTGGAGATGTAATACCCAGATAGTGTTTTATTAGGGATGGATTAGGTATATCATGTACATAAAATGGTTATAAATGATTATAAGGATAGGAAAAATACAACCAAGAAATATATGGCATTGGAGATTATTCACCCTACATGAGAAAGAACAAATGATGACAAACCAGTGTATGATGAATTTGTGAAGAGGAAATTGGATAAGGTTGGGATTTTGCAACTGTATGAGTTGCCATTTTTCAAAAAACCTGAAAGGTTATACTATTGGCTAATGTCACACATTCATGAGGAATAATTTTACTTCACGGGAAGGAGAATGCACATAACTACACAACTAATATCCAAGTACATTGGGCTTATCTACATGGGAAATTCATTGGATGATGACTTGAGTGACAAGGAGGCTTCCATCAAAACAAATAGGGAATATGAATACAAGAAGGACGGATGCTACTTCGATATTACCAAGATCACTAACCCAATTATGAAGATGGCGGTGTGCTTACTCATGAATTTGAATGGACAGGAACTACATACTATTGACCTTCGTTGCGGAGGATATCATAGATGCCACATGTGACAGAGATAAAATCATGTATGGTAATATTCTTCTTACCATTTTATTTTTAGATATTAAAGTTTCTGATGAGCCAAACAACTACATTTAGGATTACCCTGATGAGAAACTCTCCCTAACTAAGATGTTCGAGGCATACACTTTTGAAACAATGACATCTTCTTACAAAGTGTTCTTAGATAAGTGGTATAATTGGATGCGTGATGCATTTGGAGAAGAGTGGAGAATCCCAAAACAAATTCTAGCCTTAGTGAAGGATGGGTTTAAATTTTTACCGTACCAATAGTTATGCATTGGTAGGTTCACTTTTATAGATGAAACCAAGAGCCCATGGTGCAAACTACATTTTTCCTTCACAACAAAATATTTTCATCACACAGTTAACAAATTTAAGGAGGTGAAGAATATAACATTTGATCTAAGTGAATTAGATTAGGAGAACTGTGTTCTCCGCAGTACATTGGTGTATGCTAAGAAGAAGACATATCTAGAGAAGTATTTCTCCCATGATGTACATATGCTCAGGCCCGTAACATTACCACTTGTAAGCATAATGGTGACAAGTATGAACATACACCTAAGGAAAATATTTGAGAAGGGTGGATATGTTTTGGATGATGTATTCATCCCTGAATACCCTACTCGAAAGATGAAAGGGAAAAAGAGAGATAGAGAGGAAACTCTAGCAAGTAAGGCACTGAGCACTTGCATGGTTATGATCATAGGATTACAAGAATCATGCATGGGCACAAGCACTTATACTCAGAGGAAGAAATATCCTATGAAGGAGAAGTCCCCAATGATAGAGGAAACCCCAGTGAAAAATAAGAAAAAGGTAGTACAGAGTTCAGACCTTGAGAGGAAGCAGAGCATGAAGGGTAATGAGACCGAGGAGGAGGATGAGGAGCACGAGGAAGAAAAGAACCCAGCTATATACAATGTGCAAAAATATGATGAGGAGATGGATGAATCCTTAAAGGGATCTCATGAGGGAGAAAGAAGTGATGAATAAGTGGGGACCAAGACACATGATACCTCGCACTTGTCCAATGAATAATTAGAGGACACAATAGACAAGGAGGTGGTGGGAATCATTAAGAACTTGGTAAAGGATGAGGTGTAGTGCACCGTAGAAGAAGTAGAAAAGGAGAAGTATGGAAGCATGGTCATAGAGATAAGTTTAGCAGTCATTTTTCTAACAGTAGTGCACATAGGTGGCAAGGGCGCAACAACAACATCTAAAGGGCCTGTAATGACTTATGAGGATGATCAAAACAAGGTCCTATGCATGCATTTCCATAGCATGGTGCCTTCATACCAACTCTTTTATTGGTCATCATTTGACAAAGATAGTGCATACCCATGCATGAGGAAGATGTTGTCATGGAATTTTGAGTCCCATGTTGATGAACCAAAATTTGAAGTCAATGCAGGGGCATTTCTAGATATATTGAACTCCGAGGAGTTGAATGCCATTGTGGATTCACAACAGATCACTAATGAGAAGTCATGTAATGTGCTAAACAAGGTGTTAGTGGAAATGAAAACATAGTTGTTAGAAAGGAATAACAAAATCAAAACATTAGAGGAGTTAGAGGAGAAGAATAAGGAAATCATAGAGAGAGACAAGGAGATAAAGGGGAAGGAGTCGATAATCACAAAACTCAGGGCTGAGTTGAGAGATGATGTAGGGGGTCATTTAGATGATCTTTTTCTGAAACTACTCAAGAGCTTGAACTTTCTCTATTGCTTCATCCACCCCTGCTAGAGGATCATCAATTGAGGTTCATGCAATATCATCTGTTTGTTCTTATCTCCTTGAGATCCAATGAGACCTAGTACCCTCTAATTCTCTAAGACAACAACTGGAGGAGGGTTAACTTGATGAGAAAAGGTGATCACCTTGTGGTCACTAAAACAATCTATAATATATGTAAAGAACTTCTATATTAATCTACATGACTGTCCCAAGCTACAAAATCCATTCATAAAGCCTCTAGCATTCATACCTTCTTGAGTTCTCTTACCATACACCTTTGCCTCCAAATGGAGCTCTTCTTAGAATATAGTCACAAGATCTTTTCTTCTTCCAGGACATGACCAAGGCAACAACCCAATACGTCAAGTTCCCTTATGAATGCTCAAGCATCTCTCTACTAGTGTGCAATCTCAACACTCTGCCCTCAAGACTGAACTTAGTCTAAAAACATCCAACTCAAACTCTTAATACATAATTAGTTGGTTCTCAGGGCATACCAACAGCTCAAAAGACCTTCCTTCACAATGGTTGAGGTATTCATGACCTCCATTTAATACCCTAGATCTAGGTTTTTCCTTTATCACCTCACTTGTATGTTTTTGAAGTGACTTATACAGTCCTATAACCCCTACACAGTCAACATTTACTCCAAATCACTGGTATATTTCTCTCTAGAATCATGGAACACATTAATAGTAATAGGATATTCATCCTCCAACATCCATGCACAGGTGCTTAACTCTACTTCTCCTTAAAATTATCCCTTTGAACATCTTATTGCGGACTAACACAGTCCTAGACCACTGTACAGTCTGATTATAACTAGAGGAAAGGAATTTCTCTTGTACCTATATGCCCAATGTCATTCATATTCAACAAATATACCTGGATAGGTGCCCTCCCATTCCTTATCAATGGATTTTCATCATATTGTGTCCATCTCCTTCATGTTTGCAGTCTTCCTTTCTTTCCAAAATAGTCCTAATCCTGTGCAATCATCTTTCATATGCTAACAAGGTAATAGATTCATACATTCTTCACCTGGGATCATGCAAATACATCCAATATACCCCTATTTTTTCCATCATATCAATCTATCATCATGATTAGTCATGCTATAATGCAAAAACTGTGTATGTCCTTCATTTTACTGTGAACTATACATCACTGTTGTATCTCGAATACACAGTCACCTATAGCTTGAGCGATACAAGATCATTCTTCACCAAATTTGGATGATCTTTAGATCATATCAATGTAGAGGTATTGTAAAATTTTCAAGTGATTCTATCCATGGAATAAAAAGATATATGAAGCCCTAGTTCAGGCCCGAGAGGTAATAATTTACTATAAAATCCAAATTATGCATTTTCAAAACATGTAAAAATTACCAATGTGATGCACATCATCTGTAGAACCTTTTCATGCTGATAATCAAGAGATTTACATCATTTGCATGTCATGGAGGTTTTTTATCTTACTGTCCTGCTAGGATCCTTGTGCACAGTCCATTGAAAACAAGTTGTTTCATACAAAGTAGAGTATATTTATTCTTTCAAACATCATATACCTGTTGTTATTCATTGTTCCATCCTTTCAAAAACCTTGAGAACCCCTGTCTTCTTCATCTCCATCAAATCACCTATGAAATAGGTATTTATTAGCTAAGAATAGACTCTCTAAAGCTCCTAAACTAACTCCTAAGCCAACTCACACTCCTAGGAAGACTCAACCATCTTCTCAACATAGAAATCCTGTGTATATCACCTTTATACTCTCCTGTAATCCATACAAGGAAGCTATTACATGATGCCAAGGCTTAAAAAGACCTTAATTAGCCTATATTACTCCTTAAATGCCAAGTCAAGTCTCCTTATCATCTTCTTACAAGCATATATTCACTTATAAAACATACTTAACTCTAACATTCATTTATTCACACCTAAAAACATGTATCATGGTCTTATATGACCTTATTATGTGTTTTTCCTTGATGCTCCTGCATCAAGAGAAGAAAAGGGGAAGTTGTATAAAGCCTATAATAAATCAAAGAATAATTCAGAATACATTATTTTGAAGTGCCCAGATTTATCCCCCTAAGCAGAAGTGTGAGTCAGCCTTTAATTGCATGGAAAATTTAATGTGCTTAATCGTGATGGAGAAGCAACCACTTACATTGGAGTCAGTAGAGGAAGTTATGGCATGATAGAAAGAATAGAAGAAATAAAATATTCAAGAAACCATAACGTGTTACTCTGAACTCCTTGTTTCCGTAAAGACCACAATGCACATGGACGAGGTTGCCTACGACAACTATGAAGACAAATAAAAATTGGCAAGTGTGTTGTTTTCTACACACGAGGTGGATCTAGAGGATTTTTGGGCCAAGAATAATAGAAATGGCATAGAACATGGCAAAATATTGGTGGAGGTATAAAATAAATCAGAGGCAATTGCTATTTTAAGGGCCTCTATTAAAAATAAGGTAAATGAAGTGTATCCCCGTGTTACACATAAGATGGATATGCTAAAAAAACTTAGCAAGAAGATGGAGAATATCATTTATACACTAAAGGCTAAGGGTGAAGGATTCACATTTGATGAATTCAAAATGTAGATAGGGAATTTGTTTACACATGCACAGAAGGAGGTGGATGCTTGGAATGATATTAAAGCATCCTTGAATAAGAATTTCCCAATCCTTTTAGATTAGTAACAAAATTATTTTGTTTGTTGGAATAAGTTAGATATAGGTTATTCGTTCCTTCCATTCTTTATTATTTGTTGAGATCTGATTTTTTTAATGAAGGACAACGCATTTAGTGTGGGGTAATGTTAAGCCCAAAAATGACTAAGTGCCGAAGCAGAAGATGAGCAGGTGCGTAAGGAAAGGTAGGAAGAAGGTGTGTGGATAATAGTGTGCAAGAATAACTAAGTCCGCGTGAATGATTCAGTTTGAGTGAGGGGCTTGAGTAAACATGGAGTATGCGTAGGTTAGCATGCATAAGTAGAAGAAAATCCTAGGACCTAGGCACATTATGAAATATGGTCTTACATGGAAAACACCTAAGGATGCGGGTAGGTATGGTAAGTGGATAAGGTTAGTACATGAGGACTTGTGGCGAAAGGAAATAATATTCGAGGGAATATTCAAGGTTTAATCATTATACTTAGGGAGATTTAAAGTAGAAATTAATCATGACTTTAGCTAGCTAGAATAGACACTTGAGTATGGTGGAGTGTTATCCTACTTGCATACATAATGCTCATGAGTAATCTTGAGGCGATGGGGGAGAGATCCCACTATATTTAAGAATGTGCTTGGGTCCAAAAGAGGTGGTGTGTAAGAATAGGTGCAGATGTGAAGGTCTATAAGGAAATGAGAGGTGATGCATGAGGAATAAGGTGTGTGATGCAAGGCATGAGATATTCTACATGCATAGGAGAGATCATGGATAAAACCCTTTGAAGAAAGTAATTTTTAGAGGTACAGTGTTATTTCATAATGTATTTAGTATGTTATGACCCTTTTGACGTAATTTGGCTACTATAGACAATTGTGAATCAATGAATATGATGGGTTGTTATGAATATATCTATTTATGGGTCCAAACCCTAGTGTTCTTCATATTGTTCATGGTTCATATCTAATTTATTTTTAATATTGTAATGTTTACTTTTACATTATGGTGCATTTTTTTTACATCAAGTTTCTTAACTTCTGTGTTAGAATGAATACGTGTGTTTCTATTTCTGCAAACATTCTTCCATTAATTATGAATCCTTCTTACAAGGCTTACATAAATAATGGGATCAGCACCCTCACGTGCCTCAGGTGAGTTCCCAGTCAAGGCTGGGTGATGTGCCGATGTGTTTGGGATTTAAAGGGAGTAGGTAAACATTATTATAGGATAGGTTCTTTACACATGTAAATTACTCATAAACTCCTCAAAGAGGTCTGATACAGTCAACACCTAGTATTTTCCTGGTTAACTATGAGTTTTCAAGCTTATTATCCCTATAATCACTGAGTTCTTATTCAAACACTTTCCTACTCTGATATACCTATCTCCACCATGACACAGACTCAATACACACAAGGAAAATATTGGCTCAATATTCTTCCTCCCTACTAACTTGGCACTTATCCAAATAGGGCATTGTTACAGTTTAAAAGATGGGTTGTGTTTACCACTGCTTCACTCCTAATGATCAATATTCTTTCTCAATCAATGTTACTAAATTTCATAGACTCTTTCTACTATCCTTCCATCTCTATAAGCCTTATTAAAACTCAAGAAACTTGTTATTTTATCCTCTTCAACTATTAATTTCTTGGTATACATAGTTAAGTAAATGAAATAGAGGTTTAAATGAACAAACTTCCTCTAAAGACCCTACACTCCTTGATCCTTGTCAGTCATCAAGTTATAACAAAATTTCCTTGAATCCGTTAGAAGACCCAAACAACTTTTAGATCTCAAACCCTCAAGAGCAGGGTATCAATATTCTCACATAGTTCATATTCTTTTTACCATACTACTCTACTATCATTATCGGTTTAAGTGACCTTATCCTAATTTTTATGTCTTTGAGATTAGTTAAAAATTGTTAAAATATAGTATATAAACTGTGTATAACTATTTTTTCTTATTTATTCAACTTTTGAAACTAAAAAATCAGTTTATGAAACCTTAAAACTTATCGGTCATGTTAAGTTCATCTAGTTTTTCAAACTCTAAACCTGAACTTTCACCTTAATTCACTTGATATTTTATCAAGTCGAAGCATTGTTCCTACTGTCATGCTCTCTTTTCATTACCTTAGCCAATTCTTTAGCATTTCCTAAAGACTTAAAATATATCTCACATCATCAAAAACTTTATACAAAGTATTTATCTCTTGACCAAACTTAGCATTTCTCTAAAAACCCTAAACTCTGTTTTACACAAACTAACAAACACAGAATCCCAGTTTTTGTATCCTTTCCACTTCTTCCAAGAGCATTCATTCTGTGACACAGTTTATTACTAACCTTGAAGTACTTTGAATGACTTGAAAACATGAATACCTTGGTATAACATTGTTTCTTAATTTTCTTCATTCTTAGTCTTGGGGCATAGATTCTTCATCTTTTAAATTAGGCCTCTCTTGAATGTGAGGAACTCCTCTTTAGTTATGTGAAGTTATGAAAAATGGAACACTTACTATCTTTGACCTTATGTTTACTCATTGGATACTCTTAGACATTAACTTACTAAGATTTAAGCTAGATCATGGACCATGTCTTGTTGATTTGACAAATATGACCAATACACATACACACTTGATTTGAAAGGGTAGTCAATTTTGAAAAATTAATATCGTAATTGCATAAAGAAAATTCGAAATCTTACTCTTTATTCTTGCTACTTCATAGGAAGTATTACATCTATTTAAATAGGAGATGTTGTTCCTATATTTAAGGAGATATAATCTCCATAAATATCTCCACACATAACTCCTAAAACAACTCCATGCTATTTTACATGAGATTTTGTTTTCTCACAAAACTAATATTGTTAATGATTTGTTTACTCAACAACTCATAACAATATTTACTCACCCACTCATAATTACATTTACAATAATGTAATTGATTATTACAACACATATTATATTATCCTAGATAATATAATCACTTACATAATATTCTATGTTCACACAACATAGATATTCCTAACATTCACCCCCTTAGTGTGAACATGGGGTAAGAGCTCCTAGAAACATCAAACTTATCAGAGTAGCCATTGCTACTGGATCTTGCTATCTGGATCTTGCTGCTAATGATCATCCTTGTTGTATGAACATCTTCATCGACTTATCACCTTCTAACAAAGTACCTTCCACCGAAGTATGGCAGTCAGAGGACCGTACGATAGTTAGAGGACAATACATAGATGATTTTCCCCTATAAGCTGAGTCAAGCAGTTTGCTTCTTCCACACCAAATATTCACTCAGGAACTGTTGTTAGTCTATGTGGACACATTAAAATCAAAACATGAAACTAGTTTCACCCCCTTGTGTATAAACACACCACATAACTGAAATAAAATATCACCACATCTGTCTGCGACCCCATCGTTGCAGAATGACGAGAGGACGCTGATTTTCCTCCTTCCTCCATTTGCCTCCTTCCTCCAACAAGAAAAGAGTCTACCATAGGAAACCCTCATCACTAGGACATGAAAGTTCTTCATCAGTTGAGTAGACTTCCCAATCAGTTTCTACTTCAGCTAGAAGGGCTTTCTGATCTATCTTGTCATCAAGAAGATCTTGAGCTCTCTTTTTACAGTTCAATATTACATGCCCAATCTCATTACAATAAAAGTATTTTATTTTTCCATGTGAAGGAACCTTCTTTGGTTTATGTTTTTCTGTCTTAGATGAAGAGCTAGGTTTGTTTCCTACATATATTACTTCTTCATGTTCTTCATGACTTCTTTGTTCTAACATTGTAGAAATCACTCCTTCTAGACTAATAGTAATTTTACTCAAAGTAAATACAATATTTGAGTAACTCTTAGGCATGCTATTAAGAAGAATAGCTTTAGCATCATCATATTTTACATGTTCTTCAATTCCAGGTAGTTGATTTAGCAAAGAACGAAACTTACTTATATGATCTGCCATTTTTGAGTTCTCTTACATTTTTCTTTAGTGTAGTCTTTGCCATTTCAGCTTCAGGACCAAACAATTTGTTAAGAGACTCCCAAATTTCTTTTACAGATTTTGTGAAATCCACATGATGTAGATAGGATTTTGATAAGCCCAGACCAATGGTACCCAATGCTCTCTGATCTTTTGCATTCCACTTTGCCAATTCATTTCCTCCAGTGGGTGGAGTTGAATTATACTTCACCACATCCCATAGATCCTTTTCTATTAAATGTAATTGCATCTATAGTTGCCATGTATGGAAATCTTGTCCTTCAAACTTTTCAATCAGATTTAGTTTCTCCATTATTTTGTACAATACTGATAAAAAAATACAAAATTGAATCAAGGACTTTAAAATTTTATATTGAATACCTTTTAACCTCCAAGCAAGTCAAGAACTTGTATTAACAATTCAACATTATTGAAAATTGGAGAAAACTTTCAGTAGAAGAATTGATGTGCTTCATTTGATAGCTGCATAGTAAAATCCGTATTTCTTCCAAACTACGTACTGGGTTCTACTGAAATTTCTTCTGTAGTTTCTTGACCAGCATGTGATTCTACACACAAAATTATAGAAAAACTCACATCCAGAAATGAAAACTATGATATATTCTTTGAGACGGATTTGATCATGAAAGCACTGAAATTTCTTGCATCAAACCTGCTCTGTTACCAAATGAAAAATTAATATCATAATTGCATAAAGAAAATTTGAAATCTTGAATGTCTTCTCTGAATTACAAATAGCTAGTACATAGGTTTATTATTACATGCATACAAATATGAGATGTTGTTTACTTATGATAAAAAGGATAACAATAAGCTCCATAAATATCTCCATACAGGACTCCTGAGAAAGGAGGTCAAAGCTAGTTTTACGTAAAGATAAATAGTGGATTTTCTCATGCATCATGTTAAGATTGTTGACTGATTTGATAGACTGAAAATAGCGATCATAACAATGTGTAGGAACCCACTGAATGAATTACAAGGACAGATGGATGATAATGCTAAATTGGTACAACACATATGAGGTTATCCTAGATAATTTAGATCAGCCTACATCAATCTTATATGATGACACTATAATATGACACACTTCAATGGGGAGAAACTTGTCTTGATTCAAACACAGTGTATTTAGACATAGGATAATCTATACAAGAGATATGAAACTAAAAAAACATTCTTTAACAACCTCAGTTAGACTCTGATTGAATGCCATCTATTACATGGCTATACAATGCAAGTAGGAAAACTCAATCATGACTCATCTTGATCGAGGCTTGATGATATAAATTGAGACAATGAATATGTATCCACACTTAGGGAAGTTGCACAAAAGATTTTATTTCATGATGATCATAGCTACTTATATGAGGATTTGAAACATGTTGGGCTAAAAGGCACTAAGAAAGCTGACCCTTTCAGGGATTTAAGGTACTCACCAATTATGAAAAAACATACCTAGGGGGTAGAGGAACACACTTTGAGATTGTTTCTTGAGCATTAGTGAAGTAGAGACTACTCAAGAACATGGAGAGAATTTAAGCTAATTGCATGAAGGATTTCATTCATCTAGCTAAGAAACATACATTTTTCACTTTGCATCAGTGTAGTCAATATCCATTAGGATTGAAATGGTGATGCATTCCATAGAACACAGTTTTTGCTCCTCTATAAGTGATTCAAGTCTTCTATGAACCCTAGTTTAGACATGTATGAATTGTAGGGTAACCTTTGAAACAATAGAAAGTCATCAAAGGGACTCAGAGACTTAACTTTATCTCTAGAAAAAGGTATGAATTCTTTTCAATATTGTTGGATGGATTCCCTATGTCTTTTACTTCTAAACATACATGGTGCATATCATAAAATTTGTCTGTCATCAATGACTAGGGGGAAGATCACTTAAACCTTAGTGCAGTTGGTGTTAATCATTTATGTTAGGTGGAATTGCATGGAAAATGTAAGCAGTGGTGACGTTTGAGGTTTCATTAAAGGGAAATAATCTCTTGATTGGTAGTTCCCATAACAATGGTGGTTATTAGTTCACAGATGTGTCTTCACATGTGTAGGTTTCTTGGTCATTCAGAGTGATATGAGGTTGCTACACTACCTTTATTCCAGTGTGGTAGAATCCCACATGGATGTATTGGATATCACTTTGTGTTCTGTGTATTCACTGTGTCCCATAGGTCATAAGTTCCTGTACTTCTTAGATGTGCATTAAGACTTCTGCTATATCTAGGTGATTCATCAGGTCACTATGGTGCAAAATTTCCTTGTCCATGACAATTGAAACTAGCTCATTTACAGTTCTTAGTTCTAGAGTCCTAATGAGGCGTAAGAGCTCAATTGATAGTTCTTCATGAAGCAATACTAGGGAATGTGACCTTTCTCTTGGACTCTATGAAGGAACAATTCCTAGATCATGTAGGAACATCCACAAGGTTCTAATATAGCTCCATGGAAGATTATTAATGGCAAGTTCCTCACCAAAACTTAGCCTTTGAGTCCATAGTTATGAAGTGGAAGAATAAGGTAACCATTGATATTGGTTTCATAGGATGTATAGGAATATGAGAAACCTAACCTATGGAGACATTCTATGGGGGGGTGTCCTTTAGTCTTCTTCATGTCAAGTTTCATAAAATTTTTAAGAATACTTGTGGAAGTTACTCAATCTTTTCCAAAACTAGGTTCTTGAGAAATGTAAACTAATTTTAACCTTGTCTAATTAACATCCAAGAAAAATCTCAATTCTTCTTCATGATAAATAATAGAAGGATCTTCCTTTGAAGATCACTCCGGGATCCTGACACATTCTAAAAAAATGAAGTTACGATCAAAAGTAGAAGAACAAGAAATTTGGCTCATGGTCAACTTCTTCTAACCATGATTTCCTTATCTCTCCAAGCCTCCTATGAATTAGATGACTGCATGAAATCTCATAGGTTGTCTTTTCACTAAATCACTTCAACTATATTGTTTCAACCATGCTCTAGTGCTGAAATAGGTCTCTTTCAAGTCAAAATAAGTTCCATGATTGCCCCTTAAGCATGACCATGTATCTAGTACCAATTCTTGGACTCATCTTATACACTGAGTAGTGTATGCTCATTCATGGTTTGTTCATGGAGTTTTACAGTGATGATGGTTTCAATTCTTCAGCTTAATTCTTAGATATAAAATGGTTATATTCCTCTATGATGAATCACTTTTGAACATTAATGGAGCTCTATATATGATATTTTGTTGAGATTTAAAGATCGCAGAATCTTTACCTCTATATTGTCCAATGGGAATGTATTGTCAAGGGATAAATCCCACTGAAACCAAAGGTGTAGTTTGGACAAATATTTCATTCTTGACCGTCTATGCAATCAAGAATTTTAATTGTGGTAGCATCCAGTTTTCAACTTTATTTTACAACCTACTAGAAATGTTCATGTAAAGTGGATACTTAGGGTTATGCAAGAAACTATCAAACTACTTAACAATCTTGTTTGGGATCCTGAGGATCAATTAAACCACAGATCTCAAAATGCTCATTCTTCATGTCAAGTCTACAACTAATTGGTGAATGATTCAACATATTTCTTATAAGGATTCTAATCAACTTGGATCCCCAATCAAGATGATTGATAAATTTCAATTACTTGTCTTAAGAAAATAGTGTTATCACATGTCAAAATTATTTCTTCTAAATTGGTTGGGTATTCCCCTCACTATGATCAGATCCTAAAGACTATTGATACAAGTATTCACTAAAACTCACACTCATGCATTACTCCATCACTCATGAAAAGCTAAATTCTTCATGCAATATTATAGGGAACTCATTCCTTTGCAAAAACATCTATACATGGATAAATTGTTGAATGTTTCAAATCTGAGATGGTATACCTGCTTGATATTACAGTTGCACTTCACCTGGTTTAAATCATAAATTTTCATAACTAAGCTATTCAATCTCTTGAATATACATGCAATGGTTAAGGAAAGAAATATTGGTCACTTAATAATCATTACCATGGTAGAGATGTCATGTCATATTTATCATGACTTGAATTAAGTTTTCATTAGACTCTTCCAATAAGTGATAGAGTACCAATATGACTTTTCTCAACTCCTTAAAATTCAGCTACACATTCATACATGCCTACTATGTACCTGTGTCTTGTCTAAATGCATTTGTAACATGAAGAGAATTGATAGTGTTTTCTTCTTCCTTTGAGACACGACCTAATGATCACAAATCTTCTCTCCAAGTTACTAAGAATTATTCCAAATGATTTAGTTCATCATTTTTCATTGTATATTATCTAAAAATATTAGTGAGAAAAATGTGATTATGATCAAATTAGATTTACTTCCACTAATCTAATATCTATCAACAATACCATCAGAGTTCATGAGAAATCACAGGTAAATAAAGGATAGATTCCAATACCAGACAACATTACCTAAGAGTAGCTACTGTTAGTAGCAAATCAGGAGCATCCACTGGATATTCTATCAGATTTGTAGTTTGATCATTCTTAGCATCTAGGGTGATTGCACAACATTGAATCCTTTCCCCAAGTGTGGGAATTGTAAAATGGGAAAGGAATCTCTAGATTAAAGGTTGGTTCCTTAACTCCTCTGATTAGATATGTCACTTGCAAGTTACAGAGGTTTGAATTCCTAGTTCCTACTCTAAATTTTCAAGGGGACAAAGATAGGGAATGCAAGAAAATGAAGATAATGCTAATGAAGTGATGCACTAAAGGAGTTGTAGACACGTGATACTGCAAAACATACACAATCCACAAGAAAACACACCACAAAACATGCACAAATTGCTCAAAATGTAATGAAAGATTAGGAAAACAATGATAGATATATGAAAGGATTCAGGGATTTTAATCATAGAACCTATATCAACATTTTTTGATCCAATACAATGCATTATAGTGATCAAGAGGAAAAAAAGGGGTGTTGTATTACATGGAAAGGTAAAAATCTTCAAAAATTATGCCAAGGAAGAAGAAAAGGGAAGTTGCAGAGCTGAAAAGTGTCTCTCTCTTGCAAAATGAACCAAATCTGGCTTTTACAGTGCAAGCCACGACCCCAGGAGAGAGAAATGTGGGAAAACATGGGGAAGATTCAACCATTGACCAAAACACAATCAAAATAGCATGGGCATCCTTACAGGTCCATCCCCTGACATTTGTAGCCATGCTGGGAGAGAATGCGAGCCATTCTTTATTAAAAATAGTGGTTGAAACGTCATTTCTATGCATGACCACGTGTCAGAGGTGTTTTTTTATTTTCTCTCTCCAAACTCCATCAAAATGCAAAAATTACCCTAGAATCTTGTAGAGAAATTTACCATCTTTCCATTGATATAAATAATGCAAAAACCATTGAGCTCTGGATTGAAAGATATGGCCATTTGAAGTTTTAGGGCAAAATAGGGCCAAATCGGGTTGGTTAACAGGCGAAAATTTGAATTTTTTCACCCTTTTTTGCATTTGGGAAAATTTTCCCCGAAAAATCCCCATGCTCCACCTTTCCGGGACCACGTGAGCATAATTTGATTAGGTGTGGGCCTTTCCGGCTTCACTTTCTTTGTTTTTCCCTTTGGAAAATTTTCCAAAATTTCCCTACCGGGCCGACGAGTAGAGGACACGTGTCACACGTTGATTGGGTGCGGCCCTTTCCTTTCTGAATTTTCCGTGGGCTGCTTTGACCATTTTAAACCTGGACACATGGCATAACCCCATTAGATGTGGGCTTGCCCCTTTTAACTCTCCTTGCGAGCCGATCTTCTTGCATTTTTTGCTGCCACCTGGACATGTGGCAAGATCCCATTGGCTCGCATTTAGGGGCAGGGCTTTTCCCTTTGGATTTTCCTTTGTTTTTTCCTTGGGAAAATTTCTCAATTTCTCCTTGCCTCCTGTCTGGTCCAAGACACGTGGCCTGATTTGATTCACCATGGGCCCTCTGCCAAATATTTTACCTTTGTGCACAAAATTTTTGGGAAAAATCCCAATTCCCTCCCGCGCTCCGTGGCTCAGGGCTTCGGTGACACGTGGCCTTCACTGATTGGTTGATGGGGGCAGCGGGCCAAAGTCTCCTTTTTGAAGTTTGGCGAAACACTTCACCAAAATTCCAACTTCTCCTCCGCCTTCCAAAACTCCCATGCCATAGGACACGTGGCACAATATGATTGGACGTGGACCTTCCCTCCAAAATTTTCCATGCGCAACACTTAGGTAAAAATTTTCAAATTTCTCCCCTGGACACGTGGCATCACATGATTCGTTGGCAGGCTTGCAGGAAAAAAATCTTCCTTTTGAAATTTCACCAAAACACTTGGTAAAAAACCAAGTTTTCCTCCGACCCCCGCCACTTCCCTGGACACGTGGTGGCATCTCATTGGCTGCGGGCCTTTTAGGGGAAAATTTCCCACAAAAACTCCGCCGAGCCATAACTTCAAAAATACATGGAGTTAGGAGGAAAACTTTACATTTCTGGAAAGCTGAGAAAGATCTCTATCCAATGGTGCCATTTCTAGAAAGTTTTTGAGTTCCTGAAAAGTAAAAAATTATGTTACTGAGGCACATGAGAGAGGGAAGAATGAAAGGAGTTAGCTACAATTTGAGCAGGGGGGGCACATTTTGGATAACAATTTTGGTGCAACTCAGAGGGGTCATCTACCTGTTAGATGAAGTTACTAGTTGCCTAAAGCAATCCATTGGGCATGGAGTCATCGAATTCTCTATTTGATACCCCAATTGACTAGAACACTGCAAGGAGGAAGATGGAAAATCACCTGATGGAGCAAGGTCTGCAAACACATCCCCAGGAACAACAAGCTTTTTCCAAAGCACTTAGGGAAGATAAAAACTAACCTACAGCAAAACAATGTGCACAAGCACTTGGAGGAATGGAAACCTAAGCTAATATGTACAAGGTGGAGAGTTTCCTTCAATAGTAATGGTTTAGATGGATTCCATTGACTGGAATTTATAGTTCTTCGCCATCCAATGAAGACA
This sequence comes from Taxus chinensis, assembly GCA_019776745.2. Classification (NCBI taxonomy): domain Eukaryota; kingdom Viridiplantae; phylum Streptophyta; class Pinopsida; order Cupressales; family Taxaceae; genus Taxus; species Taxus chinensis. The sequence continues at coordinate 822,196,930 of CM034150.1, read as the reverse complement.
ATTGGAAAGCATTGTTGTCCTTACACTTTGTGACCATGTATGGGCCACTCCAAATGGCATCAAATTTTGAATGCCTTCCCGGTTTTGCTCTATCCGTATCCCATTTTAACACTAGATCTCCAACTTGGAAGGATCTATTCTTGGCCTTTCTATCAAAGGTCCTCTTTATCTAATCCTGATCCTTCTCCATTGCTTGGGATGCCTGATTCCTGATTTCTTGGAGCTCCATCAATTTTGCATATCTAACCTCCATGGGCTCAAAATCCAACAACTCCAACTATTTCATGAGTTCCAATGTTGGCAACTCAAGTGACATGGGCAAAATTTCCTCCCTTCCATAAACAAGCTTGAATGGAGAGTTACCTGTAGATCTCTTGGGAGTTATCCTATCAGCCCATAAGGCTGATTTCAAATTAGTATGCCAAGACCTCTGATTTTCATCAAGAGTCCTCCTAATGATCCTCAACAAGTTCTTATTTGTAGACTCAGCCTGGCCATTACCATGAGGGTAATAGTTTGATGAAGTGCTTAGGTAGATCCCATTATTGACAGCCCATTCAGTCACCTTGGACCCAATGAATGCCAATGCATTATCTGATATTATTGTAGCAGGTATGCCAAATTTGGTTGCTATTCCCTCATAGAAGTTTAGGATGCTAGATTCATTTGCTTCCTTGAGTGCTACTACTTCAGTCCACTTGGTGAAATAGTCTGTTGCTATTAGAATCCATTTATGCCCTTGGCTTGAATTGGGATTAATGACTCAGATGAAGTCTAAACCCCATTGCATGAATGGCTGGTCAACTGAAATTGGGTGCAATGGAAGGAAAGTTAGCCTCTCTTTACCTGTGAAGAATGCACAATTCTTGCACCTCTTGATCCATGCATAATAATCATTGAAAATCTTGGGCCAATAATAGCTAGCCCTCATGATCTTTAGAGCTTATCAATCTTGGTGCAAAATTACCACAAGCTGGTCCACCATGGAATTCTTCCAACACCCTATGAATCTAATTTGTACCAATGCATCTCAGCAGTACTCCATTCACATCTCTTTTGAATAAAACACCATCAACAAGGGCATATGGGACATCCTGCAATCTAAAGTGTCTTCTTTTGGTCTTGTTCATCTCCGGAGGGCATAGACCTATGCTTAGGAAGTGCATTATACCTTGGGTCTAGCAAGGAGTGGGAACACCATTATTTTCCTCTTGAGTGCTTCCTTGCTCATGGCTATCTTGCAATGCCAAAACAACCTCCTTCTTATTGCATGCTTCCTTTTGTCTGCCCAAAATCAGCTGCTCACAGAATCCTTTTCCTCTGACCAACTTGGTGACTTTGATCTCTATGTCATACTCCATGACACGAGTAATCCATCCTGCTCTCTTTTCATTCAAGTCTTTGTTGAGGAGGAAGTCTTTAACTCCCAAATGAGAAACCAACAATTGGACCTTATTGTTTGAAACTAGATGCTTGAATTTCTTCAAGCTCCTGATTACTATAAGAACATGCTTCTCAATGAAAGAATACTTCACCTCATAGTCCTCCAGGCTTTGGCTGAAGAAAGCAATTGGCTGCTCATCATTGTCTTTGTTCTGCTGTACCAAAATTGCAGAGATAGTATCATCACCCCCAAACGCATAGAGGGTGAAATCCTTGGAGAAATTTGGGTTAATGAGAGTTGGTGCTTGAGAGATGGCTTCTTTGATTGCTTCAAAACTTTCCTTTCCTTCTACTGTCCATTTGAAATCCATGCTTTTCTTTAACATCTTGGTGATAGGTTTGATAAGGGCTGCAAAATTTGGGACAAACCTCTGAACAAAATTTATTCTCCCCAAGAAACTTTGAAGGGCCTTCTTATGGCTTGGCAATGGTAGTGCTCTTATGGCTTTAACTCTTTCTGGATCAATTGCTAATCCTTCTTTGGAGACAATGTGGCCAAGGAGCTTTCCTTCATGGGCTAGAAAAATACATTTTTTAGGATTCAAGGAGACTCCAAATCTTCTGCACCTTTGGAACACTTGTCTCAAATGAGAGAGGTGGTCTACTGCATTTTTTGAAAAAATAGTGATATCATCAATATATATCAGCACTATGTTGTTAATCAAATCCTTGAATGCCATGTCCATTGCTCTTTGGAAGGTAGCTCCAGTGTTGGACAGCCCAAATGGCATTTTCATGTATGCATAAGTTCCCCATTTGGTTGTAAAGGCTGTCTTGAACTGATCTTCTTCCTTCACCATTATTTAATTATACCCTGAGTAGCCATCAAGTAATGAAAACCTCTCAAAGCCAGCAACAACTTGTAAAATTTTCTCCAGAGAAGGAAGTGGATAATGATCCTTGAGAGATGCTCTATTCAAATCTCTGAAGTCAACACACAATCTAATTTCCCCACTCTTCTTTCTTACTGGAACCAAGTTTGCTACCCAACTAGAATACTTGATAGGGAATATGATTCTTGATTCTATCAACTTATTCAATTCTTTTCTCATGAGAGGCTCCATGTGTGGATTGACTGGCCTTTGTTTTTTCCTAATGGGCTTAGTACATGGATCCAATTCAATGGTGTGTTGAGCTAACTTAGGATTGAAACCTTTCAAATCTTCATAGCTCCAAGAAAACACATCAGGGAGTTCTTGACAAAGTTGTATGAACTCATACCTTTCTTGCTCAGTTGTCATCTTACCAATTTGGAGTGATTTGCCTCCTTCTACCGAGATGGATACTGAATCTTCTCCCTTGATTTGGATGTTTTCTTTCTCCTTCCTAAACTGATTATTAGGATTGAAAATGGACTCCAAAGTAATAAGTCCCTTGGGTAGCTTGTTGGTTCTCAGCTGTACCACCTGGTCACCATACTGCTGCTCCAACTTTTCCTGATTTTTAGCTGAGAACTCAGCCTCTTCTTGCAAGAAATGGATGATTTGCTGATCATTCTCAAACACTTGCCAACTTACATTGTTGTCTGGCACTGAAGGCCTCACAATCACATGGATGTTTGGTTGTACCTTGTCTTTCTGAATGCTTTCAACAATGTCAAAGGCTGCCCTAACTGCTGCAAGCCTATCAGCAGCTTGGTTCTCTTTTCTAGGAATGAATTTCATGCCAAAACCCTCAAAATATTTAATGAGGTCCCACACCCTGTTTTTGTAGCTTTTGAGTAGATCATTCTTGACAACATGCTGCCCCTTAACTTGGTTAACAATCAACTCACTGTCACCAAAGAATTGCAAGTTCTTTATTCCTCTCTTGATTGACCAATGCAATCCTTGTATCAAGGCTTCATATTCAGCAGTGTTATTAGAGCATGCAAACTGAAATCTAAAAGCTGAATAATACTTAACTCCTTGAGGTGAAACCAGCATAGCTCCTCCTCCTGCACCTTGTCTACTTCTTGATCCATCAAAAAAAAAACTGCCATACCTCATTGTCATCCTTGTGGTCTAGCTTGGTGATGCTAGGAATAGGCTAATTTTCTTCATGCATGTAATAGACTCCTAACTCAGATTCTTCTATTTATTGATAAGGATCAAAATCAGGTACCTTGTTTTCCCATTCCTCAAGAGTTAGGTTTGGGATGCTTCCTAATTTGGTGTCAGCTTCATCAGTCCTTGGATAATCTTCTTGATCAAACGCTGAACAATTTGTATTGATCTGACTTGGAGTGTAAGATTCAATGTGAAAGTTTGCAATAGGTTTAGATCTGATTTTGGCCTTAGTTCCATATCTTGTTCTGAACAACATGTGTGACCAATCAGTAGATAAATAGCCTCCAATATTGGCTGTGAAATCCCTTGACAGGCATAGGGCAAAGAGTGGTGGAAGGTCTATTACTGAGACATCTTGCAAAACAACAACGTTGGGGTAGGCATGCAAGGTAAGAATTAAGTTTTTTATCACTCCGACTGTTGTTACTGCTATCCCATCCAATTGCACTACCCCTTTGGATATGACTTCATATTGAATTCCCAACTGATTAGCTATTTGCTTGGGCATTATTGAACTACTTGCCCCGGAATCAATCATGCAATTATGTACTAATTGATTCCCAATGATCAATGAAACATAGAATGGAGGGGGGGTTCAACATCTTACCTTGTTGTCCTCCATGATTCCCCTCAGGCTGGGTAGCATTTGTGAGCACCTTCTCTTGCATTTGGACCTGCTGATTCGAAGCTGACCAGTCCTTCATGGCAGCTTGTAACAAATCTCTTTGGCCTGGGATAGATAGTGATTCCCACATTGATATGTTTACATTTGTCTTCTTCATCTGATCAATGATATTGAATGGGGATGGAGCATCTCTCTACTATCCTTTGGCCTACACATTCATTCCTTACACATGGGCAGCAGCAACTGGCATTTGAGTTGGCCTAGGAGCTGTCTTAGGAAATCCTTGCATGCTTGGGACTGCACGTTTGTTTGCCAATAGTTTGTGGGGTGATAGAAGATTGAGGATTGCTTAGGGCTAATGGCTGTTCTTCACCCAAATTTCTCCTCTTTGACCTTGTGTTGGCTGCAACACTTTGGGAAACCATTTGATTCATGCCAAAAAAATATTCTTCCTACCAATTTACAAGTGTGGTATCATTTGGAGCTGACTGCTGGGACTGGAATGTTTCTTGACTACCCTCACCCTCCACACCAGTTATTGTCACCATTAATGCTTGATTCAAGCCACCATTGAAGCACATGGATTGGTTATGAGGTTCATTGCATGGGAAACACCAATCATACTCTTGAGCCATATTGTTTTGCACTGGCACTAATGCTTTAGAGGCAGATGTAACATTGAGATTATAGGGCTGAAATGGCCTGTTGGCAGGAGGCCTTGCTTGATTTAGATTTGCAGTTGGATTGGGTGGTCTTTGGGGTTGATATGGCTGCCTGTTAGGCTGAGCTTGAGGCTGGACGGGAGGTCTAAAGCCTTGGGCTTGCTGCCTCTTGATTGTAACCAGCTCATTGCCTAGATTTTACAATTGCTTCATGACTTCTTGAAGCTCATTTGAGGTACTAGAAGATGAAGTAGAAGCTTCACTTGAATTCTGATTTCTAGGAGTGGGAATAGGAGCTAAATTAGGTGTTTGATTAGTGTTTGGGCTCTCTAGACTTGGAAACAATGGCATTGGAGGCCTAGGAGCTAGCTTGCCAGCTTGAATCAAACAATTTTCAGCTCTAATAGCAATGCTATAAGTAATGGGAATAGTTGTGCCTCACATGGATTGAATTAACATAGAAATATCAGAATTTAAAGCTTTGAGGTAATAAAGAAAAGCACCTTCTTCTGTTGGCCTGACTGCCACTGGAATTCTCTCCCAAGTCCTTTGAAATTTGAAATTAAAATCAGTTAGCTACTCATTGGGAGCTCTCTTGATGGTTGTCAGCTGCTCCAAAAGGGATAAGTTGTCTCCCTTTTCTCCAAACTACTCATGGAGGGCTATACATAGCTGGTTCCAATTTTGAATATAACCTGAGGCAAGACTCCTGAACCATTGCAAAGCTTTCCCTTTGAATGAAGACGCCAGCAATTTGACAGCAACTTGCATCTCATTGATCTCATGGATTGCACAAATGTTAGCAATATCCTTGACATGATCACTAGGAGTAGTCTGATTCTCTCCAGTAAAGTATGGGATGTTCTTCAGTGCTGCAACTAGAATTAGATTTTGTGCATTGAGAGCAAGTGGGCTGCTGTCAATGAAATTGACATAGGGGTTGTTTTGTGCCATTCTGATTGGCCTCAGAACCCTTGTTGATTGAATGAAAGGCCTACCAGATGGAGGAGTTGAAAGAGTTCTGTTTGGTGGAGATGGAGACCTTTGAATTCTCCTCCCTCTTTGCCCTTCTTCTTGGGGATAAATGCAGATGCTCAAACAACACTTCTTCTTCTCCAACTCTTGACCTTGTGTTGATTCTTCTCATGAGTTTTCAGGCCTGTACTGCTAAAACCAGCTGATTCTTCTTCCTTGGAGTCACCAGATGTGTAATTTAGGGCTCTTTTAAGCAAGAATCTTGCAAAAAATGCACATCAATTTGTGGCAATGAAGATGGAGACCTCTATAGGTCCCACCGGCCGTGCCAAAATTGTTGTTGCAAATCAGCAACACCCCTAGATGTTGATCAAATTTCTAGTTTGATCATCCTAAGCATCCAGTGTGATTGCACAACATTGAATCCTTTCCCCAAGTGTGGGACTTATAAAATGGGAAAGGAATCTCTAGATTAAAGGTTGGTTCCTCAACTCCTCTGATCAGATATGTCACTTGCAAGTTACAAAGGTTTGAATTCCTAGTTCCTACTCTAAATTTCAAGGGGGACAAAGATAGGGAATAGCAAGAAAAATGAAGCTAATGCTAATGAAGTGATGCACTAAAGGAGTTGTAGACACCTAATACTACAAAACATACACAATCTACAAGAAAAAAAAGTGGCAAAGCATGCACAAATTGCTCAAAATGTAATGAAAGATCAGGGAGAAACAATGATAGATATATGAAAGGATTCAGGGATTTTAATCATAGAACCTATATCAACATTTTTTGATCTAATACAATGCATTACAGTGATCAAGAGGAAAAAGGGGGGTGTTGTATTACATGGAAAGGTAAAAATCTTCACAAATTCTACCAAGGAAGAAGAAAAGGGAAGTTGCAGAGCTGAAAAGTGTCTCTCTCTTGCAAAATGAACCAAATCTGGCTTTTACAGTGCAAGCCACGACCCTAGGAGAGAGAAACGTGTAAAAACGTGGGGAAGATTCAACCATTGACCAAAACAAAATCAAAAATAGCATGGGCATCCTTACAGGCCCATCCCCTAACATTTGTAGCCATGCTGGGAGAGAATGCGAGCCATTCTTTATTAAAAACGGTGGTTGAATTGAAAATGTCATTTCTGTCCATGACCATGTGTCAGAGGAGTTTTTCAATTTTCTCTCTCCAAAATCCATTAAAATGCAAAAATGACCCTAGAATATTATAGAGAATTTTTACCATCTTTCCATTGATATAAAGGACACAAAAAACTGAGCTCTAGATTGAAAGATATGGCCATTTGAAGTTTTAGGGCAAAACAGGGCCAAATTGGATTGGTGGGGCGAAAATATTGAATTTTTTCACCCTTTTTTGCATTTGGGAAAATTTCCCAAAAAATCCCCGCGCTCCACCCTTTCTGGGACACATGGCATAATTTGATTAGGCACGGGCCTTTCTGGCTTCACTTTCTTTGTTTTTCCCTTTGGAAAATTTTCCAAAATTTCCCAGCCGAGCCCACAAGTAGAGGACACATGTCACGCGTTGATTGGGCGTGGCTCTTTCCTTTCTGAATTTTCCATGGGCCGCTTTGACCATTTTAAACCTGGGACACATGGCAATAACCCCATTGGATGTGGGCTTGCCCCTTCTAATTCTCCTTGTGGGCCTGTCTTCTATTTTTTTGCTGCCACCCTGACACGTGGCGAGATCCCATTGGCTCGCATTTAGGGGGCGGGGCTTTTCCCTTTGGATTTTCCTTTGTTTTTTCCTTGGGAAAATTTCTCAATTTCTCCCCACCTCCTGCTGGTCCAGGACATGTGTCCTGATTTGATACACCATGGGCCCTCTGCAAATATTTTACCTTTGTGCACAAATTTTTTGGGAAAATCCCCAATTCCCTCTCACGCTCCGCAGCTCAGGGCTCCGGTGACACGTGGCCTTCACTGATTGGTTGATGGTGCAGCGGGCCAAAGTCTCCTTTTTGAAGTTTGGTGAAACACTTCACCAAAATTCCAACTTCTCATCCGCCCTCCGAAACTCCCACGCCATAGGACACATGGCACAATATGATTGGGCATGGACCTTCCCTCCAAAATTTTCCATGCACAACACTTAGCCAAATTTTTCAAATTTCTCCCCTGGACAAGTTGCATCACATGATTCGTCCGGCGGGCTTTTGGGAAAAATATCTTCCTTTTGAAATTTCACCAAAACACTTGGTAAAAAAACCAATTTTTCCTTCAACCCCCACCACTTCCTTGGACATGTGGCAACATCTCATTGGCTGTGGGCTTTTCAATGGAAAATTTCCCACAAAAACTCCGTCGAGCCATAACTTCAAAAATACATAGAGTTAGGAGGAAAACTTTACCTTTCTGGAAAGTTGAGAGAGAGCTCTATCCAATGGTTCTATTTCTAGAAAGCTTTGAGTCCCTAAGAAGTAAAAAAATTATGACTGAGGCATAAGAGAGGGATGAATAAAGGGAGTTAGCCACAAAATGAGTGGGGGGCACATTTTAGATAACAGAAAATACATTTCATAGTCATGTAAAGCTTTCAAAATTACATGGATGTAATCAAAATATGTGTACTTCATCATCATATGCTTCAGGTTCATCAAACTAAGGCATAAATCTGTATTTCAAAAATTTTCTGTGTAAGTCATTCATTTTCATGGAGGTCTCAAAAACCAATTACATCAACACTTCATTTTCATCAAATGTAAGAATAAAAAGACTTATAGTAACTTGGAGAAGGTGATATATGACCTCTAGTTCATTCTCAATCCTTCACTTGCATGATTTATTTGGATAACTTCATTGTTGTACTTCCATGTTACAAAATTCTTTCATAGGTCTTGTGCTACAAAAAATAGGTCTTAAACAATGTACTCGTTCATATCTAAAACCACCTCATTAAGACACACCCCATACATCATTGGAAATATATTGATTTCTAATTTATGGAACTAATCATTTATTTCACCAAATTAAAGGAGAAGTTACTCAGCCAACTTTATTTCTCAAATTGGTGTGAATGTGTTCTTGGAGCTTAAAAACTAGTCTTTAACTATCATGGCATAACCATCTACAGAGAACTCACCGAGGAATTTAATGTCTTCAAATAATTCATATGTAACCTAAAAAACAAAATAAAACACTCATACATATACCTCCTTTTGGGAAAACATATTCTTCACACATGTAGATGAGATCTTCGTCACTAGCTTGTTTGAGCCATTTTCAAACCTTGAAGTTACATCATGAAACCACTTAACTAGACAAACTCAGGAAAATTGAAACATTTTTTCGGAACTGAAAAAATGTCTCATCTTTATATAATGTCATTGCAACAAGTAACTAAACATGTTTATCTTCATACCTTCATGATTATTTTTACATTATAGCATTCTGAAATGATAGGAGCAAAAACACACATGTACCATCACATTTTTCCAAAGGTATAAATCAAATGATTTTGCGAAAATGAATAAAACATCCCCAAAATCCTTTAGAGAAAATTTGAGCATGTGTTCCTTTATAAATTTTGTTTGTGCACTAAAATATTTACAAAATGACTGATTTATCATGGGGCACACCATGTTTCATAAGCTAAATACTCCATAAAAAATATGCTATGATGAATTTTATAAATTCTCAGGTTAATAATAAAGAAAAACAATTTCATTTGGAGGCTCAACTAAACAAATTTATCTATACCAATTTAACTGCGTTTGAGAAAGGCTTAAGACAAGTCCACGAAAAATGGATAGAAATGTATTATTTATCATCCATTTTTCCTCATAATTTTTTCAACATATTTTTATCCCTATGATATTCAATTTATCTTTGGTGATTTATCTAAATAAGGCTCCACAATTTTTCTTGAATGCTAAGAAGTCAGATTTCTAGTTTACCATACCTTACTCAACCTGGTATCGGTAAAAATACTATATATTACAAAATCCTCCTCCTAAAGTCCTCAGACTTGGAAAAAAATTCATGAATACCTACTCTATGATTTTAAAAGTCCACTTGATCATGATTCAATCTGAAAAGTACAATCTCATCTCATTTAGGCATGCTAAACCTACTTGTTCTGAAGGGCAGTTATACCAATGACCATTAAATTTCCTCTAAATATTGAATTATGACTTATAGCTTCATATTTGGACTATTATATGTCCTTATACACTTCCCATGCGTTAATTTTCTTTATTCATATTTTTTTGCTAAGTCCTTAAATTAGGCCAATTCTAGATAGTTTACACTGCAACTCACCATATTTGAACTATTATTCATCAATTATCCCCTTGAACATGTCCTATAATTTCTTTTATACCTTTATCATGCTCTTATATCTGCATCATTCCTTCACTCCACCTTTCCAGGTCCCTTTGCTAACTAGGCCTAAGGATTAGGCCCCATAAACTAAGCTAGTCTAACTAAACCCTCTCTTGTGAATCTGTATTTATCATTATAACCTTGCTTCATCATATACATGATATATAGTGTATGAAATCATCTTGGTGTGATATCACATGATCAACTTGTTTTAACATGTCACTAGCTGCTCAAGAAGTATGTGCTTCATCAAGTGTTCTCAAGACTTTGACTTCTTCTTCCTTGTCTTACTCACTCTAAGATCCCTCTATCTCTCCCGCATCCTACATTTTCATTAATATACCTTTGAGATCAATGAAAACAAAACATCCACATGTAAAAAGGAAAATGGTGATTTGAAATTGAATGTCCTTACAAACTAGAAGTTTTCTTGTGAATCCACATGGGGTAAGGCCTTAGAAAACTATGGGACTATATTGTATTGTCCTAACAAAACTATATGGTCTCAGACATAAGTTTATTAATCCCTTGTTAATTTCTATAATGCTCTCCTTCTTATATTTCTCAATCCCTATCAAAATTTAGTTATCACAAATACTCTGAAGCTTTTTATATGGATAGGTCATTGTCTCAAACCCTATCCATAGATGAAGAGTCTTGTAAAATAAAAATTAGAATGGTTTTTGGTTCGCCCATGCACTTCCCAAGTTGGAAGTACTCCAAATATGTCTTAAACAATACATCATTCTCTATTTAACATGTGACATCTAGATAGGTCAATCAAATTTGGCATTTTCATTTCCCATGTTTTCTTTGACTTCAATCTTGCTTATATACTTGGAGAGAGGAATTTTCAGTACTTATATAAGAGATTTGTACATTTCTTGACATGGATTATAGATTTAAACATGATGTGGGTGTTTCCCTAATTAATTTGAAGATGTGACAGTTTGATATTTAGGGAGCTTTGGATTCCTTTTACAAGTGTGTGAAATGAGTGCTCTCATCCATTACCTTAGGGGTTTGAGGTTATAAAATGAGGTATTGTTTACTTTCTTATATAAGGATTTATAGATGTTTTATCTAATAAAATTTTACGTAGATGACGTATGACACCCAACGAAAGATAATAATTTGAAAGTGTAGTTAGAAGACATGTCAGTCCCAAATTGTACAAATTGGTCAAGACTAGATATAAATTCTTAACCAAATCATACGAATCTAATTAGGAGTAGGAAATGTGCCAAATGAAGTTTAGATTTGATAAAATTAAACACTTACTAAAATCATCCCTGGTCAAAAATGTGTTGAGGGTCAGGACCACACCATACGGTTCTAAGAAAATTGTATGGTTTTGACCTGGTGCTGATTTTACAAAAATTCTATGTATGAATACATTTTTGGGTGTGTGTACCCTCTATTTACTTTCATTTTCCCTATAATTATGTATTTATCTATAAAATTTTACACTAAATTCATATAGATGCCTCATCTTTTGAGGTATGTGTGAAAACCATGTTGATAATGTGGCTAGAAAGAAATGGATGTGTACTACTGAAAGAGATGTATGAGGAGATATATATGTTGTTTAAGGGTTGACCACCATGAAGAATCTATACCTAAAAAATAAATTATTATTTTTCATGGTAGAAACCATATCACACAGAAAAAATCACACTAGAAGCAATCATCGGCTGTAGAAACTAGAGAAACTAGTAGGAACAAGACATGCAAAATAAAACAAGAACAAAAACAATGCAAACAATTGTAAATAATGGCATATGAAATGCTTAGATCATACCAATTTGGGATACCCATGGTTTCACAAGATAATAAAATAAATTAGGATGTAAAATGAGAGAAATCAATAGAAAATAAGATAGGCATGATGTTGGAAACATGGGACACCTTTAGTGTTATAAGACAATAAAGGAAAATAGGCCACAAACAAGAAAAAAATCAAGAAGTAACATACACACACAAGAAAATATGCATGAAATAAGAGTATCAAAAGATAATAATATGATGTAGTAGCAAATATGGGTGCAATACACAAAACACAAGATTTCAACATTAAAAAAGTAACATATGTTAGGCTTGTTTGTCTAGAAAGGAGTAAGAACAAAATGCATATAATTGAGTATAAATGAGAAAGTGTAAAGGAACTATAATATAATATTAACAGATACATATTGTTGATCCATTTCCCCCCCAAAATATAATGGAACGAAACATAAGCACTCATATAAGTGTGTATAAATCTTGTGTGATTCTTCCATTTCAATATACCCAATGAACGCATGTGTGACAGAAAATTATTTATCAAACCAAAGTGATAAAAAAAATGTGTAATGTAAATTTTAAACAATTTAAGTAAGATGCACATGTCTTGATTTTATATTTTTTCCAATATTTTAATTTTCTAGTATTATCAAAATACATATCTATTTTTCAAAATATGGTGTGTAGAAATACTTGTATCAAATGAAAACCTCCCAAGGATGTTGAGGAGATGTCAAAAGAGATGGAGTCTTGGTCCTCATTTGTGCCAAATAATGTGACTCAAGTGTGTATGCCATATAAAACATGGGAGGAGAGAAAGGTGGAATAGATCCATGAGAACCCATGTGTGAATTACAAGATTTATGAATAGGTGTATGAGAGGTACACTCTGTAGAGACAAAAAATTGAACCATGTATGAATTAATAATTGGTGTAATGGCATGATGAAAGAAACTCAATACAATGAGGCTATATTGTATCAAAATTATAAAGAGGGATACACATAATGGAAGAAATAAGTATAAGAGGTGATATAAGAGTGTCCCCTAACCAATAAAAAAATACCATGGTCTTCACAAAGTAGCATATTTAATATTATCATGAGTGGAACTATGCATATAAATTTGGGCCAACAGAGTATAGAGAAGTGCATCAACTATAATGAAATTAATTTTAGAAGAGAAAATGGAATAATTTGTAGAGAAATAAATTGAGACTCAAATATGTGCCAACTAGTACGTGTGAAATCAATAATAGGTGTAACATTGAGAAGGTGAATATGGGTTTCCTCAAAGATGTGAGCATTGTAGAGTGAACATCGAAAGAGATTACCATGGGAGAATATAAAATTATTGGTTGAGTGATTGAATATAAAATAGTATGAGTCATTATATATGATGTGCTCAATCAGGGTTAAGTAGTAGCATCGAGTTTCAAAAGAGAAGGATTAGCTTTTATGGTGAAAATAGTGCCTTGGTGAGAACAATTTAGATAATTATGAAGAGTATAAGGTATTGGTGCATAACATGAATCAAGATATGTCCAAAATTATTTAAGAGTGTTATGCATAATATTGCACATTCTAGGGATGGTGTGGGATCCTAAATTTATGTGTAATGTGATTTTGTTGAGGGGTTGATGTGGTACATTATCAAAGCCACAAATACTAATAGGAGAAGAGGATAATTCATTAGTAGGAATACCCAAATTATGTAAAAAGGAAATATTACAAATTTTGACACAATAACCATTGTCAATGAGAATAATTTTGATCAAATTCTTATGGGTAATGAATTCCACATAAAGTAAGAGACAAATCTTGATGATATCTTGAGGATGAAACTCATTAGAGGTAAAATATATTGAATCATCTTTGAATGAGAAAGGTCCAGAAACTGTAGCCATGAAATATTTTGGATATGTGGTAAAATGAAGAAAAATATTACTATGGTTAGTGAACATATCTTAGCAAACATGATCAAACATGATATATTCATCAAGAGTGACAAAAGGAATAAGAGAAAAATCCATGAAATAGAGAAAAAGAAAGCACAAACCAATGAGAATAAACAAGGGTTAGGTCCTAAATTGCGTTAAGGATTCGATAAAATTTTGGTTCACTAAAATGTATACCCTTATTTAAATATTATGTCAATTTAATTAGGTTTTATATTATATTAGATTTGATTGCAGATCTTAGAATCATATTACTATAGAAATCATAACTCATATTTGTAACTCGTATCATATAGAAAGAATATCACATATACCAATCAACCTAACATGCAAGTGAAAGCTCAAAAATGGATGTAAAAAGGAACTTAGATAATTACAGATGACATATAGAGATATTTAGGATTACAAACTACTAAAAATGTGTTATTTGAACTTGAAAGACCTTCGGAATTGGAACTGTGACTATGAATCCTTCTAGGGCATGGTCATATCAAATTGTCAATATTGTACCATATAATCCTGACATAACTATATGATCTTGGAACTATTTTAATTTACCTCCTTTTTTTGGTGCTTGCATTCCTATATTTTACCATTGATATCAAGCATTAATTATTACACATATAGTTAATATATCTCTATAAATTTATCATCATCTCAAAACCTACTCATCGAGGAATAATCCTGTGAATCAAATATTACAATGGTTGTGGGAACCCCCGTACACTATCAACATTGGAACTATTATGAAGAGCCCTCAAACTTCACATTTCACTCAACCTAGTATGTGATATCTAGATAGAACAAACAAATTTGGAATTTTATTTGACCTTTTTTTTTTTACTTCGGTCTTATTAAAATACTTGGAAAGAGGAAGTTTAAGTTTTTATGAAATATACATATTGTTCTCTTGGCTGAGTTTGTAGCTACAGACCTGATGTGATTATTTCCCTAATGACTTAAGATGTGAAAGTTAGTAATTTATGGAGATTCACATGCCTTTTGCATTTTTATGAGCTTCTAAGTTAGTGAATGAGTTATTGTTTAGTTTATTATAAAGGCAATTGTAGATGATTTATCTAAGAAAGGATGAACCAGATGAATTATGAGACCCAATGAAATATAATAATTTACAAGCACATTTGGGAGAAATATTGTTGGAAGATAGTAAAAATTACTTAAGAACATATATAAATTCCTATCCAAACAAGATCACCCTAACTAGGAGCAGGAAATAATCTAAATGAATTTTAAGGCAAATTAACTGATGAATTTTTATTGATTTTTTTCATTGTATTCTTATACTTTGTAGACATGTTAGTGTGCATGGATAAAATAAATAAATAATGGACCTCAAAAAGTGATAAGAGGGAATGGATAAGATTTACTGATGCAGCCTAGAATTCACAAGTAAAATCCCTGGTGCACTAACACATCACTCAACCTAGACTAAGTGCACACCTGAAACATGCAAAGGTACTAGGCCCCTCTTTAGGGTTTCTATTGTATGATGTTAGCATGATGAAGACTTGAAGCATTCAGATATATGGCTATTATATCATTCTATAGTACATATTCAGATCTAGATCTAGAGAATAACAAACTTAAAAGATAACCATGATGAAATAAAACATGCAAGAACCAATTATACTCAGGGTTGACACTCTAATTTAGATAAAACATTCCATTAAATTTAAACATGATAAATACACAAAAGTGTATTATAATAGATAACACCATAGTCTATGCATGTATCAGATTTGGCAGCATAACCTCACAATAACTCAGTCCGTGCATCCATCTTTTATGCTACATAGTTCAATTCATATTTATAAGGGTAGGGAATTTCCCTTCACTGTTTATCTAATCTTAAAATAGGTCACATGATATTATTAGCCACGCGCCTTTATAAAAATAGCCTGACATGCAAGTTCTTTAACAATAGACTTATTCTAGTTAACTGCCAGCCCAAAACTCTATCTTTAGCCCACATTAATGCAAAACACTTCATATCTAATCCTCCAAAAATATCCAATGTGTGTCACACAAGTCTCTAACCAGTTTGTGTCTTCCACACACCATGTTCAAAAAATAGATCTTCATTGTGAAAATGGCTAAGTCCCAAATCTATCTCTATCCCCAGCGCATGATTCCTTTCTGATCCTTCCACACTTTTGAATGTGGTCTGCTCTTCCCACATGAACCTTATGTATGTTCTTTGCTAAATGTCATAATTTAACTAATCAACATTACCCCAAACTAGTTACATTTTCACCCCGGTAATGGTGGCACCCAAAACAAATAAAAGAATATGAATAGAATAATAGAAAGAATATTTATGAACAAAAGAATGTTTTAACCCTACAGTATCTTCTACTTCAACTTGAACAATCAATTCTAGATATTCTTCTTTTATTTCTACCTCTAAAGTTTGTGAATCATTGAGCATGGCCTCTACCTTTTCTAGAATATCCACTGCAATTGACTCTAACTCATCTTTTGCAATTTCTCCTTTCTCATTCTGTAAGTCCAACACAATGCTAGACATGGTAGTCATTCTTCCTTCTAATAAGTCCATCTTTTGTGTGAGGATTTTTCCAAGATTATCTATCCTTTCCTTTTGTGGGGCTTATGTTGATGTAAGGGACTCGTGCTTCTGCTTGACAAGCACTAATCATTCTACACAGCCCAAGGTCTCATATCTCATGGCCTTCAAGACTTCATTGTCTTCCAAGATGTTCCTAGTTCTTATAATGGCTTCTGGAACTGTAAAAATATCCAGTGCTTGATCTAATTTCTTTAGTTCCTTCTGAAAGCTCTAAAGAAACCCCTCATATGATGCAATCTTCTACATCACTAAATTATTTTCCCGCTTTACTTCCTGTGCTAGATCCTTTGGTTCTGGCATACACAGGATTCATATTCAAGCACTAAGTCCACTAAGGTACTTACATAATGCATTGCTACATGAAATGTTTTGGGTACTTTTGGCTCTAAACGTGACTTTGATTTCATGATATTGTCCCCAAATTCCTTTGTCATGTTGATGAAAACAATGTTCTTCTTCTATGCCAAGTCTTTTTTTGCTTTAGGCATGCTATTTTTGCATCCTTAGTTTTTATCTCCTCTCTCAGCGCCCTAATTGTTGCAGTCTTATCCATATTTCACCTTGCCACCTTTTTTGAGACCTTTACCAAAGCATTTCTCACTTGTTCATCTGACATAATAGTCATCTTTACTATTATGTGTCTTGGTTGAGGTGTATTCTTTAACCTCCTTGAGACACATGACTCTTCACATACATCAAAATTTGGTTCATCCATGTGTGTGTGCATTGACCATGACAACTGATTTCTTGTGTGCATAGTTTCCACATCTTCATCCATCAGCTCCTAGCCATACAACTCCTTTTGTGTCATTGTGATTTGAAAAAGAGTCCAAACAATTTTACCTGTGTCCTAGGCGTAGCCCATGACTAGTGGAACATACTCTCCACTTGTTCTCTTCGATCTTATCCCCTTAGGAAATTGGGCTTCAAGATTTGGAGCTTTTTTTGTTGTACCCTAATCACTCTCAGTCATTTTCTCATCTGCCTCCCTTTCTCCTTCTTCTCCATCCTTCATTTCTTCATCCTTTTGTTCTTCCACGTCCTTGATAGGTTTAGGGGAATTAGGCACACTTTCCTAAGAATTTTCCACCTCCTCAGTCATCTTCAACTTCCTTATTCTCTTCTCATTTGTCTCCTTATATGGAGATATTCAAGGCAATCAGCGCAAAGATTATGGAGTATCACCTTAGGTCCTTGTTCTCCTAACTATTGTTTTGAAGCGGTGCTCTCCTTGTACCGTATCCAAGTCCTCATCATCCCCTTCCTATGGCTAAGTTGGAGTAGTTGCATACTTAACTTATTCCCTATTTAGATGTTTTCTTCTACCTTTGTGCTCCAAACCACCACTATCTTCGTGCCTCTCTTCTTCATCATCTACTTGTATTGTCTCTATGGGCTTAGGTGCTCTAACATTCTCCATTATAAGTTTACCTTTTGGCGGCCCTATGAGCATGAAATTATTCTCCACATACTTAGTGTCCTCTAGCTTGGGCTTGAGCTAAAGGTACACAAGTGTTTCTTTGGTATCCCCAAAAGTCAAGGTTACAAGATTCATGCTTATAATATCTAAGCGAAGCCTCTCAATAAAGGCATTCTTCCATGGATATACATCTTTCTTAGAGTATGGTAGTCATAATCTACCTTGTCTACATTGAAGCTTAGGTGGTGTGCATCCAAAAACCTATGAGTTGATGCCTAGAAATATCTTGTTATGAAGGCATATGGCAGTTTTCACTATGGGATCTAAGCCTCATCCTTCATCCCAAATCATGCGATGTAAAAATGTTGGTAGACTTCAAACTGAATTTCCTTGCCCACCACAGAAGGTAATTCCTTAGGTATGTGCCACTCTTCTTTGAATGTTGCATGAATTCTATCATACCACATCTCTGCCCTCTAGTTAAAATGGTCTGATAATTGATCCATCACACAAATACTTGCCAAATATTTCTTCATGTGACTTGTGTTCCATGCGGTACTCCCAAATTTTCTCCTTTGGCCCATCGGGCACTCTAATCTCCATAAACACTAAAGACAATAAAACAATCCCAAAAATTATTCTATCACCTATTTGTGCTTCTTCAATGATTGTCTTTTCTATGGAATCTGTGATATTGTAGACCACTCCTTAAGACATCTTCTTTACAACATGCAGCCACATTGCTTTTACTTACGGCCATCTTTCTTGGTCATTTAGCTTTGTTACAAGATGTGCAGTGGCCTACGCTACTGGGTACTTCTTCAATTTGTTAATTTCCATGACACGTAAACCTTTGGTATACCCCAACTCCTTCCTTATCTCAGGGATTATAGCCTTATCAGTTAAATCACTCTCTAGATCCACTTCTGAGGCCCTTAGTCTTGTCAATGTTGAAATTAAGGCAACTGTGATTCTAACCCTCTGTTCAGAAAAGTAGAAGAAGTCCTCATGGAATATTCTCATAAACCATCAATACAATGGTTCATACTTCCCTAAGTATGGAAGATTGTACAAATAGTAGACTCTAATCTGCTTTAGTAACTTCTCACTAGTGACATCATATACTGGCATATCTTCTATTATGCACTTTTTCATTTTTTTGATCAAAAACGCATCGAGATCCTTCTTGTTATCTGATGTACGATGGTTGTAATCTCTGATTTTACATTGATGGACATGGGAATCCCATTCTTGCCCCACGATCATGTCCTTTAGATACTACATTTTCAGAAGTTACTCTTGGGAGAATATTATTCTTCCACTTCAACCTTCTTCTTCCCTTTTACTCCTGTTGTGGGTGCTTTCTTCGGTTCCATCTAAAAAATCTTTCTTTTCTTCCCTCTATAATCGATCAAGTTGAAACCCTAGTCCAAATCTTCATGCCCTAGTGGAAATTTCATTACCTAGATTTTTTTTAACGTGTCTACTTCACTCAAACCCTTCACCTATGGGAACGCAAGCTTTTCCTTCACACAAACTTTCTCTCCATGTTTGGTTTCACACTATTCACACCTCAACACAATTTCTCAGCTCGTTTACACTTAGCCCTTTTTAAATTCTCTCAATTGCAATAGTAAAAATGAAATTACATCCCCTCCTTATATAGATTTTGAAAAATTTAGTGCATTTATTGCTCCTCCACCTACCAAAAATCCTCTCATTAATTAACCATTTTCATTCTTTCCGCACAGTACATCTTCGCACCCAAGATATAACCTTCTAGTGCACCCTCCTACCTTTTAGCTGCAAACTTCTCTTCAATGCACTTACATACACCTAAGTACCTCATCATTATGCCTTCCACTAGTAGTCATTATGGCCTCTGCTTATCTCGTGTTATACTTATTTCTTCATTTACCTCCAACTATGGTCCTTATTTCTAGAAGAAACTTTTTTTCCTTTTAATTCTCTAACTTGAATAGCAACCGTAGCAGTTTGTTCCTTTCATGTGGACTTATTTTCAATAGTCTTGTACTTGGATATTAATAACCTACCCCACAATAAGGGTATGTGCAGTCCTCTGTGCATAAAAATTATTCAAAATAGGAATTAGCTTTTGGCACGTAAATGTGATTTATTACACAAACACACCAACTAAATTAAGAAAGCATAGTGATAAAGAAGGAAACACATTATGGAAATGCAAAATTGAAAACTTAATCTAAATGACAACACTTCCTTATTACAAACACCAAGAAGAGTTATTTATAGTAGGGCTTTAGTCTACTCCCGTTGAAGTAACCGTGTAACTGTATTCCATCAAGTACCTCTAATTGACAAGCGCATGTTTCGATTATGTGAGTGATAAAATATTGCCCCAAAAAATGTAATTTGAGTTTTCCTGGATGGCACAAAAATATAGAATCATAAAGGAGCATCATCTTTCCTATCTCAATCTTTTTATCCCTGATGTGCATGTCATGCAATGCTTTCTAGTTGGCCTTTTCTTTCTTCTAACAACAATGTGCTAATCCTTGATTCCCATCCTACTTGATTAAATTTTCATTCCATTCTTCTAACGCTTTCTCATCAGCTAGACCTCTAGCACGCGCAAAACAAAAAGAAGGTAACATGAATTCCATAGGAAAAACTGTTTCTATGATAAACACTAACTAAAATGGTGTGGCTTTGTTCAACCTTTTATATGTAATTCGATATGCCTAAAGTACTACAGATACTTTGTCATCCCAATAATTTCTTCATACATCATAGATTTTTGTCAATGTCTAGCTCAATTATTTTTTAAAATCCTTAACAATTCCATTTTCCTGAGGATGATAGAGTTTAGTCTTATGGTGTGAAATCATGAATTCATTCGATAAAATTCTGATTGTCTCATTCAGAAATTGTGTGCCCCTATCACTAGTCAAACTTAAAGGACATTCATACCTTGTAATAATATTCTCCCATAGAAACCTAGTTGTTGTAGTTGTTATACAGTCCTTTGTAGGTACTACTTCTTCCCACCTTGTCAGATATTATGTACAAGTGATGATATAATGTGATCCAATTCTATGCACAGTTGGTGAAATATGACCTAAAAAATCTATATCCCATTTCTCAAATGGTTCTACACTAGGAATAGGCCTTAATGGCATCTCATCTCATTGTCCTGGTTTCTCAAGACCCTAACAGTGATCACAAGCCTTGCAATAATCCTTACAATCTTTATACAAGGTCTCCCACCATAATCCACCCAGTAAAATCTTGTGCATAGTGGCATCACTTGTATAGTGGCCACCTACAATACCACTACAAGATTCCTCCATGATATCTATGCACTCATGTTCTAGCACACAATTTTGTAATACGTCATCCCGACTTAATTTTTATAGGTCACCGCTAATAAACATATAGGGTGTTACACATATAGCAAGCTATTTATTCTCCAAGGATTTCATTCCTTTTGGTGGCATGCATGTTCATATAAATACAACAGTGTCCTCTAATTTTGATGGTGCTTGTTGTAACCTATATAATCATACATCTGGCATGGTATATTCAATTGCCTGTGCTTCTTCACCTTACTAGATTCTAGATAAATGGTATGGTCCAAAATTACTTTTCCCTAGTTTTACCACAACTATGAAGTCAAATTCTTGGAATAAGAGTACTCATATGCATAGGTTGCCCTTGTAGAATGGGATTGATTACCAAATAATTCAGTGTCATGTGGTCTCTGTAGAATTTAAATGGTGTATTTCCAGATAGATACTATCTTGAATTTGTGCAGTGCTTAGATAATTGACAATGCTTCGTGCTCAATATTAGTATAGTTCCTATTATGCTAGGAGTTAGCTTTCCTACAAGAAAAACACATAGGATGTTCTATCAATACCTTCTCTAGGATGAGACAAGACTGTTCCAAGATTGCAGTGAATTTTTACTCCTATCACATAAAGCATCAACCCCATGTACATCCAGAATGGATTACCCCATAGAAGATGAAAGCTCACTCGAGGCATGCGCGGGCAACGAGTCGATAAGATTATGTGAGTTCAATAAGAAATATCAACATGCACATTTGCTACGCCTCTCCCCAATGACAATGGAATTTTGTGTTATATGAGCACATGTTCCAATGTTCTAAATGGAGAATCTTGGAATACCCATTCCATAATAACCATTCTCTAGTAACAAATACCCCATATGCAACTAAGAAATGACTTGCACTGACGCTACTGGTTGGTAGGTTCCCCCAATCCCACAATAACTCAGAAAATTTGGCCGGATCCATCACCGATGCATTCCTTACATTATGTATATGCCCAAAAAGGGTTCTGTATGGAGTACATAAAAACACATTCTCTTACCCTGTTGAGGGATATAAAAAAATCTTTCTATGTACCCTTAGTATAATATTTCTTAGTCCCATATTCACGCCGGCCTATCACAACCAGTGGGCACTAGATGACATCACCTGAGGCACACACAGGTGCTGCAGCCCCTCCTTTGATGTGAGCATTGTGCCATAAGGTCTTGTAATTAATGGAGGATGATTGTGTTGAATGAGAATACATTTAATTAGTTTACAACATAATTGTCAATCCGAAGAGAAATTCTTCATCCCCAGATCCATTGTTATCTAGAAATTTCATTATAGAGACAAAATACTACTCCACTTTCTAAAGGTTTAACCCGAAATATGATTAGCCATTTAACAACAGAGGGATTATGACCCTTAGGCATGATATACATAACAAAGGCATTAGGGTATATTGGCATACTAGAGTGATCCTAGGTCAGCCACGTGTACCAAGGTCAAAATGAGGTCATCAGAGATCTACTACATATCAAAATACTAGGACTCACCCCTTACAAATATTTCCTATAGGAGAGATCCTAGTTCAAACCCTCCCATTTAAACCCTTTTTACATGCCAAACGTTCAATGTGGAATGTTTGTTGCCATAATTTAAAACCTCGAGCACTAAGTATCCTCTAGAAGATCCTAATCATGACTCTAGGTATCATACTCTATCAGTAGGCGTCCACTCCAGCATCCTATCTCCTATCATCTTCCAGATGTCCTTACTTCCTATGAGATCCCATTAACATCTCTAATTATATTGGATGAATTAGAATTAGATTTCACCATGCCTTTTCTTCTAAACCCTAGATCCAACTCTGCCTAAGTGTGAATGTGGTCCTCCAAATCAGGTGCCATGAATATCTCCTTGCATAACCCTACACCTTAACTATAACGATTGTCTTTCGGGAATATTCCTTAATGTTGGCTTAACATCCGGTTACCCAAAAATATAGGATAAAAGAGGTTCATAGGTTGGCACCTAATGTTGACCTAGCCATTCACCTAAGTCGTAATAACCACCTAGTTTGTATCTTAAGTAGCCTTTATTAAATGCCAAATATGGATAATGATCCTATGAACCCCATGTTATTCCTTCCTTGCGTGCCCTAGTTTCTCATGAGAGAGGATCCTTCTTAAACCTTTGTCCTGGTGTAAGCTTCTCCCCACGCGGTTTAACACATGCCCTTTATGTACTTTATCAAATTCTATAGTTTTCATTGTAGGCCCAACATCACCCCACACTAAGTGTGTTCTCTTTCCTCGAAAACATCTTGCGTCCCCAAAAAATAAAGAATGGTGGGACTCAGATAACTTAAATGATGAATGAAAGAATTGGATAATGAAGGAATTACGAATGGAAAAACCTACTATTGCTGCAAGAGGAGTGGGAACTCCTTCCTCATTATTTCCTCAATCTACTCTCAAGCATCCACTTACAAGCTTATGCATTTTAGGCATACTACATACAACAACCTTCCTTCAAAAAGAATAAAACTTTTCTTTTTCAATGCAACTCAAGAACGAATCAGAATACTTCACAAGAATCAGACTTAAATCAGTCAATGCATCATATAAGTTTTTGCCTTCATTTATCACTTACGAAGTCCATTTGCAAAAATTACTAGCATGGGTCAGTTTAATGAACTGAGCATGATAAGCACTAAGACTTAAAACGAAGTGCATTCCACTAATTTTTCCAATAAAAACAACCATTCTTTAATGAACAATTAGTATTTCATACACTAAGTGTAAGTAACAACAAAAGACGAGCATCAATGAATCAGAATTCACTTCTAAAAGAAGAAAAAAATATAATCTATAATATCTATCTTACAAATTAAAGTATAATTGACCCTATCAATTATCTTTACTAAACAACGGAACATAACATCTCATTGTTTCCAATTCTAACAAAATAGAATACAACACTTATCTTTACTATAAAATACAAGAGGTGTTTAGAGCATATTATCACTAGGATGTTTCATCTAACTTCCCAGTAAAGAAGAAGAGAAACCATTTCCATTATGCTAAAGTACATAACATCCATAAAGTAGAAACAAGTGCATATCATGACTTAAACTATTTCCTTTAAAGGACATCTACTTTAAAATTCAACATTTTAAGGTATTCATCAGAATAGATTCACATAAAAGAAATACAAGAAGGAATGATGGATCAACAGTCAAACAACAAGTTTACATTTCCTTTTCAACAACCCAGTCATCAATCTCCTTCTATTTTATTTCAATCAAATGATAAATATGAGAAGGTTAATCAAGTAATGAATAACTCCTTAAAAGAATTATTAATAGAAGGTTCCAAACAAATGAACTTATTTCAACTGTATTAGAAAAGAAGCTTAACAGAAATGATCCTAACCAGTAATCATTTCCTTCAAATTAATTAACAAAATCCCTTCTTCAATATATATACAGTTTAAGTTCATATAAGAGTTCCCAACAGAAGAATAAAAACACCTTAAATTATGAAGGAATCTAATGAGACTTTTCTTTAAAAAAATCTTCCCGTTGTAAGTAGGAGATCCATTTCAAATAGGAATATTAAAACAATGAAGGTCATACACAGTATATAGAAACAAAGGAATCATAACTAATTCTTTTATGGGCTCTACATTCCTTCAGTGGACCTAACAAGAAGAGAAATATGAGTAAGTACTAACACTCAAAATTACCCAAGAGCTCAATCAAAACAATATTATTTACCATACTTTTCAACGTATAACTTCAAGAGTAAAAAAAAGAGAATGAATTCCCAATAAGAATGGTAAACTACAAAGATGATTCTAGTAAAAATTTCACAAAGTTTACCAAACAACTCATAAGACCATGTTTCCAGTTTTCTCCATGCACATGCATCTATTTCTTTTTAAGAGTTCAGAGTTTTAAAATAATTCACTTCAGTAATAAACTCAATTTAAATGAAGGATCTAACAACATATTTAAAAGATACTTTCTGCCCAAGATTCAAAATAAAAATATGAGCTCCATGATGAGCATAATTCTCAGGAAGATCAAAATCATTCAACTGATAGTAAACAAGTTTGGGCAACTTATGTTCCCTTCTGGTTTATATCTTTTAACAAAGAAAACCAGAAATAATCCCAACTAAAATGACACCTTGCTCAGGTTTCCAATTCCAACAATAAGAAACAATTTCCTTGAATTGCTTTGCATCACATTACTCCATATTGAGTTAATATAACTTCCGCATCATAATGCTAGATAGAGTGCAATGAATAAACTTTTAAATAGTTCAAATTAAGAATCAAGCTTCCATTTTCAATTAAATATCATATCACACCCTGGTTACAAACTAAAACGGTTTGTAAGATCCTAAATAGAGTTCAAACTAAACACCACAAAATACGAAGGTCATGTTCTTAATGAATTCTCTCTAACATTTCATATGGTCACAATCATAGTCCTGCGTAACTCATGGTAATCCTGGTACACTATGCTAAGATCGAACCTTAACCTTTTTTCCTCCTTGAAGTGGTTGACCCTAGCTTAGAATTATTATGTAGTGAACAAGAAAGATAATTTACACCATGGGCTCTTGGTTTTTTCTACCAAAGTGAACCTGCCAATATATAAATGATGGTAGACTGCAAACTCACAATCTCCTTACACTAGAGCTGGAAATTACTCAGGTATTCTCCACTCAGCTCTAAACACATCATACATTTTCTTATACCATTTCTCCAGGCGTGCCTTATGGGAGGATGTCATGGTGTCACAAGTATATTTCTTAAATCTCTTGGTCGGGGAGGGGTTCTCATCCAAGTACTTCCATACAAATTTTTCTGGCCCATCGGGCACTTCAATTTCTGAAAACACAATGGTAAGTGTAACATCCTCATTTTATACTTTAGAACAAGTGAACTTTTTTTTTTTTTTTTGATAAATGCATCCTGGTTCTAAATACATAATTTAGAACTCACAAATCATTAACCATTCATATAACAGACAACCATATGCAGCTGTAATGACTCGGAGCACCTCCGATCTATTCATTCCATGACTCGGTAATCTACCGATCTATTCATGAGTAATAAGAGTTGGTGTTTTTATTTAACACATTACTCTTGCGGTTCTCTTCCCTAATCTGGGATTCAGAATGCTCTGTCCAAGGAATCTAACTGAATAATTGTTACTATTATTCATCGGCATCTCATCCCTTAGACTAGGTGAATTAGGACAACGCAATCAGCAGCTTGCGATACTTTGGCCAAAGATTTGAAACATACTGTTTATGTCTTGTATTCCTTAACGGCATACTCGTCAATCTGGAATACGCCCTTCACCCCATTCATATGTTATATAGAATGTCCTATACTGACTACTGCCAGTCCTTCCTTTCACAACTGATTCACTCGGAGGCAGATTAACAAGGTGATAATGTTATATGGATGCCCACGAGGATTAGGGATATGGTGACATACTGGTCCAACCTTGCAGTTCAACCAGTGTGTCATGATACCCCGAATCTCCTAGGCAGCCTTATAACATGACCACGTTCTTAATCGGACCCTGAGTAACTCGTGCGAAATCAAGTGTAAATCTTAGCGATCAATGCAAAGGGTGTCGCCATAAGTCATCTGCATTGTTGTAACTTCGAGAAGATCCTAATCTTCTCAGAGGTACAACCCTGCAGTTGTCTTGTGTCGTCAACCTTTAAATCCGCCTCGAAAAGATCTACTTAATAACATGCGTTACGCACTAGAGTTTAAATTACTTTAAAGACTTTTCCCTAAGGTTAGCCTTTCCCGATCCCTGGATTCTTCATCTTAAGACGACCCTCCTCTATAAAACCCATTACATGGTAGAGGTATTAAGGTCAAGTTCTCATCAAGGAGTCATTAGAATACATCTGATTCTAAAGCAACAGAATTGGACAAAAACCTCATAACCTTTACTTGAGATTGCCATCTGAACTCCATTTGATTGTATATCAGTTCTCTTAACTGAATTTATATCATACTTATTAGTATAAAGATATAAATGATTAAGAATCCAATTTAATATTGTCCTGTTATACTTAGGACTAGGGATTAGTAATTTAATCCAGCTTGTTTAACGTTCTCTTTAGGCTCATTTTTAACCTATCTTCTAGAAAGACAATTATTTAAATCCAATATTGCTTTCACTAGAACAAATTAGAACTACTAAACACTCTTAAGAATTCAATCTCATTTTCTTGCAAGCTTTCATTGACAATCACAAAAGCATCCATATTACACAAAGATAACGTTACCACTCTGGTATATAGACCGGAGAAGGTCAACTATCAGAAATAGAATACAGCACATAAGTATCAAACACTTATTTTCATTCCTTTCAAAACTATACAATTACATTTTATGCAACAGCATACTTGATACAATGCTCAACGGAAAAGAAACATCTTTTCACATATAGCACATTTATAAAATCAAGCTGTAATTCATTATAAATCAATTAAACAATCTGATCAGCCTGTCAGATCTGCATTGCTTTTACCTCTTACGGCAACCATCTGCAAAAATAGTCAACATGAGTCAGTTCAATGAACTGAGCATGATAAGCACTAACTTTTAAAACAATTGCAATCCATCAATTGTTTTCATTAAACACCCTGTTTAAATGAGATCAGATATCCACATAAGTAAACATATTCAGACTATGCCCTTGTAATACAAAATGATTACAAATATGTAACTCTAACATTGTTACAAAATAGTCTTAATCACTTTCTAATATTTCATCAAATATTAAAAGAAATCAAGGAACGAATGTACACAAACAATCATTGAATCCAAAAACACAACATTGGTCAGATTGTTTCATTCATCCAAAAAAAAGGGAAATATCATAACAATTCGGGATTCCTCCAATATGTTACAAAACAATTCCCACTATTAGACAGATATCCTCAATTAAGCAAAAGAAGAGAAAGAACCAAATCATTCATACTTCCATTCACATTAGTTCATTACTGTACTGCTTTCACATATGAAAACATTCAACCAGTTTGTATATGAACAAGACAGACAAGCCACAAGAAAGATCGCTGTTTTAAATCAAGAAATAGAAACACAGCAAAACTCCTGTACAGCAACTATCACATCAACAATCCATATATCAACCTTAAGCCCAATACTAGTTCCTTTTAAACACAGTAAGGCTTTCGAACCAAGTTCGAAATCAGGAACCTCTAGCATATCGCTGTCAACAACAGACTTATTTACATTAAGCAATTGATGCTTCTATAAGACCATATAGAGATTACCTTACAAATGCCGTAATATACACTACCGCATCCTATTAGAAAATCAGAAAGGAACATATCATCCTGTATATACATCTGTGCTAAATCGGAGTTGGTCAAAAAGTACTCACGATTCACTTATACAGAGTCACGTTACTTGATACAGACCATTACTCAGACAAAATGTCCAATATCAAACAACAGTATATCAAGTCAAGTTTCAACTGAGACAATAGAAGATACAGGTTAACTTCCACAATTCTCTAAACCCGAACAACAGTGGATTGACAAAGGATTGCCAATGTTTCCCTCTGGACAAGTAAATAGTGTACATAATAAAACTCAGGAAGAACTTTTTAATTTACCGATTTCAAATCAAGAAACCCGACTAAGTCTTGCCAATTTTTCGCACAAGATTGCAAGGAATGAACATAAAATTACACCCAAGAATCTGTACAACAAAATCCATGCAATACAAAAGTAATTCCAGAAAATAACAGAGGCCTTAGTACGTGTTATTCCTTAAAGTCCCAGGTTCATCAATCACCAACTATTTAATATATTCAACTTGAACAACGGCTCAATTACAAATATAAATCATTCAATCGACTCCTCAGAGTCGTGCAGATTACAACCATTATAAATCCATATATTCACACTGTATACTGTTAACGGGTTTATACCCATAACCGCTGAACCCAACAACAGCGTAAGATGAAATTAGTTGATGAATCCTTCTATGCCAACTATGGCAATCCTTCAGAATAAAACAAGTGTAAGAAAATCGAATACCCATTTCAAGGCAAGGAAATCAACTGAGCCTCTTCAAAACTCTCGAACAGCTTACACAAAGAAATGCAAATGCATACCCAGGAAATCTATATCCATTAATCATTACAAATGGCAGTGAACAAAAGACCTGTTACCTCTACAAGGCTTCCACGAAAACAAATAAAAAAACTCAAGGATGAATCTATATTCTCAGTAGTGGATAGTAATATACGACTCGATCAAGGACTCCACTGAGTCGTTCAAATAAATCATAGATATATCAATAATGTATACAGTCAACAAATAATCCCGTTACCACAATAACAAGAAAGAACAACTTCCACTGGGTCGTATAGACTACGGTAACACAACAGTTACCTATTTCCAAACAAATTAAAGACAAGACGAAACCCAAAAAGCATCATTAGCCACTGTCACCCAAAAACCACGACAGAGTTTCCAAAGGATCAATAAAACTGATCCATCATACGATATCCATCAGTATCCCTTCATACAGTTCCCACAACAAGAACGGCGACCACAAATCAACAACATAACAGTGGTCTATATCCAACACAGGTATATTCTATGGGCTCACGCCGAACAGGCCGAGCATTCATACTCATTTAAAAATAAATATCTCACATATTTAAGCCAGAATGAATACTCAAGAAATAGAGCCACAATTCGATTTTTAATAAACACCCATCAAGAGGAAATTAAAAAATCGAACTAGAGGAGATACAGTACCAAAAATCAAACAAGACCTCCATAGAAAATTATCTATTTACTCATAACATTTGAACAGAGTTGTTCTAATGAAATCACTTGAAAAACAACAAGATATTTAAAGGTTAGGGCCTAACATGCCTGGATTTTTAATCAAATTTCCGAAGCAGACCACTGGAAGAGCTCAAACTTCCTTTTCTTCTTCCAAGTTAAAGCGACCAACAAAATTTCGCTATCTCCATCACATATATATCCTCCATGACAGAGAAAAGAGCTGGATAAGTTCATACTTGCCATGCAACACAAAGAGGACTGGTGCGAAGAACCAGTAAACAAGTAGAGAGAAATCTGAAAATTGCGACAAGCCAAACAACCCCACAAACTTCCCGTTTGCATGCCTTCTCGCGAGTTCCGAGCTCGTCTACCGAGAATATTGAATGCCATTAAACCAACTTTCCCGCTAAGACTCCACTTCCACCGACCGCCAGAGTTGGCGACAGTCCAACGAAAACTCAAGTTCATTTCCAAACTTAGCAACCTACCACGTCAGAACAGGTTAGCTGCTGCTTAAACCTCCGCCATGACCTGTCCCTCATCCTTATCCATGCATTAAATGTCATAGAAAACGCCGCCCATGGTTCGCACCCCCTTCCATAGGCCCCTTTCCATTCTCCTCATTAGTTAGGTTAGTATCTTAGGTTAGAATTTAGGGTAACACATATTCTAAACATATTACACATAGATACTAACTTAGGACATTAACACATAGCCTATGTCTAGGTTAGATTAACACTAATCTAACCCCTAGGTTAGGTTTAGTCTTAGGTTACTAACCATCAATAATTCCAGTTAGGTCTATGTTTTGTACACTCAGAAAAGACCTGTATCATACCTTCTTGAACAGGGTTAGCTCCTGTTCTACTGCAGAATCGTATGTAAACGAATTATTACCTGGTCCACGATCGAGACCTTCCAGATATACTTCCATATCGGGAACCAATTTATTTCACAAGATCAGCCTGAGTCATACTCATGACCAGCTTAATCAATGCTTCCATACCTTGCAACCTGTTCAAGGTCTGTGATCTAATTCATCACGAACAAATTTAAAGCAATACTTGGATCAATTCCACTGATCCAAGACTAGATCTTATAGATGGATAACTCTATAATTTATTCCGAGATCAGATTAAACTCAGATACAAAATGAAATAGATAAAAGAGTCTAATCATATTCTGACTCAGTCAAGATCTGCAATCTGCAAAGAAATTACAGTACATATCAAGCATGATTTCTTAATCGAGGAACACATCCTTATACAAGAAATCACATATCAACACTTGTATGCTTAGGAGAAAGTAACAACAGTTCAGGGTGTTACAAGTGGCTTTTACAAGGTAGATTGTCCTTAGTAAATGTGTGGGTACACAACAACTACAGTGGTCTTTTATACAATAGGAAGAATTTAGAGGTTGGAGGACAACACTAGATAGTTTCTCCCTACACATCTTCCATTACATTGGTGTCATATCACATAAAAAACTAGGCAGTACAAATATCTCTACAGTTTTAAGAAGCAGTTATAGGTTAGAGGATAAATTAGACCTTTCTCCCTACACTTCTTCGGCCAGTGGCACGATGTCACCCAAAAAACTTGCACTTCATCGACATTTATAGGATCCTTTCTATACCCTTTTTCTCATCATGGATCATGTGCACATGTTCATTTTTAATTTTTGTACTTTCATTACCTACTTTTTACATACATACATGTGTCTTTACACACATTTTTACACATATACATATGTATTTGACTACTTGATCATCTTATCTTTTGTAGATCCACCATATGGGAATCAAGCAGTCAACATCAACAACAACATCTTACTAACATGTAGGTACATCACACACATCAACATATACACACGTGCTTTCACCCTAGGTTTACTCTCATAACCTTTTTACACTTTTTACATACTTAGTCTCCATGCTCCATCTTTTTATCACTCCACACTTTGTATAGTCCCTTGGAATGCTTTCTCCATCGATCTACATGGATATCAGGTACATATCTCTATCTACTTTATGTTACCAAGCATTCTACTCACCAACATAAAGTGGGGGAAAATGTAGACACAAAATCACGCACTTTGATTCATTATTTAGTCTCGATCATATACTACTATTTGTATGGTTCCTAAGTACGAAAAGTAATAATTGATCCATGTCTTTGGCCATCTTTCATTGTTTTCTATTGCTACTTGCGGTCTTGCACCTTTATTAGCCCAGTCTATCTTTTCATACTTTAGTTTCACCTTTTTTGGACTCAGGGATAATTTTAGAGGTGAATATTCGTAATATGGTGAAAATTTCATTTTAGGAAAATTTGAAAAGGTGATTTTTTCGGAGCGGCTCGGTGTCCTGTTTGCCTAAAATATACAATATATATTTTTTGGGGTTGGCTTCGCCTTCATTTGAAAACATCTCCTATAAAAACCGAGCTGATTCGCCGGGTAGTATACCATAAGTAGCCTACCAAATTACCAATATCGTGAAGTTTTAACTCACATACTCTTAAGCACCAGAGATTGCTGTTAGCCTGTTAGGGTTAGTTGTTGATGTGCGATAGGGATATAGTTGACGTGCGATAAAGAGGTATTGTAGATGCGCGATAAGGAGATATTGCAGATGCATGACAAAGGGGTAAGTAGATGATGCGTGAGAGGAATAAAGTTAACACGTGACAGAGAGAGTTGATGCGTAATGGGGTATAAGTAGTTGACATGCGACAAGGACAAAGTTGACACGTGACAGAGACAGTTGACGCCTTTGTGATGCACGATAGTTTCAGTTGACGCCTTGTTGATGCATGAAAATGATTATTAATGTGATATTGACGTGCGACAAAGGGTTAGTTATTGATGCGCAATAGGCAGTTGCTACTTTGTTCTTTTGCTAATGTAAGACTCTGTTCAGAATAATGGAAGGTGCTAGTCCTAAGAATGCAAAGACCCTAAAAGTAACTAAGAAATCTCAGAAATCATTGTTCAAGTATTTTAGAAACTCTGCAGATACAAATATTGAAAATACCAATAACCATATAGATGCCACCACAAAGAATTAGAATACTAATTGTGTGGAAGGTATTATTGAAGTGGAAATGCATTCTGCATAGTATCAAACAAATGAAACCTACGATAATATGTCAGATCTTGAAGTTATTGTTCCTGTTGGGGTGTAACCAGAAGTGCATCAAGATATCACACATATAAATACTCAACAAAATGGAACACATAAATCAAATTTAAATTCCGGTTCACGAAAGAGGAAACTAGGTGATTGTGATATTGATCAAAATTCTACTAAAAAATGTCAAACATTGAAAACGAACAAGAATATGTGGATCATTGGCATGTCATACAAGTTTGATTGGGAAAATAAATTTCTATTTATCGAACCTGTACAATCATCTAATTCTGAAGAGATCCCATTTGAATGTACATGTACAATATGTACGTGGAAATTGGGAAAGCAACAAAAAATGCAAATGAAGCTAGACACTATAGAAAAACATTGTGGAAAACAATATTTGACTATAACGGGGGAAGATGGCCAGAAAATCAAAACAAATAGGTGGAAAACTGAAAAAGAATGTATGCATGTTAGATACACAGTGGAATATGAGGTAGAGCAGCAAAAACACAGACATCTCTTGGAAAAGGGAGGAACGATCACATCGCATATTGGTAAGATGAATCAAACAAATCTATATGCAAAACTCATACAATTCTCTACTCTATTTCACATACTAAAAAAAGGAAGACCGATTTTGGATTTCCTCGATTTCAAAGTTTTGTATCAATATAATGGAATGCTGAATGTACCTCAGTCTCATTGGTCTAAAAGTAGTGGATGGGAAATGGAAAACTGCCTTTCGATGATAGAGAAGGAAGATTTGAAAGAGAATGTAAAAAAAATCAAAGTTTATCTCTCTTTCAATTGATGAAGTGACAGCAGTTGACAACACTGCATGGGTATGTATCCACGTCTATACTTTAGAAAATCATATAAGGACACCTCATCTGTTGGGTGTTATGAAAATGGTTGAAAACTACAATGCCGAAAACCTACATAAAATAGTTGTTTCTTATTTGAAATATATTATTGGATTGACTGATTATGAAATTGCTATGAAGTTGGTATGCATTGGAGTAGATGGTGCATCTATCATGCAGGGTCACCGAATAGGGTTGTGTGTTAGATTACAAACAACAATTGCCCCATATATGCTACCAATTCACTGTATGGCTCACAGAATGAATTTAGCGTATAAAATGGTAAGAAACCATGAAAATGTTGCTAAATTAGAAGACCTTATAAGAGAACTTCATGCCTATATGGCAAGCAACCCAAAATGATTTCTTGAGTTCCACAAATTTGCAATTGGAATTACAGATGGCAAATTTTTTTTGAAAGATGTTGAGACTATATGGATCTCCTTGTATGAACCTGCATGCAGAGTTTGTGAGAAGTATCATTCGTTGGTTGGTTTCATGCACAAATATCGTCATGAAGTTGATAGGGCGAGGGACTTGTTGTTCCGTTTAACTGATTTGGAGACATTGCTTACATTGGTTAGTATTCTTCCAATGTTGTAGTAGATCAATACATTGATGAAGCATGCACAAGGAAGATTAATCTATATTATGGATTCTATATGGATGAGAAAAATGGTATGTCAAAGTCTTGATATCTTGTACTATTCCCAAGATAGTTTTGATACACTTGTTTTTGAGAATTGGAAAGCTTTATTATATCTTAAAAATCCCATTAACTATTTGAGATTTAATATCCATGATCACCTCTACATCACTATTAATGGGAGGGACATACCACTGCACATTTTGCAAAAACGTCAAGATATTATAGGATCAGAACGAGAAGATGTTCATGTGATGCTTAATCTCTTTGAGTCTGTTATAGTTGAAACAAGAAAAAAGCTTAAGAAAATTTCAAAATCCTTATCATAAAAAATTAGAGAACGTTTCTCTAAAGATAAAATTCTTAAAGCCATGGGTGTGATGAATCCTAATTTTTTGAATATTGAAGGTGGTCGTGCTGACTTTGTAAGAAAGCATTACCATAAATCCATGGGCACAATAATAGAACATTTCACAAAGAATTCAGAGTTCAAGGGTATGGAAATCAAAGGTATACTGAATGCTGATTTATTAAAATTTCAATCAACAAATTTTACAATAACAATGTGGAACCAAAATAAAAATTTAGACGAACCTTCTGAAAGTGGGGCTATTACAAGGTTTTGGCAAGGAATCTATCAAAGTTTTATCTTACAAGAAGATATTAGTGAATATTTCAGATTATATGAGTTATGCCAAACAATGATTTTGGGGTCTGTGGAGGATGAAAGGGTTTTCAGTGCACTATCATTTATAAAATCAAAACTGAGAAATAGATTGGATAAAAATCTAGAAAGTTGCATGAGGTGTTATATTTCTTGATACTCCATGGAAAC
Source organism: Taxus chinensis (assembly GCA_019776745.2). NCBI lineage: Eukaryota > Viridiplantae > Streptophyta > Pinopsida > Cupressales > Taxaceae > Taxus > Taxus chinensis. The sequence goes on along the minus strand of CM034150.1, from coordinate 822,161,390 downwards.
CTTTCCTTTCGACAGAGAAATTACACATTGGAATTCCCTTTGCAAAAGAAGAGGTGTGAATAATACAACAAGTACAACTGTTCCCAACGTTGAGAGTGGAATTGGCGCATCGTCACACTCTACAGAAGAGAACATCGAGTTTGAAGAAGCTATTGATAATTGATTGTTTCAACTTTAAATAGGTATCTTCTTCACCTTAATTTTATTATTTGTCACTTTAATTTTTTTTCAGCTCTTGTTATCATTAAAGATGTTACAGGTCTATATATTTACATTTATTTAAATAAAGTCTTTTTCTTTTTTTTGAAAACGTGGGTTGACATCCATATGAGGAAGCTGGTACTTCTCGGGACTGACAATGTCAGGCAACTCACCCATCTATATACTAATCCATTTCTCATGCTGAGTTTTCTTAAAACAAAGATCTAGCACATTACCAGTGATGATTTCACAACAATCTAAAAAACTACAGGTAAGTTAAACCCTATCATATCATCTTTCTTGATTTCTTACAATTATGTTTAATTTATTTTTTATATTTGCAAAATAATTTGATATAATTTTAAAACTTTGTGGGATAAAATGACACAATTGAATTTTATAGAGGAAGATATTTCCATACTATACAATTCATAATCCATGATACATTATACAATTTATAATATACGATCTTGCTAGAAGCTAAAGATACGTCCACATAAAATTCATCATCATCCATATATATCATATCATTATCATAATCCTGACACTACAATTATTGTTAAAACAATTATATATCTATTTTAAATTTAAAGAAATGTCTCTATCCTAACACATTCCATTTTTTAAAAACAATTCATGATCATATCATTACAAGTATATCCATTTTAATGTCATCTATATCCATTCTAATGTCATCATGATCATATCATTACAAGTATAGAGAAGAAGAATTATCTTAAAAAAAGTTTAAATGTCTAGAGAAGAAAAATTATCGTGCTTGAAGCTAAATCTACGTCCACATAAAATTCATCATCATCCATATATATCATATCATTATCATAATCCTAACACTACAATTATTATTAAAACAATTATTTATCTATTTTAAATTTAAAGAAATGTCTCTGTCCTAACACATTCCATTTTTTAAAAGCAATTATCCATTATCATAATTCATCATCATCTATATCCATTTTAATGTTATCATGATCATATCATTACAAGTATAGAGAAGAATAATTATCTTAAAACAAGTTTAAATGTCTAGAGAAGAAGAATTATCATGATTGAAGCTAAATCTATGTCCACATACAATTCATGATAATCCATGTAAACAAGAAACATACGTCATCATGATTCATCCCTATCTAATGTAATCACCATTAAGAGTAAACCGAAAAGCATAAACTCCAAATACAATCTAAAAATTCTATACATAATATATAGGAAGTTAAAAAATTAAAGATTATATAGTATTTCAAATTTTAAAAGGCGATCAAATCCATATAATAAAATTCAAATACCATGACCACAACATTCAATTTTTCAAATTTTCAAATATAGACTCAATATTTAAAGTTTCAACACTTAATAATAAAAAGTTTCAACCCTCTTTTTCTGTATCCATTTCAACTCATGTACTCCTTTCCCCAATGGTTTCTTTTCCTGTGGCTGTACCCCTTTCCCCAACGACAGAAATAATCCCAGAACTTATAAGATCTTCTGCAGCACTATCCAGATTTTTTAAAATTCTTTCTTCTTGCTTTGTCGCATCTCCATGAGACAACAAATTTGGATCAGCTACTGCCTTAGCTTTGAATAATATTTTAGGGTCGAAGTTGTGCTCTTTAATTATCCGCTTTAGTGTATTATTTTGTTTGTTAACTAAAACAATATTTTCCTTTAAATTCTTCGCTGCGGATAAACTGTTCTTCACTGTTTCCAAGTGAACTTGGAAAACCTTTGCTTGACTCTTCAAATTTTCATATTTCAAATACACAAAAAAAGTAATGCCAATTCAACATATTACTAAAAAATGAAAATTTTAAATCAACAAAAAATATTGTTTGAAAGTGATAATACTTACAACCACTCTATCTCTCTCAACATTTACAACTGCTATCAGATCCTTGTCCTTAGACCATTTGTTAAAATATGCATGGGCCTCAGCACTAATTTTCCAATTTGTTTAATGTCTTATCCAAAATGTCGTCTTTATAGTTGTTGTTATACATGACATTCCCACTTCTTACTTGGGTAAGTAAGGAATCCATCTTCGCAGGTTGATTTTGGACTGCAGCGTATAAACTATCTCTTTGCCAATAATTTTCAAAATGACTAATAATCTCATTGATAAGAAATTTAGCCCTTCTCTCCCATTCTATGAGCTGATTGATATGAGGTAGAATAAACTCACTGACATAGGATTGACAATCTTAACCAATTAAGTTCTCCAAAGGAAAAGGTAACAACTGTTCACCATTTGTATCTGATGAAGATGATCTTGTTAGAGAGGTATGGGGGTTTTTGGGCTGATCAACTATTACTTGTTTCTGCCTTTGGGTGGCCTAATCTTGTTTGTGATAAAATTAATCAAGATTCAGAAAATAAATTTAAATTGAAATGTAATTCAATATTGTAAAGCATGTTGAAATTGAAGTATACCTGCTGGCCTTGAATCATCTCATGGGTATTGAAAAAACCAGTTGGGTCATTGCTATCAATGCCCAAATAATCTTCATCTAAATTTATATTATTCAAAACTAATATGCCCGTTACACAGGGAAAGCCACCAAGTGAGAGGGTTGAAATTCGAAAGGAGGCAATGTTTAGTGTCTCGCTAGGGGCCGGAGCAATTGCATGTGTTTACCAATGTTCTTTTTCCCTGTTCCTCTGGTTAGCATTTTAAATATTATTGGTTGAGGGGGGTTCGATGCCACTATTTGAATAGAAGGACTGCAATGTGCTAAAAAGTTCAAGAAAAAACATGAAAAACTAGAAAACAATCCAAAAACTACGAAATTAAATGAGGTAGTATTCAAAAGTTGTACCTTGTTGTCGAGGGGTAGTTTGTCATGATGCTAAGGGTGGCCGTGTAGGAGTATTATTTGGTGGTTGTTGAGAAGATATGAATACATGTGAATGTACTGAGTGAGTTGGGGAAGATGGTTGAGTTTCTGAAACATTTGTATGGTCCAAAGTCCCTGCAATGTCATCAACATTGAATTGTATGTCAATTCAATTGGTTAAAATTTAAATTGGAAAATAAAAATACAAATTTGGAATTTGTAAATAATATATGAGAAGGTATTACTTCTCTAGCATTTAACAAGTTCAAACTGTTGAGGGTTCAGAGAGGAGTGAGCTTCCATTTCAGATTGGGAATCTCCTGAAGCCTCAGTGTGTTGTTGGCCTCTTCCTCTTGATAACGCCTTTTTTCGGGGAAGGGATTCAATAAATCTTCTCTGCAAACCATAAATTGTTAATAACTATGCAGTGTAATGTCAAAATACAAACTAAATAGTTTATACCTGTTGTTCTTCAAATGGAATTGACAACTTCATCAAATCCTCGTCAGTGCAAGAGGAATTGGTTTGTCTTTTAAATTTAAAAGAGCCTCATAATAAGGCCAAGGAGATAGTTTGTGGAATAAATGAAAGGTTTTTCTGAAATCTTTGAATTTGTTATGTCAGTTCTTATTTTTTTGATACATAGGTGCACCAATCAAATTTTTGTTTCGATATAGTGGTAACTATATATGCAATGGCCCAGTTTGGTATATCTGTTTTCTGACCCTGTAAAGCTACTCTGGATTGAAAAAAGGAAATCATTGTAGCAAGAAAGTGGTGTGTAATTGCTTGCATATCCACACCATGCCTGGATTTATTGACATGAGATGTAAATGCCAAACAGTGGGAATTAATATAAATTTATAACATTAAATTGTATCACAATCAAAAATAGAATAAAAAATGATGAATGAAAACGAATTATACTTACAATCAACATGGAAACTGAACGTTGATTCGAGATATTTCTTGTCATCTTCCACGAGTGTTGCCTTCATTGTAACAAATGGTAAATTTTTGAATGGAAGGCCCGTAAACCAATGGATGTCAGTTGCGTCGATACCGAATTAAAATATTCAGCTATCATTCAAAGTAACATAAAAAAGGCCGTCCTCTGTATTATAGGACGAGAGAAAGTAGTTCAAAATATCTAGGTCTGTTTCGAAATGGGGCATGTCAATGAGCCCACTAAACTCACACGCATCGATCAAATATTTATATTCGGAAGACATCTTTAAAATAGTATGGATGTGGGGGCACAAAGGATTCCTGTAGATGATCTTTCCCGTGGATAGGACTAGATTTTCTTCTTGATTTTTGTCCTGAGATTGTGGTTGGGAAGCACTTGAAGTCACCATTGTAGTTGTGCTTCTGTCTTTGATAATGATGGATTCCTGTAAACAAAAAAATCGAGAGCCAGAAAGTGTAAATGAGAAAATGACCAATGGGAGGGTATTTATAGGCCAAATAAAGTGGCAAAATCCCCTGTTGATGCGTGTCAACAAGGGTTATTGACATGCGTCAATAGGGGGCATTGACACACATCAACAAGGGTCATTGATGTGCGTTAATTGGGACCATTGATGCACATTAATAAAAATGTGTTGGCGCACGTCAATGGTCCCTATTGACTCGCACCAATACCCCCTATTGATGCACGTCAATGAGGGCAATTGACGTCATGTTGTCGATGTGCGTCAATGGTCCCAATTGACGAGCGTTAATGACCCTTGTTGATGTGTGCTAATTCCCCCTATTGACGCATGTCAATGAGGGCAATTGATGTCGTGTTGATGCACGTCAACGAGGGTCATTGACGTCATGTTGACGTACGTCAATTGTTCTTGTTGACGCACGTCAACGGTGCATCAGTGCCTGGAACTCTGTGGTTTCTCTGGCTCAAAAAACCTAGTGAAAATTCAGTTTTGGAATACTATCAAATTTGCCTTTCACTGAAATTGGTTCTGAGGATATTTGCCAGGTATTTTCCACCTACAATTTTCTAGAGGTGTCTTAAAATGAACCTTGTTTAGATTGGAACGCTCAGCCAGGACGCCAACGCCAGGTGCCCTCGTCCCCTTCTGGGTGTCCATGTCCTCTTTACACTTTACTCTCACTTTTTAGTTCCTTTCTAGCCATTTGAGCATCTTATCTTTTTGGTAGTCAACCTTTTTGGGGTTAATTACAAAATTCAAGTCAAATAATCATATAAATATAAAGTTATTTGATCATAATAAGTGACCAAACACTAAGCACTAGCTATCACCACCTAAGGTTGCATCCATCAAAGGCATCTATAACTACATTTGCATCCATCTAGTTCCATCACAAGGCATAAAGGTTGGCTCATTTGCATCACACTTCATAGGAGGGGAGTCTATTGTTTCCATGCACACATTTATTACATTCTTTATCTAGTTAATTTCTCAATACTTCACAAGGTGCGACTGGAACAAGAGCAACCTAGGGAACAATTAGACACACATACCTAGAACTACATTGGGTCTGAGGTGTAGTGTAATTCTTAGTGATAAGTCCATAAGTTTGGTAGCTGAGGATAGTCTGACCCCTTCATATGCATCTTTCTTTTTTAGGGTTTTGATGCTGGTTTTGAGGTCTTGCAAGTGATTCTTCCATTGCAGGTTTATAGTGACATCTGGAGAAGTGCAATGACATACACACGACAAGAATCAAAGGAGTGAAGATATCTTACAATCCTAAAAATTTGGGTTTTTGACCATTTTTGCAGACCAAGGCATCCAAAATTCAGACCAGGGCACCCACAAGCACCCCTATCCTTCCCCAGGCACCCCAATCTAGTAAAATCTTCCAGATCTACATTTTCTCAAGCTCACGTACGGAAATTTCCTCCTCCTATTTAGCCAGTCTCCAATGCGACAAAGCCCTATGGCATCTTCAAATCAACTAATTAAATATAAATATGAATATAAGTCTAGTTCAATTAAAAATAAACACAAGTATTAAATATTAAATTTATAAACTTCATAAATCTCTTCTTAATAAATTCTCTTCAACTATTTTATAACAATATTTTAATATACATATTTAAAAAAATATTAAACTATTTTCAATGGCATTTATCAATAAAACCATATTATTTTTTCTAGAAGTTAACTATTCAAATGCATGTATTTTATTTAATTTTACTATACAAGTAAAAAAACAAAACAAGAGTTAATAATTTTCCACTCAAGTAAATGTTTAACTTTAATATAAACTTATATTTATTTTAAATCAACCAACCACAAAACACCTGTGTAAAATTTATTTTGTTTTCTAGAAATACAAGCAATACGACACTGTAAAAATAAATTAGCAATGCAATAGCACTTAATATAGTGTCATATCACTGTTATCCAAAATGAGCCCCCTGCTCATTTTGTGGCTAACTCCCTTCATTCTTCCCTCTCATGTGCCTCAGTCATAATTTTTTTTCTTTTCAGGCACTCAAGACCTTCTGAAAATGGCACCATTGGATAGAGCTTTTTCTCATCTTTCCATAAAGGTAAAGTTTTCCTCCTAACTCCATGTATTTTTGAAGTTATGGCTCGATGAAGTTTTTTGTGGGAAATTTTCCCCCGAAAGGCCCGCAGCCAATAAGATGCTACCACGTGTCCAGGCGGGGAGAAATTAGGAAAAATTCCTAAGGGTTGATATAAGCAAAATTTTTGACGCTAGGCCTGTGCCCAATCACGTTATGCCACGTTTCTCTAGAGGAAAGGGATGGCGGAGGGCGGAGTAAAAATAGAAAATTTGAATAAGTGTTGGCACCATGGAAAAAATCTTCAGGAAAGGCCCGCACCCAATCACATTATGCCACGTGTCCTTAGGCCAAAAGAGTGGCAGAGGGTAGAGGAAAGATTGGAAATTTGGAAAAGTGATTGGTGAGGGCGCAAAAGTTAATTTTTGCCCCAAGACCCGTAGCCAATGAGGACAGGCCACGTGTCGCCAGGGCATTGGAGCTTCGAGCGCCGGGGGGAAATTGGGAATTTTTCCCAAAGGATAGTGCAAAGATAATTTTTCACCCCCCATGGCCCACAACGAATAAAAACCTGCCACATGTCTTCAACTAGCGGAGCGTAGGAGAATTGGGAGATTTTTTCCAAGCAAAATCAAGGGAAAATTTCAAAGGAAAAGTCCACCCCCTAAACGTGAGCCAATGGGATCTTGCCACGTGTCCGGTGGTGGAAAAAAATGCAAGATTGGCCCGCAGGAAAAAATGGCAGGGAGAGCCCATGTCTAATAGGGTTTTGCCACGTGTCCAAGTCAGAAAAGATGGTCAAAAGTGACAAAACAGATAGAGAAACAATCCCACGGCAAATCACATCGCGCCACATGTCTTTGGGTCATCCAGCCGGTGGATTTTTTTGGGAAATGTTTCCAGAGGCCAAAATGATGGAAAATGAAGCGCAGAAGGCCCGTGTCCAATCAGCACATGCCACGTGGCACCAGGAATGGCATAGTACGGGGATTTTTTGGGAAATTTTTCCAAATGCAAAAAGTGGGAAAATTTCAAATTTTTGGCCCGCGGACCCGTTTTGGCCCTGTTTTGCCCTAAATTTTCAAATGACCATAAATTTCGATCCAGAGCTTAGTTTTTTGTGCTCCTTATATCAACGAAAATCTGGTAAAATTCTATACAAGATTATGGGCTCAATTCTGTTAGTTGATGGAGTTTGGAGAGAGAAAATTGAAAAATACCTCTAGCACGTGGTAATAAACAAAAATGACATTTCAACCACCATTTTTAATGCAGCATGGCTCGCATTTTCTCCCAGCATGGCAAAAAACGTCAGGGAATGGACCTGTAAGGATGCCCATGTTGTTTTATTGCATTTTGGTTGGTGGTTGAAGCTCTTCCCATGTTTTCCCGTGTTTCTCTCTCCTGGGCTCATTTTGGGCATTGAAAAAGCCAGATTTGGCTCTTTTTTTTGTGGTTAGACATTTTTTATGTATTGCAGGCTCCCTTTTCACCTTAAAAAGTGATTTGGTGGATTATCAGACCTCTTCAAAGACTGTAACCTATTTTCTGCCTCTCAAATGTTGTAATGCATGTGTTTTTGATATTGGAAATGACAATGCAAGCTCTGTGAATGAGTTTCAATCCTCTGTTTGTGTTGTTTGATTCATTTCTGACCTTTCATTACATTTTATCAGTTTTTGCATGATTTTTGTTGCATTTCTATGATCTGTGTCAATTTTCAGAAGTAAAACATTCTCACCACTCCTTTGGTGGATCACCTTATTAGCATTAGTTTCAGTTTTTTTGCATTTTCTATCTTTGTCCCCTTGGATTTTAGAGTAGGATCTTGAATTCAAAACCTCTACAACTTCCAAGTAATATACCTGATTAGAGGAGTTAAGGAACCAGTCTCTAACCTGGAGATTCTTTTCCATTTTTACAAGTCCCACACTTGGGGAAAAGACTCAATGTTGTGCAATCACACTGGATGTCCAAAGTGTCAAAATAGAAATCTGATCAACATCCAGGGGTGTTGCCGATTTGCACCAATAGTTTTGGCATGCTCGGTTGGAGCTTAGAGGTCTTCATCTTCATTGCAACAAAATTGATGTGCATTTGTTGCAAGTTTCTTGCTCAAAAGAGCCCTAAATTACACATCTGGCGACTCCAAGGAAGAAGAACCAGCTGGTTTTAGTAGTGTAGACCTGAAAACTCATGAGAAGAATCACCACAAGGTCAAGAGTTGGAGAAGAAGAGGTGCTTTTTGAGTATCTGCAATTATCTCCAAGAAGAAGGCAAAGAGGAAGGAGAATTCAAAGGTCTCCATCTCCACCAAACAGAAATCTATCAACTCCTCCACCTGGTAGGCCTTTCATTCAATCAACAAGGGTTCTAAGGCCAATCAGAATGGCACAACACAACCCCTATGTCAATTTTTTCTGACAGCAGCCCACTTGCTCTCAATGCACAAAATCCAATCCCAGTTGCACCATTGAAGAACATTCCATACTTTACTGGAGAAAATCAGACCACTCCTGGTGATCATGTCAAGGATATTGCTAATATTTGTGCAATCCATGAGATTAATGAGATACAAGTTGCTGTCAAACTACTGGCATATTCATTTAAAGGGAAATCTTTGCAATGGTTCAGGTGTCTTGCCTCAGGTTCTATCCAAAATTGGAACCAACTATGTATAACCCTCCATGAGTAGTTTGGAGAAAAGGGAGATAACTTTTCCCTTTTGGAATAGTTGACAACCATCAAGAGAGCTTCCAATGAGCAACTGACTGACTTCAACTTCAGGTTTCAAATGACTTGGGAAAGAATTCTAGTGGTAGTAAGGCCAACAACAGAAGGTGCTTTTCTATATGACCTTAAAGCTCTAAATTCTGATATTTCTATGTTAATTCAATCCATGGGGGGCACAACTATCCCTGTTTCTTATAACATTGCCATTAGAGCTGAAAATTGTTTGATTCAAGCTGGCAAGCTAGCTCCTAGGCCTCCAATGCCATTGTATCCAAGTCTAGAGAGCCCAAGTACTAGTCAAGTGCCTATTTTAGCTCCTATTCCTACTCCTAGAAATCAGAATTCAAGTGAAGCTTCTACTTCATCTTCTAGTGCCTCAAATGAACTTTAAGAAGTCATGAAGCAATTACAAAATTTAGGCAATGAGCTGGTTACACTCAAGAGGCAGCAAGCCCAAGGTTTTAGACCTTCTTTCCAGCCTCAAGCTCAGCCTAACAGGAAGCCATACCAGCCTCAAAGACCACCCAATCTAGTTGTAAATCAAAATCAAACAAGACCTCCTGCCAACAGTCCATTTCAGCCCTATAATCCCAATGCTACATTTGCCTCCAAAGCAATAGTGCCAGTGTAAAACAACATAGCTCAAGAGTATGATTGGTGTTTCCCATGCAATGAACCTCACAACTAGTTTATGTGCTTCAACGATGCCTTAAATCAAGCATTAATGGTGATAACTACTTTTGTGGAGGGTGAAGGGAGTCAAGGAAATAACCAACAACAAGAAACATTCCAACAGTAATTAGCTCCAAATGATACCACACTTGTAAACTGGCAGGCAGAAGATTTTTGTGGCATGAATTAAACAATCCCCCAAAGTGTTGCAGCTAACACCAGGTCAAAAAGGAGAAATTTGGGTGAAGAACAACCATTGACTCCAAGTAATCCATAATCTTCTATCAATCCAAAAATTATTGGAAAAAAAAATGTAGTTCCAAACATGCAAGGGCTACCTAAAACAGCTCTTAGGCCAACTCAAATGCCATTTGTTGCTGCCCATATGCAAGGAATGAATGTGCAGGCTAAGGGACAACAGAGAGATGCTTCATCTCCATTCAACATCATTGATCAGATGAAGAAGATAAATGTAAACATATCAATGTGGGAATCACTATCCATCCCAGGCCAAAGAGATTTGCTATGAGCTGCCATGAAGGATTGGTCAACTTCAAACCAGCAAGTCCAAATGTAAGAGAAGGTGCTCAAAAATGCCACCCAGCCTGAGGGGAATCATGGAGGACAGCAAGGTAAGATGTTAGAGCCCCCTCCATTCTATGTTTTATTGATCATTGGAAACTATTTAGTACACAACTGCATGATTGATTCTGGAGCAAGTAGTTCGGTAATGCCCAAGAAAATAACTGATCAGTTGGGGCTTCCATATGAAGTCATATCTAAAGGGGTAGTGCAATTGGATGGGACAACAGTAACAACAGTTGGAGTGATAAAAAACTTGATTCTTACTTTGCATGTATGCCCCAATGTTGTTGTTTTATAAGATGTCTCGGTAATAGAACTTCCACCACTCTTTGCCCTATGCCTGTCAAGGGATTTCACAGCCAAGATTGGAGGGTACTTATCTACTCATTGGACACACATGTTGTTCAGAACAAGATATGGAACTAAAGCCACAATCATATCTAAGCCTATTGAAAACTTTCACATTGAGCCTTACACTCCAAGCCAAATCAATACCAATTGTTCAACGTTTGATCAAGAGGATTATCCAAGCAATGATGAAGCTGACACCAAGGTTGGAAGTATCCTAGATTTGACTCTTGATGAATGGGAAAACAAGGTGCATGCCTTTGATCCTTATCAAGAAATAGAAGAATCTAAGCTAGGAGTCTACTGCATGCATGAAGAGAATCAACCTATCCCTAGCATCACCAAGCCAGACCACAAGGATGACAATGAGGTATGGTAGTTTTTTTTTGATGGATCAAGGAGTAGACAAGGTGTAGGATGGGGAGCTATACTTGTTTCACCTCAAGGAGTTAAGTATTATTCAGCTTTTATATTTTAGTTTGCATGCTCTAATAACACCGTTGAATATGAAGCTTTGATACAAGGATTGCATTGGTCAATCAAGAGGGGAATAAAGAACTTATAAGTCTTTGGTGACAGTGAGTTGATTGTCAACCAAGTTAAGGGGTAACATGCTGTCAAGAATGATCTGCTCAAGTGCTACAAAAATAGGGTGTGGGATCTCATTGAATATTTTGAGGGCTTTGGAATCAAATCCATTCCTAGTAAAGAGAACCAAGCCGCTGACAGGCTTGCAGCAGTTGGAGCAGCCTTTGACGTTGTTGAAAGCATCCAAAAGGATAAGGTATAACCAAACATCCATATGATTGTAAGGCCTTCAATGCTAGACAACAATGTAAGTTGGCAAGTGTTCAAAAATGATCAACAAATCATCCATTTCTTGCAAGAAGAGGCTGATTTCTCAGCTAAAAATCAGGAAAATTTGGAACAACAGTATGGTGACCAAGTGGTACAACTAAGAACCAACAAAATACCAAAGGGACTTATTAATTTGGAGTCCATTTTCAATCCTAATGATCAGTTTAGGAAGGAGAAAGAAAACATCCAAGTCAAGGGAGAAGATTCAGTGTCCATCTCAGTGGAAGAAGGCAAATCACTCCAAATTAGTAAGATGACAACTGAACAAGAAAGGTACGAGTTCATACAACTTTTTCAAGAATTCCCCGATGTGTTTGCTTGGAGCTATGAAGATTTGAAAGGTTTCAATCCCAAGTTAGCTCAACACACCATTGAATTGGATCTAAGTACTAAACCCATTAGGTAAAAACAAAGGCCAGTCAATCCACACATGGAGCCTCTCATGAGAAAAGAATTGAATAAGTTGATAGAATCAAGAATCATATTCCCTATCAAGCATTCTAGTTGGGTAGCCAACTTGGTTCCAGTTAGAAAGAGGAGTGGGGAAATCAGATTGTGTGTTGACTTCAGAGATTTGAATAGAGCATCTCTCAAGGATCATTATCCACTTCCTTCTATGGAGCAGATTTTACAAGTTGTTGTTGGCTCTAAGAGGTTTTCATTACTTGATGGCTATTCGGGATACAATCAGATTATGGTGAAAGAAGAGGATCAGTTCAAGACAACCTTTACAACCAAATGGGGAACTTATGCATACATGAAAATGCCATTTGGGCTATCCAACGCTGGAGGTACTTTCCAAAGAGTAATGGACATGGCGTTCAAAGATTTGATTAACAACATGGTGCTGATATATCTTGATGATATCACTATTTTTTTTAAAAATGAAGCAGACCATCTCTTTTATTTGAGGCAAGTGTTCCAAAGGTGCAGAAGATTTGGAGTATCCTTGAATCCTAAAAAGTTTATTTTCTAGCCCACGAAGGAAAAATCCTCAGCCACATTGTCTCCGAAGAAGGATTAGTAATCGATCCAGAAAGAGTTGAAGCCATAAGAGCACTACCATTGCCAAGCCATAAGAAGGCCCTTCAAAGTTTCTTGGGGAGAATAAATTTCATTTGGAGGTTTGTCCCAAATTTTGCAGCCCTAGTCAAGCCTATCACCAAGATGTTAAAAAAAACATAGCTTTAAAATGGACAACAGAAGGCAAGGAAAGTTTTGAAGCAATCAAAGAAGCCATCTCTCAAGCCCCAACTCTCATTAACCTGGATTTCTCCAAGGATTTCATCCTCTATGCATTTGGAGGTGATGATACTATTTCTGCAATTTTGGTACATCAGAACAAAGACAATGATGAGCAGCCAATTACTTTCTTCAGCCAAATCCTGGAGGACTATGAGGTGAGATATTCTTTCATTGAGAAGCATGTTCTTACAGTAATCAGGAGCTTGAAGAAATTCAAGCATCTAGTTTTAAACAAGGTTCAATTTCTAGTTTCTCATGTGGGAATTAAAGACTTCCTCCTCAACAAATACTTGAATGAAAAGAGAGCAGGTTGGATTACTCGTGTCATGGAGTATGACATTGAGATTAAAGTCACCAAGTTGGTCAGAGGAAAAGGATTGTGTGAGTAGCTGGTCTTGAACAAACACAAGGAAGCATGCAATGAGAAGGAGGCTGTTTTTGCGTTACAAGATAGCCATGAGTAAGGAAGCACTCAAAAGGAAAAAAATAGTGTCCTCACTCCTTACTGGACCCAAGACATAATGCACTTCCTAAGCACAGGTCTATGCCCTCCAAAGATGAACAAGACCAAAAGAAGACACTTCAGATTGCAAGCTATCCCATATGCCCTTGTTGATGGTGTTTTGTTCAAAAGGGATGTGAATGGAGTGCTACTGAGATGCATTGGTACAAATTAGATTCACAGGGTATTTGAAGAGTTCCATGGTGGATCAGCTGGTGGTAATTTTGCACCGAGAGTGACAGCTCTAAAGATCATGAGGGCTGGCTATTATTGGCCCAATATTTTCAGTGATTGTTATGCATGGATCAAGAGGTGCAAGAATTGTGCATTCTTCACGGGTAAGGAGAGGCTAGCTGCCCTTCCATTGCATCCAATTTTAGTTGACCAACCATTCATGCAATGGGGTTTGGAATTCATTGGAGTCATTAATCCAAATTCAAACCAAGGACACAAATGGATTCTAACAACAACAAATTACTTCACCAAGTGGACTGAAGCAGTAGCACTCAAGGAAGCAAATGAATCTAGCATCCTGGACTTCTATGAGGGAATAGCAACCAGATTTGGCATACATGCTACAATAATATTAGATAATGCATTGGCATTCATTGGGTCCAAGGTAACTGAATGGGCTATCAAGAATGGGATCTACCTAAGCACTTCATCAAATTATTACCCTCAGGGTAATGGCCAAGCCGAATCTACAAACAAGAACTTGTTAAGGATCATTAGGAGGACTCTTGATGAAAATCAGAGGTCTTGGCATACCAAATTGAAATCAACCTTATGGGCTGATAGAATAACTCCCAAGAGATCTACAGGTAATTCTCCATTCAAGCTTGTTTATGGAAGAGATGTAATTTTTCCCATGTCACTTGAGTTGCCAACATTGGAACTCATGAAACAATTGGAGTTGTTGGAGTCTGGGCCCATGGAGGTTAGATATGAAAAATTGATGGAGCTCCAAGAAATTAGAAATCAGGCATCCCAAGTAATGGAGAGGGATCAGGCTTTGATAATGAAGACCTTTGATAGAAAGGCCAAGGATAGGTCTTTCCAAGTGGGAGATCTAGTGTTAAAATGGGATGCAGATAGAGAAAAACCAGGAAGGCATTCAAAATTTGATGCCATTTGGAGTGGCCCATACATGGTCACAAAGTTTAAGGACAACAATGCTTTCCAATTGTCTTCATTGGATGGTGAAGAATTGTAGATTCCAGTCAATGGAATCCATCTAAAGCATTTCTACTGAAGGAAATTCTCCACCTTGTACATATTAGCTTAGGTTTTCATTCCTCCAAGTGCTTATGCACATTGTTTTGTTATAGATTAGCTTTGCTTTCCCTAAGTGCTTTGGCACAAGTTTGCTGTTCTAGGAAATGTGTTTTACAGGCCTTGCTCCAATCAGATGGTGTTCTACCTTCCATCTTCCTCCATGCAATGTTCTAATCAGTTGGGGTACCAAACAGAGAATTCAATGACCCCATGCCCAATGGATTACTTCAGGCAACTGGTAACCTCATCTAGCAGGAAGATGACCCCTCTGAGTCACCAAAATTGTAATCCAAAATTAGCCCCCTGCTCATTTTGTGGCTAACTCCCTTCATTCTTCCCTCTCTTGTGCCTCAGTCATAATTTTTTTGCTTTTCAGGCACTCAAGACCTTCTGGAAATGGCACCATTGGATAGAGATTTTTCTCAGCTTTCTAGAAAGGTAAATTTTTCCTCCTAACTCCATGTATTTTTGAAGTTATGGCTCGACGGAGTTTTTGTGGGAAATTTTCCCCTGAAAGGCCCGCAGCCAATAAGATGCCGCCACGTGTCCCCAGAAGTGGCGGAGGGTGGAGGTAAACTTGGAATTTTTTACCAAGTGTTTAGTAAGGTTTCAAAAAGGATTTTTCACCCCAAAGGCCTACCGACGAATTGGATGCTACCACGTGTCCAGGCGGGGAGAAATTAGGAAAATTTCCTAAGGGTTGATACAAGCAAAATTTTTGACGCCAGGTCCGTGCCCAATCATGTTATGCCACGTATCTCTAGAGGAAAGGGATGGCGGAGGGTGGAGTAAAAATAGAAAATTTGACTAAGTGTTGGCGCCATGGAAAAAATCTTCAGGAAAGGCCCACGCCCAATCACATTATGCCACATGTCCTTAGGCCAAAAGAGTGGTGGAGGGCGGAGGAAAGATTGGAAATTTGGCAAAGTGATCGGTGAGGGCGCAAAAGTTAATTTTTTGCCCCAAGACCCGCAGCCAATGAGGACAGGCCACGTGTCCTCAGGGCATCAGAGCTTCGGGCACCGGGGGGAAATTGGGAACTTTTCCCAAAGGATAGCGCAAAGAGAATTTTTCACCCCCCATGGCCCACAATGAATAGAAACCCACCACGCGTCTTCAACCGGCAGAGTGCAGGAGAATTGGGAGATTTTTTCCAAGAAAAATCAAGGGAAAATTTCAAAGGAAAAGTCCACCCCCTAAACATGAGCCAATGGGATCTTGCCACGTGTCCGGTGGCGGAAAAAAATGCAAGATTGGCCCGCAGGGAAAAATGGCAGGGAGAGCCCACGTCCAATAGGGTTTTGCCACGTGTCCAAGTCAGAGAAGATGGTTAAAAGCGATGGAACAGATAGAAAAAAAAATCATGTGGCAAATGACATCGCACCATGTGTCTTCGGGTCATCCAGTCGGCGGAGTTTTTTGGGAAATGTTTCCAGAGGCCAAAATGATGGAAAATGAAGCGCAGAAGGCCTGCGTCCAATCAGCACATGCCACATGGCACTAGGAATGGCATAGTGTGGGGATTTTTTGGGAAATTTTCATTTCTGACCTTTCATTAAATTTTATCAGTTTGTGCATGATGTTTGCTACATTTCTATGATCTGTGTCAATTTGCAGAAGTAAAAATGCTCACCACTCCTTTAGTGCATCACCTTATTAGCATTAGTTTTAGTTTTTTTGCATTTTCTATCTCTGTCCCCTTGGAATTTAGAGTAGGATCTTGAATTCAAAACCTCTGCAACTTCCAAGTAATATACTTGATCAGAGGAGTTGAGGAACCAACCTCTAACCTAGAGATTCTTTTCCATTTTTACAAGTCCCACACTTGGGGAAAAGACTCAATGTTGTGCAATCACACTGGATGTCCAAAGTGTCAAACTAGAAATTTGATTAACATCCAGGGGTGTTGTTGATTTGCACCAACAATCACAATTAAATATCCATTCCACAAATATTACAAATAAAAGAAATATAATAAATTACTCTATTTAATGTCTTTCTGTTATTGCACATATACAACCAAAATAAAGAGAAGGAACTTATCTCAATTTGGCTATGGGCTTTGCTATGCTCAATTCCCGGTCCACTTATGTAAGCACTAGAACCATGGCCACATTAATAAGGGGAAGAAAATATGTTTAAAATTACAAACCGATGCCTCGGCCAGGAACCATCCGGGGTTGTACTATGTACCCCTAATTAGGACACCTCTGGAGCCCCTCCCTCATGCCCACAACCCTACTTACAAACATAGCTTCCCTAGAAAATTTTCACAAGCTCTTTGAAATTTCCAAAAAAAAAATTCTTTTTCCCCGGGATCCTAAAAAAGTCTTACAAGCCATTTAAATAATACTTTGCCCAATTCGGTTTCATTACCAAAATTTACAATGGTAACTTCCAAATTACAAATTTACAATTAGTTTAATGTAAATAATAGTGTCTCGAAAATTTCCTCTCCAATTAAAACTTTTCATTTTTAATTTTGGAGTTACACAACAATATTCCAAAGTACTCATAATAATTTTTTTTTTTCAACAAATATTATATTGAGGATTTTGGCACGTCACAATCCTCCCCCCTTGAATCAACTATTGTCCTTAGTAGATCTAGAGCTACTCTGAAATATACAACACAAAAAACATGAGTGATTAGTCAAATAGATGAGGATATTGTTCTCTAAGATAATCTTTTCTTTCCCAAGTATCACAAGAAGACTATTTTACTTTAATTTCTTTAATTTCTATGTTCCTAAGTTTCCTATTTCTAGTTTCCAAATTATTTTTTGGTTCAATTTGAAACTTACAAGTAGGTTCTACAACTATTTTTTTCCAATCCACAACATGTTTATCATCAAAACATATCTTTTCAACAAACTCACATGAAAAAAATTATGATTTCTAGACAACTCAGGAGGTAGAGCCAATATATATGCCAAGGTTCCTATTCTTTCAATAATTTCAAAAAGCCCACAAAAATGAGGAACAAGTTTAACATATTTTCCTAACTTCAAAGAACTCCTTTTTGGTTTAACTTTCAAAAACACTTTATCACCTACAACAAAATATCTAACAATCCTTTTAGAATCAACAAACTGTTTATGTCTATCCTGAGCAATTTTCATATTTTCTTTTTTCCTAGCTATGATTTCTTCCATTTATTTTATGTTCTCATTGACATACCAAGATCTATGCTTGAGATTAGACCAGAAAATAGGGGTAACACAATTTATACCATAAACAACCTTGAAAGGAGTCATCTTAGTAGAAGTATGATAACCATGATTGTAAGTAAATTCAATCAAGTGTAAATATTTCTCCCAGTTTTCGAGTTTATCCCTAGTATACATCCTAAGCATGTCCTCTAAAATTCTATTAATACTTTCAATTTGGCCATCAGACTTAGGATGATATACAATACTAAAGTTTAAGCTAGGACCCAACTCATTAAACAAAGATTTCTAAAATGAAGAAGTAAATCTAGGATCTCTATTAGTCACAAGATTTTTAAGAATGCCATGCAGACGGAATATCTATTTGGAAAATAAATGAGCTACATCAGAAGTACAAGACTTAATTTTAGTAGGAAGAAAATGATCTATTTTAGGTAATCTATCAACAACAACAAGAATAGAATCATGTCCATTCCTAGTCTTAGGAAAACCAGTAATAAAATCCATACTAATAGATTCCCATTTCAAGTCAGGTATAGGTAAAGGTTTTAATAAACTAGGTTTACTACATTGCTTAGTTTTTACCTTTTGACAAGTCATACATTTACACAAATATTCATGAATTTCTTTATTCATCTTTGGCCAAAAATAATTTTACTTAACGAAAGAGTAAGTTTTATGAAACCCAAGATGGCCAACTATAGGTATGTCATGAGAATCTTCCAATTTTTTTTTGTGTTTTAGATCAACAATATTAGGGATGCACATTCTATTTTTATAATACAATAATCCATAATTATCAAGCAAATAATGAGAGATTTTATCATGCAAATGCACATTTTTAGTTCCAGTTTTCAAACCAACATATATATTACAAAAAAATTTATCAGTAGGTAAAGCTTCTTTTATAACTTCCTCAAAATGACTTCTTTTTACAGACACAACATCACAATAAATTCTTTTTCTACTTAAAACATCTACCACAACATTTTCTCTACCAGGAATATACTGAAAATCAAAATCATATTGGCTTAACAATTCAACCCATCTTCTCTACCTCATATTTAACAAGGGTTTTGTGAAGATATATTGTAAATGTCTATGATCATTTTCAATAAAAATTTATTTCCTAACAGATAGTGTCTCCAAAATATTTAAAGCATGAACAATTTTAAGCAGTTCTAAATCATGAGTAGGATAGTTTTTCTCAGTAGGCAGTAATTTCATAAAACCAAAACAAACAACTCTATTTTATTGCATCAAAAAACAAATAATTCAAGAATTACAAGCATCAGTAACAACGGTAAATGGTTTTGAAAAATAAGGACTACATAATAGAGGTGTAGTGATTAAAGCCTCTTTTAATTTATTAAAACCAAGATCACACTCTTCAATCCAACTATACTTTCTATCCTTTATAGGTAAATCAGTAAGTGGAAAAACAATTCTTGAATAGTTTTTAATAAATCTACGATGAAAACCAGATAATCCGAAAAAAAATTGAACTTCATGGGAATCTTTAGGTATATGTCATTCTTCTACAACTTTTACTTTTGATGGATCA
This sequence comes from Taxus chinensis, assembly GCA_019776745.2. Lineage (NCBI taxonomy): Eukaryota > Viridiplantae > Streptophyta > Pinopsida > Cupressales > Taxaceae > Taxus > Taxus chinensis. The sequence goes on along the minus strand of CM034150.1, from coordinate 822,141,887 downwards.
GGGGCAATACCTTTTTCAGAAATAATATGGCCTAAATAAGAAACTTCATTTTTAAAGAATTCACATTTACTCAGTTTCCCAAAAATTTGATGTTTCCTTAAAGTTTCTAACACCATTCTAACATGATTTTTATGTTCCTCTTAAGTTTTACAATAAATTAGAATTTCATCAAGAAAAATAATCACAAACACATCCAGAAAAGGATGGAAAACATCATGCATCAAAGTCATAAAAGTGGCTGGAGCGTTAGTCAAACCAAAAGGCATCACAAAAAACTCATAATGACCATGTCTAGTATGAAAAGCAGTTTTAGGAATATCAGATTCTTTAACTCTAATTTTATGATAGTCAGAATGTAGATCAATTTTAGAAAAATATTTAGTACCATTTAACTAATCTAACAAATCATCAATTCTAGGTAGAGGATACTTGTTTTTAATAGCCACCTTATTTAACTACTTATAGTCTATGCATAGTATTATGGTGCCATCTTTCTTTTACACAAACAAAACAGGAGCACCCCATGGAGAAACACTAGGTCTGTTTTTCCTGAATTTTTAACTCAGCCAATTTAGGTATGGATTTCCTATATGGTACTCTAGAAACATGTTCACTACCAGGAATAATGTCAATAACATGCTCAAAAAATATCCTAGGAGGTAAATCTTCAACACCAGAAGGAAAAACATCCATAAAATCTTTAACTAAGGGATGAACATCAACATCTATTTCTACTTTTCCGTTATTTCTAGTCACAAAAACACAAAATATTTTACATTTTTCATTAATACATCTTCTAACTTGAATACCAGAAATAGTTTTCAAAGTAAGAGGTCTTTTCATTCCCTGCAGAACATGAGTATTTTTACAAAAGTCTTGAATACAAACTTTCTTTCTTTCACAGCTAATAAGAGCATGATTTCTTTGTAACCAAGTCATTCCTAGAATAAAATCATATTGATCCAAATTCAACACATGAGCAGATGTCATAGAAGTAAAACTATTAATTTGAAAATTTAAGTCTTCCACTAAAGCTCCAGTTTGCCGGACTATTCTTCTATGTGCCATCTCTACCAAAATTGGGTTTATGTTTATGGAAAAAAATTCAAATTTGTAACTATTTTACGAGAAATAAAAGTATGACTACTGCCAGAATCAATCAAGAAAACAAGATCAATACCATTAACAAACCTTGATAATTCTATTCAAGACACTTGTTTATGAACAATACCTGTGTCCACATCAGCAAAAACTTTCATTTTTTTTTCTTTTTTCTCCTCCATCTTATGCCCCTTATTTTCCCACTTTTTATTTTTATGAGGATAACCTCTGTGAAGATGATTTTTTCCATAATCCCAACACTTAATATCTTCAAGTTTTAGTTTTTTATTATCTTTCCTTCCTTGCTGATTTTTAAACTGAGAGTTTTTACATTAAACATTTTCTGTGAAGGGTCTCTTTTTATTCTTGAACTGAAAAACTAGTATTTTTATTTTTGAACTCATCCTATTTTTGATTAATCACAGTTTTAGACTTCTCAAAAAAAATTGTGATTTACGCTACTTCATCTATTGACCGCGGTTTACCACACCAAAAATTTGCTTTATACTCTTCCCTTAAACCATTTATAAATGTAACCACTCTATCATAACTAGCAATAAAATGTACAAATCTGTATAATTTTTCAAAGGTTTGCTTATATTCATCACACTTTTCAAATATTGCTTCAAATCAATGAACTCATTTTTTCGTTGCTGCAAGAAATGATCAAAGAGATACTTCTTTTTAAACAAGCTTTTAAATTTACTCCATTTAACTTTGTGAGGTTTAAGCTTTTCAGTTTTTAATGTGTCTTCCCACCAGTTTAAAGCAGTGTCTTTTAATTGAAAAACAACAATATGAGTTCTTCCTAGCTTACTAATCCTCTGTAATTCAAAATACCTTTCTAAATTTGCTAACCAAGTTTCAACTCGTTCACCTGATCCCACATCTCCAGCATATTAAGGCAATTTAATTTTCCTAGCAAATAATTGCATTTCTTTTGAACTTCTATGACTACTAACATTTTCTTTTTCAGAATCCGAAGAAATAGAAGAATTAGAAGAACTTTCCAATTTCTCAATAGAAGTAGATTCACTATCAAAAGGTGTTTTTCTCTTTCTAGTAGTTTTTTTCGATTTGACAGATTTATATCTCTTGTTTTTACAAATCACCTCCACAAATTAATTTTTAAAAGATTTTAATTGCAAGGTACGATTTTTAACTTCCCTACCAAATTGTTGATTTTGTCATTCTAGTTTCTCATTCTATTCTGCACTCTTTGAATAACTCATCCCTGCAATGTCATATCCACTATGTGGAGATACAAACAAAACAAATAAGAAAATCACTTACTTACAAGACTCATAACTCACAGACAAGGACATCAAAAAGTGCTCTGATACCAAATTGTAACACCACTTTTCCCCACACTAGGAAAAGGGTTGATGACTTCGTTAACATAATGACAAAACAATCATATGCAAAACAACACTTTCTACTTGATCATAGTAATGTCTATAAAAAATATTTGATTTATAACTACGAAACAATTTTTATATCTATATTTTTCATTTATAAACCCACTCTATTACTACTTTTACACACTTATTAAATATGTAACTTCCCAAATACTATAGTGTTCTTTGCTTCATTTTGTCAATTATCCTTCATAAATGGTAGGGAATATTTATTTGATGTAACATTCTCATGATGTTATATAATCAACTATACTCATATACCAACCTATTTAATTTGACTAGCATATTCAAGGAGATTGAGTGGCATAATGTTCAAGGTCAAGTTTAAAAATAAAAATATAGTTCAATAATTTCAGCGGCCATAGGTTCATCCATGTGGAGACTAATAAGCGCAGAGAGTAAAAGGTATAAAGGCCACATAGGAATAAAATTATTACTTGTTATAAGTGGGTCACATGAAGCATGCCAATTCCACGTTTTAGTCAAATTCTATTAAGATGTACCCTTAGAAAATGTTTTACTTTATAGAGTATTTCTAAGGAGGTGGAGAGTTTATAGTTTAAGGTTTGAAAAAAAAATTTTACTTACCAAACCAAATATTAAGTTTTTTAATACAGTGACCATGAGTCTTGTGTTATACACAGTATAACCCCCACGCTAGATGCATTTCAACTCCTTTGCCATAATTAATTGAAACAAGAGATGATTTTGTGGATGAAAATAACCATCTCATCATCTATACTTTTACATGAAATATATATCTGACTAAGTCCATATTTCAAAAAATCACTATATTTCATAGATTACTTCCCCACAGGTGTGCATTGAATGTATTATTGAGAGATTACCCTATTGTAAATTCCCTTCATCTAGCTACCAAACAACTACCTATCTTCCTAGGGAAGACATTGATAGTTAATAGTTGGCTGAATAATCATGAGGAGAATACCCTATTTGAAATTTTATGCTATTATCCCAAAGCTTTTTCTTGGGAATATAGTGATATGAAGGGTATTCATCCTGGTATTTGTATGCACCACATCTACACCACTAATTCCAAACTAGTCATGAAACCTCAAAAAAGGATAAACCCTACTCTAAGAGACATTGTGAAAAATAAGATTGAAAAAATTCCAAAGGTAAGATTCATTTATCCAATATCATATATCCAGTGGGTATCTCCATTAGTCATAGTGTTTTCATGAAAATGTGCAATAGCGAATTTGACAATTTCCAAGCATGAAAATGATACCCCTATAGAAAAATTTTCATGTTTGATCATCCCAAGACACCCCGAGTCTATCTAGTTAGTCAAAGTGACCTCCTGACTAATGTTTTCACATCCCTTAGGTGATTTATTAAATTCCATTCATTCCCCTAGGTGATTTTAGGAGTTCATTGAAAATTACAAGCTACAGGAAGTTGTGGGAAGGGTTATCACTAGCCTTCCTAGGACTGGAGAAACCCCATGAAGCAGAGAAGAAGAACCAAAGCAGACTTGGAGGTGATTCAAAGCTATTGGGAAATCATGGAAATGATTTAGGAAGATTATTGAAGGGATTATAGAATTTGGGGTATTTTTGCCATAATTAGGGTTCACAGGCCTAGTTAGTACACAGGTAAAAATAGCCGCTGAGTTTCAGAAGGTGATTCTGGGAGCTACAAATGGAGTTAGGAGAAAAAAATTACTGTATGGTGAAATCATATTTTCACAACACTTTGGTGCATTAGGTCTGAAGGTAGTTTTTCTCAGGCACACATGGAGTACCAAATCAAAAAACTAATTTTTAAGGGATCAAATTACAGAATCAAGACATGATACCCCCACAATTAGATTAAAAAGTCCATTTCCAATTAGGATAATATAAAAAAATTCTGAAACATTCCATTGGGAGCTCAAGTTATCATCTTCGCAAATTGTCCTCTTGGAACGAGTTCAGGACTTAGCCAAATTTTGGGAGGACACATGTCATTTCAATGACCCTGGTGGGATTTTATGTCCCAAAAATCCCTAAGGGTCATTTCCATCAACCTTGGAAAAATGCATCCAGCCCCCATGTGACCTCTGGAACCCCATACGACCATTAGGATTGCCAGTTCAGTCCCTGAGTGCAATTTGGAGCTCAAATTCCCTACCATTGGATCTCCGCCACATGTCAACTCCAAGACCTATGTGGAATTTTATGTCCCTCACATCCCTCATAGGTCAGAGACATAAACCTTGAAAAATGTGCCCATCCCTCTATGAGATATTTTTGGTCACCTGTGTGACCCGCTTCTAACCCCTCAGTGCTTTAAAGCTGATTTTGGAGCACTCACTCCCTGTCATCAGATTGTCACTGTGTGTTTCCATCTTTCTCATTATGGAAATTGATGTCCCTCACATCCCTTTGAGGTGAGGGATGTCAAGGAAAAAAAAAATGTGCCCAAATCCAACTCCAAAATTTGAAAAATTTCCAACTCCTAGCTGCTTCTTAGTACTTCTCCATTGCTAGAAGAAAATTATAGAGAACACCTCATTCCACCACTCCACCATTGCTAAATCTCAAATAATATTCACCATATAAATTATATCCTCTACCCCATGGTGATACATAGGTATCATAATAATATTCCATTGAGATAGGAAGAACAAATGAAGAACAGAGAAGAAGAACAATGGAAATTCCAATTGCCATGAAATTAAAATTTGAAGAAATTTTCCAAACCGGTGCATGGATTGAAAAACCATCTGTTACTGAGTTCTTATCTCTTGAACATGTTACTACTTTTAGGACTCCCCTTTGGATAATGATATAGTTTCATGAGTTAAAAAGGAGGAACATGAATTTCACGGAAGTCCTTAAAGAATCATCTTAAGTGTAATGGTTTATAGAAGCAAGGTAGGGCATCACAAGGCACATTATGTGAATTCATATTCATCACTTAAGAAACTGGGTAATTCAAAGTGTGTTGATTAAAATTATTTCAATGAGTCAAAGATTTCATCAAACAAGTTTCAAGATTTGATTAGAACAATTTCAATGAGTCAAAGATTTCATCAAACAAGTTTCAAGGAGGGTCATCATGGGAATTGTATGTGTTCATCTCGATCTTGCATCGGTAAACTTCAAAATAATGTTTCTGTGGTCTAGGAGGTCTATGAATCGTAGATTTTTTGGTCATCACTAGATTTGGAAAATGATTCAAGTTTATTCAAGGGAGAAATATTCATCAGTGAAGGAGATCACTAGTGGCATAAATCTTTTCTCGAAGTTCATAACTACATCAAAGCATTCAAAGAATTTCATAACGAGGAGTGTCTTCCCTCCATCCCTTCCCTCTTCCTCTATTTCCATCTCTTCTTTCTCTCTCCATTATAATTCTTCATTATGCATCATCATTGTATTTCATCCTATTCACTTAAGTGACCTATTTTAAATTTGTAAAAAAGTATTTTCTCAAAATTATAAGAGAAATACTTAATTCATGGAAAACGAAAGGTCACACATGGAATATGGAAACAAAGAGTCATGTGATGGAAGTGAAAGGAAAATTTAGATTGCTATTAATTGGGATGGTCTCTCCATTCCAAGGGATTCTAGTTCTGAAATTCTTCTAGTTGGTTGTATTCTTGTACTTTCATGAGATATATTTTTATCACTTGTGAGTGAAAAGAATTATCCACTTTGCCCCTATTCTCAATGTCTTCCATTCTCATGCTATGTATAATTTTTTCTTGATCATCAATACAAGAGGGATTTTTGAGCCTTTTTTGACTAAGGGGTTTACTGATACTTTGTGTTCATTAAATTATAATTATTCTTGTTGTTGTTTGTAGTATTGTTTCTTCCTGGTTTTAGTGCATGTGATGAAATTTCTAACTAGTGTGTGCATGAATATGATTTTCTACCTACAACATTAGTTCTCCTACCTCTTTTCTCACTCCTTTTTCCCAATCTTTAGATGAATTCTTCCCTAGAAAGATATTTCTAGATTTTCCACAAGGTCAGTGAAGTTCCCCTATTAGATCCATGGCCACAAGGCCACAAGGAAAATCCACCTTTACTCGCACATGCATATATGGTAGTTGCACTAGTTAAGTAGAGGGACTTATATTCCCAGAGTGTTGGAAAGAAATCCACAATTTTTTCCACCCAAAATTTTTTCTCACCAACAGTTTTTGGCACCCACTGTGGGGAAGACTTGGTAACACCTGCACCCAAAATATGACAGCAAGGTCCCAAAATATAGAAAAAATCAAATATTAAAAAATAAAAAAAAATATAAATAAACAAAATATAGATCAGATTTCAAAGAAAAATCATTTTTTGAAGGTGACTCTATCAAGGAACTAAGCCTTCTCACATTCATTTCCCACATCATGAAGAAATTTCTAGATTGGAGTGAAGTACCAGTGAGTGATAGTGAAGAAGAAGAATAAGATGTCTTCCCAGAAAAAAAGATCGTTGATCATCTATGCTTCCATACTAGTATTGAAAAAGGAAAGAAGAAAGAACCTATCACCAATGAAGAAGAATGGATTCAAAGGAGACATAAGCTAAGGTGTGAAGTTTTAGAATATGTGAAATTCTTACAAGAGATGAACGAGCAACTTGAAGCATCCCATAATAAGGAAGAAGAAGAGGAGAGTTTTTCTCTAGAGGAAGATCCTAAAGATCATTTGTACCATAGGGTTTTCATACCTGAAAGATTATAGAATATCATTGAATAAAATCCTATCCTTGAGCCTTCCGATGAAGATAAAATCAGCATTCAAGAAGATGATGAAAGACATGATGGTACAAGATCCACTGAAGAATATTTTTTCAATCTCACATAGCTCACTAAAAAATTTATAATGTTTTCCTTATTATACCATTCTCTAGATGAATTCATTGCATATGGTGATGAAGAAATGAATATTTTGAAAATATGATATGTGGAAAGGCTTCAAAGCATAATAGAAGGAAATTCCAACCCTGAAGTCTTTGATGAAATTTGGAGTATGTTTTAGCTCTATAGAGAAGATATGAACATCTTGAAGCTCCACATCAAATGGAGGAAGAAGACAAGACACGCCCTATGAAAGAAGACCCATATTTCTGCCCATACTATGAGATTTTCATTCCCGAAAGATTATTGGATGCCTCTGAAGAAGATCTTGTCATGGAACCTTCTGATGAAAGATAAAGCTACATCATGGAGGAACAAGTAGAAGAGACAAAGATAGAATCACCATTCAGAAATTCCATTTGGCTGTAGTCACAACCCATGTGGGGAATAATATATTCAATAAAGGAATATCCTTGTTGCATAATGGATGATCCAATGCTCTCCGAAGACTCCACCAATGATGAAGATTATTTCCAATTCAAAGTAAACATGGATGATATATTTGCAAGTTTTGATCTTTCAATTAGGATAAAATGAAGAAATGTGAAAAGTGCAAGAAAGTCACCCGAAATCATGGTCTGAAGATGATGAATTCAAGATGGTCATAGATAATATTTCATTCTATTTTGATTCTTCAAATAATGTAGAAATGTTGCATGAAGAAATGGAGGAAGTCAAATAATCAAAATCTCTTCCCGATACAGTCATGGATGATCAAATGGAAGAAGCCCACTCTCTTTTCAAATCTAAGGATAACGATAAATTCAAACACAACATTTACTCACTCGAGGAGAAGAATCATCATCATGGTGAAAACATATCCTTTCATCTTTCACCTGAGTAAGAAGATTCAATAATGGATGGTCAATATGTCGCTAAAAATTATTCTCATACTATTGCCCCAACATGATTTTATACTTCTTACCAAGTAGAAGATGATATGGATTTTGAGCTTGAAGGAATGCCCTTCCCATGAAGCTTGGACATCTTCTCCTTATCAATAAGTGTCATGAATCATGTATTCTCGTTTTTGCAAGAAATTTAATCTTTGGCAATGTAAATCATGGGCCCATATGGATCATATTTTTAATCATCTTCTGGATGCACAATAAGAATATTCTTCCAATGAAGATAAAAATGAGCCTATGGAAATTTTAGAAGAAATATATGTACAAGATATATTGAAGGTTGTGGAAGAAACTAAATATTCTCAACTCAGCCTTGAACTCTTAACCTAGGCTATGGAGATATAAGACATGTAGGAATTAATTTGTGCTTCTTATTTTGGTGGAACAATTTTTGATGTTGAGATGGAGCAGTTGGATAATCTTGATGACTTCCCTAATACTTCAGTTGATGAGAATGGACATGAAAGCATGTTTTTTTCTTCCACATTGTGTAAAGAAGATAATGAGTGAAAAAGAAGAAATTTTTTTGAATCTCCTTTGGACATATCTAGTTTTGAAGACAACACCTCCACCATGGAAGAAGATAATAAGGAAAACATTGAGTTGATTTGCATTGAAGAACTTTGTTCAGAACATGGAAAAAATATTAAACAATTTTGGGAGTATATTCAAAACCAACTTACTCCCACCATTTCGGAATGGTCCATCAATGAAAAACAAGGGTTCATATGGAAAAATCCAATGAAGGGTGAAGAATGCTTATACGTCCAAACCAAAAGCTGCAATTTTGAAAATGATATCAAGATGCACTCCAAAAAAATGCATATTGGCAACCATTTCTCTACACAATAAAGCGGGAGTATGTATGATTTTTTCCATGTGATCCAAAATCAGATTTCACTCAACATCCTCCAAGCTCAGATTCACCTTGAACATGTTCCCATGCTGCAACAATATCTCAAGGATGATGAATATCTCCATCTCAATGACTTAACCTCCATGTTTGAAAACGCTTGCTCAAAGAAACAAAGAGGAATGTTTGGGGAAGTTATTGAATGGTAAGAAAATTAGTTTGTTCTCACTCCTTCTAAGTGTTTTTCTAATATAAGAGACAATTTGAAGTAACAAATCAAAGGAGATGAATGTTTTCAGGATAGGATAAATTTTCCCACTCTTAAAGACATGGAAGAACGATGTCACATGGTCGTAGGACATAAAGCGGGAGCATCAAGGTAGATGAGTTTTGAGAAAGTGATGAAGTTTTCATTGGATGAAATAACATTATCTATATAGTATGAGTACCAAGATGGAATTATGGTCAACCTTCTTCTTGTCAAGCCATGAAAATCCATCACCAAAGCATGGTTTTATCAAATAATAGTTTTTGTGCTTCAATGGTCATACTCCAATCCACTATTTCATGATGGCATGTACTTTTTTCAACCCATTGTAGGATATTTGTATATCATTTTCCCACCTTTGTAAATTTCCCTCCCCTTGTATATAATTTCCTTTTCGTGGTGTGTTTCCCTTTATGTTGTGTTTCATGTGTTTCCCTTTCTCCTTTTTTGTGTCTGTTTCCTTCTCTCTCCCTCTCTCTAGTAAGTTGTACATGACTCCACAGGGCCCAAAGCATAATGAACTGGTCTTTGTTTTGAAATGTTGAGATTATGGATTCTTCATGTCATGTCCCCAAGCTAGAGCCAATTTTTATCGTGAAAATGTGCAATGGGGAAATTGAAAATTTCCAAGCATGACAAAAATATCCCTGTAGAAAAATTTTCATGTTTGATCATCCCAATACACCCTGGGTCCATCCAGTCAATCTAAGTAACCTCCCGAATAATGTTATCTCATCCCCCTAGGTGATTTAGGAAATTCCATTCATTCCCCCTAAGTGATTTTAGGAGTTTATTAAAAATTGCAAGCTACAAGAAGTTGTGGGAAGGGCTATCACTGGCCTTCCAAGGGTTGGAGCAACCCCATGGAGCATAGTAGAAGATCCAAATAAAATATAGAGGTGATTCTAAGGTTTTGGGACATCATGGAACTTATTCAGAAAGGTTATTGAAGGGCTCAGAGAATTTGGGGTAGCTTTTCTAGAATTAGGGTTCACAGGCCTAGTCAGTACACAAGCTAAAAACATCCTCCGAGCTTAGGAAGGTGATTTTGGGAGCTTTGGATGGAGTTCAGAGAAAAAAAACATATACAAAAAGATAATTCCAAGCCCTACAATATTGTGAAATCATATTTTTCACAACACTTTGAAGAATTATGTCCGAAGGTAGTTTTTCTCAAGCACACATGGGCAAAACCCTATTTTCAGGGATTAAATGGAATAATCAAGACATGATACCCCCACCATTGGATTAAAAATTACATGTATAGTTAGGATCATATACACATTTTTTGAAAAATTCCATCGGGAGCTCAAGATATCATCGTTGAAAGTTGTACTCTTGGAGTGAGTTCAAGACTTAGCCAAATTTTGAGAGGACACATGTCAGCTCTCAAAGCTTGGTGGGATTTTATGTCCCTAATTTCCCTAAGGGTTAGGTACATCAACCTTGGAAAAATGTTCCCAGCCCTCATGTGACCTCTGGAAGCCCATACAACCATTAGGATTGCCATTGTAGCCCCCGGGTGTAATTTGGAGCTCAAATCCCCTACCGCCAGATCTTCACCACGTGTAAGCTCTAGGACCACCATGGAATTTTATGTCCCTCACATCCCTCATAGGTCAGGGACATAAAACCTTGAAAATGCACCCAGCCCTCTAGGAGATATTTTTGGTCATCCATGTGACTTGTTTCCAACCCCTCAGTGCTTTAAAGTTGGTTTTGGAGCACTCAATTCTTGTCATCAGATCACCACCACATTTCTCCATCTTGATCTTCATGTAAATTTATGTTTCTCATGTCCCTTTCAGGTGAGGGAAATCAAGGACAAAAAACTTCTCCCAACTCCAATTCCAAAATTTGAAAATTTTCTAACTTCTAGCTGCTTCTCCATTGCCAGAAGAAAGTTGCAGAGAACACCTCAACCCACCACACCACCAATGCCAAATTTTAAACTAGATACACCATAGAAATTAAATCCTCTACCATATGGTGATACATAGGTCTCATAATAATATTCCATCGAGATAATAAGAATAAATGAATAACAGAAAAGAAGAACAGTGGAAATCCCAATTGCCATGAAATTGAAATTTGAAGAATCCTTCCAAACAGGTGCACGGATTGACAGACCATCTGTTGCTGAGTTCTTATCTCTTGAAGGCCATTAAAAAAACATATTCAATCATACCATTTGTAGAAATAAATTATCACATTGAATAAATTTCACTTTCCGCTCCATGAAGAACAAAGTTCAAATTCCCGTCAAATCGACAACTGGATCTAAAGGAAATTTCACCAGTAAGACAAGAAGCAAAAACCTATTGCAATGGTGTTGATTTCATTGCCAATGGAGAAAAAAACTAGAACTAAAAATTTCAATATCCATTAATGGCCACCATGACACAGTAGTGGAAAAAATCAGCAAGCTACCTCTCCATTTCTCAGGGTTCCAGTGGGCGAAATCGCACAAAAGTTTGAGGGAATGATTGTTGAAAAATCTAGTTTTGCGTGAACTAGTTTTCATGCCATGAAGTATCTATTTTTTATGGATATGGAGGACTTATTTTTCATCAAATATATACCTTGTCACAAGAATAACATCTATGAAAATTGCAGCAATCCACCTCTTCAATTCTCAAGGTTCCAATGGGTGAAATTACACGAAAATTGGAGGGAATGATCGTTGAAAAATCTAGTTTTGCATGAACTAGTTTTTGTGCCATGAAGTACCTATTTTTTAGGGATATGGATGGATGTGTTTTTAATCTGCATTCTCCCCTCTTCAAATAAATTTTCAAATTCCCAAATATTCGGAGGGAAAAATCATCTGAAATTCAGAGGGAAGGGTTTCAAAAAATCTAGTTTCTCTCAAACTAATTTTTGCATGATGAAGTTTCTAGTTTCTCGAGATATGAAGGACTGATTTTTTATCAATATTCTACCTTGATAGCTCCATACCCAAAGCTCTTACTAGAAATAAATTTTCATTTTTTTATTTATGAGCTTTCTGGAAAGTGAATCATGATGAAAATTGGAGCATAAGTTCATAATGAAGAGCCAAATCAAAAATAGTTGTTCTCATCACAAACAGAGTTTGTTTTCACCATTTACTAAAAATATCATATAATATACTTCCTCACATGCTATAAATGATGAGTCCCATTTAATTACATGTTTGATCACTCAAGACAATTAGAAAAGGGGTAAAAGGAAAAGTAAGACATAAAATGACTTCTTCCCAAAATCGCAGGTCCCCAAATAACAACCGGCTAAAAATAGAAATTTTCTGAAAATAAAAATATCTTGGGAACATAGGAGGTTAGAATATGGTATATGGTTTAGAAGGTGAAATTGGAGCAAGATAGGTGATATGCCCAAAAAAAGCAGAACACGGGCCCATATTTATAAAATAGAAATTTTTCATTTTAGTGTGAAAAATTGCATATGAATTTGTTTTCACTCACCTTACTAATTTTTGCAATCCCCTTTAGATAATGAGATAGTTTCATGAGTTGAAAAGTAGGAACGAGAACTTCATGGAGGTCATGGAAGAATCATCTTGAAGGCAAGGCATCATAAGGCACATCATGTGAATTCATCTTCATCACTTAAGAAACCGGGTAATTCATTGTGAGTTGATCAGAACGATTTCAATGAGTCAAATATTTTTATCAAACAAGTTTCAAGGAGGTTCATTATGGGCATTTTATGTGTTCATCATGAGCTTGTATCTATAAAATTCAAAAAACTGTTAATGTGATCCAGGAGTTCTATGAATCATAGAGTTTGTGGTCATCACTAGATTGGGAAAATGATTCAAAGTTATTCAAGGGAGAAATCTTCATCATTGTAGGAGATCACCAGTGGTAGAAATATTTTCTCGAATTTCATGAATGCATCAAGGAATTCAAATAATTTCATCATGAGGAGTTATTTCTGTCAATCCCATCCCTCTTCCTCTCTTTCCCTCTCTTCTTTCTATCTCCATTTTAATTCTTTGTTATGTGTCATCATTTTATTTTTTCCTATTCACTTAAAATTATTTTCAAAAGGTCACAAGTATTTTAAACAAAGAGTCATGTGAGGGAGGTGAAAGGACAATTCAAATTTCTATAAATTGGGATGGTCTCTCCATTCCAAGCGGTTCTAATTCTGAAATTCTTCTAGCTTGTTGTATTATTGTAAGTTCATGATAGATATTTTTCTGACTTGTGAGTGAAAATAATTATCCACTTTTCCCCTATTCTCAATGTATTCCATTCTCATACTATGTACAATTTCTGCTTGATCATCAATATAAGAAGAATGATTTTCAATCCCTTTTTTACTAAGGGGTTTACTGATACTTTGTGTTCATTAAATTCTAATTGGTCTTGTTATTGTTTGCAATATTGTTTCTTCCTAGTTTTAGTGGATGTGATGAAATTTTTAACTAGTGTGTGTAGGAATTTGATTTTCTACCTATAACATTAGTATTCCTACCTCTTTTCTCACTCCCATTTCCCACTCTTCAAGAAAATTATTCCCTAGGAAGTGATTTCTACCTTTTCCGTAGGGTCAGTGGAGTTCCCCTGTTAGATCCCTAGCCACAAGGCCACCAGGAAAATCCACCTTTACTCACGGATGCATATATGACAGTTGCACCAATTAAGTAGAGGGACTTAGATTCCCAAAGTGTTGGCAATAAATCCACAATTTTTTCCACCCTACAATTTTTCTCGCCAACACATATTTACTAAAAATAAAGGGAAATGAAGAGTTTGTGTCGACTACAAGGAATTAAATAAGGTAATTCATAGGGATTACTTCCCATTACCTTTTATTGATCAGGTCTTAGATAATTTATCTAGAAAAAGGTATTTTTCATTCCTTGATGGGTTCAATGGGTACAATCAAATAACAATGGCACTTGAGGATATAGACAAAACAAATTTCACCTTTCCATGGGGAACATTTTATTATAGGGTATTAGCTTTTATTTTATGTAATGCTCCAAACACTTTTCAAAGAGCCATGTTGGTAATCTTTTCTGATCTCACCCAAGAGTTTGTAGATATTTACATGGATGATTTCACAATTTATGGAGCAACATTCCATGAGGTAATTGAAAATTTAGAAAAAGTGCATGCTCGGTGTGAAAAATAGTAATTATCCTTAAACCATGAAAAATGTTTATTTATGATGGAAATGGGGATATTCTTAGGTCATCATGTCTCAGTTGAGGGAATCAAGGTAGACCCTGACAAGGTCAGTATCATTGTAAGACTCCCATCTCCCACAAAAAAGATAGATGAAATAAGATTTCTCGGCCATGTCAGTTACTATAAAAGGTTTATTTCAAAATTTAGCAAAATAGCTTCTCCATTATTTTCTCTTCTACCGAAATATTCAAAATTTGAATGGACAGAATCATGCCAACAATCCTTTTATAATATCAAAGATAAATTGATAAACACACTAGTACTGAGAGGTCCAAATTATAATATTTGCTTCTATATACAAACATATGCATCCAATGAAGTAGTATGTTCTTTCCTCAGATAGAAAGAGGAAGGAGAGCCTATACATGTTATTTAATACATCAGTAAAACCTCTCTCTTGATGAAATAAATTACACCACAACAGAGAAGAAATTTCTCGTAGTTGTATATGTAATCAACAAGTTTTTCCATTATATCATAGACTATGAAGTGTTTTTTCACACTAACCACTCTTTCATCAAGTACTTAAACAAAAAACCTTTAGTGCATGGTAGGATTGTAAGATGGTTATTGTTGCTGCATGAATTTAATATTAAAATTATTGACAAGTGAGGGAAATCCAATGTGGTAACTGATTTTCTTTCAATACTAACCACTTCATAAAAGGAAGAGAAAGTAAATGATGCCTTTCCAGATGAAAATATGTTTGCAATATCTACTACCTCTCCTTGGTATGTAGATATGGATAATTATTTGGCTACAGGGAGGTTCCTAACCTTTTTTCACACAAAAGTAAAGAAAATAATTGATTAAAAAAAGTTTGATGTTCACTTGGTTAAATGGAATTCTTTTCAAATGTAGAACTGGCCATGTTTTACGTAGGTTTGTAGCTAAAGATGAAATATTTGACATACTAAGAGAATTTCATAATGAACCATAAAGAGGGAATGGTTTAGTTCAAAACACAATTCAAAAATTTTTAGGAGTTGCTTACTATTGGCCTTCCTTGTTTAAGGATGTCAAAAAGTATATATGGAGATGTGATCAATGCCAAAGAATGGGAAAACCAACATTTACATATGAAATTTCACTCCAACCTCAAGTTGTTTTAGAACCATTTGAGAAGTGGGAATTGGATTTTCTTGGACCAATTGACCCAAATTCTTAAGGAAAATAATTATTTCTGATTTGTATTGACCATGTCACTAAATGGGTTGAGGTGCAAGCACTACAACATGTA
Source organism: Taxus chinensis (assembly GCA_019776745.2). Taxonomy (NCBI): domain Eukaryota; kingdom Viridiplantae; phylum Streptophyta; class Pinopsida; order Cupressales; family Taxaceae; genus Taxus; species Taxus chinensis. The sequence continues at coordinate 822,126,023 of CM034150.1, read as the reverse complement.
AGAGATGAGAATGTTGAAAATTTCTTGTATGAGCATATCTTCCAAAGGTTTGGAGAAACAAGGTCTATTGTTTCATATCAAGGACCACAATTCATGTTAGGGGTAATTAGTTCCTTTATGGAAACCTAATAGCTAAAACAAAAGAACCCATATCCATACCACCTGTAGTCTAATGGTCAAGTGGAGGTTACTAACAGAGAACTGGAGAATATCCTAACCAAAAAAATAGATGTCTCAAAGAAGAATTGGGTTCAAAAACTGCCTGAAGTAGTATAGGCATACAACACTACTTGTAAAACAACCATAGGGTTTTCTCCCTATGAGTTGGTCTATGGAAAGAAACCCATTCTCCCTGTTTAATTTGATATTCAAACCTTAAGGACAACTACTAATGTAGGGATTGAGTTTTTAGAGGCACACTAGGTAAGGACCATGTAACTAAATGAGCTGGATGAAATGAGACTCCAAGAATTGCGTCAAACTAAAATCATCCAACACTAAAGGTAGATATGGAATGAAAAACAGATAAATCTAAGGAAATTCCAAGAAGGGGATTGGGCTCTATTATTTGATTCAAAGTAAAAGGATTTCAAAGGGAAGTTACAGATGAGATGGATGGACCAATATCATATTGAAAAATTATTTGACCATGGGACCATCCAACTAATCCCAATTGATGGATAAAATAAGGTAATGTTGGTCAATGGGCATAGGCTAACGCTATACCATAAACAAACATCCAAAGAAGAGTTTCAGAATGAACTTTAATAAGATTAATCTTTGAAGTGTGTGGACAATGTCTCTTTGTCCAACACAACTCATAACTAAGCTATTTTTCAACAATAAATAAAGAGGAGATGACTGAAAACTTGAAATGACAGTCATCACCCTCTGGAGCATTGGCTGAACACCAACAATGGTGGTCATTGCTCTAAAAAATAAAAAAATTAAAACAAGGAAATTTAAAAAAAAAAAGAAATACATGTGACTGAAAACTAAGAATGACAATCACCACCCTTAAATCTAGCATATGATAAATGAAGTACCACATGTGGATAGAGGATCAAATCAATATGAAAATAGAGGCCAATGATGTGACAAGTTAATTTAATGAGGTATGCATAACTAATTCCCTTATTAAACATTGAAAAGTTTTAATTCATGAACGGTTAATTATTATGCTCATGCAAATTGATTGTCTCTCCCATTTCCCATAAATTTCCACACTTCAGATATCCCCACAAAATCCATAATCCACATCCACCCAATCAATATAATTATCACATTGGGATTTGATTACACCTTTTGCAATTTGTTTATATTAAATTTAGAACTATTTATTCTCCACTGTCACTTTCCAAATTTCACCCTCTCACTCATGTGCCACTATATATTCTACTCTTTATCTTACCCTCGTCCCTAAAAACCTTGCATTTCTAGTCTTGTGCCCTTTATCGATCACTTCTTATTCTATATATCAGTCATGGGGCCTAGATTAAGCCATGAACCAACCAATTCAATGGAACTATTAGCTTATGCAAGGTTGGTGGATATTTTGAAAAGGTAGGATGGCTTGATTTGTTTCTTTCTTATGAGGAATTCAACATAAAAAATGATAGAAAATTTATCCAGAAACATGGAAGAAGGATAATCCATTGTGCAAGGTAAGAAAATTCCATGCAGCCCCGTTGTAATCATTCATCTTTCAGGAATAGCTGAGGAAGGTCGAATAGTAAGTAAAAGGACAATGTATGCTAAAATTATTAAAATATTTTTGGTTGGTAAAAAGGGAAAATTAGAAATGGTGATAGAAAATAAGGGTAAAGAAAAAGGCATAAAAATAATCACCCTTCCAGAACCATGGACAAAAATTACCAAATGGGTAGTAAAATACTTCACTAGTGACGGGTAATATGAAATCATTTTGGGACCGATATTGAGAATTTTGATACACCTTCACCATGGTCAAGCTAAACCCTAGTACAAAATCAATTTTACTCAATTTTTGTATGATTTTTTTTTTCAACCAATGAGAAATTTTGTTGGGGGTACCTCCTACTTAAAGTTTTAGTGTTTAATACAATTGATTTATAAGTACCAGTTTGTTAGGAAGCAGCATGACACAAAGAAATGGTTGAATTTTCAAAAGAGATGTGCTCTAGAATCTGAAGCATTTGTAGAGCAAGGAACCTCCACCTTAGAGAGACCTAAGAAGCACCCCAGGACCTCTAGGAATGCAAAATCCCTACATGAAACCCAAACTAAAACTAATCCTTCCCAAGAAGAACAAGAAGTAACAACCATAATGTAAACCTTGGTAAAGACACCACCTTTATCTTCCCATCAACTAGTATCACCCTATGTTCCTCTTACAGAGAAATAAATTGAGCACTCTATCCATTGCAACAAACTCACCTATGATAGACAAGGGGAAAGAGCCTATGATAGAGTGAGAACCTATTTATCCCCCTGAATCTGATATAGTTATTCCACAAGTATTGTCTTTATTAAAAATTCAATTTGAGATATAATTTTCTCAAGAGAGAATCACTCATCTCCAACTCTTTCTTGAAGCCAAGGAAGCCAATTTCTCATAGCTGGAGGCTGATAAAAACCAAGAAATTCAAGAGATACATGAGACTATAGAGAAACAAGATGGGGAAACTTTTAAACTCCAACATGCCATATAGGAGAAAGAGGAACAAATCCACTTCCTTCAAGTCAGAAAAAATGAGATTAGTGTATCTCTTGCATTCTTATAGGAGAATAGGAAATAAATATATCCTATTGCTAGTGAAGAACATACAACTCAGAATGAATTTGTCTTTCCTCATATTTTTGTAAAGGGAATGATTAAATGGATGGAAGCATGTTATAAGCTCAAAGTAGTTTCTAAAGAGAATGATAATTTGAAAGAGGGAAAAAAACTACTCAAATAAAATGTTGTTACTATTTTTCATTTATATGATCAAGTTATTTCATGTAATCCTCCTTCCAATTTTTATGCATTATTTTTTAAATATTTTTTTTTTAAATGGCAAATATCTAAAGATTGTGTTATGCAGGAAATTGATTTTGTTGATGACAAGCACTTGGTGGGTGTGTAAGCATCAAGGAGTGATATTGAAAATAGTTTTCTTTATGAATTTTATGTTAAAAAATTTCTTCTCCCTGAGCAGATTGAGATCCCCATAAATTTCTATATGGGTGAGGTACAATTAAGATCATTTATTTCCACTCTCAAGAATCATGGAAAATGGAGGGATCAGAGAGTAACATTTTTTCAAGGAGAATCTAATATAGGCCTCTTAATGAGGGATGATCTTCCTACCCCCATTCAGTTCTTTAATAGGTTTTGGTCACCTGTATATTGTTTACGGCTAGTGAACAAATACAAAGATACTCTTAAAACTTGTGTCAAAAATTCAGGGAGAAAGTACTCCCAACATTCAATGTAAACTTCTTTTCCTGTCAAGTAAGATATCAACTTATTTCATAACCTTATAAGAAAAAGGAGGTAATTTCACCTACCAACCTCAGTTGTTCACTCTAAAAGGCTAAGGACCTCTACAAAATCATTCTAGAGATACAAGAGAAGTGGATTGGGATGTGGTATTGACCTCCATTAGTAATTTCTCTACTACCACATTGGAATTCTATAGATGATTAGCCATAGGGTAGTTATAACACTTGGAGAAAAAGTGTTATTGATTACTTTGGGTATATAATACTGGATTGTATGAAACCTGGAAAACATTTTCCAATGAATATAATTGTTCAAGGATAGTGGAACAAATAAATAGGTAGAAGGAGAACCTACTAAACGTTAAGTCTGGGGGAGTGATGAATCACCATTTTTTTTATGTTAAACCCATGTGAAATCCCATATTATTTTGATATCATATTACATGATGTATAATGTTGATTATTTATAATTAATACTACTATGTTTTGAAAGGAGTTATTGTGCATATTCTTGTTATTTTTGTTTTGTTATTGCTTCTTCAAAAATGGCTTAAATTGATATTTTTATTAGCATTAACAATATATTTGGAAAAACATATGTTAAGTTATCACAGGATTAAACTTCACTAGCATAGGACTCAATTAGTGCACTAGCACAGGACTCACATTATGGCACAAGAATCACCTTTGCATTAGCACAAGACTTGTAGTAAAGCACCAAGCTTATCTAGATCATCAATTCAAATTCCCTTGAAATAAATAACTTTCACAAGAAGATAAATATCTTGGAAAACAAAACTATAAGTGATACAATTTGCAGCATAACGACATGAGCATGAAACGTGTGCCACTACCTCAACCTACATTCATGAAAATTATGAGGTTCAGTTATTGTATTTTCTAGGAGACATGATGTAAAAAACACCTATGGATTTATTATCACCATGATTCTCTATAGTCAATCTAATATCTTCAGCATCTTCTAGCACTAATTGAATCTCTCAAAGAATTCAACTACGGACCTCCTCTATAGTTAGCAAGATTAATTCAATCCAAACATTGTAAATACTAATCCTTCCACAACTGTACTTCTTAGAATAGATAGTTATTGTTTTATTCAACATCCAATTAAGTATATGTTAGTTATTGTGAATAAACTAATTCTCTCCTAGAGGTACTAGGATTTCTCTAGTATAAAAGAGATAATGTATTTAGATTTATCTGTTTGGTTTAGTTAGTTGATTTTATTGTAAAAGCATACTTTTCCAACTCAATAAAAGTGTAGATTCAGAGGAGAAATTTTTTTTGTGACTTTCAACATTAAACTTGATGAAAGGGAAGGGGTAAGGACCACTCCTCCCTAATGAGAAGGGAGATTTACTATCATTTCCTTTCTGTCATTTTGAATGCATTTTTTGTTTTAGCATTAACTTGCATTAAAAACTTTTAAATTGTTTCTTTTATAATTTTTTCTTTCAATGCATTTCATCTCCTAAATTGTAGTTAATTTATTGTTCAGATCATTCCATTATTAAGTACATGTCAATAACAATTCCTATTGTTCCCTTTTTGCAAATAGCCATGGACACTGCCCTAGACTAAAAAAAATGATATAATTAAAGTATGAGTATCAACGACCCTCGTCAAGAAGAAAACAAATTTTCTAACAATGAAAAGACACAATAAATCATGGACACAAAATTAGATTAATCCATTCATCAAAATCACTAACACCTTCCTTGGTTATACAATATTATCATGTGCATAAATTTGAAAGTATAGAGATAGAGAAAATATAGAGAAAAGTGATGGAATAATTCTATCTTTTTCATGCTTCTTATTAGTGAAATAGTTATATACTTAGAGACTCGCAATTGACAACCCTTTAGAATGAGGGATTCATATAATATAAAGATTTACAAAAACACTCTTGACCTACCCCCCACATGAATTTTCACTTACCTTTACAATTTGTGACCTTTCATATCCATACAGAAGAAAACTAGGTCATTTTTTATTAATTAAAGGAAACGCGTTGTAATGTTTGACTATAGGTCTTATATAAATGAATAAGACAAAATAGTGAAAAGTTAACCCCCTTAGTGAAGAATTAGAACATGAGAAAGGAGAAGGGGGAATAAAAAATAAGGTAGATAGCTATGATAAAGGATATGCTGCATATTTTGACAAAGATCCACATACAAAAGGACCCTGGGAGAATCCTCCAAGAGAAATATCTATTCCTTTTAACTCTTTATTGAAGTGAGACACTACATATGTTATGTTATCTTCTTTAGAAACATGCACGAAGATTAAATTCTTAAGATAATTCTCAGAAGTATTGTTGATTTTTTTGCATTACTTGAACCAAATTTGGTGTTCGTTAGTAGTGTTATAAATATAACAACTAATCTCTATAAGGGATTCCAAGGTGTTCTCTTTGAAGGAGAAGGGATATCCTTCCTCTTTCCTGACTAGTTACTCAAATGGCTTCAAAAGATCATCCACTGAGGAGTTATCATTTACCAAAGATGCTCCAAACTTCTGCACTTCCTTGCTTTTATTTTCCCACATTTTTGAATTGAGCTCATCACAAGAATTCAACTCATCAAGAGCATTGTTTAACATATCATATTGGGAAACCAATATTCAAGACAAAATTGTAGACATATTCTCAGTTATGGATTTGAAAAAAAATTTCCTACTAACAAAAAATAATCAAGGTTCCCCATCTCTTTACCAACACAAAAAATTTGTCCTAATGAATCTTTTCCTTGTCAATTTCATCTTTATTCATCCTTACTTTCACAGCAATGGAAAACATGAACTAAAATAGTGAAATAATATCTGTAAATAAATTTTTAACTTTCTCAAGGATCTTTTCAACACACTTTTCATTGGCTTTCCTTACATCAAGTATCCCTTCTCATTCTTGATTAACTTGGGATCAAATATTCTGATTGGGGTAACATCTTCGACAGGGAGAGATGGGGTGGTACTCATATCTATGAATGACTGAGCATAGGAAGTGAGATATTTCACTTGTTCTTCCAACTATTGAATCTTACATTTGTACTCTTCCTTTCTTACAATTATATGAGTGGAATATTCCTTGAACAAATGAGTATCCCATTCATGTTTCACTGGTCCCAAAGGAATTTTTATCATCTCATATTCTGATTAAGTCATGTCCTCAATGGTATTTATCACATTTGGATGAAAAATTAGGTAAAATAAAATAAGTGTGTCCCACTTGGTGGCCAAAAGTATTTTGAACTGTTACCAATAAATATATATTTAAAAATACTATAAAAACTTAATATATTCAGGTTAATTCTAGATTCCCTACACCTTGGTATTTATAAGAACTTAAAAATACATGTGTGGTCATTTTATATGTGTTTAGTCATGTTTTGGTTAACAAACATATTTCACTGAAGGTATAAAAATTCAAAAATGTGGGGCACAATTATATGCTTTGACCCAACTTCTACATATTTATTTATGGAGACACCACTGAAAAAACAAGAAGTTTAAGATTTCTTACCTTTTTTCCTTCATAATATTTGAAATGGATTAAAATTCTAGTACCACTACCTATTGAACTATATGAGGCTCACTTCTAATTAGCTCTTGGATCCATGGGAAGATATGCGATGTTGTGGGTTTGACACTAGGCATGATTACACTCTTGGGTTTAGTGTGAGGGGCTACCTCCTACATTTGGTGAGTTGATTCAGAAGTAGAGGAAGAGATGTTTGGAGATTGATGTGAAACTAGAGGTTGGGAAGGAACTATCTCTCCTTTCTCAATATCTTTTTTATGGTCCTAAAATGACTTTTAATTTCTTGTACAATCTCCTATAGTGATGTCCTTCAGTATCTATTATTTTCCTTTCCACATGCTCTCCTTAGTGAGTAGAGATTGTAGTTCCATTTGTTTCCTTGAAAGATGAAAGATGAGATTTTTTCCTTAAAATATTTTTAAGACCACCATATTTTATGAAAACAACCCTCTTTCTCTTCAACCACTCTTTAGACCTCTGGATCACTGCTGCATTTATTTCATTAATATCTCTTGACTCACACGCACTCCATGATACTGGTGGGAGAGGTGAAAACTTTATTGATTGGTATCCAAGGTCAAAAAAATTAGTTCCATCATCTTCTATACATTATAGAAACCATTCAAAATTGAATCTCCTCATTTGGCCAATAGTCATCCACATATGATCTTATTTCCTTACTTCAAAGTAATCCAAGAACTTGACCCAATAATATTTAATTTGGGGAACATGGTGCAACTTAGGGAGATTTAAGGTTTATGGATTGTTTTGGATGTCAAAATAATCCCTATATATATATATATATGAATAGAGACTCAAGGACGCAAATGAATAATCAATATTCAAGGTATCTGTGATATCCTTGCATGAAAATATTCCAATATAAATATGGAAGGACACACCTTTCTTCTTGGATTTTTTACACTTATTATGGACCTGAGCAAGCTTCCTACATAACTTGAACATCATTATTTGGTCACTGTGATATCTAGGGAGATTACGAGGAGTGAGGTCAAATCCTAAAACCTTGATATGGGAAAAGGTGGATAATTTAGTGAAGTAATACCCTTATTTCTCGATCAATGTTGTGGTTTGAGAAGATAACCTCAGTTCTAGATTTCCTTCTAACAATCAGATGATGAACATGGTGAGTTCATCATTCACCTTGGTAAAATGATGATTTTTTTCTTTGAGAGTTATTTGAGGGTATCTTTCATAAGTCGGTGCCTTCTGATAAACATTCTGAGAAATGGTTAGGTCTTTGAATGGCCTCGTGTTGGAAATAGCATACACTAGATACGAGATCATTGTGAATTTATTTGTGACCAACAACTGAAGCAAAAGAATGTGAATTTTTTCACTTATGATTTTTCCCCAATATACCACCTAATTTCCTTTAGTGGAAATGAGGATTAATTTTTCCATCCATTCTTAAAATTATTTTGTTTCCTCCTTTCCCATTACCATGTTTAGCATGATGTTTTTGTCTGAATATCCTTCATGAAACACACTTCTCAAAAAATTTCTTATCATATGAGAAGGTTTCCTACCTTATTTAAACCATGATTCTAGTGCGAGTCCCTAGAGTTAGGATTCATTTTTTATCACTCGTGAGATGTAAACTTTTTCAAGATTACAAACTTGTTGTTGCCAACTTGAATCTACATACATTGTGAAATTCCTTTTGTGATGATCACTATAATGATGGAATTATCATCTACCCTTACTATTATGGAATCTAGTTCATATTTTTGAGCACATGATAGCACTGCATCCATACTCTATACTTAAAATGATGACCTTCTGCTACAAAAAACCCACTTGTGAAAATATTTTCTTCAACAAGCTCTTTGGGTCCTCTAAGAATCCCACTTTTTAGGTCCTTTAGGTCCATATGAGGGAAATCATTATCACCCATACTTAGATATTCAATGACCAGTGTTTAAATGGGATCCATACCTGATAATTTGAACTTCATGTTTCTAAAAATCATCAATATGAGTGAAAATGGAGCAAAAAGTAACTTTCTTTCTATTTTTGGTAGGTGGAACTAGGAGTTGCTATTTTCAAAATTTTGGTCAATTTTGCATTAATCTTGTTCCTTAGATATCCTAATTCACTGCAGTTACTCTTATTGATGATGTTTTTCTATTTTTAGAAATTTTATATTTTGGGACTATTGTTTTTTTTACCTTTCTATTTTTAGTAAGTTGCATTTTTTACTCTATTTGTTATTTCTCACTTATTCAGGAGGTTCTGAGTGATGTGAGTTTGTTGTTTTGGGAGACTTACTATTTTTGGCATATCAATGTATAGATAAATTTATATTTCTAATAAGTGATCTTACCAATTTTAGATTGCAACAAAACCACCTTCACTAGATTTGGATATGCACTAGGATCTCGTGATCCTATTTTCATTATTTTTCTTCTGCGTGAACTCTTAGAAATTAAAAAAGAAACTTCTAGAGGGTAGGGTTCCAACTTAATACTATAAATAAACTAGGGCATCATTTGAAATGCATATATTATAATAAAAAAGGATCCTGGGACTAGAACAAACTATCAAAATATCAATAGAAACCAATTATTGGTTAATGATATATGAAGAAAATTCAGTTTTCAAGTTTAACCATAAATTCGTTAAATATGGACATTTTACTAAGAATCTTGATTTATAGTATTCTTATTTCTAGTTTTATAATTGTTGAAATCAGATTCCTACATTGCCATTATTGATTTTTATCTAGTTTGATATCAGATTCCAATATGTTTATTATTGGAATTTAAATAGTGTAATATCAAATTTATGAAGAACCTTCGTCGTAAGGTGAAGATGATCAAGATGTCGGTGAACCAACTGGTGACTCTACAATTGGGTATATGGAATTTGAAGATAAGGAGTCTGATGAAGAGGAATGTACCCAAGGGTATGTAAGTAGACTATCATATGTTGTTTTCACCCGCTCACAAGGAAAAGAAGTAGAAGTTGCTGCCAGGATACAAAAGGAGAAGGTTGTGTCAAACATGTTTCTAACCATTTCTAAAAGAGGTAATCCTCTTCCTGCTCAACCTTCTATTAAACCTTTTACGAAAAAATATTTTCCTCCCATTTCTCCTCCAAATCAGCCTTCTTTTGTTTCCATAAAGACCAGTAACCCTACCTTACCATCGTGAAATGAGGGACTCATTCCTTCATCAATGCAACCTTTGGTCACATTCAACATATTCAATCATGCTAAAAGGACCAAGATTCAAAATTCTGAGCCTGAATATCTTTAGTCTAACCCTGAGTAGCTTATAAGATTGATCGAATATATCTAAAGCCAAGCTATCATCCCCTCTCCTATTTCCCTGAAAGAAATCCTTTCCACTCCTCCTACATCTCGCATAAATGTTGCCTCGACTTCCTTGTCAGGAAAAATTGAACCTTTTTATCTCTCCCTCCTAATCAATGGTCACAAACTAAGCAACTACATAATTGATTCTGGGGCTTTTGATAATGTCATGTCGATAAAGGTCACCCATGCTTTAGGCATCACTCTTACCAAGCCTGTAACATCCCCATTTTATACCTTAGAACAAGTGAATTTTTTTTATTTTTTTGATAATTACATCCTGGTTCTAAATACATAATTTAGAACTCACAAATCAAATAACCATTCATATAACAGACAACCATATGCAGCTGTAATGACTCGGATTACTTCCGATCTATTCATTCCATGACTCGGTAATCTACCGATCTATTCGTGAGTAAAAAGAGTTGGTGTTTTTAGATAACACTTTACTCTTGCGGTTCTCTTCCCTACTCTGGGATTCAGAATGCTCTGTCCAAGGAACCTAACTGAATAATCGTTACTATTATTCATTGGCATCTCATCCCTTAGACTAGGTGAATTAGGACAACACAATCAGCAGCTTGTGATACTTTGGCCAAAGATTTGAAACATACTGTTTATGTCTCGTATTCCTTAATGGCATACTCGTCAATCTGGAATACGCCCTTCACCCCATTCTTATGTTATATAGAATGTCTTATACTGACTACTGTCAGTCCTTCCTTTCACAACTGAATCACTCGGAGGCAGATTAACAAGGTGATAATGTTATATGGATGCCCACGAGGATTAGGGATATGGTGACATACTGGTTCAACCTTGCAGTTCAACCAGTGTGTCATGATACCCTGAATCTCCTAGGCAGCCTTATAACATGAACACGTTCTTAATCGGACCCTGAGTAACTCGTTCGAAAACTAAGTTTAAATCTTAGCGATCAATGCAAAGGGTGTCGCCATAAGTCATCTGCATTGTTGTATCTTCGAGAAGATCCTAATCCTCTCGGAGGTACAACCCTGCAGTTGACTTGTGTCGTCAACCTTTAAATCCGCCTCGAAAAGATCTACTTAATAACATGCGTTACGCACTTGAGTTTAAATTACTTTAAAGACTTTTCCCTAAGGTTAGCCTTTCCCGATCCCTGGATTCTTTGTCTTAAGACGACCTTCCTCTATAAATCCCATTACATGGTAGAGGTATTAAAGTCAAGCTCTCATCAAGGAGTCATTAGAATACACCTGATTCTAAAACAACAGAATTGGACAATATCTCATAACCTTCACATGAGATTTCCATCTGAACTCCATTTGATTATATCAGTTCTCTTAACTGAATTTATATCATACTTATTAGTATAAGGATGTAAATGATTAAGAATCCAAATAAGTGTTGTCCTGTCATATTCAAGACTAGGGATCAGTAATTTAATTCAACTTGTTTAGCGTTCTGCTTAGGTTCATTTTAACCTATCTTTTAGAAAGTCAATTGTTTAAATTAAAAATTGCTTTTGCTAGAACAATAAGATCTGCTAAACACTCATATGAATTCAACCGCTTTTCTTGTAAGCTTTCATTGTCAATCACAAAAACATCCAAATTACACAAAGATAACCTTGCCACTCAGGTATATAAACTGAAAAAGGTCAACTATCAGAATAAGAATATAACACAAGTATCAAATACTTATTCCCATTCCTTTCAGAACTATACAATTACATTTTATGCAAACAACATACTTGATACAATGCTTAACAGAAAAGAAACCTCTTTCCACATATAGTACATTTATAAAATCAAGCTGTAATTCATTATAAACAATTAAATAATCTGATCATCCTGTCAGATCTGCATTGCTTTTACCACTTACGGAAACCATGTGCAAAAATAGTCAACATGAGTCAGTTCGATGAACTGAGCATGATAAGCACTAACTTTTAAAACAATTGCAATCCATCAATTGTTTTCATTAAACACCCTGTTTAAATGAAATCAATAATCCAAACAAGTAAACATGATTCAGACTATGCCTTTGTAATCCAAAATGACTACAAATATGTAAATTTATCATCGTTATAGAATATTCCTAAACACTTCTCAAATATTTCATCGAATATTAAGAATCAAGGAACGAATGTGCACAAACAATCATTGAATCCAAAATCACAACATTGGACAGATCATTTCATTCATCCAAAAAGGAAAATATCATAACAATTCGTGATTCTACCAATATGTTACAAAACAATTCCCACTATTAGACAGATATCAACAAATATTAAATAACTGAAGAGAAAGAAACATATCATTCATACTTCCTTTCACACAAGTTCACTACTGTACCATCTCCACTTATGGAAAACATTCATCCAGTATGTATACGAACAAGTCTGACAAGCCACAGGAAGAATCACTATTTTAAATCAAGAAATAAAACACAGCAAAACTCCTGTACAACAGCTAACACATCAACAATCCCATATATCAACCTTAAGCCCAATACTAGTTCCTTTTATACACAGTATGGCTTTTCGACACAAGTTGAAATCAAGGAACTTTTAGCATAACACTGTAAACAAAAGACTTCATTGCATTAAGCAATTTGAGGTTTCCTAAAGACTATGCCAAGACGACCACACAGTAATTCTGAAACATGCTCAGTCTCAATCGGATTGAAGTAAACGGAAAGGAACATAGCATATCTATTCTCTCCAGGGCACATTCAAACCTAAGTATGGTATTCACGACTCACTTCAACAGAGCCAGGATACAAGATAAACATTCATACTCAAGGAACAGTGAAAAAACGACAGTGTCCCAAAAAAATCAGATTCAATAAGGTTCAAACAATACAGGATACCTTCCAAGAGTTCATATAAATCCGAACAACAATAATAAGTCAAATAGTTGCATACGATTCCATCTGAGCCCATCAACGGAGCTTTATAAAAATCAGGCAAGCAAATCTGATTACTGAATTCAAAACAAGAAATCTGACTGTACCCTTGCCAATCTTTTACACAAATTTGCACAGATTGAAGACGTAAATATACACCTAAAGAATCTGTATCACAAAATCCCTACGACACGAAGGAATCTTATCAAAATAACAAAGATTGAAATACATGTTATTCCCTTAAGTCGCTGGCACAACAATTACCATCATTCAATTATATTCAACCTGAACAGTGGTTCAAATATAAATATAAATCATTCAATCGACTCCTCAGAGTCGTTCAGGTTACAACAATTATAAATCTATATATACACATTACATATTGTTAACGGGTTTATACCCATAACCGAGGAACCCAACAACAGTGTAAGATAAAATTAGTTGATGAATCCTTCTATGCCATCTATGGCAAGCATTCAGAACAAATCAAGTGTAAGAAAATCAAATACCCATTTCATAGCAAGGAATTCAACTGAGCCTCGTCAAAACTCTCGAACAGCTTACACAAAAGAAATGCAAATGCATACCCAGGGAGTCTATATCCATTATTTATTACAAATAACAGAGGTCAAAAGACCTGTTACCTCTACAAGACTTCCACGAAATTCATTTAACAAAACTCAAGGATGAATCTATATTCTCAGCAGTGGATAGTAATATACGACTCATTCAGAGGACTCCACTGAGTCGTTCAAATAAAATATAAATATCTCAATATTGTATACAGTTAACGGTTAAACCCTGTTACCACAATAACAAGGAAAACAACTTCCACTGGGTCATAAAGACTATGGTAACACAATAGTTACCTGTTCCCAAACAAATTAGAAGACAAAATGAAACCCAAAAAGTATCATTAGCCACTGTCACCAAAAACCACGAAAAAGCTTCCAAAGGATCAATATAACTGATCAATCATACAATATCCATCAGTATCCCTTCATACAGTTTCCACAACAAGAAACGGCGACCAAAAATCGACAACATAACAGTGGCCTATACCTAACACAGGTATATTCTATGGGCTCTCGGCCGAACAGGCCGAGCATTCATACTTTATATATATATATATATATCTCACATATTTAAGCCAGAATGAATACACAAAGAAATAGAGCCACAATTCGAATTTAATAAACACCCATCAAGGGGAAATTGAAAAATCGAACCAGAAGAGATACAGTACCAAAAATCAAACAAGACCTCCATAGAAAATCATCTATTTTCTCAAAACATTTGAACAGAGTTGTTCTAATGAAATCACTTGAAAGACAGCAAGATTTTTAAAGGTTAGGGCCTAACATGCCTGGATTTTTGCTCAAATTTCCGAAGCAGACCACTGGAAGAGCTCAGACTTCCTTTTCCTTTTCCAAGTTAGAGCGACCAACAAAATTTTGCTATCTCCATGGCATATATATTCTCCTTGCCAGAGAAAAGAGCTAGATAATCTCATACTTGCCATGCAACACAAAGAAGACTGGTGCGAAGAACCAGTGAACAGGCAGAGAGAAACCCAAAAATCGCGACAAGCCAAACAAACCAACAAACTTCCTGTTTGCATGCCTTCTCACGAGTTCTGAGCTCAACTACCGAGAATATTGAATGCAATTAAACCAACTTTCCCACTAAAACTCCACTTCCACCGACCGCCAGAATTGGCGATAGTCAAACAAAATCCCAAGTCCATTTCCAGTTTTGGCGAACTGCCACGTCGGCTTAGTTTAGCTGTTGCTAAAACCTCTGCCAAAACCTGTCCTTCATCCTTATCCCATGCATTAAATGTCATAGAAAACGCCACCCATGGTTCGCACCCCTCCATAGGCCCCTTTACATTCTTGCTCATAGTTAGGTTAGTATCTTAGGTTAGAATTTAGGTTAATACCTAATCTAACTTCCATAACATAGATACTAACTTAGGACATTAACACATAGCCTAGGTCTAGGTTAGATTGACACTAATCTAACCCCTAGGTTAGGTTTAGTCTTAGGTTACTAATCATTTAATAATTCCAGTTAGGTCTACATTCTGTACACTCAGAAAAGACCTATATCATACCTTCTTGAACAGGGTTAGCTCCTGTTCTGCTGCAGAATCGTATGTAACCGAATTATTACCTGGTCCCACGATCGAGACCTTCTAGATATTCTTCGATATCGGGAACCAATCCATTTCACTTGATCAACCTGAGTCATACTCCTGACTAGCTTATTCAATGCTGTTAAACCTTGCAACCTGTTCAAGGTCTGTGATTTTAATTCATCATGAACAAACTTAAAGCATTACTTGGATCAATTCCACTGATCCAAGACTAGATCTTATAGATGGATAACTCTATAATTTATTCCGAGATCAGATTAAACTCAGATACAAAATGAAATAGATAAAAGAGTCTAATCACATTCTGACTCAGTCAAGATCTGCAATCTGCAAAGACAATACAGTATATATCAAGCATGATTTCTAAATCGAGGAACACATCCTTATACAAGAAATCACATATCAACACTTGTATGCTTAGGAGAAAGTAACAACAGTTCAGGGTGTTACATACCAAAAATTGAAAATGCCAAGCAGAGTTACCAACTTCATTCTTGCATGCATAGTTCTTGTGCTAAAACAATACAACACAAGTTTCCAACATAATCACATATACCATGGATTTAAAATCAAGAATGCAAGATTTACTAAACCCAGTAACCAATTAACTAGATAGAGCATGCAATGCACAAAACTCAACAAAGCAAAGTTGTTTTAATGAAAACATTTAGAGGAAAGCAAGATATGTTAACAGTTAGAGCCTACCACGCCTGATAGTGTCTCTATCAAATCGAAGAAAACCTCCAGCCGAGCTCACTACTTCTCCTCTTCTCCATGAAAGATCAAACAACTAGATACCTCTTCCACAATGCCTCTTATACATTCCACAAAATGAAAATAGATTCAAAACTTCAAAAATAGCCATGAAGTGCAGTTCAATCTGTTGGTTTGAAAAACTAGAGAGCATGCAGAGTAAAAATTGAGAAACATGCAAAGTGAAACAACCTAAGAAAAATTTTCTTTCATGCCTACCAAGATGGTTTAAGCATAAAAACTAAAAGTAATAAATTCCATTAATTCCAAATCTACCGCCTAATATTCCTTGCCACCACCTGCCAACTCTAGCGAATGCCAAGTCAAGAATAACATGCATTTCCATTTTAGTGACACTTCCACCTAAGCCTCCACCAAGTCATCTAACCCCTACCAAAACTGGTAGTCCGTATGCATTTACCAACCTTATCAATAACATAAATGCCTTAAGAACCATCACCCAAGTGCATGCAACCACTTAAGTCCCCATTCATATCCATTAGTTTATGATAGAGTAGATTGCTTAGGTTAGATCTTAGGTAGATTAAAATTTATACCTTAGGATATAACACTAGCAACTAACCCCCATCATAGACCTTAGCAAATAGGTTTAGATAATTTCCACATAGGAAAATTAATTCAAAACACAATAGTTTTATCCATTAGGTTAGATTACAATATCACCTTGTAGTATTAGGATCTAGGTTAATTTTAATACCTAGTAACCTTTCAAATTTCATTTACATCAAACTTAGGTTAGAATCAAAATTCTATCAAGTGACATAGCTTAGGTAGAAATATATATATATATATTTATCTAGCTTAGGATCCCATAGGTTAGTCCTATATAGAATCCTAGATCTCTCATATGTCGTGAACAAGCTGCATTTCCATTTTCATCAGCAATGACCTGCCATGGTTGATCTCCAAAGACCCAAGCAAAACAAACCACTGAATGGAAACATGTTCACAAAAAAAATCAAAGAACTTGTAACTACAAAGTTCAATCCAATATGTATCTTAATCCATGGAATGTGAATTTACCATTCATTCAACATTGCAGATTTAAAACATTCCTTGGATCACTGAAATTGATCCAAGGATGAGTCAGATAAATAGGTAAGTTTACAAATTTTTTAAACCAAATTACAGATCACCTACAAGGAGTGAAAAATAAATGGATTCAGGAAATCCATTCCAATTCATTCAAAGGATCTTAAGAGCAGAAAAGACTTATCGATATCAAGCATGATTTCTAATAATCAGAAGAACATATCCTTATAAGGAAAATCACATGTCAACACATGAAATGCTAAGGAGGAAAATAACAATTGTTAAGGGTGTTACATGCTTCCCTCCTAAAAGAATCATTGTCCTGATGATTATCTCTTTTAACAATTAACATCAAGGACAGTCAATTCATTCACTTCTCTTATCCTAAGTCAATTATTACAAAACCTTATAGTTCCAGAAATCAGCATTAAATAACTTTTTATTTAAATCAAATAAATATCTATCCAAAATTGGCTTATTTAATGTCATATAAAGATAAAATCATAAAAAAATTTATCAGTGAAAAGATTCAATTCTACTCAAATAGATATGGAAAAGAAATTTTCATATCTTCTAGAATTTCACAAGTTACACTCTCTTTGCTAAACTGGCCCCACTGGACCTTACATTGACTTATTTCTCAATTTCTTAAATGCAACTGGTAAGTTTCCAGCACTTGAATGGGTTTAACCATGATTATTCCTGGGTCTTGGACCTGTAAGGAATTCCAATTTAACACATGTGATAAATCTGAAACATATTTCTTAAGTAAAAAAAATGGAAAACATCATGCATTTGTGACAGAGAAGGTGGTAGTGCTAAATGATAAGCTACATGGTTGATTACTTTGACTATTTCAAAAGATCCCACATAACGATGTGATAACTTGGCAGCCTTGCCAAAAGTTATAGAACTCTTTTTTGGTTTAACCCAAAGAAAAACCTTCTCACCAAGTTCAAATTTCTTGTCAACCCTTTTTAAGTCAGTATAACTCTTTTGTCTATCTGGTACTTCTTTTAAGTGTTCACGAATCATTTTAACTTGTTGTTCCATTTCCATAAGGATTTCAAGTCCAATTACCTCTATATCCTCAATGTTATCCTAACTAATAGGGGTTCTACATTTCCTTTCATAAAGTGCCTTGAAAGGTGTCATCTTAAGCGAAGCATGTTATGCATTATTGTATGTGAATTCAACTAATGGAAGGTAATCCTCCCACTTATACTGTTGATCCATACAATACATCCGCAACATGTCTTCCAAAACCTAATTCACTCTTTCAGTTTGTCCATCTGTTTCTAAATGATACGCAAAACTAAAATTCAGTTTACTTCCAAGAGCTGCGTTAAGCGTTTGCCAAAACCTTGATGTCATTCTAGGGTCCCCTATTAGATATGATTAATTTAGGTACTCCATGTAATCTAAAAAAATTGTGTACAAATATTTTAGCCAAAATAGGATAATCTTCCTTTAGATTTCCATCAATAAAATGAGCTACTTTAGATAGTTTATCAACTACTACCAAGATAACATCATGTTTATTTCTTGACATAGGTAATCCTTGTACAAAATCCATGCTTATTACATGCCATTTGTACTGCGGTATGCTATGAGGATACAATAAACCGGTTGGGTGCATATGTTCTGCTTTTACACGTTGACATTCAAGACAATGAGTCACAAAATCCATAACATCCTTTTCATTCCTCTCCAGAAATATTATTATTTTATATCAATAAGTATTTTTGTAATGCTAGGGTGTCCAAAAAAAGTTGAATTGTGAAACTCAGCTAACAATTTCTTTCTCAAATCATTAAGCAAAGGTACATATACTCTATTTTCATATCGTAAGATCCCTTCATTATCAAAGTGAAAACCTTTATACCTTTCATCTTTTGGATCTACAGCAAGCACTATTTTTACTTGCTGGAAGTAAGAATTAGATTCCATAACACTTCTTACTTCATCCTTAAACTGAGTTCTTAGTGTTAAAAGAGCAGAAATGTGCTTCTTATGACTTAGAGCATTAGTCACTCTATTCTCTTTTCCTTTAATGTAACTTATGTCAAAATCATATTGAGACAGAAAATCTAGCAACCTTCGTTGTCTGGCATTCAAATTTGGCTGAGTGAAAATGTAATTTAGTCCAAGATGATCAGTTTTCAACTCAAATGGTTTACCCAAGCAGATAATGCCTCCAAACTTGAAGTGCATGAACTATGGCAGCAAGCTCTAAATCATGCGGAGTATAATTCAACTCATGTAACTTAATTTTTCTACTTTTATAAGCTATAACATGATCATTTTGTAACAAAATATCTCCAAAACCTTCCCCAGATGCATCCCTTAAAACAGTAAACTCTCCATTAGGATCAGGTATAACTAAAATAGGTGCTGAAGTCAATTGACTTCTCAAATTTTTAAAATAAGATTCACATTTATTATTCCAAACAAATTTCTTATCCTTTTTCTACAATGAAGTTATTGGTGTAGCCATCATAGAAAAATCCTTAACAAATTTTCTATAATAACCTGCAAGGCCCATGAAGCTTCTAACTTCATGTACATTCTTTGATGCAAGCCACTCGGTTATAGTTACAATTTTAGAAGGATCTATAGAAATCCCATCTTTACTTATAACATGACCCAAATAGTGAACTTCGGTGTCATAGAAAGAAAATTTGGACAACTTACCATATAACTGTCTCTTTCTCAGAATTTCCAAAACTATTTTTAAGTGTTCATGATGCTCCTCAACACTTTTAGAATATATGAGAATATCATCCAAGAATACAAGCACAAACTTGTCCAAGTATTCTTGAAAGATATTATTCATTAAGTTCATAAAAGCTACTAGTGCATTAGTTAATCCAAAGGTTAAAACCGTGAATTCATAATGCTCATACCTTGTCATAAAATCCATTTTATGAATGTCCTCATCCTTAATTCGTAATTGATGATATCTAGATCGAAGATCTATCTTATAGTATACTGATCCTCCACACATCTGATCAAATAGGTCATCAATACTAGGAAGTGGGTGTCTATTCTTGATTGTTTCTTTAATTTAACATCCTATAATCAATGCACAATCTAAGTGTTTTCATCTTTCTTTTTCACAAAGATCACTAGTGCTCCCTAATTTGAAACATTTGGTCTAATCAAACCCTTAGACAAAAGTTCTTGTAACTGAGCCTTAAGCTCTACTAATTATATGGTAGTCATTCGATAAGGTGCTTTAGAAATAGGTTCAGTAACTGGTTTGATTTCAATCGTAAAGTCAAACTCCCTTTTGGGTGGTAATCCTAGTAATTCTTCTGGAAACAAATCTCTGTAGTTCCGTAACAGCGGATAATGTTCCATGAAATTGTTGTTTTCTTCTACATATTCTTAAATTTTTACTGCATATAAGGTACAACCCTTATTTTTGGCCTTTTTAAGTTGCATAGCTGACAATTTCCTAATAGAAATTTCTCGTTTTACACCTTGACTCTCTGCTATTGTTTGCAGATCATCTAAACAACTAAATTTTTTTTCAAAACAATCTACCTTCGCTTTATGCTCTACTAACCAATTTACGCCTATGATTATATCATAAGATCCCAAAGGTGCTACATAGAGATCAACTTCAGTGGAAAAGCTACGTAAGTCAAGGACTACCCCAAAAACACACATACTAACTCTATGAACAAAATTATTACCATAATGTATAGTCCATGTGTAGATCAAGAATTTCCGCGCTTGTTACCTGTCCAGGTTAATGCACCAAACTAAACACAAAAACCCTAAAAACTCAAATGAAATTGATAAATGATAGATTGGATAAGATCCGAAGATGTAGATGGAGAGAATGCCAATGGAGATAAGACGGTGTGCACATGAACAATCCTGCCAAGTAGATCCAAGAAACCTGCGATGCAAAAATCCTTGGCAGAAAAAAGATGACGTTAGATGATATATGGGTGAATTTCCCGGAAAGCGGGTCCGGGAAGAAATGAGCTTCCTCAGAGGATGTCAGTTCATGTTTTCAATCAAGAGTAAAGACATGCATGATCAAATATGTAAGAAAATATTTAGGTTATTTTATTAAAAACAACAAACAGAATGTAAAAAACCGCAGCAAAAACTGAAAGAAAGTAGGAAACTGTAAAAATAAAACTGAAATTGTATTACCTGAATTCTACACCTTTCTACAGATTGGTCAGCATCGATCAGATAGCGATCGGTGTCAATTTTTTGGGTTGGCGTAATAAAAAACTAATTAGTGTCAATTGTTTGGGTCGGCATCGATCAGACAGTGATTGGCATCAATTGGACACACAGGTAGATAGAAGGCTAGAGAGTAAAAGAAGAAAGCAAGCTAAGAAAAATGGATTAAACATAAGACCAGATTACTGAAGATTGATTAAAAAGAAGAGATTGAAGACAAAAAAAGGGGATCCGAGGTAGAAATTGATGGCTTCTAACCCAAAAACTGAAGAAAGGCCCGATCTATGCCAATTTGGATAAACTGGTGTTGATTAAAGACTAATCAAATTTGACCAGACTGGATTGCTGTTGATCCAAAGGAAATTACAGAAACTAACAAAGAGGAATACCTGAAAAATGCTTGATTGATGATTGATGATGACCAAGGGAGATTTGGAGACCTGTAAGAGATGTAGACATGTAGACAGAGTAATAATACACCTTTTAGGGATTAAACTACAAAAAAATCACTCTATTTCTCTGATAGTCTCTTTAATCAATTAGATAAAAGTAATCTCTAGGCAACCAACTCTTCTGAATCTAACCAGAGAGGATCTTAGGTCATAAATTTATAGTCAGTGCCAACTGAGATAGAATCAGTGCCGCTCCGAAAAATTGACGTCGATCGAGAAATGGTTGGCACCAATTAGGGAACAGACTCCCAAAGTGGCGAAAAGGAATGAATTAGAAGGATAAGGATTTTATCCCTCCGACTCATATATGAGAAAAAATCCCACAACATGGTTTTTAGAGAGGAGAAAAAGGTGGGATGGATGGATAAAAATGATACGGGAGGTTGGAAATTGATATGGGGTAGATAAGTAGTTGAAATAAATGTAAAAAGTATAATAAAAAAGTTAATGTTTAATTATCCATGAGTGAAATATAACGGAGTGAAATAAACTTAGGATAGGTGTTTTAATTAGATAATTAATTAATACCCTAAGGTATTAGTGGTGATATAAAGGTGCCCTAGGCTACCCGAGAAGGTAAACAAACACAGGGGACACTAAATTGGGTAGCCAAATTTAAGTGTCTACATTTGCCCCTTTTTGTCGAGTACCTTATGATAAACAATGCCACGAGACAAAAACAAGTTGGAAGAAATGAAGAACAATGATGATGTGATCCCCCTCAAACTAGGGATGGGGTTACCCAAAAATTCCAACCAATCTCGAGTTTGAAAAAGGTAGATAAGAAAGAAGGATGCCCCAGCTAGATGTCTAGAGTAGATTTGATCATTGATGATGCATGTAAAAAAAAAAAAAAGGTAGCAACCTAAGGAACTCACATTGGTAGGGCAGACTAGACGGTCTTCATATGAGATGACGTAAGTGGCTACAGACTAGTGAGTTAAAGATGACTGCAACATAGCAACAACTAAAGAGTGACACATTGGTAGGGACAACTAGACGGCCTTTTGAATGACACGATGTTAGTGCCTACAGACCCACTATCTTTAGGTTGCGAAAAAACGTGAGTTACCCATGCACAGGGAAGAACTCAGAATGGGTGATAAAACTGAAAATATGCACTGGAAGGTGAAAATAAAGTCATAACAATGATCAAATAAACAAGCCAAGCATCAACGCTAAGAAGGATGAAACAATGACCTTGAGAGGAGAGCCATTGCGAAAATTGACATATGGCCACTACAATGGAATTGCTAATAGAATTGCTACTAGACTAGGCATAACAAGTGTGTTATGGGTGGCACATGCAAAATACAGGATAATAGATGAGGATGAAGCGCATCCTAGTGGGACCAGAGGATGAAATATATCAAAATATACCCGATCGGCACCAACGAGATACAATCGACGTCGACTACCTCTAATCGATTTCGACCACAAAAATTGGTGCCAATCAAAATAATTGGCACCGACCACTTTGAAAACCTATAAGTATAGAAAAGGTGAATGGTAACGATTCATTTGCACTACAATGATTGATTTAGAAAAACTCAAAATTTGAATTTGAGAAACATAGAAGCTTCTGAAAGCATTTAGAAGAGGAAGAGGACATGGTCAGGGGTAAGAGGGCCTTCCTTAGCCTCGTAGATTTAGTCTTTTTTCATGTTTTTTGTATTAGGAGGCAAGAGGGATTCTTTAGCACTCTGCATCATAGTCGGCACCGATTAGAAAGTGATTGGTGTCGATTGTAATACAATTGGCATCGACCGTCAAGTAAATAGTGTTGATTGAAATGAGTTGGTGCTGATTAAAAAAAAGAGACATTTGGAAGCTTTTGAGAAAAAAATTTATGAAATTTTAATGATGTTGATTTTGATAAATACAAAACTAATGACGATGTTTGATATGATGTAGGCATGAGAGGTCCTACACATGCAGGATGCTATTCTCAAGATACTAGAGACTATACTACTAGATGCGACAGATGTTGAGTGGTGTCATCTAGAGTTAGCCAGACTAGGGGGTTTCTGTTATTATAGCCAGGTAACTCAAGACGTGGAGCTCATGTGAGCATTGGCATAGTGGTGGGATAGCTAGATCTGCACATTTTGGTTTCAGACGGGTGAGATGACCATCACCCATGAGGACATCTATAAGATCCTCAGGTTACTGATTATAGGGGACCTGATAGAGATCACCCCACGGGAGCAACAGAGGAGGGCCCTAGTAAAATTATATAGGGGACATGGCAGATGATGTAGAGATAGTGTCTGGGGCTATATATATGCCATACAGATGGGATAGCAGGGAGATAGACCTGCCTATAATGATCCCAACAGATCCGCTCAGGGAGGCCCCACCTCCCACAAATGATGATTATGATGCAGGAGTGGATGAGGGCTACGAAGCATGGTACCACACGAAGCTACCATGACATCTCCTGGCATATACATAGGTAGGTGAGGAGGATCTAGCAGCAATGCTCAAGATACTTGAGGGACAACATGTTGCCCTGATACAGACACACGAGACTGCCCTCGAGGAGATTAGGACATTGACAGAGGAGAGGGACACCTTGATATAGGAGAGAGACACTGCTCATTAGGAGCGAGATATAGTGATTCAATAGAGAGATCGATATCACAGGCACATGGAGGAACTCAGGGAAAAATATGGTGATATAGGCACCACCTCAGAGTCAAGGGCATAGGGTTTGGTAGCAGGAGGACCACCACCATTAGCAGCACTATTGCGAGCACCTGGTATGGTGAGTCTTAAGTACTTATCATGCTCTCCTTTCCAAGGTGAGGTATTATGAGGATACCCTAACACAGCACACCCCTAGATGTGCCTCGGTATAGAGCAAGGAGGAGGACAGTGACAACTACTACCGGTGGTGCTTCGGAGGGGTGCAAGCACCAGGGGAGATCGAGGAGGTGGCAGGTCCACGAAAGTAGGCATCTCTAGCTCTATAGGAGATGGTCAGGAGAGACATCCTAGACTGGCAAAGAGAGGATGAGATAGTGTTTTCCACCTATCCAATTTTACTATATAGATGTGATACTTTGTAGAGATATACTGATGTAGAGGTATGATTTGTAGAGATATGATGATGTAGCCTCAATTTGAAGGCATTTTTTGGATACGATGTATATAGCTTGATTGGAAGCCATACCTTCTTTTGTACATACAGATATATGTATATATATTTATCATTTTGGTGTCATGTGATTGTACTCATGCATTTAATTTTGATAGATAGGGATGGATGTTATGGATAGATGTTATGAAATTTTGATGGATATAGATGTGATTTGATATAAATGTTATAGATGATAGATGAATAGATGTGACTTGATTGATTTGTCATGGATAAATGGTTGATTAAATAAACATGTTTAAGATGTGAATTCAATTAAATGATATAGATAGATGGATTCATATGTGTTTTTAATACATTCTTTGATGTTTTTTAGATGAAGTAGATAAGATGATCATAGATAGATGATAGATTTGATTGAGTAAATTAACATGTTAAATGTCAATTTAACTGGATGAACAACAAAAAAACATGGGAAATGGATTTTTGAAATGGGAAGTGATGTAATGATATTATCCCTTAGAAATAAAAAAGCACTACACCTAGATAGGAAAAAAATGATAAGCTAGGCCCCTAACCTACCATAAATAGAGACCTTAATGGTAAATTGAAATACGATGCAAACAAGACCATAAACGAAAATAAAATAAACCTGACACTAGTTAGTCGCAAACTAGATCTAGGAGGTAGATAAGGACGAGACATAAGTATACATCTCGTTAGAACACATGAAGGATTAAATACATGCCCATATGGGGAAAATAGGATCTCCATATGATCAAAAAGGCCTCATATCATAGCTCCATGATTTTTTTTTCTTTTGATAGAAAAGACAATTGATCGATACGGGAAGTTTGCTAGATATAGAAAGACTGATCGATATGGGAAGTCTTTCAGAGATGCTAAAAAGTGAAAAAACTGGCCAATAGAGGAAGTTTGTTACTGCAAAGGCTGAAAATGCCATAAAACAAATAGCCATCCTTTAAGGGAGCGGTCTGTATTTTGATTTTGATGGTAACCATCCTTCGAAGAATGGTCTATATTTTTTTATTTTATTTAATAAGGAATGGATAGATGTCCTTTGAGGGATCAGTCTATCTTTTGGGACTAGGATAACATCTCTTTTTTTTTTTTTGAGATTTGGAAGAAGTTGAGTTTAGACTAGATAGATCAGATAAAGGGGAATAAAATGTGTATAATCACGTACTCATGCCCCCAAGTGGATTTGATCAAGATGAATACCTAGGGCAGATGAAGTAGTGATTAAGGTATTCCTTATCATGAGAAGGAACAAATCCATAAGGAAAATGTCATGAGTAGAGCCGTGGTACTCATATTTAAGGTATAAAATAAATAACACAGAGAACCACATAGTTCCATATCACTATGAGATGCATGACTGGTTGCAGATGGATGAAAGATTTGTTATGCGACTATGATTTTGTAAGATAGATTTTAACAGTAGAAGGGCCTTAGATGTAAAGCATTAAGAGACTCCATTTCAGGTATACCATCCATGGAAGATAGGTGATAAGTCCCAGACCCATACTTATGAGTGATAACATATGGTCCCATCCAGTTAGGAGAAAACTTACCACGTTGACTCCATTCCAAAGTAGTGACATTTTAGTTTTCTTTAAGAACAAGATCACCAACTTGGAAGTCACGCTACTACAAATGGTTGTTATAAGCACACTTGACACACTCAAGATAGACTTGATGATGTTCAAGAGCATTAAGGTGACGTTCATCTAACAACTCAAGCTGTGCTAGATGGTTTTGATGATAGTACTCATTAGAGACAAACTCTTTGAGAGAGACGTGAAGAGAGGGAATCTATACTTGTAAAGGAAGGACAGCCTCAGACCCATAGATGAGAGAAAAAGGAGTAGCGCCAGTAAGGGTATGAATGCTAGTCCAATAAGCCCAGAGAGTAAAAGGGATGTGTAAGTGCCAATCCCTACCAGCTTGACTAGTTACCTTTGTGAGGATATTACCAAAGTTTTATTAGAAGCCTCAACTTGACTGTTAGATTGTGGATAGTATGGAGAAGAAAAGCTGAGTTTAATATTGAAGGTGTCGCAAATTTTCTGTAAATCTTTGTTTTTGAAAGACTTTCCATTATCTGTAATGAGTTTATGAGGAACACCAAAGTGACAAATGATGTGTTGATAGACAAAATCAACAATAGGTTTAGCTTTGGTCGATGAAAGAGGAATAGCCTCCACCCATTTAGTGAAGTATTTTGTAGTGAAAATGATAGAGTGATGTCATTTCAAAGAGCATGGATTGATGAAGCCAACGAGATCAAGACCCCATTGTGAAAAAGGCCACAAATCCGTTGCGGGTTGCAAGGCCTGACTAGGGATATGCATGAGATTAGCATGTTGTTAACACTTGACACATTTCTTGACATAGTCACAACAGTCTTGATTAAGAGAAGGCCAGTAATAGCCTAAATGTAGGATGCACTTAGCCATAGCCAAACCACCAAAGTGTCCACCATAGATACCATCGTGGACCTCCTGAATGGCTTTAGATGATTTAGGGGTTTTGAGGCACCAAAGAAAAATACCATCAAAGCCACATTTGTAAAGGATTCTGCCCATAATAGTATAGCGGTTTACAAATTGGATGAAAGATCTTCTGCCATTGAAAGTTAGATCTGTAGGAAGCACTAAATAGGATAGATAATAAAAAATGTGTTGATACCACTCATCTTGAGTGTCAGTTGTGACAGCGTTGATTGAAGTCAACTACCTAAGATGAGATGGTTGGTCTAAACACTGAACAACCACATAAATTTGTGAGTATTCAGTGAATGGAGGAATAAGTGAGGCTAAATAATCCATCGTATCCACAATTCGGTTTGTAGTGTGAGGAATAGCTTGGATAGTAAATTTATCAAAATATTGAATCTGAAAGAGATCGATATTGCGATATTTTTGAAGGATATAATTTTTGCATTGATATACTCTAGTGACTTGATTAACGATGAGCTCAGAGTCATCAAAGATGTTGGATATGGCAAGTGCTAAGATTAATGGCATTTTGAAGACCTAAAACGATGGCTTCATATTTGGCCATATTATTGGTACATTCAAAGTTAAGATTGTGTGCAACGGGTATAGGTGGCACCCCAAATAGGAATCATGAAAAAACCTACACCTTCCCCTTGCTGACACTTGGACCCATCAAAGAAGAGTTTTACTTGAAAAGGAGATAGACAGAAATTTATTTTTTGGATGTAATCGTCTGGGAATTGAGTGAGGGAGACTTGAGTGTCTAGAAGAGGAGTATCAGCTAATTGATCCGCAATGACCTGACCCTTGATAGATTTCTGTGAGATGAACTTGAGGTCAAACTATATCATGAGCATGAGCCAATGAGTGATACGATTATTGTAATAAGGTTTCACATGCATTGTGTTGAGTGGATTGACACTTGTAACAATATAAGTTTTATGATTAAGGAGGTAATGACGAAGTTTAGAAGTTATGAAGAAGAGAGCACAAAATAGTTTTTTAGCATATGGAATAGCATGCTTCATACTCATGAAGAGTTCGACTGATATAATAGACAACCTGTTCTTTACCATTAGTGTCCCGATGTGAGATCATGGCTCCCAGAGCATTGTCAGTCATAGAAATATAAAGATAGAATGGCTCCCCCTTGCATGGAGGTGTAAGAACATGTGGAGAAAAAATATAATCTTTGAGATCATCAAACACTTTTTGGAAATGCTCATCCCATTCAAAATGAAAATTTTTATAAAGGAGATGATGAAAAGGTTAACAATGGTCCAAAATCTATGCGAGATAAAATGACACACTAATTGAAGGCGTACTTGAAGACCATAGAGTTTCTTTACGTTGGAAGGGGGAGGCATCTCGAGGATAGCCTTTATTTTTGTGTGATCGACTTCAATTCCCCTAATAGAAATGATAAATCCTAAGATTTTACCAGTGAGAATGCCAAACACGCATTTAGATGGATTTAGGTGAAGACAAATGAATGAGTCTCTCAAGGAGAGGTGCAAAAATGAGAAGATGATCCTGGCAGCGTTTGGACTTACTGAGGAGGTCGTTGATGTAATCTTCTACAGTTTTGTGTAAGAGGTCATGGAAGATGTAGGTCATTGCATGTTGATAAGTTACTCCTACGTTCTTAAGACCAAAGGGCTTGACGCGATAATAAAAAATTCCCCCAAGGGGTTATGAAGGAAGTATTATACTGGTCCTCTAGTGTGCAATGATAATTTGATTATACTCAGAGAAACCATCCATCAGAGAGAGAATATCGTGACTTGTAGTTAAATCCACTGAGTTGATCGATATTAGGTAGAGGGAAATCGTCTTTCGGACAAGGGAAATTAAGATCCCGGAAGTCGGTGAAAATTTGAATTTTCCCAGTATCTTTGGTTATTAGTACTACATTTGAAACCCATTGTGGATAGTCAATGGGTTGGATGAAGTTGGTAGAAAGCAAGCGCTACAACTCTTCTTTGACAAGTAGAGCCACACGAGGATGCATCTTACGTAGTCTTTGTTTAACTGGTTTTTATATCTAGAAGAGTAATGATATTGTGTACCTTGATGTTAGGATCAAGGCCTGACATATCTTCATACGATGAAGCAAATGCTTGGCGATGGTGGGAAATAAAGGTGGTGAAGTCTCCTAACTCCTGTGGGTTAAGAGATTAGCTAACCTTAATGATGTGAGGGTCTTCAGAAGTTCCTATATTAAGGTTGAAAATGGCTTCATTGAGAAGCGTAGACATGTCATAAGGAATGGTTTTAGGAAGATAAAAATCCTCTACCCCCAGATAGGTAAGGATAGAATCATCATCTGCACAGTGGATAGTATTGATAGTGGGAGAGTCCTCTCCAACTATTTCAGGGAAGACTAATGGTATGGAAGTGGATTTTCCATTATTCTTATAGGTCAGTGGACCTAAGGAAATGGTATTGGCTGAAAAAAAAGTTAGTTGGGATGGAAATGGTGTCATCCACATCAAGTGATGCTTCCAACCTGACGGGAGAAGATGGTTCCTCAATGGAAAGAGGCTCATCGAGAATAGTGATGGTGGCTTTCTGAGAGAGGTTTGAACCTTAAAAAAAAAAATTGATGTGGTTTAAGAGTTGGAATAGATGTGAGGTCAGGCACACCCTATTCATATTTTCATAGGACAAATCCCTTCCATGTGCACATCGATATAGATAAGTTTGTGCGAACGTAGGGATTTTGTAGACAATCAAACCCTGCTGAATAGGGTTTGGCCCTAGGAGGAGAATCCGGATGATAGTGAGGTGTATCAAGACCACCGTAGATGAAGTTCATTCTTTTGATTGGGTAGACTAATGGTGACAATGCGGCCAAGATCTGGTTGATATTCAAGTTGTTTATCTAGTCTACCATACTCATTAGGTTTGAGATGGGCATCAAAAGAGAGAAGAGGAAGCTCTCCTAGCGAAAAATGCTACAACATTTCTTCCATATTTTGTAGATCTGGTAGTTTTGTTACAGGTATGGAAAAGGATGAAGCCTCGTTAGGAGAATCAACGTTATCTTTTGGAGGGAAAAACCCTGTGGTCATGTCACATTGTGCGGATAGAAAAGGGTCTTCTGGATGAGTATGGATTTTTCCCTCATACTGATATTTGATGCATAACATGGAGGGTTTATGGAACGCAGTGCATTGAAAGGATCCAAGAGTGTCTCAAGATCATATTGTAGTGGAATTCTCCTTCAACAATGTAAAAAAGCTCGTGAAGCAATTTCTTGCCTACCCGAATGGGCAGGACCACAATTCCTAAAGTAACCACCAGCTGATCGTTAAATGATCAAAGGGTGAAAGGTGGTGGTGAAACTACGTTCTTTGGTAACTTAAGTTTCTCAAATGTGTGGGAGGAAATGATGTTGAGTGCATCACCACTGTTTATCATAGTGCGTTTTAACGTAGTGTTGTTGATTTGAACTATGATAAAGAGAGGAGCCTCTAAATCCTCAGAAGAAAGGGGAGGAATTTCATAATCCTCGACGGAAATGGTGGTCAACAGTCTATTCAATCCAACAACCATCTCAAAAGGTTGGCACTCATCTTAATTCACCGTGATATGGTGCAGATTATCAATCAGAGCCTAGTGATGTTGGGGAGATGAATGAATGAGGTCAAAAAGAGATATTTTATCAGAACATGGGTGAGTTGTTTCATAACACTCTCCTCAATTGACATGGGAATCTGAGCCCGAGGTAAAACAAGAATAGATACGTGAGGTCTCAGGGCTGATGAGGAAGTAGGAACTCCTTTGAGGGAAGTAGAAATAATGACTCATGGTCTAGAGGCTGTAGAAGATGGTGGATTATCATACTATTGTGCTCTAGTGGTGATACGAATTATGTTGATTTGAGAAGGTGGAAGATCATCCAGAGTGATATCAATAGAATTAGAGGCCTAAGTAGACTATTCAGGCTCAGATGTAGTTGGGATGACAGGAGACACTTGTTCCTCCTCTTCCCACAGAAGATCACTTTCTTCTAAGAGGTTGTTAACGATAGATTGAAGGGCTTTACATCCCTTGGTGTCATGACATAGAGTGCAAAGGTAAGCACAAATCAAATCATAGTTGAAACATAAAGGTTTTAATCCTTCGGGATTATAGGTTTTTATTGGAGGAAGAGATATAGATGAAGATTAGATATTTGGTGAAGGATTTCAGTATAGAATCTAGTAGACGAAGATGTGGACAGAGGTGAAGAAGGAACCTCTTTAATCTTAACAGACTGCCAAGGTAAAAGAACCAGCATATCTGGTTTGACAGTCTTTTTAGGGATTTTTTTACTTTTCTAGACATTGGGAAAAGCAACCTTAGGTCCTTGAGATGGAAGAAAGTGAGGAAAGATTGATTTTAATGGAGGAGGAACTCCTAAGATATATTTTGAAGATAATGAATACGTGACAAGTTTTTTAGTCTTTGGAGATGAAGAAGGCTACTTGGCCGAAACAGACGATGATTTAAATAAGAATAATTTAGATGGGGGAGGAGCTCCCAAAATAGATTTGATAGGAGGCACAAAGGGTGCCTTGGATTTTGGTGACGAAGATGATGGTTCTGATAAAATAGGTAACGCCTTTCTAGTAGGTAAATCCACTTTACGAGGCACTGGTGAAGATGGTGTTATAGAAAAAAATGCCTTTTCAATGGATAAATCCAATCTTTTATGAGGCACAGAGAGGAATTTTTGAGGGAAATCACCAAGAGTTTTGATGGTCTGAAATATTGGTTTTCCCTTTTCTAGAATAGTGACAACTTCGACTGCATAAGGTGATTGTAACCGTTTCAAAGGAAGTAAAGGAGATGATAGTGATAATGTAACCCTAGGCTTAAACTCTAATTGCTTATGTTTGAGTCCAGGAGTTGGAAGCATAGGTGTCAATGCTACATCTTTAGATGTTTCCTTAATAGGAAATGGAGCACTGATGGTGGAAGAGGTAGGTAATGAAGAAGTAGCTTCTTATGAGGAAGGTACTTTAGATGCAACAATAGTGGGTGTAATTACTGTAGGAAAAGTGACAGGAAGGGTTAAGATCTAAGACACATCTGAAGGCATAGAAGTTGGTACAACTATGGGTACATTAACCAAAGGCATGGTCACGAAAAAAATGGGAGTGACAGAAATAGAAGTATCCATAATGGGAATTTGAAGGGATGTAAATGACTCAAGCACCGAAAGAATATTTGATGATGAGACAGATGAAGATGACATTGTCTCAGGTATAGGTGGAAGATCAGATGGTGAGGCAGAGGGAGATGACTCTATTTCTAATAAAGGAAGACTCAAAGATGGACCATCTGAGGATGGTGGAATATTAGAATTTTAAGGAGAGGAAGGAAGTTTCGATTCAGTCGACATGTTTGTAGATGGCTCGAAATTAGAAGAAGAACCATTAGTAGAAATGAAGCTGATAGTATCAATGTTTGGTTTTTGAGAACTTGAAGTGTCATTGTTCAGGGAATGATTTGGAAAATGCTATTTAAAAACATCAAGTGCTTGATTTGGGGGAGCATTTGGGTTATCCAGAATGAGCTCACCTTTATCAATAAATTTTTGGATGAGATTTTTAAAGGTTTGACATCGTTCAATGTCATGGCCTTTGCTTCTATGATAACGAAAAAATACATTTTCACGATACCAAAATGGTCATTTTTGGCTCTCATCAAAATTTCTAATAGGGGGAAGTTCAATCATGTGAACTTCCAACATTTTTTCTAAGATAGAAGCATATGATTCCCCCAACAAAGTAAAAGAACGAGATGACAAAGGTCCTTTTCAACAAGATGAGGATTCTCTCTGAGGTGTTTGATTAGAAGTGTTATCAGCTCGTGATGTTTTTAATATGATAGGGTTGGTGGACCCCTGATTCTTGTCTTTGTTGTAAGTGGAAGGGTTTGATTTTGTAAACCGAGAAAAATTTGGTTTAGACTTAGAATGAAGTTTTAACTTCCCTTGTTCAACAACATGAGACTCAAGTTTGTGTGCCATCATAAAGGATTATTCAAATGTATGAAAGGTTTGAATCCTTAATGTGGAAGAAATATGATTAGCACAAGATCGAGTAAACAACTCGATTTACTAAGATTGAGGGAGGGAGAAAGACAATTGATTTATTATCCCTCTCCAATGAGTAACAAAGTCTACAATAGACTCATCATCGAATTGACAAATGTTATAAAGATCTGTAATCAAGATCTTATGTGTGATGTTTATTAAGAAGTTTTCAACAAACATTTGCACTAATTGAGAGAAAGAAAATAGAGAGTGTTGGGGTATATTATTGTACCAGTCTAAAGTGGGCCCTACTAAAGACATAAAAAAGGTACAGAGCATAAGCTCCTGATCCTGGACTATAAGGTAGCAAGCATGCTTGAATGCTCGCAGGTGTTGTTGAGGATCCTCCCGACTATGAAATTTTGAGAACTTAGGAAGTTCCCATTGGGGAGGATAAGGCTTAAAAGCCACTGATGGATGAATTGGT
The DNA here is from genome assembly GCA_019776745.2 of Taxus chinensis. Taxonomy (NCBI): domain Eukaryota; kingdom Viridiplantae; phylum Streptophyta; class Pinopsida; order Cupressales; family Taxaceae; genus Taxus; species Taxus chinensis. The sequence goes on along the minus strand of CM034150.1, from coordinate 822,091,999 downwards.
TCATTACATACTTCTTCAAAAGAGTATGAAGGGCAAGCCCCTTTGGTGGAGGCTTCTAGGTCTACAATTTTCTTGAAAAGAAGTTGGATGACATCAGATTGAGGAGGGGGCATGCTGGCATTTCCCGTATTAGAAGCGAATGGTATGTTTTTCTAAGATGTTAATGGGGGATTCATCTGGTGATTAACAGGATGATATGAGGAATAACCAGGCGTTCTGGGTGATGCCTTGAGAGGTATTTGTTGTGAAGGAGCCTGAGCATAAGTAGGCTGTAAGATGACAAGTGGTTGAGAGAAAGGTGGTTGAATGAAAGATGGAGCCTATGATTGGTGGGTTCCTACACTTGCCAACTGAATCAAAATGGATTAAGGAATGTGGGTGTTGATTTGATTTGATATGGTGGGGAACAAACTCTAAATGAGACTTTTGACTACCAGAATTGTTATTAGGGGTTTCGATGCCAAAGGATGGGTAAAGGTCACTATCACTGGAGAATTAGAAGAAATACCAAATGGAGGACAAGAAGGAGGAACCGGCTGACTCATAGGAGGGGGTTGGTTCATAGAGAGATACTGACCATGAGACGCAATAGACAAAATAGAAGAATTAACAGCAATTTTTGGGAGCTTGGACATACTCATCATAGCTAAAGAAGAGGGCCTCTCAAAATTAGGCTATGGGGTAGCCGAGGTAGCCGCGAAACTAGGGATAGGAAGGGTCATTTGAGAACCAGTCGACATGGTCGGTGGAAGAAAAAAAGGAGGCATAGATGTGCCACCTTCTTTCATGTTTCGAGGTGAGAAAAAGCATGTTAACTACTCTATTAAATCCTAGGATGGCTCATGATAATAACCAAAACTTATTGGATCGGTGGTGCCTGACCAAATATGCCAGTAGATTTATGCACTAAGTAGTCCATAAGGGCTACCGGGTTATGTTTGAGGAATTCCTAAAATTTAGGATCTTCACGATGAACGTACTCTATATCAGAAGCAGATGACACATCTGAAGGACTGGGGGAATTTGGTCATGATGGGATCACTTTAGGATGATAGAAAGGATTATATGACCAAGATGGGGAACCAAATAACAATGGTCCTGAAGAAGACCCGAGGGGTACCAAAACATCCACATTAGCGGTGGTCTCAAATGAAGAAGAGGCCAGTTGAGCCATTTTTCTAGATTGTGATTGGGTGATGACCGTCATAAACAAGAAAAAACACAGAAAGAGATTAACCTAACTAATGTACAGATAATTCAAGCAGCGTAGGTGATTATCTCTTTTAAATTTTGATTCCTTTTAAGAAAGAAAATGTTTGGGAAGGATTTTTAGAATGGGGACTAATCAATTGGAAAAACTAAGGATGGTTTGGGGAATGTTTTGGTGAGGAGTCCCGAAGGCACTTCAGTAAAAGATTGGTACGTGGCTTGATATAGGGGCCTACCCCCACACTTCACACACTGCTGCGATAAGGGAGTCAGGTGCTTTGCCAATATATACAAGAACTTCCGTGAATTTATAGCGCGCCCGAGTACCACATAGGATCTTCCTCTTGGATGTCACTTATAAGTAGGCGAGGCTAGGGAAGGATTTTTTGTTTAAATGATTTATACCTAGAGATTTTGGCTTTGTGTGCAAAGGTGAAAAATAAACATCAAATAGTGTCACTACCAATTTTGATCAATTTTCCAACCTATTTAGAAAACTAGATGAAGAACATATAGTAGAAATGAAAAAGAAAATGTTCTTTTTAAGCACTGAAACCAAAGTGTTTGATTTCAATAAAGATAAGTCAAACAAGTTCTTTCCCAATGTGATTAATTCATTTTAAGTACCAAAACCAAAGTGTTTGAGTGTGATAAAAAAAAAAAAACAAGTTATTTTTAAGTTCTTAAAAAGAAGAAAATACCGCAAAAGAGAAATACCTGTAGATTTAGCTCTCCAAGGTGTGTGGACTTCAAAAAGCACATTGTTGAGCTCTTCCCCTTAAACAATCTCATGAACAATAAAACCACTCCGCAACATAGGGTTAAGCAAAACATGCAAACAAATCCAACAAAATACTAGTGGAAAGGAAATTTCTATTTTAGGAAACTAGAAATGATAAAAGGGAATGCTTAAGAGCAACTGATGAAAAATCAGTGAAGAAAAAGAACAAAATCTCAAAAATGGAAAATAAATGAACTTATCAATAAGGGACTTTGGTGGGTCCCGTCGGGTGTGCTAGAATGTAGATAAAGAATTTTTGCACTTGTTACCTGTCTAAGTTAATGCACCAAACTAAACACAAAAAACCTGAAAAACTCAAATGAAATCGATACCTGATAGATTGGATAAGATCCAAAGATGTAGATGGAGAGAATGCTAATGGAGAAAAGACAGGAACACATGAACAATCCTGCCAAGTAGATCCAAGAAACCTGTAATGCACAAATTCTTGGCAGAAAAAGATGAAGTTAGATGATATATGGGTGAACTACCCAGAAAGTGGGCCTAGGAAGCAATGAGCTTCCTCGGCAGATGTCAGTTCACATTTTCAATCAAGAGTAAAGACATACATGATAAAATATGTAAGAAAATATTTATTTTTTCTAATTAAAAACAACAGACATAATGTAAAGACTTCAGCAAAAACTAAAAGAAAGTAGGAAACTGTAAAAATAAAACTAAAATTATATTACCTGAATTCTTCACCTTTCTGCAGACTGGTCGGTGTTGATCAGATAGTAATCGACATCAATTTTTTGGGTTAGCATTGATTAGAAACTAATCGATGTCAATTTTTTGGGTCGGCGTCGATCAAACAGTGATCGGTGTCAATTGAACACATAGGCAGAAAAAATTCCAGAGAGTAAAAGAAGAAAGCAAGCTAAGCAAAACGGATTAAACGTAAGACCAGATTACTAAACATTGACTAGAAAGCAGAGATTAAAGATAGAAAAAGGGGATCCAAGGTATAAATTGATGGATTCTAACCCAAAAACTGAAGAAAGGCCCGATCCATGCCGATTTGGATAAACCGGTGTTGATTAAAGACTAATCAGATTCGACCGGACTAGATTGGTGTTGATCAAAAGGAAATTACATAAACTAACAAAAAGGAATGCCTAAAAAATGCTTGATTGATGATTGATGATGACCAAGGGAGATGTGGAGACCCGTAAGAGCTGTAGACACACAGACAGAGTAACAGTACACCTCTTAGGGATTAAACTGCACAAAAATCACTCACTTTCTCTTATAATCTCTTTAATCGCTCAGACAAAAGTAATCTCTAGGCAACCAGATCTTCTGAATCTAATTAGAGAGGATCTCAAGTAATAAATTTATAGTCGGCACTGACCAAGATAAAATTAGCACCACTCAGAAAAATTGGCGCCACTCAGAAAAATTGGCGTTGATCAAGAAACAGTTGGCACCGGTTAGGGAATAGACTCCCAAAGTGGTGAAAAGGAATGAATTGGAAGTATAAGGATTTTATCCCTCCGACTAAAATAGGGGAAAAATTCCACTGCATGATTTTAGGAGAGGAGAAATAGGTGGGATGGATAGATAAAAATGATACGAGAGGTTGGAAATTGATATGGGGTAGATAAGTAGTTGAAATAAATGTAAAAAGTATAATTAAATAGTTAATATTTAATTATCCATGAGTGAAATATAAGGGAGTGAAATAAACTTAGGATAGTTGTTTTAATTAGATAATTAATTAATACCCTAAGGGATTAGTGGTGATATAAAGGAGCCCCGGGTTACCAAAGAAGGTAAAGGAACATAGGGGACACTAAATTGGGTAACCAAATATAAGTGTCTACACCATGATTTATCCAATTTTCTATCTTTTATTTTAAGTTTTGAAGAAAGTTTATGAGAAATAAAACATTCAGTAGCTCTCGTATCAAAAATAATAGTAACAAGTATTTAGAATAACTTACCAGGAACTTCTATAGGTGTAACATGCTTTTCAGCTTGCTTGTCAGCTACTACAACATGTATCTTGTGCTGCTGATTACGATAATCCTTCTTCAAAGAAAATTGATTCACGTAATGATATTTTCCACAATTATAACATCCTCCTACCAGTCCCTTCTTAGACTCAGAATTATTTCCAGCCTTAAAGTTATCATTTTGACCTCCACAGGACTTCCGTCTGTTATTATTCTTGGAAAAATTATTCCGTGTATTTCTAGCAGACTTATTCATTGTTGTTTTCTTATTATTATTAGCTAAAAACTTACTTTTATTACCAAAATTTTTCCATGATCGTTTCTTAGGTACAAGAGAAGCTAAAGAAGAGTTTGGACCTTTCTTCCTTACTTCTTCCTTATGAGCAGAACTAGCCTTTAATTTCTGTTCTTGCCTTATGGATTTTTCAGCAACCCCTTCCATAGTGGTTGGGCTGTGAACATTAACCTCTCCCTCAATAATGGGATTCAATCTCATAATGAATTTTTGTATCCTGAACTTCTCATCAGTTTTATACTGAGGTACATACTTGAGGAGTTTCATAAACCATTCCCAATATTCAGTTACAGTTAACTTCTTTTGAGCTAAGTTCTTAAATTCAGTCATTTTTTGATCATAATAAAGTTTTGGCAACCAACATTTCCTAAATTAACTTTTAAATTGATCCCAAGTGACGTTAGTTTTATCAATATTTAACTTATCCTTACGGCTGTCCCTCCATGAATATGCTTCATGGAAAAGCTAATATACTCCACAAATAGCTTTGGTTTCCTCTGATAATTTCCTTATTGTAAATTACTTCTCCATTTCACTGAACCAATTCTCAACACCATCTCCTAATGTGGTGCCATCAAACTTTGGTGGAATTATCCTTTTTATATCATTGGTGAGTTCAACTATCAACCTTGCCTTTTTATTTTCTAGCTAGACAGGCACATTTACATTGTTATTATCAACACCCAAATTGGGGTTTTCCTCAGGAGGTTGCCAATTGTTATTACCAACTTATTATTCCTCCTTATTACCTATCACTTGTTGTTCAAGTACAGCCAAATGATCTCTTGTGTCCAATAGGGTAGCAAGGATCTCATCAATTTTTTGGGTTGTTACTGCTCCTTCATTAGGTGGAACATTATTCACAACATTTCCTCTTGTCCTAACCATTTTCTATTACAATAAAATTCAAGTTTTTATCGGATTATGGACATAATAGGTCCAAGAGTTACAACCTTCAACTCTGATATAAAGATGTAACATTCCCATTTTAAGATTTTATAACCAAGGGAATTTTTTTATGAGTAATGTTCTATGTTCTAAATATGTAATTTAGAACACACATTCCATAATAACCATTCTTATAATAGATAACCATATGTAGTTTTAATGACTCGATGAGCTACCGATCTATTCATTTCATGACTCGGTAACTATTGATCTATTCATGTTTTTACATTAATTATTGAATACTTTTTTATATACTACATATATTTGGTTCTCTTACCCTATTTTGGGTATTGATTGATCTATCTAAGGAACCTAATTAAATATTTATTACTAATATTCATCTGCATCATGACCCTTAGACTAGCCGACATAGGACAACGCAATCAGTAGCTTGCGATACTTTGGCCAAAGAGTTTTAACATACTATTTGTATTACTTATTCCTTGACGGCATACTCATCAATCCAGAATATGTCCTTCATCCCCACTCTATTGTTATCTATAATGTCCTTACTGACTTTTGTCAGTCCACTTGCCCAAGGTTTAACCCTAGTTCAGGTTAACAACATAGGTTATGATAGGAAGAGACTCACAAAGACTTAGGGTATATTGGTATACTAGGTCAACCTAGATCAACCCTGTGTGCCAAGGTACCCTGAGTCCTAGAGGGCTACTTCATATCCTAACTATGTTACTTTCCATTCCTAGAGGAAAAATAAGTTCAATTCCAAAGGTGTGTAGATCTTGACGATCAATGCGGAAGGGTGTTGCCACATGTCAACTGCATCACTATATCCTCGAGAATATCCTAATCTTCTCGAAGGTATAGCCGTGCATTAGGCATGTGCTAGCATCCTATATAACATACTCATAAATATGTACATACTCCTAGGATATTATTAATATTTAATTAAATTGGAGAATTAAAGTCAAATTTCAATAACCTTGCCCAAACCCTAATCCAACTCTCCCTAAGTTCTTTTCCAAATAAGGTTCCATTAATCCTTGAAGAACTTCCTTAACTTAAGATTGTTCTCGATGTTTGTTATTTTTTTCTTAACAAGCAGTTACCCAAAAATATAGAACAACAATCTCATAAGTTCCATTTAATGTGACTTAACCATTCAAGGAAGTATAACAACCACCTAGGTTATGACTTAATAGACTGTATTAAATGAAGTCTAACGATTATAAATCTTTTTTCTCTTTTTGTTTACATTTTCATGAGGGAGGAAGAGTCTTCCTCTTCATGGTTAAGTTCTAGGGTTTAATACACCCTTTATGTCCTTTACAAATTCTATAGTTTTCATTGTATGTTCATTACACATCATCTACTATATTGAATTGTTTATATAAGAACATTAGATTCTGCAACTTATCTAGTTGCATCTTAATCAGGAAAATTACTCTAATTCCCTTTATCCTATTTATTCAAGAATCCTCATTTAATCATATAAATAATATGAATAATATCAACAAGATAAGATTCCATTTCTCTTACAAAAGTACAAGATGATTTACATAACCAATGGAAGTAAATTCTTATCTTTCAATTTCATTTTCAAAACTTATACATTTACAAGCTTATGCATTTTAAGCATACTGCATACAATAGCCTTCCTTCAAAAAGAATAAAACTTTTCTTTTTCAATATAACTCAAGAATGAATTAGAATACTTCACAAGAATCAGACTTAAATCAGCCAATGCATCATATAAGATTTTTCCTTCATTTATCACTTACGAAGTCCATCTGCAAAAATTGCTAACATGGGTCACTTCAATGAACTGTTCATGATAAGCACTAAGAATTAAAATGAAGTGAATTCCACTAATTGTTCTAATAAAAACAACCCTGCTTTAATGAAGAATTAGTATTTCATATACTAAGCATAAGTAATAACAAAATAAGAGCATCAATGAATCAGAATTCACTTCTAAAAGAAGAACATAATATAATCTATAATATTTTTCTTACAAATTAAAGTATAATTGATCCTATCAATTATCTTTACCAAACAATGGAACATAACATCTCATTATTTCCAATTCTACTAGAATATAATACAACACTTATATTTACTATAAGATACAAGAGGTTCTTACAACATATTATCACTAGGATATTTCATCTAACTTCCTAGTAAAGAAGAAGATAAACCATTTCCATTATGCTAAAGTACATAAAATCTGCAAAGTAGAAACAAGTGCATATCATGACTTAAAATGTTTCCTTTAAAGGACATCTACTTTACAATTCAACATTTTAAGGTATTCATCAGAACAGATTCACATAAAAGAAATCCAAGAAGGAATGATGGATCAACAGTCAAACAACAAGTTTGCATTTCCTTTTCAACGACCCAGTCATCATTCTCCTTATATTTCATTTCAGTCAAATGATAAATATGAGAAGGTTAATCAAGTAATGAATAAATCTTTCCTAAAAGAATTATTAACAGAAGATTCCAAACAAATGAACTTATTTCAACTGTATTAGAAAAGAAGCTTAACAGAAATGATCCTAACCAGTAATCATTTCCTTCAACTTAATTAACAAAATACCTTCTTCAATATATATACAGTTTAAGTTCATATAAGATTTCCCAAAAGGAGAACAAAAACACCTTAAAGTAAGAAGGAATCTAATGAGACTTTTCTTTAAAAAAAGCTTCCCGTTGTAAGTAGGAGATCCATTTCAAATAGGAATATTAAAAAAATGAAGGTCATACACAGTCCATAGACACAAAGGAATCATAACTAATTCTTTTATGGGTTCTACTTTCCTTCAGTGGACCTAACAAGAAGAGAAATCTGAGTAAGTACTAACACTCAGAATTAGCCAAGAGATCAATCAAAACATTATTATTTACCATACTTTTCAGTGTATTACTTCAAGAGTAAAAAAGAGAGAATGAATTCCCAATAAGAATGGTAAACTACAAAGATGATTCCAGTCAAAATCTTGCAGATTTTACCAAACAACTCATAAGACCATGTTTCCAATTTTCTCCATGCACATGCATCTGTTTCTTTTTAAGAGTTTAGAGTTTTAAAATAATTCACTTTAGTAATAAACTCAATTTAAATGATAGGATCTAACAACATATTTAAAAAAATACTTTCTACCAAAGATTCGAAAGTACAAATCTGAGCTCTATAATGAGCATAATTCTCAGCAAGATCAAAATCCTTCAACTGATTTTAAACAAGTTTGGGCAACTTATGTTCCCTTTTGGTTTATATCTTTTAACAAATAAAACCAAAAAGAATCCCAACTAAACCGAAGCATTATATATGATTATTGCAAGAGTATTTAGGAATAAAGTTGAGACATACAAGAACTATAGGGCTTAGAATAACCTCCAGATCCTTGCAGTCACCTAAGACCAAGTGCTTTAACAAATTCCAGAACATATACTATAACAGAAAGAAAGGTACAACCATTCATTCATATCATGAAAGGAAATATAACTCATATGAACGGACTATATATTAAACTTATTGATATTCATATCTATTTACAATAGATAACCTCAATATATTCATTGATTCTTTACAGAGTGTCACAGAGTGCAGACCGCAGTCATGCACATCACTGAACGTATGTAGCTAAGCAAACAGAAAAGAAAAATAACAACCTCATGCTTAGTACAATCCTTTCCTGAACCCGAATATCCACTCACAGAATTTTTTAAGAGCCTCTTTCACTCTCAAACCCGTTATCCCCTATGTATATCCAAATGATAGATCCTTCTTTTTTGTGTATATCTCTCTTTTTCTATGTATATCTTTTCCCATTATAGGCACTTGTATTTATCACTTTCCCGAGCTACCAACTCGCCTTGCCGCGTCCTTAGATCTATCACCAAGTGTCGAATGTTGGCCTCCATACAAGCATTTTCCTTCAAGACCTGAGCTCTCCATTCCATCTCATGATGATCTTCTAGAAGATTCCATCTGGGGCATGATCTTTCTTGGGCAAACCTGTTGCCATGCTAGCATCTTATCCGTACTTAACCGAATCACGCTTTTCATGTGTTCTACATTGGGCACTCAAATTGGCTAAGTCTCAAACCTCCTTTCGTGTTTCGTGCACGCTATTTTCTTCATTAATCCTTTCTCTTGTGTGCTTGTTCCTTGCACACCATCCAGTAAATAGGGATCAAGTGCGGGCCCATGCACCTTTATACTTTGTCAATATTCCAGGGCCCCAACATCACCCCACACTATGCCTGTTCTCCGTCCTCATAAACATTTTACTTGACCAAGAGACAAGATTGTCTTATGGGACCAAGATGTAGACTTATACTTTACAGAAATGAATAAAGAATGAAAGAATAGGGTAAATAATGAAGAATGAGGGGGACCATCAATTCAAAAGGCTGGGAAAGTCCTTTTGTATATTTTCCTCTAGCTTGTTCCACACTTCGACCTTGTCCTTCAACTTTTGGCATAGGTCACCCACCAGGGTGCTCACTTCATCAAAGCTTAGGCCAATTCCCTGGGCACCCAAAGTGTCCAGAATCTACTCCAATTCCTTACCCAGGTCTACAAGTTTATCCATTCTTCTGGTAATTTTGAGGTATAGTTCCTTCAGTCCAGGGTCTTAATTGAGATCCTTAAAGCCTCAATTTCCTTTGATTTCTTTTCTACCTAGGCCAGATCCTTGTCCCTCTCTATCATGTTCCCTTTGTTATTTTCTTATAACTCCTTTAGCTTTTCTTCAAGCGTGGCGACCAAGGTGCTCACCACCTTATCTCTATCCGCGCATGTGTCATATGTGGCTTCTGTAGACTGGGCAGCGACCTTAATCTCTATAAGTAGTTGGTTGGACTTGGAAATAGTTGCTACTACCTTCAATTGGTCTTCCTCTTTCAACCAAGTGGCCATTTCTTCTACAAATTCCAATGCCAAGGGTCACATCTCTATAGTGAGGATGCATGTTAGGTCTTCTAAGCATTCCAAAGTTGATGCATACCTCTAAGGGATTGGTGTAAGGTCCGGGTGCTTTAATATGATAGCATTCTTGATTGACTCCACCTTCTTGTAGACCTCCTCCACCATTACCTTTTCTTCCTTTAACTCGTGTCGTAACTGCATGCTTATTAATTCCTCTTGTTTTAAACTATTGGCCTTCTCCGCTAGTTCTTCCTCCTTCTCCATATTCACCTCCAATGCTCTGATTTTTTCATTTCACGTGAACAACCTAGTCTCGGTCTAGACTACGTGACTTTGTTAAGAGCATTGCATACTTACTTATCTGAAATCCCTTGAGCATTTACTAAGGGTTTGTCTCCCTTAGATTCTGGCAACGAGATGAGAACCTTTTGGTAGACTTCAGAGTCTGGCTCGTCAATGTGTGACTCAATCTCCCAAGAGAGCATATTCTTTGTCCTAGGGTATGCACCATCCTTTTCAAAAGACTCCATGGCTAGGACCCTTTCCATGGGTATGCTGCTTTGGAACCGTGTGCATAACACCTTATTCATTTCATCCACATATCCCATTATCTATCTCTATTATGTATCAATAGTTCTCCTACACAAGCGCATGCTTTTAGGGAAGTTAAATGTCATAGTCGGGGCCTCCTAGGTTTTCATGTTCCTTTCCAATGCTCTCCCCCCTTCCCTTCCTTAAGCACTATGTCTGCGTTGTGCTCTAACTCTTTTTCTATAAGGACTTCAAGCATATTTTTCACTTCTCTCTTTGCTAACTCAGTAAATCTAATCTTTTATAAGACTTATGGCTCCCTTCCCCTTGGAATCCTTCTCGTCTGCCTATGGGTATTCGGTGCCTTCCTCATCTTGTGTGCCCTTGCACCACACAAATACAAAAAATTTCTTCTCCTCTCTACTTTCTTCCTTCGAGTCATAGATACTAAACACATGTGGCTCTTTGTCCCTTCTAAGGCTCTTCTTCCTCATCGTCCACCTCCTTCACCCTCATCATCTCCTTCTCCCAAGTACTTCTCCAAGCTATCAGTAGCCTCTGAGTCAGCATCTTCATCCACCCTCTACTTTTTCTTGAGAGGTGGCTTCTAATCAGGAGATTCGGCATTCTCTTCTTCCTTCAGAAATTCTTCCATGGTGGTGGGTTACTCAGGTGCCTCTACTTATGGTGTATTCTCCTTTACTGGAGACCTCTTTTTTCGTATGTAGGTATTTGTCTTGGCACTTGTGGATGTCATGCTCACTGTTTGAGTGGTTGGCACACTTGGTGCTCCTTCCTCTCCTCTACCTCTCTTCTTAGACGTTGGCTTCTTCTTTCCCAAGGGGTCTTCAGGTATGGAGACTTTGTTCTCCAAATGCATTCCATTTTCAAACTTTGGCCTTATACATATGTACATGCATGTCGTGGATACTTTAGTAATGGGAAGCATCATCAACCTAGTAATTTATATCTCGTGAGACGCATACTTCTCTACGTACGCACGCTTACCACCGGGGTAATTCAGCCTCTTCCTCATCTCCTTATGTTCCCAGTCCAACCTTCCTAGTTTTATCCTTAGCTTCTTTCATTCTTTAAATATGATTTAATCCCGCTTGGAAGTATTAGGCAATGAATGTGAAAGGAATATTACACCAAGGGCTCCATGATTCATCAATAAGCTTGAATCTACCCAAGCAGTAGTACTGGTACACCTGCGAACTCAGCTTCTCCCTCAGTGGCTACTGAGGAGTTATTTAAGGATCCTCCACTCTTCCTCGAATGCATTCCTCAAGCATGTATACCACTTTTCCACCCGCGCTTTGTGGGGAGCTGTCATTTTATCACAAGCATACTTCTCTAACCTATTCGCAGATGGAGGGTCTTCAGCTAGGTACTCCCCACATGAACTTATCTGAGGCATCTGACACTCCAATTTCTCCAAATAATATGGTGACCAAGAAATTACCAAACAGGATCTTATCCCCTTCCGTCGCACACTTAACAATCTTCTCTGCAATGTATGCAAATAAGTTGTATATATTCCCCTCTTCAATCTTCATACAGACATGTAGCCAAGGTTTGTTGACCTATGTCCATCTTTCTTGGCCATTCAAGCTTAGTTACTAGGTGTGCGTCCTTCTCCATAATGGGGTCCTTGATGTCTGAAATATCATAGTACTATGAACCTTTCTTGTATGCATACTCAGTGATGGTCTCTTGAATAGCCTCTTTGTCATCAAGGTAATCTTCTAGGCTATCTCCCTCACATATGAGGCATGTAAATTGTGAAATCAACTGGGGAGTCATGCGCATCTTCTACCCAATAAATTAAAAATAGTCATTGTGCACCTGAGACATCAAAAATTGGTACAAACAATCTGGCTTCCCAAAATAAGGCAACTCATAGAGTCGTAACAGCCCTACCTTTGCCAATTTAACCTTAACGTCATCATCATATATGGGAAAACCTTCAGGTGTTTGCTTGTTGGTGGGACCGTACCAATTCCAATGCCATTTCTTTCTCTATGTTGTTTGTGCGGTGATTATAGTCAGTAATAGGTATGCTTCTCAAGTGGGATTTCCATTCCTTTCCCAACATCACCCAATCTGGGTATTACATCTATGCATATCATTCTTCATTTGTGTCTACTTTGGGTTCTGGTTGTTTAGCCGTAGCTTTTCCCTTTCCTTTCTTGGGTGCCATGGTAGAGGTATTTTTTATCACTTCTACCCTCTCTTTGTTACTCTGTCTTTCTCATCCAACCTTCAATCTCATATCCTTGATATAACTGCTCTAAACTTGTGCCCTAGTTTTTCAAACCCTAACTTGGATAAACTCTTCATAAGACAACACCTTTTCCACTCCTTCCACGCCTGTGTAAATCCTTTTAGTTCGTAATCTCAAACTAGATCTTTGCTTTTTAATCACACAGATCTTCCACTCGATCGAATCTGAAAACCCTAGTTTATAACACTTGCTTATATCTCCAACTCTTCATTTTTGCAAAGTAAAAATGAGAGTTCCCCGACCCTTTATTTATAGTTTTTTCCTTTTTATGATCATTAAATTCTACTTTACCTACCCCCGTTCTTTGTTCATTTAATGTGAATTTTTCAAACAAAGTATGTCTTCAGCGCCTTCACTCACACGCCCTTCCTATGTGAAAACTTCTCCAACCTTCTGGCACACAACCCAACCAACCTGACAGGAGACTCTTACACACACTTAACCTACACCAAAGGAACTTCTTTTGTCTAGATTCTTTCTTTCACCTACCTCATGTTACTTTAACTGCACTTCCTTTTCCTTTGTACAGTGGGATCCACTAGTAGCTTTATCTTGGCACCAATTATTCTATCTTTTATCTTCATGTACCTCTTTCAACCAAGCTACACAACAAGGCTCTTCAACACAACTTCCTTGGTACTTTAATCATGCACTTCTTCAATTTTCCCCACCCCACACTTAAACAATGCACAGTCCTCTATGCACTCACAAGTTCTCCAAAAATAGTAATAAGGCTACCGGTGCCCAAGGCACAAAACCAAACCAACAACACGAAAGGGAAACACAAGAAAGGGAAAATGTAAAAAAGGAAACTTCTAAACTAACTGGAAAAATTACCTTATTTACAAACACCAAGAAGACTTATTTATAGTAGGGCTTCAGTCTACAACCATTGAAGTGTTTGAGAAACTTTGTCCCGTCTAGTTCTTATAACTGGAACACGCGCCCAAATCAAGGATGTATGAGATTGTGTAGGGACCCAACCAATGGATTTTCAATTTCCGAGGGTGGCATAGAAACTTAGAATCATATAGTAACATCATCTACCCAACCTCAAACTTCTTGTTTCTAATGTGGCGATCATGCCAAGCCTTTTTATTTTCCTTTTCTATTGTTTTTCTCCATCGGGCAAGTGATAGTCTCTCATCCAGTTTCATTAGTTCATAAATTATTTCTTCTAGCACTTGTTCATCGGAAAATCCTCCTGCGCGCCCTATTCATAGAGAGGGTAACATAAATTCAACTGGAAAAAATAGCTTCCACACCAAACACAAATTGAAAAGGTGTGGCTATATTTATTTTTTTATATGTAGTCCTATAAGCCCATAACACTATTGATACTTTATCATCCCAATCTTGTCTTCCAACATCATAAATTTCGGTCAAGGTATGACTCGGTATTTTGTTGAATGCTTCCGCAGTTCCATTTGCTTGTAGGTGATAGGGTGTAGTCATGTGATGAGCCACCATGAACTCTGATAACAAGATCCTCACGGTGTCATTTAGAAAATGTGTAACCCTATCACTAGTCAAACTCAATGGACACCCCATACCTCATGATAATGTTCTCCCATAAGAACCCTTACTACTATTTTTGCCGTGTAATCTTTAGTTGGGGCTGCCTCCACCAACCTTGTGAGATAATCTGTGCAAGTGATGATGTAATGTGACCCAGTCATACGTGCTGCTGGTGTAATAGGTCCCACACAAAATCTATTGCCCATTTTTGAAAAGGCTTAATGCTAGGGATATTGTGTAAAGGAATTTCATTTCTCCTTCCTAGTTTTCCAATGCACTGATAGTGGTCACATGATTTACAATAATCTCTACAATACCTATACAAGGTTTCCCACCATAATCATGCCATTAATATCTTGCGCACGGTGGCGTCACCTGCGTAATTCCCACCCGCACTTCCTCTATGTGCTTCCTCCATGATGGCCAGGTGCTCATGCTCTAACACACACTTGCATAAAACTTCATCACGTCCAAATTTGTATAAGTCTCCATTAATCAAAAATGTAGGGCGTATGGTGCATATGGCTAACTACTTCTTTTCCAATTCCTTCATTCCATCCAGTGCCACACCTTCTTTTAAAAATACTGCAATCTCCTCTAAATCTGAGGGTGTGTGCTCACAACCTAAATAGTTTGGTGTCTGGCATTGCTTCCTTAATACTTTGTGCATCCTCTCCTGAATCAATTCTTGAAATATGATCAGGTTCATAATTTATTTTTATGGGCTTCACTACAACAATGAATTCAAACTCTTAAAACAATAACACCCATCGACATATGCACCCTTAAAGAAAGAGCTTGTTTACTAAATACTTTAATGCCATATGGTCGGTGCAGAATACAAAGGGTGTTGCCAACAGATACTGTCTAAACTTGAAGAGTGCGTAGATCATCGAAAATGCCTCAGCGCTCGGTAGTGGTATAATTTTTCTCTATTGGTGTTAACTTCATGCTCGTAAAATAGAGAGGATGATCAATAATCCCCTCGCCTGGTTGTGTAAGCATTTCCCCAATGGCGGTTCCTGAGGCATCTACATGGACATTGAAGGGCTTGTCCCAAGAGAGAAAACGTAAAATAGGTGCGGTAATAGGCCTATCTTTTAATGTATCAAATGCCCTCTGTTGTGCCTTTCCCCAATGGAAGGCACTTTTGTGTCGAAGCAGCTCCTCTAAAGGCACGGTGATCTTGGCATATCCCTTAATGAATTTATTTTAATAGCCCATGTGTCCAAGGAATCCACGTACTATGCTCTGGCTAGTAGGTTCCCTTAACCCCACAATAACTGTAACCTTAGTTGGATCTACCAGAAAGCCCTCCTTACATATGATATGCCCCAATAAAGTCCCAAAGGGAGTAGCACACACACATTTCTTAATTTTTAGGGATATCCTCAACTTCCTACACCTTTCAAACCTTAATCTCAAGTTATCAAAATGGTCCTTAACCAAAACAAATATTTTCCAATCATCCAAATAGACCTGAAGAAATTTATGGATGAAGTTTTGGAATGCTTGCAGCACTATGTGTGAAAAAACAACAAGCGCACATTCTTCAAACCAATGGGCATGATCGTATATGAAAAACTTCCCCACTCAGTGGTGAAAGTTGTCTTTTTCTGGTCCTCCTTTGTAATCCAAACTTGGTGGTGTCCTGAAAATCCATCTGTAAAGGAGTAGATTTCATGCCCAGTGACTCCTTCCAAAATATCTTCAGTGAAGGGGGTTAGAAATGGATCAATGACAAAAACTTACATTCAATTCCCTTTAGTGCACACAAATCCTAATCCGCCCATCCTTCTTGATGCTGAATACCATCAGAATTATCCACTCTGATTCTTTCACTTCCTCAATGATCCCAAAAGATATCATCTTGTCTATCTCCTCCTTAACCTTCACACACAAATTTTGATTCATCAGATAGGGCCTTTTTCTAACTAGGTGCACGTATCGTCCTTTAGTTTTATCTTCATATCCCCCAAGGAATGGTGAATGCCTTTAAGCTCATGGTACCCACGTGGGAATAAATCGTCAAATTCACACAGCAGATCAATGATCTTTGATACTTTCTTCTCTATTCAGTAATCCCCAATAATAACTTCCTTAGGTTCTATTGTATATATCTTCCCCCTCAAGTAGATATGGGAATAACAGGAATTCACGCCTTGGCACAAGTAAAGGGCACACGACATAAGGTGTCGACATGAAGAAATTCACGCCTTGGCACAGGTAAAGGGCACACGACATAAGGTGTCGACATGAATAAATTTGTGCCTTGGCATAGGTAAAGGGCACACGACATAAGGTGTCGACATGAAGAAATCTGTGCCTTGGCACAGGTAAAGGGTGCACAACATAAGGTGTTGACATGAAGAAATTCATGCCTTTGCGCAGGTAAAGGGTGCATGACATAAGGTATCGACATGAAGAAATTTGCGCCTTGGCACATGTAAAGGGCGCACGACATAAGGTGTCGACATGAAGAAATTCATGCCTTCATGCAGGTAAGAGTATGTCAACATAAGGATGGATGCACCGGGGTGCATCTTTAGGAGGTGCAACATTTTGAGCGCTAACAGGAAGCAGACCCTGACCCAAATATTCAAATGGCCATAACTTTTCACAGGGAGCACGGATTCACGCAAGGTTGGAATTTTCGGAAATATTACGAGGTCCTCTATCCAACTATGACTAGATATATTTAATTAGGAGAGAAAAAATTCTTTAAAATGCAAAATATAGTTCGCCAGTTTTGGGGTTTTGTAGGGTTCTCACCTACCACCATAATGAGATAAATTAAATGTAACCTAGAGGTGGTTGGGGTAGATTTGGATTTCCGCTCTCTTTCCTCTCTCATTCTTCCTATAAATTGTAAGGAGGGGCTTCTTTCTAAAGGTTGGACATTCTGGTTTTTCCCATCCCTTCTTCTCTTTGGTAGGTGAATTTGTGGAGTTCAAACCTCCCATCTAAAACTGTAATGCAACTTTGCCTCTTGGCATTTTGTAGTGTATTGTATCAATATTTGGAGAAAATAATGCATGTATGTGGATGATTCTCAACCCTCTATTTTCATTTGCTTCCTCTTGATCTTTCACTGCAAATCTGGTTATCTGTGCATGATATTGCATTACATTTTAATGGTTTTTGTATATTGGCAAGACAGGTGTTCTTCATTCCTTGGTGCATCACCTTTGTTAGTTTAGGTTTATTTTTTATGCATCTTCTTACCCTATCTCCTTGGAAAGTTAGATTAGGTTTTTGAGTAAACCCTCTGCATTTTTTATGTGTGCATCTGAACAGAGGAATAGGAACCAACCTTCATCTGGAGAGCTTTCCCGATTCACAAGGTCCCACACTTGGGAAAAGCTCCATGTTATGCAATCGCACTGAGAGTCTCAACCCATCGAGTTGCAGACACTCAGGGGTGCTGTGATTTTCCATCAACAGGTTCTTCTTCTAAACTAATGTTAACTTTCTTCATCTTTAAAGGCTCATGGTAGGCATGCGTGCGAGCATTTGTATTGTCCACTACCTCCTGCATTCCTATAGAAAGGCTAACATATAATATTTTCAATTCCTCCCCATCAATCATATATACTAACTTTCCTTTCTCTTTTTCCAAACACGCGTGCTCAAGATGTAACTCTTCTACTTCCTCAATTTCTTTGAAGCACACCTCCAATCCTGGTTCACCTAATAATCCTAATAGCCTATCTTCCATTCTAGCACTATACCCCATGGTAAGGTGCTTGATAACCTGCAAGGCCTTATTAATCGATGGTTTGGTACTCCGATACTCAAAGGTTTGAATAAGGTCAGCCGCGATCTCTTGCCAATTCCTTATCTAGTGGCATGTCTCTGAATGAATGTACCATGTGTGCACACAACCCTGCAGTGTAGAATAAAGCTTTTGCACCTAGAGGGATGGGGGAAAATCTTTTGTGCCTTCTCTCCAGACCCATTCACACTCCTTGATATGGAAAGACACAGGATCCTTCCCATGGTACTCCGTAATGATGGTGGGTACATTAATTCTATAAAATCTTACAGAGAAAAATTCTTACATCACGCCACTCTAAAAGGCTCTCTTGATGTGTGGCCCACCAATGAGCTACTGTGCCAAGAAATACATAACTTAACATCTTCCTTCATTATTTCTCATTCTTCCACTGAGCTTATACCTCTTGTATAAATATCTCTGAGAAGGCTCCTCTTGAATAATTGGGTAGTTATTTTCCTCTAAGGCACCTAAAAGTGCATGCATTTGTTACCTTGGTTACTGACCCTCTCAACCGTTGTCCCATTAATTCATAAGTTCCATGCGCCTAATTGTATCAAGCCAGACTGGTGGTATCACTTACTGACTGAGCTTATTCAAACTAGATAACTTCGTCAGTAGGGTGTACCATCTCAGGGTCTCTAATTGAGTGCACATAAATTTTGTCCAAAACTACTTCTCCCAACGGTTCAATATATGGTGTTGACTTCCCATCAACCAGGGGTATAATCACCTGTTCCTCTTTGTTCTCAAAGCTGATGTACCCTCTATTAAACCTAAGGTCCACATTATTCTTGTAACACCAAGGGTGCCTAATTAATGCTGGGAAATTGTCTACCTCGGCGAGCACTAAGACTTCGAAGTCGCCAATAAACTTGGCTCCCTAAATAGTAATAGATGCATCCTTCAAGACATCGATGGGCATTGCCTTAGTCTTGTTTGCCATATATAGCACATTCGAAGATGGATATAATGCAGGTCTTCCCATTTGATGCCATGCATCTAAGGTCAGCACATTAACCTCTGTACCAGTGTCAATGAGTATATTGTTGAGGAGCCATCCATCTACAAATGCATTCAATGTAATATCCTTGTCACAGTCGAGGCTGTGAGGAGGAAGGTTCGCATGGAAGACCTGTCTCTCATGCTCTTCTTTGATGTGTGGTACCTTCTCTCTCAACCAGGATCCTAGTAAAGGAATGATGTTCTCCTGCCTTAGCATCTTAGACACCTCCTTGACCTCATCCAGATTATCCTTTTACACCTTGATTCTCCCTCCTTATTCCTCCTTTCTAGATTGCTCCTTTATACATTAGATCTCCCCTTGTAAGATTTGAATAACATCCATGTTGTCCTAATATATCTCCTTCTGATGTGCAAGTTTTGGATACTTTCCATGAACGACCTCCACCCTCATAACCAGGGTCTTCTGTCTTGGTACCTCCATCACGCGCGTGGCTTCTACCCTTGTTACCAAGACAGGCTCCAAACCTTCATTCTGTGTTACTCGAGGCATCCACTGTATGTCTAATTTCTTGATACTGACCATCGCAGCACCCTTGTTCTTCCGATGCTATTGATTCATATGCTCAAATAACTCTGGGCACTCCTCATACTTATGCTTCTTTCCACACCATGAGCACTGTAATAGGTCTGGGCACTTATGCTTATAATGTTCTATAGATCCACAGTTAAAACATGTTCTATGCAGGAACTCACTCCTTCCTCCGCAGTTACCTTGACCTTGGAATCCTCTTCCATGTGCACCCCCATCTGCGTGCTCCTCATAACAGTGATCATCATTTTTAGAACCACTGGCAATGTTGGTTTGGCGCACCCCATGATCAATGGCCTCATGGATCTAATCAATGAGCCTATAGTCCTTTGTATCATGAGTTGTGGACGTGTAAATTTTGCAATAACAAGATACATTCTTCCTAATCATGTGTTGCAGCAAGGGACATCTACTTTCATCATGGTTCCCATGAAAGATCTCACAATCTACCATCACAGCACATATCATCCTCCGGGGGTAATTATCATTAATGTGCCCCTCTATTTCACAATCTATGTACCACAAACCACTGCGAGTCTCATGGACTGAGTTCGCAAACAATTTTTCCAATTGTTTGGCCATAATAGCAATATGAGCATCTAATAATGGGCTAATGCCAATATCAATACTACCAACAGCCTCGGCATGCAAGGTAGCTTCTAATTCTTCACGCAGATCTGTAAAAGTTTTATGAGATAAGTCCCTTCTAAAAGGGGTGATCAATCCTCCAACAAACCACTGTGCATGCTGAGAAGGATGGATATCATATGATAACTTAGACAACAGAATTTTAAAGCGTGCATCATACTCCCACACTCTCTCTATCATTCCCTACTAAATCTCCTTCAAAGCACTGATGCTTTTTTGCTCGAACTCAGGAATGTGGAATTCTATCAGAAATGCATTCTTTAAAGTAGTGTAGTCCACTACCGTTTGATGAGGGTCATACTTTCTATACTAGATATGCATGCACCCTTGAAACGTGGTTACAAATTGACTAGCCTTTCATTATGGGGTTGTGATACCCTTTGTGCGCCATATTAGTTCACACTTATGAACATGTTCCGTAGCATCTTTAATGCCTCTGTAATCTAGAAAATGCAGAGGCATTTCAAACGATACTTGAGGTGGTGGCTGGGGTCCTTGTCCTGAACCAGAGCCTTGGTTCCATCTAGTGTTTCTTCCATCACCTAATCCACTAGGTCCATTGGGTCCTATACCTCTAGAGCCACTAGATCCACCAGAACCAGTGGGTCTAATAGGGCCTGTAGGATCTGTCTCAAGTGTAGACACCAAATTTGTGTCTTACGACACCCTGTGCCCCGCATCTCATTTCGCAACCTAACCTCACCACCTAAACCTTACACAATTATTTATTTATTACTTTATAATTAATAAATCCACATCTCCAAACCTGCCACCTCATTTCGCCACCTCATCATGACCTAGCCCTAACCCTAAACTAACCTAATTAAAACCTATAACTTGGTCTACATCCACACCCATGACTAATTACTCCTCACCCACACCAAAACCAACCTAATAATGACTTGACCAAGCCCACAACTAATCCCTTGGGAGAAAAGGAGGGAAGGTTGGCTATTTTACTAAAAATAGCCCTCTTTGACTTAACCGACATCGGTTCCTACTCAACTGCCATCGGTTACGTAACCACCATCGGTTCCTTGTAAATGACCTTCCCCAACCAAAAACAAGCGATCAGAATTCATTTGAAAGATCCAAAATTCACTTGGCAAGACAGAGACAAGTGAAGGAAAGAGAATAGTTTGTAGAGAAGGACATCAAGCCCAAGATTGTAACTGAGTAACCAGAGCATAGCGACACTCATCCAAGCATTAGGAGAAAAGATAAGCTCACTTTTGATTGTCGGATCATCTCACCATCACATTCCTTGGAGCTATACCTTCATCAAGAACTAGTAAGTAGTGTCTTGTACGTTTTTAAATACCATTTCTTGAACTTCTAATTCATAGTAATTATAAGCTCACTCCTAGATCTACTACCTGATAGCACCCTACATATAACTTTCATTCCTCTACCCTTGCATTGCCCCAAGAAAAGCTCCCACACTCTCTGAGTCTTCTCCATCACCCTATTGCCTACCCCTGATCATTTACTAACCTTATAAACACCATAACCGCATTACAGCTAGCCTTCATTAAAAGCCCCTAAATCACTACCCCTACCGATATCAGTTATTAGCAACCAGTACCGGTGTTATAACTGCATTCGGTTATACAGTGACTGGCATCGGTCATTGTGACTCAAACCAAAACTAGCCTTTCCTCTATTGCTTTTTAACGAGGTAACTAAATCATAATTTCAAAATAACTTCTTTGTTATCATTTGTGTTAATTCGTATTGAAAAGGTAAATGACCACCTTTGAAAGGAAGTCTAATATTTCCTAGGCCCAAGGTAATTCCCTCATTTATTGTCTAACTATAATCTAGTGGTCTTGCATTCTTATTCACAAGTAGTCCTTCCCAGACAAAAAGGAGTTATTCGCAATCAAGTTGATCTCTCTCTACGGTACGCGCACACCCTCTCAACACTTAACAGGTATTCCTCCTAGCCCTAACCCTTATCTATTTCTCAAGAGAATGAAAAGATAGAAGCAACTCTATTCTAAGAACAGAAACATTCTACGCGAAACATTTTGGCACACCCGGTGGGACCCTTTCTCGGGTTTCTTTCATTCTTGCTTGCTTTCATATAAGGAGCATACTTGCTATTTTCTTCTTCTAAATATTCACAAGATCTTTTGTTATTTTGGTAAGAGAATTTGTGTTTCTTCCTCATCTTTCCTTTAGTGAAAGTCATCTCCTTTGTTTCATCGAATATCATTTTCGATTTGGGTTTAAAACACATGTGCATCACATGTCTTGCTTGTTGTTTTTAATTCTAGTGAACGTAGATTAAGTAACAGGTCATACACGTGGGGGTGATATCCACAGTATTGACAAGAAATTAATCTTACTTTCCATTGCACAACACATAACCAAATCACATCATAATCAACACAACAGCTCAAAACATCCCCCCTTTTTTCCACGGTATTTCCTCTGCCCCGATTAAGATAACCTTATAAGCCAAAACAAACTTGACATTTCCCTCAGGGTCCTTTTGTTTAAGATTGACATCATCTTACGTCTAAGGCATAAGCCCATAATAATTAAAACTAATCCTAAGGTTAGTCTCTTGATTTTCCTTGTGCATCTTGCTTATTTTTTAGTTCTGTTTCTCTGTCGTACACTGTTTCAGTGATCACTTCAGAACATTTTGGTGTGTATACTAAGCATTGTTAACCCCAAATCAGCAACTTCTTACATCTTCCTCTTTACTTTCACAGTGACCGATACTGGTCCTATTCTACCAACATCAGTTAACTGGACCGACGACCAGCTACAGTCTGACTGACATCGGTTATCCAGACTGATATCAGTTATTATCTTTCCACAGTTCCCAACAAACCATGAACCTACCAATTCCAACATTTTTTTTACTGTTTTCTGTTTCTGATTGATTGAATCTCTATTGTGTACTCTTTTCCATGGTTATTATCACTCGGAAACAAGTCGCAGCCATGGTTTCACAATGCATGTTCCGTGCCTTTGCCTGAATCACCCTCTTCACATCCTATGGGGAATCCTACAGACACTAGTGATGTTCCCAAGATCCCTGTAGGAGATAAGGACTTTGCCAAATTTTTTGATGCTAATCCTTGTGCCATACAGTAATATTTTTCTCATACCCCTAACCGTACACCCAACGTTCAGCTTCCTCGTTGGTATTCCCATTAGTATAGCTGCTCACTTAGATCCTTCCCCCACCTAATAACTCCGCCCTTACAATCATCATCCTTAGCCCCCATCTCCTAACTTAGAGGCTTCGAGGGTTCATACTGCACCGATTGGATTTCCCTTTAGTTAATCTAGGGCCCCACATATCACTACCGTCCACTGCCCTTTTCATAACTTGCTCTCTACCCACCTATCCACACGAGATTTCCTTCTGAAGCTCCGCCCACCTTTTCATTTCCACAAACTTATCCGGTGACATCAACATCTTATATAGGACCACCCCTTATTCGGTCACCCTCAACACATTCTGTCATCAATACCTTATCAATATTTAAACCCTACCTTTGTCTAGTAGAGGCTTTTATTCTCCTCCGTTTTACAACAATGGCACCATCATCTAACCCAACCAATGATCTAATCAAACAGATGATGGACAAGATGCAAGATCTCGAGGCTTCTATTTCAGGAAGCCGTAACACCCCTGACATACAAGAAAGTTTGTCGAGGAGCCTATTCATCCTTCTGCCCCCCTTCATTCATATCCTCCTCAATGGGAATTACCAAAATTCACCTCGCTTTAATAGTAATGAGGACACTCAACAACACTTGCCATCGTTTTTATACAAGTCTACTACCTGATTGCCCACAATGATGCCCTTACTACTCCTATAGCTTCCCCCATGTCCTTATCAGGACCCACCCCTTGGAGTGGTACAGTGCTTTAAAACCCAGCACTCAATCTTCTCCTTTAACCAATTAGCCCCAATCTTTCTTGGATCATTGCTCCATCTATATTGCCAAGAAAGTATCCATCACCGACCTCTATGCCTTCTGACAATTTGAAGACGAATCTATCACATATTTTGTTGGACGATGGTGGGGCCCTCATCAAACGAACTCACTTATTCCTTACCTCAGGCCAAACTCATAAAACTCTTTACATGGGCCTGCACTAAGCACATTTTCTCTCACCTTCCAAATTCAAACTTTCCGCACCTTTGATGAGGCCTTCACTATGGCTCGAAAAACTAGAAATTTGAGCCTTAGAGGAGGAGAAATTAAGGTTACACAACAAAAACCCACCCCCCCCAATCCTTTCCGAACCCAAGACTCCACCAACAAACTCAACACCACAAATTCTCACGCATCGACTGCTTCGAAATAAAAAGGAGTTGTACACACGGTGATGGTAAAATCCCAAGCATCGTCTAGTATCCCCGCGAAAAAACCACCTATAAGTATAAAGTCGAGCCCATAAATTACACTCCCTTGGGAGAAACTTATGTTGTGATCTTGGAAAAAATTGCTCAAAGCAGGAGCTATCACCTTGCCCTCTTGTTAAATCCTCATTCCGGGTTTGATTCCACCCGTGCTATACCTTCTTGGTAAAAAGAAAATGACTTCTGTAACTTCCACCACATGAAAGGGACACAGTCACAAAAACCTGCAAGATTTTGAAAAACATAGTGCAGGAAATGGTTGATGCAGGGGATATAACCCTCGATAATCCTAATGCCCCCTGCTAACCCAAAATTTGAAAATCTTCAACAAAACCATTCCCAAACAACTCATCTAGTAGTAACGTAAACCAAGATATCTCAGCCGAGGAGAGTGCTCATGAAATCCATGCACTTGTCTTCGACTCCCAACCAAAAGCTTCTATTGAGGAAATTCTGAATCAAAAGCCTCATCACTAACACAAGAAGCCCGCACCTGCTTCACCACCATCAAGACAAGAACAATAATCCTTGCCATTCCTTTACCCCATAAAGGGAATTAACCACCCCAGAGTTCTCTTCTCATGAATGAGTCTTCTTACACACCAAATACCTTCAAGATTATGAGCGGATGTTATCTAACTTATTCTATTTCGCAAACATTTCCTTCCGTCACTCTTGCTATGTAAAAGAAGAAGGCTCGCCACTGTCTCTGTCATCCTTAGAAGAGAAACCTCTCAAACCGACATCACCAAATTCTTTAATCATGACGGATCCCCTCAAACATGCCCTCCTACCTATTAGTTCTTCATCGCCTAAATCTTTTCCAGCGATCGGTTAATCTCTTAACGCCCATTGATATAGTGCCTCATTTACCACCCCCTATATCATGCCCACAGTGGACTGGAATCATAACCCACCTCTCTTCCCATACAAAATTTCTTCTTCACACATGAAGATTGTCATCCCTTAGAAGATAGGCGAGTCCTATGGGAGTGTTTGAGTACACCATGCTCTACTCAAATGGTGATGACCGATCCAGACACCTCTACCATATACTCGAGGTGTTTACAAAAGCTCAAAATTCCTATGTCCTCATCTTCACCCCTCTCATCTCTACCAAATACCTCATCCACCTCTATTAACCTAACCAAACCTTCCCCTATGCTTGGGACTTCACCAATACCTAGCCTAACACACCCACCTCAATGGTTAGATTTATCCAAAAATAAATCCGTCCATCCACCTAGGAGACAAACCCAATCCCCTCAAGTCCAATTTATGCCTCTGTCACAACTAAAACCCTCGTTGTCACACCTACCTTCTATATTGGGACCTCACCCCTCCACCTTGCCTCAATACATCATACCTCCTACGTTTTATTTAAAATGACCTACACCTTCTGCACCCATACAAAGATCCATGGGTGTATCAACACCGTCACCCCAAGTAGCCTGTCCACCTATCAACCCTAAACAAATTCCATCATCAAAGGATTTGTTTTTTATCACTCCTCTTTCTCCGTGGTTGTTTCCTGCCACCACGTCATCTGTGGCCTCCTCATCTAACCAACTAAACATGAATTTTGCACTGAAGAAGCCACGTTTAGTTAAATCCAATTATCAAAACCCCTTGTCTAAACCACCACCCGTATGAACCAACCATACCCAACCATTACCAAAACCCACCCAATCAATAGACTCATCTTCCTCTGACTTTGACCCGATCAAAGGATCTTACGCCAAGATCCTTGATATGTTGGCGGAGAATGTGACCATTTACCTACCCCCACTTAGACCCTATGATCCATCTAAACCTCGACCTATAGGTTATGATGAGTCTAAAATCTGTGCTTACCACCGCACACCAGGACATGATGTAGAGGGATGCAAAGCTTTGAAAACCATCCTTCGTCAGTCACCTCTATCGGATAGAAAGGTTAAGAAAGACAACTTACGAAGGGAGAAACCTTTAGCTTCAATCCCCTCTCCTATACCACCTGTCCCCACCTCACTAAGATCTATCATTATTGCAACCCCACCTCTCGAAGACAATGACTTATCACTACCATCTTCCTCCTTTCATGTTCACGAGATCAACATGATTAGTATTGCTACTCGAGGGCAGAAAAACAATGGGAAAGCTAAAGAAAGCACTCCTACAGCCTCTCTTTCTTTGTCCACCATCCCGATCACACCACCACCTAAAGTGGTTATTCGTGGACCTGCCTACCCCGTCTCTAATGGAGTTGCCCACCATACCATGATCAAACAACTTCACCAATCACCTGTAAAAATGACACTGTATGATCTCATTCAAACCTCTGAATCTCATCGACAAGCTCTCATTGAGATCCTCCAAGGGATAAAGGTCCTACCTAACGAAACCTTTCCCGTTGCCTCTATCTTAACACCCAACAACGTTGCTTCTCTCACTAAACAATCTACCAAGTTTCTATCCCTGTACAGCAAGCCGCTGCTGTAATTTTTTCTGAAGACGAAATTATCGACTTTGGTGCAGAAGATCTTGACCCCGCTCTTTTCATCTCGGCTTACGTCTGGGACATCCGAGTACGTCATGTTATGATTAATGGGGGTGCTAGACTAAACATCATCTCTTCCAAAGACTTCCGACAAATGAATATCCCTTCTAGCTGTATGTGTGCCAACCCCACCATGTTGCGTTCATTCAATGATGTTATTACTTCTACTTTAGGCACCGTGATCCTTAACATTCGTGTAGGGCCACGTACCTTACCCGAACTCTTCTATTTCCTTGAGGGAGAAATCCAATACAACATGTTGTTAGGATGCCCTTAGATCCGGGCTATGGGATGCGTTCCCTCCACCTTACATAGATGCATAAAATTTGAGTATGAGGGGAAGTCCTACACCGTAAAAGCTAACGCTCCCCCCTTCAAAACCTGTAATATGTTATATCACCCTAATGATGTGCTTTTACCAGTCAAGGCACCCATTCATCCAACCTAACCACCTACTTCGACCACACCTCAACCATCCACCTCGACCGCACCTACACATTCAACCAATGAACCACCGCCGCAAATACCACTTCCTTCCTAGTGTACAACATCCTAACCTCAGATCCCTTGGTAGATGTTTTTCAACACCTTACACTGGGGGAGTATCACCTATATAACGTTAGCACTTTCCATACCCCACAGGAGTACGGACAGTTACATGTGCATCCTACCTACGACCGTCGTGTGGCAGAAGTAATCTCCTATGGACCACCTAATTGTTACACCAAACTAACGTATGGGGGTGTCAACGCATCCTCTATCATCTATGAACCTCCACTTAATGTGGTTCCCTTCCAATCTGATTTTTAATATCTAACTAATCGTTGTTTCACCCTCACCTTCCTGACGCGTTTTGCTTGGAAGGGCTTCAGTTTCGGTCTTTATGAACAAGGCTGACATACGATCATTCCTGTGACTACACGCAAACACAAAGATCGTCATGGTCTTGGATTCTTTGAACCATCTACACCAAAGAAATTACATATCCGTTGTATCCAGGAAGATGACGAAGTCACCCTTTCTGAACCATCATCACCCATTCTTCCATCGTCACCCACAGAGTCGATAGACCCATAATCTATCCCTCCTAACTTTTTTTTTCATAAATGCTATCTTCCTGGGTCCTCTCACTTATCAACACGATAATGAAGACCCATCTTCTTTTCCCCTTCTATATCCAGACATGATTGAAGAAGACTCACCTTCAATTAATGTTGTTGAGTGCCAGGATGACGACTCCATCCTCACTTATCTTGGTGCGGACGACTCTTACATTCAACGTGCCTTACCATCTAAAACTCAAACCATGTTGAATGAGTCGACTATAGAAATAAACATCCACACAGAGGACGATCCTCACATTGTGAAGATCAGACAATCTCTTAACGCATCAGAACAAACTGCCTTCACTACCTTCCTCCGTGCCCGCAACTAAGCTTTCACTTGGTCCTACGCTGACATGCCAGGAATTGATCCTGACATCGCTGTCCATAACATTACTCTAAAACCTGACTCCAAACCAGTTAAACAGAAACTGAGTAAACTACATCCACGCATTGCTTTCTTGGTCAAAGAAGCACTTCAATGACTCCTTTCTGTTTCCTTCGTCTTACCTATTGACTATCCTCAATGGATTTCTAACATCGTACCTGTCACTAAAGTAATGGGGGGACTTTGGATACGTACGGATTTCTGGGACCTTAACCTCACTTGCCCAAAGGATGACTTCCCCCTACCTAGTATTGATCAACTTATTGATCTCACTGCGGGCCATGAGATGCTTTCTCTCATGAATGGCTTCTCGGGATACAATCAAATTTTGGTAGCCCCGGCCGATCAACATAAAACTACCTTCATAACTCCTTGGGGAACCTTCTGCTATCGTGTCATGCAATTTGGCCTTAAGAATGCTGGCACAACCTATCACTGGGCTATGACTTACATTTTCCATCACATTATGCACACTATCCTTGAGGATTATGTCGATTATCTTCTTGTAAAATCTAAACATCGCAGTGAACATCTCGATGTTTTAACCATTATTTTCGATCACCTGTTACAATACTGTGTTCGTCTTCAACCAAAGAAATGTGTCTTTGGTTTCCTTTCAAGAAAACTCCTTGGTTTTATTATCTCTTTGTGTGGCATCGAGGTCAATCCGGCTAAAGTCAAAGCTATCCTAGAAATGCCCCCACCCACTAACCTCAAACAATTGCGTAGTTTACATGGAAAACTCCAATCTATCCGGCATTTCATTTCAAAACTCTCGGATCGATGTCAACATTTTCATCATCTCCTTAAAAAGGACATTGTCTTTCAATGGAGTGAAGAGTGCCACCAAGCCTTTGAGGCTCTTAAAGCCTATCTCTTACAGCCACCTGTGCTTATCCCACCTCAGGACGATCACCCTTTCTACCTTTACCTTTCTGCCACCGACCATGTTGTATGAGTATGCTCACACATCATGACTCCGAGCATTGAGAACAATCTGTTTATTACATAAGTCATACTCTTGTGGATTACGAGACTAGGTATACACATGTAGAAAAGTTGTGCCTAGCCCTATCATTCGTGGCAACCAAACTCCGACATTACCTCCTGAATCACAAAACTTTTGTCATCACCAACATGGACCCCATCCATTATATATACGTCAAACCTCATCTAAACCAACACATCGCCCGATGGCTTATGCTCCTCGTCGACCTCGACCTTGAGTTTGTACACCAAAAATTAGTCAAAGCACAAACTATCGCAGACCAACTCGCAGAAGCCCCTTTACCTGGGGAACAATTTACCAATTTTACTTTCCCTGACAAACTCATCACCACTCTTTCACTCAGTGAGGAGTCGTATCCAATGACCCTCTTCTTCGATGGATCCAAATGCCAGCACGGTGGAGGGGCTAGTGTTGTTCTCATTCCTCTTGACACTGAACCTATGCCTCTTTCATTCCGGCTCGATTTCCCCTACACTAATAATACAGCAGAATATGAGGACCTTGTTTTGGGTCTCCAGGTTGCGTTATACTTAGGTGTAAAGTCTATTAACATTTTTGGTGACTCTCAACTTGTAGTCAATCAAGTTATGGGCATCTACCAATGTAAAAATGAGGAACTTCAAAAGTAAAAACATTACGTGGACTCACTTTTGACCTTATTTACTCATTATTCTATCTAAACCATTCCCCGCTCAACTAATAAATTTGTGGATACTATGGCTTGCTTGGCCTCACAAATTCCTGCCTCACCAACTGACTCTGACATATTTGTCTTGGTCCAAAAACTCTTTGCCCCATCTTACTCAGTCCCAGATGTTTGTATGGTAAATAATGTATCTGCTAATTCGCAAGATACCTGGTATCACCAATCTCACGACTACCTTACAACCTCTGTTCTCCCACCTGACCTTACTAGTAACAACAAACGTGATTTTCTTAAAAGTGTTTCTCGTTATGTCATCATGGGGGGAATCCTCTATAAACATGGCTTTGATGGCATCCTCCTTCGATGTCTAACCGGCACGGAGGTCACCTGTACCATCCAACAAAACCATGATGGAATTTGTGGTGGACATTTTATTGGCCTTGCCGTGGCCAAACGGATCCTTCACCTAGGCTATTATTGGCCTGCTCTTAATAACGATTGTTACGAATATGTTAAGTGTTGTGTTATGTGTCAACAACATGCCAACCTTCAACATACTCCTAGCCATCCACTACAGGTCGTACGAGATCTTTGCCCTTTCTCGCAATGGGGTTTAGACCTTATTGGTGAGATTCACCCGCCCTCTTTGCAACCTAACCTCACCACCTAAACCTTAAAAACAATTATTTATTAATTACCTTATAATTAATAAATCCACATCTCCAAACCTGCCACCTCATTTCACCACCTCATCATGACCTAGCCCTAACCCTAAACTAACCTAATTAAGACCTATAACTTGGTCTACATCCACACCCATGACTAATTACTCCTCATCCGCACCAAAACCAACCTAATAATAACTTGACCAAGCCCACAACTAATCTCTCGGGAGAAAAGGAGGGAAAGTTGGCTATTTTACTAAAAATAGCCCACTTTGACTTAACCGACATCGATTCCTACTCAACTACCGTCGGTTACGTAACCACCATTGGTTCCCTGTAAACGACCTTCCCCAACCAAAAACAAGGGATCAAAAATTCATTTAAAAGATCCAGAATTCACTTGGCAAGACAGAGACAAGTGAAGGAAAGAGAAGAGTTTGTAGAGAAGGACATCGAGCCCAAGACTGCAACTGAGTAACCAGAGCATAGCGACACTCATCCAAGCATTGGGAGAGAAGATAAGCTCACTTTTGATTGTCGGATCATCCCACCTGAGCCTTGTCTTCATCATCACAGTCCTTAGAGCTGTACCTTCATCAGAAACTAGTAAGTAGTGTCTTGTACATTTTTAAATACCATTTCTTGAACTTCTGATTCATAGTAATTATAAGCTCACTCCTAGATCTACTACCCGATAGCACCCTACATCTAAATTTCATTCCTCTACCCTTGCATTGCCCCAAGAATAGCTCCCACACTCTCTGAGTCTTCTCCATCACCCTATTACCTACCCCTGATCATTTACCAACCTTATAAACACCATAACCACCTTACAACCAACCTTCATTGAAAGCCCCTAAATCACTGCCCCTACTGATATCGGTTATCAGCAACTGGTACCAGTGTTATAACCGCAGTCGGTTATACAGTGACCGGCATCGATCACTGTGACTCAAACCAAAACTAGCCTTTCCTCTATTACTTTTTAACGAGGTAAGTAAATCGTAATTTCACAATAAATTCTTTGTTATCATTTGTGTTAATTAGTATTGAAAGGGGAACTGACCACCTTCAAAAGGAAGTCTAATATTTCCTAGGCCCAAGGGAATTCCCTCATTTATTGTCTAACTATAATCTGGTGGTCTTGCATTCTTATTCACAAGTAGTCCTTCCCAGACAAAAAGGAGTTTTTCACAATTGAGCTGATCTCTCTCTATGGTACGTGCACACCCTCCCAACACTCAACAGGTATTCCTCCTAGCCCTAACCCTTATCTGTTTCTCAAGAGAATGAAAAGATAGAAGTAACTCTATTCTAAGAACGGAAACATTCTACATGAAACATCAAGCTCTCCCATGGTCCCACTAAATTGTACACTGATGGTCTGTGATAGCGCCCCACTACCACTAATTTGTCCCACACCACTCTCTGATGTGAGACAGAAAACTTGCACACTTGCCCCTTGTCCAAAAACCCCTTTGAATACTACAATATGTATAGCCATAGAAGAAGGAAATGAAAAATTGTATCTCCTAGGCACGGATCTATCTCTTCCACTAGTTTCAACTGGATCAATAATTCTTCCTGGTTTGGGAAAACCAAGCGCCAAGGCTCGGTCACTGGGTGGGTTCAGATATGTGCCAATGAATCTCATTTCTCCATGTGAAAATCTCTCACTAGAATCCGAAGGGGTCTCCCTTATGCGCTTTACCAAGATGGGGTAGCACAGACTGCTCAAGTTCCATGTCCTCCACGTGAACCTCAACACCTTCCCGCAACATCTGTCTCCGTAAATCCATCACACTAGTAGCCTCGCGTCATCTAGAAATCTCCCTCTTATGCGCTTTGCTATACTTGAGTTGTCTTTCTTCCCTCTCCTTC
This sequence comes from Taxus chinensis, assembly GCA_019776745.2. NCBI lineage: Eukaryota > Viridiplantae > Streptophyta > Pinopsida > Cupressales > Taxaceae > Taxus > Taxus chinensis. Next base: position 822,058,969 of record CM034150.1, on the reverse strand, counting down.
TTTTTCGTATCATCTACCATCTTCCTCCACCTGAGCTTCCTTACCCAACACTCAAAACAGTTTAGTCAGCCATTGGGAGTGCCTCTAAACTCATGGTAACCATCAATATCTTCATAGCTAGAGGAATAGCATGTAGAAACGTTCCTCTAGGTTCCCACATAAATTCAAAATCAATAACCTCTAGGAAATAATACATAGAAATTGTGTATCCCAGAGTGTAGCTAGCTAGTACTCCCCTCCACAAATGATCTATAGCATGGGTTCACATTATATCTACATCATATAACCTCTGGTAGTTTTATTTAGTCCATATCCACGATCCATAATGCTAACTTGATCTAAATGCATAGGCTGAAAGCCATCCATATAACTCTATTGGGAAGCAATAGAAGAATGTCTCATATAGATCATACTAGAGGTTCTCTTCTACCCATCTATGTGTATTAAACTCAATTCCAGTGCCGAATCTCTAAGGAACTTAATCCTTCATGCTCTTGAACCACTAGTATTCAAAATTTTCCAATGTTAACTAATACGTCATTAATCTTTACACAGATCATGATGCATGTTATATCCCACTACAACTTCAAAAATAGGTCTCAGGCAATAGAACCAAGATGTAGTCATTTTTACTCCTATCACAAAAGGATGAACCCCATGCACACTGGCCTATCAACCAGGAGAAGCTGAGCACTCACCCAAGGCACACACGAGTGCAGAGTCTCTCTTTCATGTGAGCTTAGTGGGAAGAATTATCTATGATTACTGTAAGAGTATTTAGGAAAGATGTTGAGACATACAAGAACCATAGGGCTCAGAACGACCTTCATATCCTTGCAGTCACCTAAGACTGAGTGCTTTAAAAGAGTCCAGAATATATACTATAATAGAAAGAAAGGTACAACCATTCATTCATATCATGAAAGGAAAGAGAACTCATATGAACGAACTATATATTAAACCCATTGATATTCATATCTATTTACAACATGTAACCTCAATATATTCATTGACTCATTACAGAGTGTTATAGAGTGCAGACTGTAGTGATGCGCATCACTGGACATATTTAGCTAAGCTAGCAGAAAAGAAAAATAATAACCCCATGCTTAGTACATCCTTTCTTGAACCAGAATATCTACTCGTAGCATTTTTGCAGAGCTTCTTTCACTCTCTAACCCGCTATCCCCTATGTATATCTAGATTATACATTCTTATTTTTTGTGTATGTCTCTCTTTTTCTATGTATATCTTTTCCCACGGTAGGAAATTGTATTTATCACTTTCTTAGGCTGCCAAATCACCTTGCTACGTCCTCAAAACCATCACTAGGTTTCAAATGTGGTCCTCCATGTGAGCATGTTCCTTCAGGCCCGAGCTCTCCATTCCATCTCATGATGATCTTCTAGAATATTCCATCCGGGGCATGCTCTTTCCTAGGCTAACCTGTTGTTAGGCTAGCATCTTATCTGCGTGCAATCGATCATGATTTTCATGTGTCCTGCCTTGGGTTCTCAAATTAGCTAATTCTTGAACCTCCTTTCATGCATCATGAGCACTATTTTCTTCCTTAAGCCTTTCTCTTGCGTGCTTGTTCCTTGCGCGCCATCCAGTAACTGGGATCCCATGCGCCCATGCACCTTTATACTTTGTCAATATTCTAGGGGCCCAACACTAATGGTCATGTTAGAGGCATCCACATGTACATGAAATTGTTGGTCCCATGAAGGAAAACACAAAATAGGTGTGGTAGTAATTTTCTCCTTTAATTTCTTAAATGCACACTACTGCGGTTCTCCCCAGTAGAACGTATCTTTCCCTCTCGGTAACTCCTCCAATGGTGCAGAAACTTTGGCATATCCTTTAATAAAATTCCTATAATATCCTATATGAACCAAAAATCCATGAACCACACTCTAACTAGGTGGCTCTTTTAAGCCTATAATGACTACAACCTTAGTTTAATCAATTAACAAAACTTCCTTGTAGATTATGTGTCCTAACAGTGTCCTAAATGGTCTAGAAAATATGCACTTCTTGATGTTTAAAGAGATACTAAACTATCTATATCTTTCAAACACTAAGCGCAGATGGTCACAATGATCCTTAAATAGTCCATATATTCTCTAATCATCTAAATAAACCTGTAAGAAGTTGTGAATAAAGTCTTTGAATGCTTGAACAACTATGCTTGAAAATAGAGCAGGCACATTTTTTAGACCAAAAGGCATCACAATGTAGGAAAAGCTACCCCATTCAGTAGTAAAAGTGGTCTTTTCCTGATCCTCCTTGGCTATCCTAACCTGATGATACCCTGAGAACCCATCTGTAAACGAATAAATTTCACACCCTGCAACGCCTTCTAGTATTTCCTCAATGAATGGCCTAGAAAAGGGATCAGTAACACATGCAGCATTCAGCTCCATGTAGTCTACACAGATCCTAATCCATCCATCCTTCTTGAAACTAATCACCATCATACTAACCCATTCTGACTCATTGAGGCACTTGATAATCCCAGACTTTAACATTTTTTTAATCTCTTCTTTGACCTTTTCACACAAGTTGGGGTTCATCCTGTAGGGTCTCTTTCTAATTGGGTGAGCACCCTCCTTAACCTTGATCCTCATCTCCCCTAATGATTCATGCATGCCTTTAAGTTCATGATACCTTGGAGGGAATAAGTCTTGATAATCCCATAGTAGCTCTATAATTTTTACCACTTTAGAGTCTAGCCAATAGTCTCCAATTATGGCTTCCTTAGGCTCTACATCTGATCTAATATTCACCTTATTTATCTTCATAAGTTCATGATAGGAACGTGTGGTCTTATATGTATTGTCAAACACCTCATGCCTACCTGTTGAATGGTTTATATCCATATCTTTTACTTCTTCGTCATCCACTAAATACACCATTTTTCCTATTTATTTTTCAAGGCAAGCGTGTTGAATTAGTGTGGAATCGGCCTCTGTCTCTTCAACAAGACGCACTCCTAATTTTCCTTCATCCAATAAATCTTGAAGGAGTTCTTCAGACTTGGCACTATGCCCCATAGTTAAGCACTTTATGACTTTTAAGGATTCTTTCATCAGAGGCTAGTTAGAGAAGAAGTCAAATGTCTGGGCCATTCCTATAATTAAATCCTACTAATTTCTAGTCTCTTTATGGAGTTCTGCATAGACATACCAAGCACGTGCATAACCCTGTAAATTGGTATAAAAATTGTGTACCTAGAGAGAAGGCGGTAAAGTTTCATGCCCCTCTATCGAGAGTCTCTCACACTTCTGAACGTGGTGCTGAACAGGTTGACTACCATGATAAGTAAATATTTTAGTAGGTGTGTTTCTCATGTAGAACCAAGTGGCAAGAGCAAGCCTAATTTCATTCCATCCTACAAGATTATCCATGTGGACCACCCATTAGGGAGTTGTCTGTCCCATGTAGTTTATATGCTAGCATATTCCTTATTTCCAGTGGGTCTATCCATTATTCCTCCATAGCGCATAGGAACACCATATGATCTCCTTCTCTAGTGTAACAAGGTACCTTGTTGTTACTTTTTCTCCTGACATAACACGGTTTGTTGCGCTTATGAAATATTCTCTTTACTTCACGCCCTAATAACTCATAAGTGCTATGAGCCCAATTATCACAAAAAAGACTAGTAGTATCACTGATAGATTGTGCATCCTCCCACTAAAGGATTCCTTCTTTACATGGCTCAAGAACCTATGGATCAAAAATGGCACATGCATAAATTATATTTATATCTTCTTCACTTAAAGGCTCAACATAGGGTGTAAATTTTCCATCTGTTAAAGGGATAATAACTCTTTCTTCCTTGCTTTTAAAGCCAATATAACCCTTATTGAACTGAAGATAAACATTACTTTCAAAGCACCAAGGATGCCATAATAGAGTGTGGAAGCTATCTGACTCTACCAGCACTACAACCTCAAAATCACTAGTGAACTTGGCTCCTTGTATGGTAATGGATGCATCTTTTAAAACTCCGATGGGAGTTGCCTTAGTCTGATTAGCCATGAACAATACATTAGAGAATGACTGTAATGAGGGCCTCCCCATTTTTACCCATGCATCTAAGGTAAGAATATTGACTTCCACTCCTATATCAATCAATATATTATTCAATAGCCACTCATCCACAACAACATTTAGAGTGATTTCCTTGTCATAATCTAGGCTATGAGGGGGAAAATTCGCATGTAGGATCTACCATCTAGTCTCAGTACTTACGCACATGGATTTTTTCCTTTTAACCAATTACCCAATAGTGGAATGATATTCTCTTAGTGAAATAACTTACATACTTCTACTTAAGTCATGCATATCAGTTTGGACCATCTCTGATGCTTTCGTTTGCTCCATATTCCATGATTACTCCTTTAAATACTATATTTCACCTTGAAGAATCCTAAGTACTTCCATGGTTTCCTGGTTAACATCCTTTTGATGGGTGGGATCTGGGTACCATGCATGTAGAACCTCCTCCTTAGTGATGGTAGGATTCTGTTGTAATGCTTCTCTAGCATGTGTCGCCTCAACATGGGTCGTGAAATTTACTTACAATTCCTAAGAATCTACTTCCAACTTAGGCATCTAATTATTTTCCATAGCACATTGTATCCTAACCATTCTCGCGCCTTTTTTCTTGTTTATGCTGCTTGCTAAGATGCTCATACAAGTTTGCGCATTCCTCATAACTATGATTATCTCCACAAAAAGAGCATGTAACATTCTAAGGACATTCATGCTTGTAGTGGTCAAGATATCTGCATGTATAACATGTCTCACGAGGTAACTCTCTTCTTCCACCACCATGACATTGTCCTCTAAATCCACCACGCTATCCTCGACCTCTACCCCGACCGCCTTGAAAATTCCCTTCATTCTGATCATAGCATGCCTGAATGTGATGCCAATCCTGATACTCATTCTTGCCTTTAGAGTTATCTAAAACTCCTGTCTATTGTACACCAATATCTATAGAATCATGGATCTTACCAATCAGCCAGAAATCTTCTGTGTCATGAGTCATGGACCTACAAATTTTATAATAGCTTGAAACATTTTTTCTTATCACGCATTGTAGTAATGGGAAGTGGCTAACATCATGGTTTAAATGTCATATCTCACAATCTAATAGCAATGAGAGCACATATCTGTGGGAACAATTATCCTTTGTGTAACCTTCCACTTCACAATCTATGCACCAAATTCATGTGCGCATCTCATGTACTGACTTTTCTGATAGTTTCTCCAACTTTTTTCCATAGCTGTAATATTTGCTTCTAAAAATGGGCTCACCCTAGTGTTTATACTTCCAACTACCTCATCACGTAAAGCTACTTCAGGTAATTCACACATATAAGTGTATGTCTTATGTGATAGCGACCTTCTAAAAGGTGTAATCAGGCCTCCAAAAAACTATTGTGTATGTTGGATTGCATGAATATCATAAGAAAAATTAGATAACAATGGTTTGAAATAGGCATCATACTCTCTGACACTCTAAGTAGTGCCTTCCTTGATATCCTTGAGTGCACTTATACTCTTCTATTCAAACTTAGGGATGTGAAAATCTTTAAGGAAAGCATCTTTTAAAGTTGTATAGTCTATGAAATTGTTATTAGGATCAAAATTTCTATACCAGTTGTGTGCACGCCCTTATAACGTAGTAGCAAATTGGCTTTCCCTACGCTTAGAAGTCATGATTCCTTTTTTGCACCATAGTATTTCACAGATATGCACATGTTCAGTAGCATTTTTTATGCCCCTATAATCTAGATGATGAAGAGACATCTCCATGTAAATATTTTGGGGTTGGTGTGGACCTTTCCCACCTGAACCAGAACCTCATGTGTTTCCTCTACCTCCAGAACATCTAGATCCACTAGAACTAGAGCCACTTATACCTCTTAATCTTGAACCTATAGCTAGGTTCAAACTAGAAGATTTACTTCCCTATGTCCCAATAGTAGTATTAAACTGGACACCGACATTCTGTGAAGCGTTACTACTCCTAGAAAGGAGTCCAAAAATTTATGCGCTTGAATATTTGTGTAGATGATACACCTAAAAAGGTACTTCCATTTAAAAATGAAGACATAATCCATGTCATCATTGTGCCTCTTATAAGACTTGCTCCTGCTCTCCCACTACTTGAACTAACTTGATGGATGTTTGTTAAACTAGATGCTGGAAACCAAGTGCAAAGGCAAGGTTTCTAGGTGGATTTAGATGCACACCCATGAACAAGGACATTTCTCCTAGTGCACTTCTACATGAGGCCGAAGAGGGTTTCCTATCATGCTTTCCCAAATGGGGGAGTTCTTGAGGCTCAGGTTCCATGTCTTCTGTGTGAACTTCAAATCCTTCCCGAACTATATTTCTCCATAATTTCCTACGCTTTGCAACCTCCCATTGCTTCTCTATTTCCCTCTTGTGCACCTCATTATACTTAAGTTTCCTTTCCTCTCTCTTCCGCTCTGTCGATAGGTATTCCATCTTTCACCAAACTTTCTCCTTCCCTCGTGTGTGGTCGGGTTTAGTTAGCCATTGATTTTCAATCCAAATTCAAAGTTACCATCAGGATCTTGATTCCCAGTGGAATTCCCAGCAGGTAATTTCCTTTGGGATATCATAAAAACTTGAAGTTAGCTACCTCTGGGCATGAATAAGTGGAAATTTATTACTCCAAGATATAAATATTCACAACACCACAGAACCATGTATACATTACCCCAGTCAAAATAAAATTAGCATCATAAAGGGTCTAAAATTCTTCTTGCATCCAGAAAATTGTGCGATACCTCCAATTCTATTTAGATGCATAAGCAATTAGCCACTCATACAATTATACTGGAAATATAGTGAGTGATCTCTCATATAAATTTTCATACAAATTCTATTCCACCCATACACATGCCTTAAACTCAGATCCGATGTTGAACTTCCATGTGTATTCTTTTGCTACATCATTTATCCATTCCTCAACACTTTTTAGAATCAACTGGTATGTCTTCATCGTGAACCATCCTAAAAATAAATAAAAAGGAGGTCCCGGCAACGGAACTAATGATATAGCCTAGAATTCACCAATAAAATCCCACGCGTGTTGGAACATCACTCAGCCTAGATTGATCACTCTCCCGAAGCATGTAAAGGTACTATGCTCCTCTTTAGGGTTGTTTTTGCAGGATGTTAGCATGATGAAGACTTGAAGAACTCATATCTATGGTTATTATATCATTCTACAGTACATATTTACATCTAGATCTAGAGAATAACAGACTTAAAAGATAACCATGATGAAATCATGTTAGGAAATATAGTGTTAACATGATTATTTATGTGTGAGTAAATAATATTTACATATGTTAAATATACCATATGATTAATATGGTAGTGTGGATATATTGTTTGGTAATATATTGTTATAAAATTATATTACAAATAGATTATTGTTGTGGGAGAAGTTGTAGGAGATATTCAAGGGATTGGAGTTCCTTATATTTAGGAGAAGTATCTCCTTTATATATGCATTGTATGTATTAAGAAATATGTGAGAATGAAATATATTATTATGATTATTATCATTGAATGAATTGATCTCTAAAATTGGTATCAGAGAAAATACGATGAAAATGAGTGTCCTTTTGTGTAAGGATTCATAACTGTAAAATTGAATATGGTTTTATAATGCATGTGTGGATGAATAAACAAGGTTGGATATGCACATGATTGGTATCTCCAACATCCATGATGTCTGATAAGATCCTACAGTATAGATTGTGGATTCAGCTAGTTGTCCAAATTCATGTCATATGATCAACATTGAAGAAATCTCAGCCACCTAGTCACTTTAGTATTTGTATATCAGTTCTGATTTTAAATGCACGCATTTGATCTCATAAATGCATGAAGACTATTGTAATCCATATTGAATTTCAATGTGATTTCTATTCTTATGTGTTGGCTACAACATTTGGTCTCTTTTATCTTCCTTCACTGCCATTACCAAGACATAAACACATCCAATTTTTTTAGCTCCACAAATCTGTCAGATTCATAATCTGGTGACCTTGGCTTTGGATGTCGAAGAAACTGTAGAACCAACATCCACATGTCACATTCTCTCATCTGTATTTATGTTCTATTCTGAACGTCAGACCTTATGAGATTCATTTCCAGATATGAAAGTGTCCAAATATTTAGTGGAGGTATTATTTAATTTGTCCAAATTTTGTGGTGATGTATTTCTTTTGTCCTGCACATGTATGCATGTGATTTCAATTGGTGGTATACAATTTGTAAGTATGGACTTTGTTCTTTATATTGAACATTGAAAATGTTACTCATCCACATTTGGTATTTCATATAAATTTCCCATGTTGTCTAATACCTTTGGATAACTCATTACATTGAAACATATTGTCAAATCTTTTAGTTATGGAGAAATTAAGTCATGTTCAAAAATTTTAAGGAAATGATTTCCACACATGGCACATTTGAACACAACTATTTTTGATCAATAAATATCTGTGGGATATAGTTGAGGGAAAAATAAATAAACTGATGGATGCAGACGAAGAAAAAAAATGGGAGAGAAAAGACCACAAAGCTATAGCAATCATTGGAATAGGATTATCTGATGCATATTTACACCATATAGATTTGTCTAAATCCTCTCATACAATTTGGAATACATTAAACAAATTGTTTGGTTCAAAAGCTAGAAGTGCAGCAATAGCATTGAAGCAAAGATTATTTGGTCTTAAAATGGAAGAAGGAGACAGCATGGTGAAGCACATTAGTAAGTTTTGATCCATCTCAAATCAGTTAGCTAGAATTAAAATAGATGTACCTAATGATGATGCAAAGGCTATTTTATTGAATAACATGTCAGTCTATTATTCTAATATGATTTTTACATTGAGTCAAAATTAATCCTAGTTTAGAAGATCTCAATTCTTCTTTACTTAACGAAGAAAAAAGAATTATGGTTGTTGAACCAGAAGAAACTGCAATGTACAGTAAAAATAAGAGAGAATTTTTTTTAAGAAATAAAAATATGGTTCAACTTCAAAAGGTACAAATAAAAAACTAACCTATTACTATTGTAAAAAAATTGGTCATATATTGATGAATTTCAAGAAAAGAGCACAAGATTTACTTGATGGGAAATTGCAAGACAATGCCATGATTGTTGATGAAGGACATAATGAAGAGGAAGGAAATACTTCTCATGCAAAAAATAAAAGTGATGAATATTTCCTCTATTAGATAATTTTTTGACTTGAGGATAGAGGCAATAGAGGTTGGAGGTCAGATATTGACCTCTCTTTAGTCATCAATGATGAAGCTGCACTTTTGGTATGATGGCATTTGTTTTAGTTTTGTGGTGTGGATTTTAATTGTAGTTTTCAGTATGGAATGAAAAATAAGAACATATGATGTAAATTCATGTTCACTTGTGTGTATTTCTCATTTATCCCCTTTTTTTTAAAACATTGTAGACTGTTGATCAAAATGTATTGTAGCAATCATGATGTGAAGGTTTTTGGTAAAACAGGAAAACCTATTTTGTAAGGTATTTGGTAAACCTGTCAAACCAGTTTTGGAAGGTTTTTGGTAAGCCTGTAAAACCAATTCTATAAGGTTTTTGGTAAACCTGTAAAACCAATTGTGAAAGATCATTGGTACACCTACAAAACCAATTGGGTAAGGTTTTTGGTAGAAGTTGGAGAAAAATATCAGTGGAAGAAATGTGCGTTGGCACATGTACAAGTTTTGTGCAAGCATGATACCGACACAGTTGAGGAGTTGATCATGAGCACACAGAGGTGGCATGCTACAATCAAAGAATGAGATATGTTTTATCATGTAAAAACTAAGGTGAGAATGTTAGGAAATATAGTGTTAACATGATTATTTACATGTGAGTAAATAATATTTACATATGTTAAATCTACCATATGATTAATATGGTAGTGTGGATATATTGTTTGGTAATATATTGTTATAACAATATATTACAAATAGATTATTGTTGTGGGAGAAATTTTAGATTCAGATATTCAAGGGATTGGAGCATTCCTTATATTTAGGATAATTCTCTCCTTTATATATGCATTGTATGTATTAAGAAATATGCGAGAATGAAATATATTATTATGGTTATTATCATTCATCCCATGAATTGAGCTCTATAAATCAAACATGCAAGAACCAATTATACAAAAGGGATCAATTTTTAACACTCTGATTCATCTAACACATTCCATTTCATTTAAACATGATAAATATATATATGCATATTATAATATATAACACCATATTCTATGTGTGCATCAAATTTGGTAGCATAACCTCACAATAACTCAGTCCTCACATCCCTATTTTATGCTACATAGTGCACTTCATATTTATAAGGGTGGGAACTTTCCCTTCACCACTTATCTAATCCTAAAATAAGTTGCATGCTATTATTATCCATGCACCTTTACAAAAATAGCCACACATGCAAGTGTGCTAACAATAGTGTGTTTCTCTCTATGGAATATCATGCATCAAAATTCATAGTTTAGTTAGGTATACCTAACCCTTCTTTGTCTTTTATTTATTTTTGTGTGGATGGTTGATCATCCATTACTATATATTAGATAGATGTATGTTTTCTTAGATTTATTTCTTTATCCTATTATGTTATACCACTTGTCTTTATCCATCTCTTGGAATAATTTTATTCTAAATCCTATTAGGATACCTATCCCTATATTTTGTATAGACATTATAAATAGATAGGTATCTTAGGCTTAGGTATACTATCCTCTAGAATTATGAAACTTAGGATGCTTGAGTAACTATTGTATCTACATATTGTGTGCATGTTTAGATTTGAGACGTAATATTTGATAACACGGGATATGATTCATCATATATTTTCATACCTTTTTTCCAATGAAGTTGTTATCAGATAAGTTAAATACTATCTTTCTATTGTAGCTAATGGAAAGGTTGATCAATAAGCTAGACTATATAAATTTGATATTTTTTTAATTAAGCTTCACAATTCATGTTTTCCCATGTAAATGAATCAAGTGAAATTCTTCATTAGAAAATGTATCATATTAACTCCCTCTCATTAAAAAATATAAATAAATAAAACATGGTTCTAGAAAACACACCTTGTGCATAAGGTCTCCTCTTCAAAAATACCAAAAATATCTTAAAATGCAATAATCCCAAAAAATTGAAATAATTCCACAAAAGGTATCCCCAATGCATTATGGACCCTTATCTTCTCACCCATCCATATAAATTGCACCCACATGTTTCAAAATATCCTATGCTCTCAAAAAATATAGAACACCATTCACCCTAATCATTTCCCTCTGATATTCCTTGACTCTTTGTGCACTTGACCTCAAACTTGTTTTTTTTTCTTATATTTTACATATTTTGGTATTTATAGGTTCTAAAGAGGTGAAGGCAAATCACAAAGGAATAGTGTAACTTGAAGGATCGTTATTTTGGTGAAATTTCAAAATATTTTCTAGTCATTCCTATGAATAATCTGTAAACCTCTATGTTATTTTAACTGAATCATACTCACGAATTATTTGTAACTAGGTAAGGTATAATTTTCATTTTCATGCATTGGTTTGTACTTTTTATTATATAAAATGCGGTCAAAGCATATAACTGCGTCCCACTTTTTTGTACCTTTTGTACCTTTAGAAAAATACATCCCACAACTAAAAATAACTAACATTTTTCCAAATGTGTTTGTGTGTAGATTACAGATTTAGAATAGGAATATTTTACCCACTTTATTCATTAAAATAACCCATATTTTCTCTCTATTTAATGGCATTGTAATCTCATTTATTTAGTAGAATTTATTTGTATATTTCTATATCAACTAACACATATTGGAGTTGATCCAAATCTAGGAATACATTCTAGAACTATGTTGGTCTGAAAATATTTCAGGTGGGCAGATCTATGGATAGACAGGCCAACAGTGTGCAGGGCATATCCCCTCTTTGAGAAAGCAAAGCAAAACTAGTTTATTGCTATTCTACCAGCAGGAATCTATGCAAGTCTTACAGTATTCTACCTTCAAGGGGGTTTGGGATCTCATTCAAGTGGAAATAGTTCTGATGAAGAATAAAAAGGAATGAAGGAAGGAATGGAAGAAAGGTAGATCCAAAGGGAGAAAAGAAATGAATTCCAAGTAGAAAGGTCAGAAGGTTTATGTTTTAGGTTGGTAGTAAAACAGAGACAAAATTAATCACATAAACAAACAAAGCGATACTGATAAAAAATGACAAAATATACATGAATCCAACAGAATAAACATACAAATCTAACTTAAGAAAGATCTAACACGTAACACAAAAATTCAGCACAAAGTCTCAATTGTGTATTAATAATGTTCTATTACAAGAAAGCTCAAAGTCTTTCTCTCTTCACTCTATTTTTCATACAAATTTTCTTACACGGAATACAACAAGCATTCCAATATTTATAGAAGGAGAAGAAGATAGAAGACAAAAAGGAGCTAACAACTATTCACAAAATATCTACTAAAATATTTAAAAGTCAAAAGTTGACTTTGGGGCAATTTTATGGATAACAACATCCCATGATGCAACATGGATGATGTCATCATTTGTGCCAACATTCTTTTAAATATTTTACAAAAATGGGATAAATCCTAGGAGGAAGGAGCTTATTCGTCATCATCCCTTGGCTGGAAAGGAGTGTCCTGCTTCTTCTCAGGAGAGGAAATGTGAAATTGAAGCTCGATACTCCCATGAACTTGCTGACCATTATTTGAAGTTGATCTTGAGCAGGACATTTGGTGTGATCCCCGATGACTTCGCAAGTCTCATCGTTCATCTCTAAGTCTTTCCGAGAGTTTAAAGTATTTTTTACATTCCTCCATCAGGTATCCAACAAATTCGCGGTAGGCCATAAGGTTGTTGATAGATTTTATATCAAAAGTGGCTTCTGAAGCTAAACGCTGTGACGTGCGATCTCCTTGAAAAGCTGAATAGTATCATTTGTCCTTCCTTAAGGTGTATAATGGGATGAGAAAACCTGGAGACATCCTTAAGATGATCTACTCCATTTGATGTATTGCATCTAGGGCTTCCTCCTTGATTTTGTCTATTTTCTCGAAGCAAAACTCCATTTAGTCAACCTGATAGTCTAGAGAAACAAGGACTTTGTTGGATGCTCTCGGGTGATCGAAGACACCGAATTTCATTAATTCATCGACTGGGAAGTCGAGCATCTTTTGGAATGTCTCGTGTTGAAACTTGGCATGGTCCCAACTCTTCAGAGATAGGTCCTGCTATTTCTTAGAGTTCCTTGTTACCTTGATCTATATTTTGATATAGTTATGTGAACTTTATAATCACTTCCTCACTATCTTTGAGGATCGGCTCTCTCCAGGTGGACACTGCTACACCTTGCTTTCCAATCTTGGCATACTCATTTATCTTCTCCTGACTAAGTGCTTCAGGAGTTTCGGTGGTAGCTATAGGAGGTTCATTGCCCATCTTTTACGAGGCTTGGAGAAGATGTTTGTTTTGTTCTTTTAATATTCTCTTGTCTTCCTTTGCTTCTTGACGCTTTTTGCAAAGGGCATCCACTATGGATAAGGCTTATCCTTTCAGGATTTCTGAGGATGTTCCCATTGTGACCTAAGTCACTGTAAAATCTGTAGGAGACAGATCTTTTTTCTCCTTTGTGGGATCAGGGTATGCGATTCTCCATAACTCTTTCGCCTGAAGCACTTTTAGAGAACCGGGTTATAGCCTTTTGCTTCTTATCCCTTTTAGTTGGAATAACGGAGAAGTCCATAGGTGTAATGGGGAATTTCCTCTTGTGTTAACTCAGGTGTTTGGAGATCCATTCTGGACTTAGGGGAGTGGGACAATAGGGGAAGAAGAGGAAACGAGGGGTGGAAGAAGGAAAAACTACAGTGGACACGGGGAAATGTGTCAAGACACTCGGTGGTGGCATTAAAAAAGAAGCCAACCCTCTAATGCTCACAAGGGGTAGGAGTCACTGTAGGAGAGGAAACCGTGGGGGTGGAAGGGATCTATGAGATGAGGGAAGAAATCATGGGAGACAGATCGGCATGAGGGAAGAGAATATGGAGGAAGAGGGAGGGGGAACGATAGAAGATGAGGAGAGAAGACACAACCAAAGGAGTGGTTGGTTGAGCAACATGAGGAGGGGAAGGAGGATTGGGAGATGGGACAGTGGGAATCTCACTAGTTGTAGTAGTGGTGACATCCTAAGTGGATGTGCCCATTGGAGCACTAACCACTTCTTTTTCTTCTAGGGATATCAAGCTTACTACCTGCTCCTCGGTAGCTGAAGGAGGGCTTTCAGGAACTTCCTCCTTAGAAATTCTTGTCTATCCCTCTTTATCTTTTCCTTTTCCTTTTGGAAAGTGCTTTAGCTTAGTGGGTGCATTACCCAAGGGAGACGTGGGAAAGTCTACTCCAAGGTAGATGAGACTATTTTTCCTACACCAATGCTCAGTGTGCTACAGAGTGCCTTTAACCCTTTCCTCAATAGTCTGAGGTACCTTATTTCTATCAATTTCAGCAAACAGGCAATTTTCCTCATCTATGTCTAGATAAACCTGATCAACCTCTTGATCAGTTGCTTGGAAGACCTTTGGGACAATGACCACACCATACTGAATGATCTCTGCCAGGGCCAATCAGGAGTGATCCTTTTGTCTGAGCTTGACTTCATGATGTAGATTGATGTAGATATCCTTGATCTGAGGGATGTGAATTGGATCAATATTTTCCCTTGGAAGGCAATCACAAGGATCAAAGGTTGGCCTCGCTAGGAAATTATGCTTTAAGTTGAGCAATTCGAGCTCTGCAAACATTTCCTGGGATTTTATCTATGAAGTTCAGGTGTACCTACCCACTGTGAGGGGGAATGGAGTTCCACCCTTCTTTCTTTTTAAACACTTCTCATGGTGTGTGATAAGCTATCTAGACAGCTCCAATAGGATCAGCCTGGGTCTGGCATACCTCGGCAACTTGGTGGGCTCTCCCAAGAAGTTGGCGGCTTTGAGATAGGTGAAAGTGGGAAATTACATGAATAATGCTCCCCACTTTTCTATGGTGGATATAACACTTTTAGTTATCCAACCATGAGTCATATTGGGCCTCAAGAGGTAGATGACGTCGTAGAAGAAGGCATCATTGACTTTCCTGAATTAGACTATGCTATTTTCTAGTTTCAACTCTAGATAGTACTCGTATATCCTAACCTGGGGCCATACCCCATACCGACTCAATGCTGGGTAGTCCCTCTTTAAGGTAGTAACATATACCACATAGGAGTTCATAAAGAACTTCCTAGTTGTTAAAAGTTGTTGAAGCTGTTCAGAGATTGTGTTGTTGATAATCTCCCCCCACTCAAAACGTTGATCAGGAACATTTTTTCTCATTGTTTCTAAATATCTGAGCATCCACTTATGAAATTAATGGGCATCAGGAAGCCTAAACACCCTACTTAGGAAAGTGATGGTGTCACTTAGCTCCTCTAAAAAGTCACTACGATGAATGACTTGTGGCCACCTTCTTACCACCTTCTTATTTTTGAGGTACACCTCATTCTTCAGCTACATGCATTTGTCTTCATTTAAGTTCCATGTCTTCATGCAGTCCTCCTGGCTTACCACTACAAAATGTCAGTGGTGAAGGATACCTAACATGATCTCAAAATGCTAGGTATTGAGGTTGATTATTACCTCACCCTTCTCATTTCTGACACACCTTGTGTCCTTATTGTAACAACGGCCCACCAACATCATGAACTCATTCTTGATTACGCTCACAGGAATCCCTACAGCAAAGTGTAGACCACTACCAACCAATTTATCCATCCATGGGATACCTATGACCTTCTTGGTTTTGGCCCAGAAGTCTTCCATGTCAATGTTACCAAGTTTTGAATCTTTGATATCCAGATCACACTCTGCAAGGGATTCAGGCATCCTGACCCTTTGGTATTTGTATTTCATTTCTTCTTCCATTAGCTTGGCTTTACCCTTGGACTTGGTTGGTTTCTTACTCAATGAAGACATGTGTGAATCTGAGTTTAGCTATTGATCTACAAGAAGAATCAGGTAAGTCCATCACAGAAGAGCCATGTTAGCTATTAAGTCATCCATCAAAACTTACAGAATGAAAAGTTGTCAATTTACAAGCCTCTAGGCACAAGGCACAGTTCTACTGCAGGATGCGGGGTCTCAGAAAAGTAAGGCACACTTTGGGAAAGTGTTGCATGGGAGAAAACAATGCCAAAAGTGGAGTGGGGTGTGGAAAGACTACACATAACATTCAGATGTCGTTGTTACTGTATATGCGCTTGCGCCATATGAAGGGTTTTAACTGGGCACATATTTATTTGGTGTAGCAAGGTCTCAGGTTGCACCATTGGCACATATATGGTAGATGCAACGTTAAGGTGAGGTGCACCAAGGGTTTAGCTTTACACGGTGTGGGAAGGACTTGCACAACATGCATTGTTGTTGTTACTATGTATGCGCTTGCACCTGCACCTAAGGAATTTTTACAATTTTTTACAAGGCACGGAGAAGGCTAATGTTGCGTGCGGAGACAATGCACCAATGGCGTGACTATGCTCAATGAAACAACAATGATACCTAAGCTGAAGGAAAAACAGTGGGCTCTTTTTACAAAAATATATAATTTTTCACTCTTTCGGTAGATTTTGATGGCAAGGGGGAAAAATCTAGCAAAGCAAGGAAAAGTTTTGAGTAGTTTCGTGGAAGAGGTCCTCTAGATTTGTAGATCTTGAAGGAAGACAGACAATGTTTTTAGAGTTGAGTATTTTGGATTTGCAAAATGGGTTGGAATTGCATTTTCTTAGGTTCATTGTTATTTATCAATCCTAATCACCTAAACCAACAGAAAAAACCATAACAAAGCCACAAGAAAAGCAAGGGCCACTTACCGGGAATATATAACGATAAAGGAGACGATGTGGGATCCACAAATGTGACAAATGGCAACACGCAGGGCTAACAGGAATGCTAACAAGTACAAAGGAATAAATTTTTCACATTTTTTGAATTGTGAAAATAACAGGTCGGACGCGCCTATATATAGCAAAAGGTGTAATAAATGTGCCACCAACTTTTTCTATGGCACACTGAGGGAGATGTCGACACAAAAATATTTATGCCATAGCGCAGCTTTTGAAGTGTCGACACTGCATTTTTAGTGCCTTGGCACAACATTAAGGGGTGCAACATTTGGAGTGCTAACAAGTTAGCGCATGCAACTTGGCATACCTTTGACAGGTGCAACATTAATAGGAAAAACATTAAGAGGCGTAACATTTGGTATGTTGACACTCAATAGAATGCGCCAAAGGAATAGAGGGGTCATAGTTTTGTTTGATGTAACGTGAAAGAAAACTGCACCCAACCCAAAAATGTTGAAAATGACCAAGTTCTAAAAACTAGATTTTTTGGAAAGGAATTGTATGTCATTCCGAACATTAAGAGACCTCAATGGGGGACCAAAATGGAAATTTTGGTATGGTTATCTGTAAAATTTCCCTTATCACTTTTACAGGATAATAGTTGGCTCTTTCTGGGGACTAACTTTGAGTAAAGCTTAAGGGTAGATAACCCCATATCAACATGTGCCTATCCATTGGGCTAGAGAGTCAAAAACAAGGGCAACGAAAAAGGAAGGAAAACACACAACCAACAAAACGAAAACACATGAAAAAAACACACACAACTAAAGAAAACTATATAAAGAAGAGAGCAAGCTCTACTTCCTGAATATTTTAAGATGTTGCCCAATATAGGGAAGTGGGAGCTCAGTTCTATCTAGATATGAGAGATAGAAGCTATTCTCTCCATTGAGCTGCTTGATCTTGAAAGGCCCTCTCTAAAGAGAGTCAAATTTCATGTGCATGCCCTTTGGCTCTCTCCACTTGTCCCATAGAAGGACGAGATCTCCCACCTAGAAATCCCTCTATTTATCCTTTTTATCAAACAGTATCTTGACTTGATTATGATGTTTGGTGATCCAGTCGACCACCCTTACTTTCTTTTCTTCAAATTTTGTTAGATACATGATCCTCTTTTCTAGAGAATTCTAGAAAGTCTCATCCTTGATTGCTTGTGCCAAGTGTAGAGAAGAGAGTTCCATGGAAATGGGGAGCTCAGTGTCGATTCCATATAACAATTGAAAAGGTGACATACCAAGAGATCTCTTCAGATTAATATGGTCTACCCATAAAGCATCATACAATGACTTGTGCCAGGATAGGTGATTCTCATCGAATAGCTTCCGTATGATGGTTACTAGGTTCTTATTACTAGATTCTACCTAACCATTTCCCTGGGGGTAATAATCCAAGGCATGGGCCAAGGTTATCTCATATTCATGGAAAAAGTCGATAACTTCCTGTGAGGAGAAGTTGGAAGCATTATCAATAACTATTTTGTGTGGGATACCAAATCTCACGATGATATTTTCTTTGGTGAAGTTGCAAACAACTTCAGAGGTGGCATTCTTAATAGGTATGGCCTCCACCCATTTCGTGAAGTAATCTGTTGATGTCAGGACATAACTATGTCTGGCACTTGATTGGGGATGTAGTGCTCTGATAAATTCAATTCCCAATTTCCTGAATGGTTCATCAATAATTATGGGCCTGAGGGGAAAAGCAACCAATTTTGGTTTTCCAACAAACTTTTGGCAGAGCTCACATTTAGCTACCCAGGTGGCTATATCCTGAAATAGTGTTGGCCAATAGTACCTAGCCCAGATGATATTATGTGTCATTACGAACGATGAGAATTTCTTGATTTTCCTGAACTGGAAGAGCTCCTTGCTCAGGAAAGTCAGGGGCAATCGCAGTCTTTGGGAATCACCCCTCAACTTCAGATTACGACTCTAATCTTGCACACAATAGTGAAACCTGATCTTTTTTACCTCACTGTCAAGTAACATACATCATATGTTGTATGCAATTATTGATACCAACCCCACCATGTAGGTGGGAGTCTCTAGGGAATGCTCTTGGTGAACACTGTTTTGCTTCCACCTAGCCTTAAGGAGGCCTTACGGCTAATCTCCCTAGTCTCGAAGGATAGGGGCCAAGTGAAAGAGAAACTCTTCCATCTATGTGCCTGACAAGAAGGCATTTCCCTACACAATCGTGCATTGGCTCAATTTCCCTATAGATGAGGAGAAGTGACCTCCGCAGGCTAAATCATGAAAACTTTCAAGAAATTTGATCTATTGTGGTTTTTCAATGCATCGCAATAAGATGCCATCAATACCTTGTATAAACCGTCATCCCATATGACATATCTACCTGCCTTGAGATTTACAGTCTAATTTTCCTTTGAAGTTAGATGAGCTAGGAACTCACCATAAGTGAGAAAGAAAACTATGTTCGAATACCATTCGTCGCTAGTTGCAACAAATAGAACCATAGGTAGAGAATCAACTCTCTCAAGCTGGCCCTGCGCTCTGTCGATGCAATCAACTTCCTCTTTAGGGACCTCTAAATCTTTGTTTTCAGCCATAAGCTGACATAGGCCCTTGCCTCTTACCAGCTAGGTTGGTTTTATGTCTAGATCATACTCCTAGACCTTTGTGATCCAATTCCCTCGTAAACTTCCTAACTCCTGTTGAGTTAGGATAGACTTAACTGTCATGTCAGGAATTAGCACTACCGCATGAGAGTTTAGGATGTATTACCATAAGTTCTTGATTACTTTGACCACTGCGAAGGAATTTTTTTCTAACTAAGAAATCTTCAATTCATGAGGCTTGAGAGGGGAGATCATGAAAGCGATTGGGGATTCAACATCCTCAAAGTTCTTTTGCATTAAGATGGCCAATACAGTATGTGTAGATGCATAACTGTACATGATAAAATCCTTAGAGAAGTCAGGGCATACCAGGATGGGTGCATGGGCAATAGAGGATTTTATATCCTCGAATTACACCTTTCCTTCTTCACTCCACTGAAAATTTTGTGACCCTTTCATCATATTTGATATGTGACGAGTCTTTTCAGCGAAGTTAGGAACAAAGCGTCTGAGAAAATTCACCTTTCCAAAGAAGGAGTGAACACCGGTCTTTCTTATGGGTAAGGTAAGGCTGTAAATAGCCTTAACCCTTTCAACATCTATCTTTGTTCCTTCCTTACTGACAACGTGTCCCAATAACTTTCCTTTACTGACCCTGAAAATAGACTTTTTGGGATTTAGGGAAATCCCGTGTTCTCAGCATCTAATCAATACTTACTCCGAATGATCACAATGATAACTTCACTTTTTTTAGAACACAATTAAGTCATCCAAATAAACTACGATGACCTTTCCCATCATACCTTTGAATGCAAAGTCCATCACTTACTAAAAGGTGGCACTAGCATTGGT
Organism: Taxus chinensis; assembly: GCA_019776745.2. Classification (NCBI taxonomy): domain Eukaryota; kingdom Viridiplantae; phylum Streptophyta; class Pinopsida; order Cupressales; family Taxaceae; genus Taxus; species Taxus chinensis. Next base: position 822,038,451 of record CM034150.1, on the reverse strand, counting down.
CAAGAGAAAAGGCATCCTGTTGTAGGTGAATATGCCCCAGGGAGTGGTGAATGTCATTTTGAATCGGTCTTCAGGCGATACTTCAATCTGATTATAGCCTGAAAAACCATCAAGCATGGATAACATCTCTGAACTGGTTACTTCCTGTAGAACCTGATCCATTATGGGAAGTGGGTAATTGTCCTTCAAGGACACCTGATTCAGATTGCGAAAATCTACGCATATGCGTATCTCACCATTCTTATTTCGTACTGGTACAATGTTTGTGACCCAAATACTATGATGGATAGGAAAGATCACTCTTGCATCAAAAATTTTCTATATTTCCACCTGGATGGTACCCGAGATATTGGGATTGTAATGTCTCTATTTCTGGCAAAAGGGTTTGACATCATACTTTAACGGGATGTCATGTTGAACGTCCTTCAGCTTAAAAGATTTCATATCAGCATAATACCATGCCAATACGTCCATATATTTCTTCAGCAATTTGACAAACTTCCACTTTTCTTCGGGTGTACAACATTTCCTGATGTTCACAAATTGTGGATCTTCTACAATACCCAGGTTGACCAATTCAGTCTCTAGAGAGGAGTTAGGGTCATTTTGTCACTTCTTCTTGACAAAACAATCATGTTTGTCAAACAATCGCTCTAGAGAGACTAAACCCTTTGGAATTTTATTTCCCCTGAGCTGACATATGCCATCACCTTCTTGAGATTCGTTCACTTGAGTAGTGACAAATTCATGGCATGCAGAAGTAGATCCCTCAAAATGAAGCTCTTTGTAATTTTCTGCTCTCTCTAGAAAGGCAATAAGTTGATTGTCATCGTTGAATACCTACCAATGCTAAGAATTATCTGGCATGCTTGGGTAGAAGACTACCTTAATGGTATATGTGTCTATTTTCAACCTTGGGTGAGGGAGCATAAGGAATGCTGAGACGACCAATGAATCGACCATGTCATTTTGATCTCTTAGAACAGCTTTTATTGAGAAAGAATCAAATTCTTCAATGTTGTCCCATACTACATTTTGGTAGTGCCTGAGTCTGTCATTTTTCATTTGGTACACCCCTTTTACCTGGTTGACGATCAGTTGGTGTCACCTTGTAATTTTAGGTTCTTGATTCCTATTTCTTTTACAACTTGCATACCGAGTAACAAAGATTCGTACTAAACAGTATTGTTTGTATTGAAAAACTACAATTTGAAATAAAGGGGAAAAATCTCCTCTTCGGGAGATATTAGGATAGCTCTAATGTCACATCCACTCGTTGCACAACTGCCATCAAATTATAGTGTCCATATCTTGTTAAGGTCCTCCTCCTGGACGAGAACGTCCATTTTATCAGACTCGGTGGATAAGAAGTAGTTCCCCATCCCTGATGATTCAAAGAGGATTTGGGCTTTGGGGTCATCAGAATTGGTGACCAGATACTTCTTTTGTGATTCAGGCTCCAATGTCTACATAACACCCTTGACGGGGATTCTAGCTTTGGACTAGTCCATATGAATTTATCCACCAAATTCTCTGTAAAATATTCTCCCTAGTAGAATTCCATATGTTGTTGGGATATCAGCAACGAGGACGGTCATCTTTACCCTTTTCTCTGGGAACGCTGCAAACACGAACTGTGCATCTTTGATTTAACTAATTAATGGAACCTGTTTGGTTTCCATGGAGTAACATCTACAGAAAGGCTTAGTAAGAGTGAGGCCCAAAGCATGAGTGACCTTCGTCGGCATGACATTATCGAAATCCCTAGACTCAATTATGTATTTTCTTAGTTTGTGACCATTGATTAGGAGGGAGAGATAAAAAGGTTCAATTTTTCCTGATGTGAAAGTTGAGGCAACATTTATGAGAGATGTAGGAGGGGTGGAATGGATTCCTTTTAGGGAAACATGAGAGGGGATGGTAGCTTAGCTTTGGATATAATCAGTCAATCTTTCAAGCTACTCAGGGTTAGACGGAAGGTATTCAGCTTTAGACATTTGAATCTTGGTCTTTTTAGCATGATCGACTATGTCGAATGCAACCAAGGGCTGCTTTGATGAAGGAATGAGTCCTTCATTTCACGATGGAAAGGTAGGGTTACTGGTCTTTATGGAAACAAAAGAACACTGATTTGGAGGAGAGATGGGAGGAAAAGATTTCTTCGTAAAAGGCTTAATAGGAGGTTAAGCAGGAAGAGGATTACCTCTTTTAGCAATTGTTAGAGGCGTGTTCAACACAGTCCTCTCTTTTTATATCCTGGTAGCAACTTCTTCTTCTTTTCCTTGGGAGTGGGTGAAACAACATATGACTATCTACTTGCATACCCTTAGGTATCCTCTTCTTTATCAGATTCCTCATCTTCAAATTCCATAAACCCGATGGTAGAGTCACCAGCCGGTTCACCGACATCTTGATCATCTCCACCTTGTAATGAAGGTTCTTCGTAAATTTACTCTTCTTCTTCGATCTCGACCAGGGCATTGACCGGAGGGGCCTCAAGTGATAACCTTGGAGTAGTAGCAGGAAAACATGACCTTTGTGGGGCGTTTTTGGGAGTGAAGTTCCTTCGTGGGATATCTTGATATGGAGTTGAGGACGAAGCTTGAGCTGATTACTTTTAAAACGTGAGCAAGTCTTTTGCCATCTTCTAGAATGCCGGATCTGATGAAATGGCTTGAGAAGGAGTTGAAGCCTTAGGTTTGGACAGCTCTTGTTTTAACTCACCAGATATAATCAGGTTGTCTTCTATCCGAATGGTTGCAGCTTGAGCAAGGAACAAGGTGGTGATTTGTTCTTGTAAGAGTAAGAAAATTACTCTTGAGCTCATGGCATTCACAAAGAAACACTTTTGATTTTCTGGTGTTGGCAACATGATAGGCGGTACATGATTAATCAGTGAATTAAAATGGGCGATAAAATCATACATAGTTTCATTGGCTTCCTTATTTAAGTGAGTGATCTTTGATAGTAATGAAAATGTGTCTTCTGAAGGCTTATACCTATCCTCAAATGCAGTTCGTAATGTGGCCCAACTGGTGATAGATCCAATCGAAAAGTTTTGGAACCACTCTGATGTAGGCCCTTGCAAGGTCTCTAGAAAGAAGCGTACCAAAATGTCTTCATGGATCACATCTAGGATGCTGCATGACATAATGAATGTAGATATATGTGAATTTGTGCTTTGATTTCTACTCCCATCAAATCTTGGGAAATTATTAAAGTTTCCATGAGGGAGTGCATGAACTTGATGCAGCAATACAATAGGGCCCATAGTGTTTCCCCATGGTAATGCCATTTGAAAAGCTAGAAAGAGGACGTGAGCCGGGAGTGCGGTTTCGCTTAGTAACAGAGCACTATAATTTGATGTGGAGGCTCCTTGTGAAAACCGGTTCTTCCATGGAGGTGAGGCACTTCTGGCTGACCGATCAGCTGAACTTAGCGATGAGAAGCATGTTGGTGTAATACTAAAGTTGTGCCTTTGAAGTAGATCGAAAATAGGATCAAATTCTCCACGAGCTCTCCTGCTATGGGTAAATGGCTCACCCGCCAGTCTATCTATTCAGATCTACAATGCTTTTATAGAAAATTTCAAATTTATTTTTGTTTGTACTTTCTAATTTTCTGATTTTTTTGACAAAAATCAGCAGCACGTACTTTCCTAAATATTAAATTTTATCCCTCTTTTGAAAACTGATTGCAGTTTTAATGACAAAGATTAGCGAGGATAAAATAAAGGATAACTTAGTAAGCTGATTTTCAGATCTTAGATTTGAATTTTTGCAAGGGTTTGAAAATATTTGTAAAAATATCAAGATCTCAAATCTACGGAAATATATGGGTTTTTATACAAACTCAGCAAACGAAAGGTTTCTAACTTGTCTAGATCTATGGATCTCTGAAGAAAATTTTTAGTTTGGATCACTTTTGCAAAAAAAATGGATTTTAAACAAAGAGTTAAGATTTGCAAATAGGTATTAATTTTTATAGTTTTCTATATTTTCTTAGTATCCCCACTAACTTTTAAAATTGTTAGTGTCTCTTCGGTGACATAACATTCACATAGATCTGGTTTGGTCCCTAGCGGAGTCACCAAAAACTATTGGTCTGAAAATCTGTCGGGTGGGCAGATCTATGGATAGACATGCAAACAATGTGCAGGGTATAGCCCCTCTTTGAGATAGCAAAGCAAAATTGCTTTATTGCTATTCTACCAGCATGAATCTGTGCAAGTCCTATAGTATTCTTCCTTCAAGGGGGTTTGGGATCTCATCCCAGTGGAAATAGTTCCGACAAAGAATAGAAAGGAATGAAGAAAGCAATGGAAGAAAGGTAGATCCAAAGGGAGAAAAGAAATAAATTCCAAAGTAGAAAGGTCATAGGGTTTATGTTTTAGGTTGGTATTAAAACAGAGCCAAACTTAATCACATAAACAAACAAAGCAATACTAATAAACAAATGACAAAATATACGTGAATCCAATAGAATAAGCCTATAGATCTAACTTAAGAAAGATCTAATGCATAACACAGAAATTCATCACAAAGTCTCAATTTTGTATTAATAATGTTCTGTTACAAGAAAGCTCAAAGTCTTTCTCTCCTCACTCTATTTTTCATACAAATTTTCTCACCTGGTATACAACAAGCATTCTAGTATTTATAGAAGGAGAAGAAGAAAGAAGACAAAAAGGAGCCAACAACTATTTATAAAATATCTAAAAAATATTTAAAAGTCAAAAGTTAACTTTGGGGCAATTTTGTGGATAACAACATCCCATGATGCAACATGGATGATATCATCATTTGTGCCAACATTCTTTTAAATATTTTACAGAAATAGAATAAATCCTAGGAGGAAGAATCCTATTCGTCGTCATCCCTTGGCTGGAAAGGATTGTCCTGCTTCTGCTCAGGAGAGGAAGTGTGAAATTGAGCTCCATACTCCATAAACTTGCTGACCATCAATTGAAGTTGATCCTGAGCAGGACCCTTGGTATGATCTCTGATGACTTCACAAGTCTCATGTTCATCTCTGAGTCTTTCCAGGAGTTTGAAGTATTTGTTACCTACCTCCATCAGGTATCCAACAAAGTCACGGCATGTCAGAAGGTTGTTGCTAGATTATATATCAAAAGTGTCTTCTAAAGCTAAACCCTGCAACATGATCTCCTTGAAAATCTGAATAGTGTCATCTACCTTCCTCAAGGCGTATGATGGGGTGAGAAAACCTAGAGACATCCTTAAGATGATCTGCTCCATTTCATGCATTGCATCCAGGGCTTCCTCCTTGATTTTGTCTATTTTCTCCAAGACAAACTCCATCTGGTCAACCCGATAGTCTAAAGCAGCAAGGATTTTGTCAGGTGCTCTCGGGTGATTGAAGATGCCGAATTTCATTAAGTCATCGACTGGGTAGTCAAGCATTTTCTGGAATGTCTCGTGTTACAACTTGGCATTGTCCAGCTCTTCAGAGATAGGTCCTGCTATTGCCTGGAGTTCCTTGTTAGCTTGATCTATATTTTGATACAGCTATGTGAAATTTGTAATCACTTCCTCACTATCTTTGAGGATTTTCTTTCTCCAGGTGGACATTGCTACACCTTTCTCACCAATCTTGGCATACTTATTTATCTTCTCCTAACTAAGGGCTTCAAGGGTTTTAGTGGCAGCTATAGGAGGTGCATTGCCCATCTTTTGCAAGGCTCGGAGAAGATGGTTGTTTTGTTGTTTTAATATTCTCTTCTCTTCCTTTACTTCTTGAAGCTTTTTGTAAAGGGCTGGATAAAGCCTCTCCTTACAGGCTCTCTGATGATGTTCCCATTGTGACCCGAGTCACTATAAAATCTGTAGGACACAGATCTTTTTTCTCCTTTATGGGGTCAGGGTATGCGATCTCCATAACTCTTTCACCTGAAGCGCTTTTAGAGAAGTGGGTTATAGCCTTTTGCTTCTTAGCCCCTTTAGTTGGAATAACGGAGAAGTCCATAGGAGCAATATGGAATTTCTGCTTATGTTGGCTTAGGTGCTTGGAGATCCATTCTAGACTTAGGGGAGTAGGACCAGAGGAAGAAGAGGAAATCGGGGTGGAAGAAAGAGCAACTATAGTGGACATGGGGAAATGTGTCGAGACACTAGGTGGTGGCATTGAGAAAGAAGCCAACCCTCCTGTTTCACGCAAAATGTTTCAACTTTTGGGAATAGAGTTGCTTCTGTCCTTTCATTCCTTTAAGAAATAGATAAGGTTAGGGTTAGGAGGACTACCTATTGAATGTCGAGAGGGTGTGCGCATACTGTAGAGAAAGATCAGATCGACTGTGAAGAACTCCTTTTTGTCTGGGAAGGACTACCTGCAAATAAGAATACAAGACCACCAGATTTTGATTAGACAATAAATGAGGGAACTGCCTTGGGCCCAAGAAATATAAAACTTCCTTTCGAAGGTGGTCAGCTCCCCTATTAATATGAATTAACACAAATTTTAACAAATAAGCTATTGTCCAATTACAATTTGTTTGCCTTATTAGAACAATAGAGAAAGGGCTGGTCTTGGTTTAGAATTAAGGTGACCAATGCCGGTCACTATAACCGGTACCGGTTGGCTCTAACCGATATCAGTAGGGGCAATGTTTTAGGTTCTTTTGGTGAAGGCTGGTTGTAAGGTAGTTGTGTTGTTTTATAAGGCTGATAAATGAGTGGGGTGACGTAATGGGGTTTTGAGAAGGACTCAGAGAATATGGGGGGTGTTATTGGGGGTAATGTAAGGGTGGAGGAATGACAATTAGATGTAGTGTGTTGCTGGGTAGTAGATCTAGGAATAGACTTATGATGGCAGTGGTTCAGAAATTTAAGAAGTGTTATTGAAAGAACGTATAAGACTTACTTACTAGTTATTGATGGAAAATGCAGGTTCTGGGACTGTGATGATGAAGACAGGGATCAAGTAGGATGATCTGACAACCCAAGATGATATATCTCCTCTCCTTATACTCCGATGAGTGTCACAAGGCTCTGGTTACTCAGTTGCAGTTTTTGGGCTTGATGTCCTTCTCTGCAAACTCTTCTTCCTTTTCTTTCACTTGTCTCTGTTCAGCCAAGTAAATTCCAGATTCTTCCAATGATTTCTCCTTCGGATCCCCTAAAAATCCCACCGTTATTTTTGGTTGGGAGTGGTCATTTACAAGGAACCGATGGTGGTTACGTAACCGACGGTGGTCGAGTAGGAACCGGTATCGGTCAGGTCAAAGCGGGCTATTTTTAGTAAAATAGCCAGCTTTTCCTCTTTTTTCTCCTGAGGGATTAGTTGCGGGCTTGGTCAAGTCATTATGAGGTTGTTTTTAGGTGCGGATGAGGAGTAATTAGTCATGGGTGTGGATGTGGACCAAGTTATAGGTCTTAATTAGGTTAATTTAGGGTTAAGACTACATCATGATGAGGTGGCGAAATGAAGTGGCAGGTATGGCGATGTGGATTTATTAATTATAAGGTAATTAATAAATAATTGTGTAAGGTTTAGGTGATGAGATTAGGTTGCGAAATGAGATGTGGGGCACAGGGGGTCGTAAGACACAAATTTTGTGTCTACATTAGCCCCTTGTTGTCGTGTAGCTTGTCTTTGTTAAAGCTGCACGGACAATAATAAGAAGTGGTTACCCCTGTTAAGGGTATAGGTAATCCCCCTCAAATCTATCACAGATTGAGGTAGTGTGAAATCAGGGATAGGGTTGATAAAGGGAAATGGTGTGGAGATGACGGTAAGATGGTGGGGTAGGTCCAAGGAAGCAGACGCACATTGAAATGCAGTAGTGCGACCAAGGTACATGATTTGAAGAGAAAACAAGCAATTCATAGGCAAAGGTCGATAGTTTATCCAAACAAGGGTGATATAATCCTAGTATCCAAGGCATAGGAAGTAGCTCCAGGTGATATAATGGGTAAGGTATAGGAACGTTTAGGCATGTTCGGCAGTACCAAATGGTTGGTTTGGTTGAGATAAACGTCACGGTCTTGGTCTAGGTAAAGTTGGTCGACTGATCAAGTCAAGGACCCTAATCATGCTAAAATACGAACAGGTGAGCTCGATTGAATAAAAAGCTACATGATGGGTGGATAAAATTGTATTGTGTTGATGTTGGGTGAGGTATTTAATTGGTGCAGCCTTGGGTCGGGCCAAATGGTTGGGTGCGGCCTTGGATCGGGCCAAATGGTTGGTTGCGGCCTTGGATCGGGCCAGATGGTTGGTTACGGCCTTAGGTCTAGCCAAATGGTTGGGTGCGGCCTTGGGTTGGGCCAAATGGATGGTTGCGGCCTTGGGTCGGGCCAAATGGATGGTTGCGGCCTTGGGTCAGGCCAAATGGTTGGGTGCGGCCTTGGGTCGGGCCAAATGGTTGGGTGCGGCCTTGGGTCGGGCCAATGAAGTTAACAAAGGGTTTTCAGCCAAGGTGGATATAGGTGATGTTGTGAGAAAGGGTGATTAGTAAATAAGGTCAGAAATTGGGGAAGAGGTGGGATAAAACCGATATCGATTATCTATGACTGATATCGGTTAAGTGACTGATACCGGTTCTTTAGGGCATAATAGAACCGATATCGGTTATAGGTCAAAAAACCTATAAAAAGAAAAATACGTCCTGTCATTGTCATATTGTCAATTTAAAAACCAATTTTAGTTATCTGAGGTGTTGTGGCGAGATTGTCGAGTTTTTCGGCTAAGGTGGCACTTATTTGAGTGGAGAAGTGAGTGATTGGTAGGCCCCAGCGAGGAGGAGGCAGCGTTTGATTAGTGGAGGACCCAGCAGAGGAGAGTTAGAGCCATGGCACAGCCAAGAGGAGCTGGAGGTGCTGGACCAGCTGGACCACCACCACCCATCCCACCACCATGACGTGTCATCGTACCGGTAGGTTCAAAACCTCTCATTATGTGAATTTGATGTTGTTAAGCTATTTTTGGGGGTTTGGGTAGGAATCCATGTTTTGGTAAAATAATGAATAAATTGAAGTTATTTGAAAAATGAAGAGGATAGATGAGTTAAATAGGGAAAGGCGGCAGGGTGGGTAGATTTTTAGGGTGTTTGGGTGGGTAAATAGGGATAAATAGGGGAAAAATGGATGTCAGGGGGGTGTGCCGGGTTCGTCCAGAAATTTTTCAGTGACCGATGCCGGTCACTAAGCAACCGGCATTGGTCAAGAATTTTGGGGGCAGGGTGGGTTTGTGGGTGACCCGTGTCGGTCGTACGTCGACCGGCGTCGGTGGATAGGGGACCGGTGGCAGTCATGGGTGACCGGTACCGGTCCGTAGCTAGGATTATTTATTTGGTTGGTAGGGTTGGTTGTTGTTTTGAATGTGTGGTCATTGTTGGGGTTGATGTGTGTGTGTTTTGGTAGTGTTTGGGTTGGTGTTTGGGTGTGTTGGTAGTGTTTGGGTTGTTGTGTAGGTGTTTTGGTAGTGTGTGGGTTGTTGTTTGGGTGTGTTTGGTCGTGTTGGTATTACTAGTTTGGGTTGGTGTTTGGGTGTGTTGGTAGTGTTTGGGTTGGTGTTTGGGTGTGTTGGTAGTGTTTGGGTTGGTGTTTGGGTGTGTTGGTAGTGTTTGGGTTGGTGTTTGGGTGTGTTGGTAGTGTTTGGGTTGGTGTTTGGGTGTGTTGGTAGTGTTTGGGTTGGTGTTTGGGTGTGTTGGTAGTGTTTGGGTTGGTGTTTGGGTGTGTTGGTAGTGTTTGGGTTGGTGTTTGGGTGTGTTGGTAGTGTTTGGGTTGGTGTTTGGGTGTGTTGGTAGTGTTTGGGTTGGTGTTTGGGTGTGTTGGTAGTGTTTGGGTTGGTGTTTGGGTGTGTTGGTAGTGTTTGGGTTGGTGTTTGGGTGTGTTGGTAGTGTTTGGGTTGGTGTTTGGGTGTGTTGGTAGTGTTTGGGTTGGTGTTTGGGTGTGTTGGTAGTGTTTGGGTTGGTGTTTGGGTGTGTTGGTAGTGTTTGGGTTGGTGTTTGGGTGTGTTGGTAGTGTTTATGGTCGCCTCATCAGAGAGATGGGATCCGGTGACCAATGTGTTACATCTCCCGACTGGAGAGATGACCATTACATTGGAGGATGTGTATCGCATCCTTAGATTACCAATCGATGGAGAGGCAGTCTTCTAGGTGGATGCAGAGACAGCTATGAACAGCATCCTATAGGTATTCGGGGATGTGGCCGCGCTACTGACTTATTACATTGCAAGCATCACCTATGGGGATATGTATCATGCCCACCGACATGAGACACGACTTGCTATGTTGATGATGATCGGCATTACATGCTTCGCCCTCCCAGACTCAGAGGGAGGCCGCTTTCCACGGGTGCTGATGGGGGTATTACAAGAGATGGTTGAGGAGCATACATGTTATGCTTGGGCACCAGTATACCTGGTGTAGTTATACCGAGAGCTGTGGGGTTACCACCGGATGAGGTGATTCGGGATTTGCTCTACATTTTTGTTACACTACTGGGCATATGAGCATATCATATGCATTCGACCAGTAGGGCTGCCCCAGCAGCCAGGGCCACAAGTGATTTATAGATATGGCTTTCAGAGGTGGCTGGGGGTCGTGGGCCAGCCATGAGTAGTTCTCGCCATATGGGATGTAGCGTATTACCGACATGTATTAGAGGGTGTGACTGCCCTGGATATTGTATGGAGGCCTTACGGAGGTCATCAGCCCCGCGAAGGAGCCTGATCACAGTTGCGGTGGATCCAATATACATTCTGGATAGCGGGATGGAGGCCGGGAGAGTATGAGCGGATACCCCTGGAGAGGGTACGACGACAATTAGGGCTACGACAGGATGAGCCACCTCCCTTCCCTCAGTACCGGAGGGATGATGTAGAGGCTCCACTTCCTGCACCATAGCCTATGGACCCAGATTGGGTAGCCAAGAGACTAGCAAATGATACTGTACACGATGTCGGCTATACAAGAGAATTTTTGGTATGGTGGGCAGGGGAGAGAGCTGTGAAGAGAGCACAGCCCGCACAGCCAGACTTAGCGGCTGTTAGAGCAGAGAGGGACCAGCTCAAGGGTTAGGTATAGTTATTACAGGGGTAGCTTGCTGCTGCACAGGCACAGATAGGTATCTTACAGGGTCAGCTAGCCCAGGCACAGGTACAACCACAAGCACAGCCAAAGGCCCCACCACAGGCACCATTAGCAGCACCACCAGTGGCACCAGCACAGGCACCCATACAACCACAGGCACCAGAAAAGGGGGCACTATTATTAGGAGTCAAGGGATTAGCCCCAGCAGCGATGGTGGCATGGGCCCGCTATATGGAGGTGAGAGCGGAGGCCCGGTATTATCAGGATGTTCTTGATGGTACCGGGGCTGACTATCAGCCATATACGGCACACATAGCTGAGACATCGTGTAGCCAGAGATCCCAGGGGGGTGCAGCCACAGCTGGTGGGTCCGTTATAGGGAGGAGGCGAGAGGCAGCACAGGGACCAGTAGGGAGACATGCGGAGGGCGGTGGGGAGAGCTGAGGGATCCCTGCAGAGGAGATAGTTTGTGTTTGTACAGTGGATATGGGCACCGGTCTATGAACCAGTTATGTTTATAGAGGCCTTCGTGCCTACATATGATGTATTCATTCATTTATTCATTTATTGTATATATCGGCCTGCGAGCCGAGTACAGGTTGCATAGGTAATACTGGTCTGCGAACCAAGTATATTTTTGATAGGAGAGACCGGCCTGCAAGCCGAGTCGAGATTATTAATAGTTATTACGGCCTGCGTGCCGGCTTTGTATTATTATGAGATCACAGAGGCCCCTATGTAGGGCACATTGTATATTTGAAACTTTTGATATATAGATATGATGATTTTGACCCACATGATGTGTTTAAAATGTTTTAAGTGTTTTGTCGATGGTTTGTGATATTTAATGTATGATGAGTTTGATCCACATGGTTTATATATTGATGGTGTTGATGTCTTTTGTTGATGGGATGTATGTATATATAGATGATGAGTTTAATTGACATGTTGTGTTATGAAATGTTGTATGTGTTTTGTCGCTAGTTTGTGAAATTGAATGTTGTAGCTGCTGAGTTGGATCAAAATAGTGTATAGATTGATGGTTTTTTTTTTTTTTTTTTGATATCGTTTGTTGATGGTTTGTTTGTATTTGTAATATAGATAGATGATATTGATGAAATTGTGATGAGATATGGATTTGATGAAAAATTATAGATAATGGTGTTGTTTATGCAGGAAAAAGGGACGGGCGCCACAAACATTTACAAAAACAAAGAAACGGCTTAGGTTTAAGTAAAAAGGGGACACATGACCGATATCGGTTACGTAACCGATGTCGGTAGTTAGATGACTGATATCGGTTATTACAGAATTATTTTCCTAAAAATAGAATTGCTTGGTTGGAAACTTAAGTTCTTATTTTTAGATGCATGTAACAAGTTAAATATGTGAATGCGACGTTGTTTGACGATTGATACATGTAATTGCATGAAAGAATTTGAGTGATAAGGAGGAAAGAGACAGGTGAAGTGAGTGTGGGCTTAGATTCAGAAGGTAGAAAGACAAGTTATATTTGAAGAGGGTGGTGAACATGGCTGAACGAGGAGAAGCATCAAGCAGGCAGGGACGAGGGGGAAGACATGTTCCGCCCCAAGCTGTTGCATCCCAAGAGGTAAACTGTTTGGTTGTAATTTGATTCTTGCATGTTTTGTGAATAGGATGAGAGAAGTGTAAGTGGGTAAAGAGGAGAAAGAAAAGGTGATAGGCAAGGGTTGGGGATAGGGTGAGTGCTATGGGGTAGGTAAATAGGGTGGTCACGTATGATTTTAGGTATAAATAGGAGTAAACGGACAAAATAATTATCATAGGTGTATGTTTTAAGTAGGGTAGGTACATTTTTAACAGTGACCGGTATCGTTTAGAGATAACCAGTATCAGTTAGCAAACCGGTACCGGTTATCTATAACTGATATCGGTTACTGTAGGATTTTCCAGAATTTTGAGAAAAACCCCATGGAGATTTGTTTTATTGAATAATTATGTGTCGTTTTGATGTATGCAGGCGAAAGCAGGGTTAAGGATGAATGATACGGTACCAGCGTTGTTATCACGAATCCGAGTGGATGTAACACCAGCTGAATGGGCATTGATAAATCATTTGGGGTTAAGTGGAATCCACTATTATTCAAGAATCGCACGTAACCATGCTATGTTGCAGGTGTTGATTGAGAGATGGAATCCAGAAAATAATACCTTCTATCTGCCAACAGGGGAGATGACAGTGACTTTGGAAGATTTGTTCCATATTTTGAGACTCCCAATGATAGGAAAAATAGTGTATCAGGTGTTGCCTAGCGCGGGGCGGGCAGCGATAACAGCAGTATTTGGTTCAGCTGCACGAGATTTGACACAGCGAGGTTTAACATTTACGTATGGTACAATGTATGCTAAAGGTTGGCCATGTTATTAATGATAGCAGTGGGGTATTATGCATTACCGAGCGTGGAAGGTGGAAGATTTCCCAAAGCATTGATGAGTGTTATTTGGGAAATGATAGAAATGAGCGTGACTTTCGCATGGGCACCCACATATCTGGAAGAGTTATATAGGGGTTTATGGGCCTGCAAGAGAAAACACGGGACGACACTGGATTGTTCGTACTTATTACATTGTTGGGCATATGAGCATATTGTTTGTGTGCATCCAATATGCCAACCCATTGAGTCGGGAGAGGCAGGAGTGCAAAGGTTGGGATTCAGACGATGGGTCTAGACAGAACAAGAAGCGAGATCACAGGCCGTGATAGATGACATCGAGTATTATAGATAGGTATGGGAGATGGTGACGATTGCGGATATTTGTTGGAGGCCTTACGAGAACTATATGGTGACAAAGAACATAGCTGAGGAGTTGAGGGGTGTAGAGCGATTGAGGTGGATCGCAGGGCACAGGCTGGGTGAGTACGAGAGGATTCCTCTAGATCGCGTGCGGTGACAATTTGGGTTCATTCAGGATATACCTATGACATATATACCATACATGAGGATTGATGTCGAGGCAGCATTCTCACCTCCCTGGCCTACACCTCCAGAAGGGCCAGAAGAGATAGCAGTTGATCGTAGGGTAATGGATGCGGGAACGAAAAAGGCCTATAGAGTATGGTGGGTGGCAGAGTTGCGAGGTGCACGTGAGCACCTAGACATAGCTGTGATTATAGTGGAGAGAGATCGTTCGCAGGATTTGGCTCACTAGCTTAAAACACAGGTGAATGAGACAATTGGATTGTTAGAGGTTTCACAGTTACGAGTGGAGAGACTAGAGGCAAGATTCCTCCACGCGAGAGGATGTATTCATATGTTACAGGAGATGTTGGCGAATCAGTGGGAGGAACCAATGGCAGTGGCACCTTTGAGGATGGAGAGGCCAACTAAGGGGCATTGACGATCACGATCACCACCTGATTCGGGAGGAGTTGCAAGGATCTAAGTGAATTTCATAGGAATATAAGAATAAATAAGGATGCTGACCTGCGAGTCGATGATAGAGAAGATGTATTTGTTTAACATCTAAAATAAAACTAAAGATGTATGTGGTTTTGAGTGATGAGAATAATAAGAATGGTTGTTTTTTTTTAATGTTGTTTTTGTTTTGTTTGAAAAAGGATATAGATAAATGTTGGCAAATAGAAAAACACAAAAAATATTTATATTTACAACACCTGATAAGGTATGGTAGGGGATGGTCGAGCTAACCTTGGGAGACCCCGTGTCTCCTAAGTGCTGCCTACATAGCCCATTACACAAAGCAAGGAAGGGCCTCAGACCGATGTAGTTCTCCCTTAGAACCAGGGAGAGGTGAATTCAAGAAATTTGGTTGTGGTTAGGCAATTTTCTGGTTGGTAAAAATTTGATGTTGGTAGGGTAATGTTGTTGGTTTTGGTAGGGTAATGTTGTTGGTGTAGGTATAGGTGAAGCGGAAGTTAGCATACTCGAGTAGTAGGGAATCGTGTCCTGATTAAGGTCAACACACAATCCTAGAGTCGAGCAAAAGAGGAAAAAGTGTCTCATAGTTGAGAAGAGCCAAACAAACCACATATTAACGTAGAATGAGCTTGAACCTCTAGGTACCTTACATAGACAAGAAGTCGATAGGTGAAAAGAGTTGTATAATCACAACATATCGGGTATTACGTCACGTCCCTTGAGTTTTGTTTCTTTGACAGATGGTGAGGTGAGGTGGTAGATATGGGCGAGGGTGCTGAGAGCATGTTACAAGGTGATTATTCTGACGAAAGAGGACCAAAACCTAAATAGACAAGTCCATGACTCAAAAGTGTTTTTTTGGAAAACTACTTTTTATGTTTTTGGACATAGACTGATTGATGCGGGAAGTCTACATGGGATATATATTTTATTGTTCTTGAGGTCTTCACGAAGCGGATCAATGTGAGAAGCTTCTGATAAAGGCTGACTGTGTATAGCTTTCCTTCAAGGGAGTAGTCTATTTATAGTAGCAGATGCAGTGTTTATGTATAGCTGTCCTTCGGGGGAGCAGTCTATATATAATATTAGCAATAGTTTGGCATATAGTTTTCCTTCAAGGGAGCATTCTATTGTATAATTTAGAGGTCTAGATGTCCGTTGGGCATAAAGCATCTAGTTTTGTAGGAATTTTGACTCAAGAAAATCCCATAAGTGTTTAATTAAGAATGTGTCATTTTGATACTTTGAAGTCATGGACTAGACTAAAAAGGGGAAGGCATCTTTTAAGGGGAGGTGATAATCAAACTATGTGAGCCTGATTTGATTTTGAGATGTAAGAAACAAAGTGTATGCAGTGGTAAATGAGCTCAAGGGACGAGCGTAAGGTAGATAAGAAGTGATATAACACTAATTTCAACAGTAGAATGGTCAAAGATGCAAGGCATTAAGGGGCTCAGGCTCAGGTTTACCATTAAGCGAAGCTATACGATAAGTGCCTAATCCATAAGTGTGAGTGATAATGTAAGGCCCAATCTAATTAGGAGAAAATTTTCCACATTTTCTCTTTTCTAGTTTGGTTACATGTTGATTCTCTTTGAGGACAATATCACCAACCTTAAAGGTACGCTCATGAAGTCGCTTATCATAAGCACGCTTGATGCATTTTTGGTAGATTTGAAGGTGATCAAGAGCTGTAAGATGACACTCGTCGAGAAGCTCCAATTAGGCTAACCGCTCTTGGCGGAAATCGTCGTTGGTGAGAATATCCTGAAGAGATATTCAGAGGGAAGGTATTTATATTTCGAGAGGCAAGATATCCTCAGTACCATATACCAAAGAAAAAGGTGTGGCATTAGTGGAGGTACGAATGCTAGTATGATAAGCCCAAAGGGCAAAGGGGATGTGATCATGCCAATTTCTTCTAGACTCATTGACAACTTTCATGAGGATTTTGGTTAGGGTTTTATTAGAAGATTCAGCTTGACCATTAGCCTGTGAATAGTAAGGTGATGAGAAACTAAGTTTGATACCAAAGTTGTCACAAAGGTCTTGTAACAACTTATTTTTGAAAGATTTACCATTATCTGTTATTAGACGATGAGGAATACCAAAACGACAGATAATGTGATGGTTAACGAATTCGACGATTTTTTCTTTTTTGATTGAAATGAGTGGAATGGCCTCCACCCATTTTGTGTAATATTCGGTTGCTGTGATTATCCAACGGTGACGTTGCAAAGAGAGCGGGTGAATCTCACCAATAAGGTCTAAACCCCATTGTGAGAAAGGCCAAAGATCTCGTGTGACCTGTAGCGGATGGCTAGGAGTATGTTGAAGGTTAGCATGTTGTTGACACATAACACAACACTTAACATATTCATAGCAGTCGTTATTAAGAGTAGGCCAATAATAACCTAGGCGAAGGATTCGTTTAGCCATGGCAAGACCACTAAAATGTCTGCCACAAATACCGTCATGGATTTGTTGGATGGTATAGGTGACCTCCGCACCGGTTAGACATCGAAGGAGGATGCCATCAAAGCCATGTTTATAAAGGATTCCCATTATGATAACATAACGAGAAACACGTTTAAGAAAAGTGCGTTTTCCAGTACTAGTAAGGTCAGGTGGGTGAACGGAGGTTGTAAGGTAGTCATGAAATTGGTGGTACCAGGTATCCTGCGAATTAGCTGACACATTATTTATCATACAAACAACCGGGGCTGAGTAGGATGGGGAAAAGAGTTGTTGGACCAAGACAAATATGTCAGAGTTAGTTGGTGAGGCAGGAATTTGCGAGGCTAAGCAAGCCATAGTATCCGCAAATTTGTTAGTGGAGCAGGGAATGGTCTGGATAGAATAACGAGTAAATGAGGTCAAAAGTGAATCCACGTAATGTTTGTACTTTTGAAGTTCCTCATTTTTACATTGGTAGATTCCCATAACTTGATTGACTACCAATTGAGAGTCACCAAAAAAATTAATAGATTTGACACCTAAGTGTAACGCAACCTGGAGACCCAAAACAAGGGCCTCATATTCCGTTGTATTATTAGTGCAGGGGAAATCAAGTCGGAATGAAAGAGGCATAGGCTCAGCGTCGAGAGGAATGAGAACAACGTCGGCTCCTTCACCGCACTGGCATTTGGATCCATCGAAGAAGAGGGTCATTGGATATGACTCTTCCCTGAGTGAAAGAGTGGCGATGAGTTCGTCAGGGAAATTAAAATTGGTAAATTGCGCCCCTAGTACAGGGGCTTCCGCGAGTTGATCAGCAATGATTTGTCCTTTGATTGACTTCTGGTGTATAAATTCAAGATCGAGGTCAGCAAGGAGCATAATCCATCGGGCAATGTATTGGTTTAGATGAGGTTTGCATACAAATAATGAATGGGGTCCGCGTTGGTGATGACAAAAGTTTTTTGATTCAGGAGGTAGTGTCAGAGTTTTGTGGCTACGAATGATAGGGCTAGGCACAGTTTTTCTACATGTGTATACCTAGTCTCGTAATCCATGAGAGTTTGACTTATATAATAAACGGCTTGTTCTCGATGCTCAAAGTCACAATGTGCGAGCATGGCTCCTACGGCGTGGTCGGTGGCGGAAAGGTAAAGGTAGAAAGGGCGATCGTCCTGTGGTGGGATAAGCACGGGTGGTTGCAAGAGATAGGCTTTGAGAGATTCAAAGGCTTGGTGACACTCTTCGCTCCATTGAAATGCAATGTCCTTTTTAAGAAGGTGATGAAAAAGCTGACATCGATCCGAGAGTTGGGAAATGAAACACCGGATAGATTGAAGTTTACCTTGCAAACTACGTAATTGTTTGAGGTTTTTGGGTGGGGGCATTTCTAGGATAGCTTTGACTTTAGATGGATCGACCTCAATGCCATGCAAAGAGACGATAAAGCCAAGAAGTTTTCCGGAAAGAACACCAAAGACACATTTCTTTGGTTGAAGCCGGACTGAATATTGTAACAGGTGACTGAAAATAATGGTTAAAACATCGATATGTTCACTACGATGTTTATATTTGCCAAGAAGATCATAGACATAATCCTCAAGGATAGTGTGTATAATGTCATGAAAAATGTAAGTCATAGCCCGCTGATAGGTCACACTAGCATTCTTAAGGCCAAACGGCATGACACGATAACAGAAGGTTCCCCAAGGAGTTATGAAGGTAATTTTATGTTGATCGGTAGGGGCAACCAAAATTTGGTTGTATCCCAAAAAGCCATCCATGAGAGAAAGCATTTCATGGCCCGCAGTAAGATCAACAAGTTGATCAATACTTGGGAGGGGGGAAGTCATCCTTAGGGCAAGCGAGGTTAAGGTCTCGGAAATCCGTGCATATCTGAAGTCCCCCTGTCACTTTAGTGACAGGTACGATGTTAGAAATCCATTAAGGATAGTCAATATGCAAGATGAAGGAAACAGAAAGAAGTCGTTGAAGCTCTTCTTTGACCAAGAGGGCAATGCGTGGATGCATTTTTCTCAGTTTTTGTTTGACTGGTTTGGAATTGGGATTTAGGGTGATGTTATGGACAACAATGTCAGGATCAATTCCTTGCATGTCAGCGTAGGACCAAGCGAAAGCTTGGTTGCGGGTATAGAGAAAGGTAGTAAAGGCGACTTGTTCTGATGCGCTAAGGGATTGTCTGATCTTCACAATGTGAGGATCCTCCTTTGTGTGGATGTTGATTTCTATAGTTGACTCGTTCAACATGGTTTGAGTTTCAGACGGTAAGGCGCGTTGAATATAGGAGTCGTCTGCACCAAGGTAAGTGAGTATGGAGTCGTCATCCTGGCACTCAACAACATTAATCGAAGGTGAATCCTCTTCGATCATGTCAGGATACAGAAGGGGAAGAGAATATGGGTCCTCATTATCGCATTGATAAGTGAGAGGACCTAGAAAGATAGTATTTATGAAAAAAAAAAAGTTAGGATTGATAGATTCAGGGTCTATCGACTCTATGGGTGACGATTACAAAATGGGTGATGATGGTTTGGTAGGGGTGACATCGTCATCTTGCAGGATACAACTGACATGAGGTTTCTCTGGTGTAAGTGTTTCAGGAAAACCGAGACCACTACGATCATTGTGTTTGCGTGTAGTCACAGGAATGAGTGTATGTCGGCCTTGTTCATAAAGACCAAAACCAAAGCCTTTCCAAGCACAGCGAGTCAAGAAGGTGAGGGCGAAATGACGATTTGTCAAGCATTAAAAATCAGATTGGAAGGGAACCACCTCAAAAGGAGGTTTAGGGTTAACAGAGGATGCGTCGACACCCCCATACATTAGGTTGGTGCGGTAATGAGGTGGTCCGTAGGGGATTACCTGCCCCACGTGACGGTCGTAGGTAGGATGCGCATGTAACTGTCCGTACTCTTGTGGGGTATGGAAAGAACTAACATTATATAGGCAGTATTCCCCCAGCATAAGGCATTGAAAAACATCTACTAAGGGTTCGGAGGTTGGGATGTTATTTGCGGGAAAGGAAGTGGTATTTGCGATGGCGGTTTCATTGGTTGAAGGTGTGGGTGCGGTTGAAGTGGATGGTTGGGTTGGATGAATGGGTGTCGTGACTGGTACAAGCACATCATTAGGGTGGTACAATATATTGCAGGTTTTGAAGGGGGGAGGATCAACTTTTACGGTGTAGGACTTCCCCTTGTACTCAAATTTTATGCACCTATGTAAGGTGGAGGGAACGCATCCCATAGCCCGGATCCAAGGACAGCCTAACAGCATATTGTATTAGAACTCTCCCTCAAAGACATAGAAGAGTTCAGGTAAAGTACATGGTCCTACACGAATGTTAATGATCACAGTGCCTAAGCTAGAAGTAATAGCATCATTGAATGACCGCAACATGATGGGGTTGGCACACATGCAGCTAGAAGGGATATTCATTTGTTGGAAGGATTTTGAAGAGATGATGTTTAGGCTAGCGCCCCTATCAATCATAACATGACGTACCCGAATGTCTCGGACATAAGCTGAGATGAAAAGAGCAGGGTCAGGATCTTCAGCACCAAAGTCGATAATTTCATCTTTGGAGAAACTGACAACAGTGGCTTGCTGAACAGAGACAGAAGTAGTTGGTGAGATAGGTTTTTTGGTGAGTGAAGCAACGTGATTGGATGTTAGAATAGAGGTAACAAGCAAGGTTTCGTTAGGTAAGACCTCTATCCCTTGAAGGATTTCAATGAGAGCCTGTCGATGAGATTCAGAGGTCTGAATGAGATCATACAATGTCATTTTTACAGGCGATTGGTGAAGTTGTTTGATCATGGTTCGGTGGGAAACTCCATTAGAGATGGGGTAAGCGGGTCCTCGAATAACCACTTTAGGTGGTGGTGCGATCGGGATGGTGGACGGAGAAAGAGAGGACGCAGGTGTGCTTTCTTTCGCTTTCTCATTATTTTTTTGCCCTCGAGTAGCAACACTTATCATATTGATCTCGTGAATACGAGAGGAGGAAGACGGTAGGGATAGGTCATGGTCTTCGAGAGGTGGGGCTATAATAATAATAGATCTTGGTGAGGCGGGGACAGGTGGTATAGAAGAGGGAATTGAAGCTAAAGGTCTCTCTCTTCGTAAGTTGTCTTTCTTAACTTTTTTATCCAAGAGAGGTGACTGACGAAGTATGGATTTCAACGCTTTGCATCCCTCTACGTCATGTCTGGGTGTGCGGTGGTAAGTGCAGATTTTAGACTCATCATAACCTATAGGTCAAGGTTTAGATGGATCATAAGGTCTAAGTGGGGGTAGGGAAATGGTCGCATTCTCCACCAACATAGCAAGGATTTTGGCGTAAGACCCTTTAAGTGGGTCAAAGTTAGAGGAAAATGAGGCTATTGACTGGGTAGTTTGTGGTAATGACGGGGTATGGTTGGTTTGTATGGTTGGTGGTTTAGCCAAGGGGTTTTGATAATGGGTTTTAACTAAATGTGGCTTCTTTGGCGCAGAAGCTATGTTTAGCTGGTTAGATGATGAGGCCACAGATGATGTGGTATCAGAAAACAACCACAGAGAAATAGGAGTGGCAGCAAAAAATTCTTTTGATGATGGAATTTGTTTAGGGTTGGTAGGTGGACAGGATACGCGGGGTGATGGTGTTGCTATACCCTTGGATTTCTGTATGGGTGCAGATGGCGTAGGTTGCTTTAAAGAAAACACAGGAGGTATGATATATTGATGCAAGGTAGATGGATGGGGTCCCAATATGGAAGGTAGGTGTGATGACGAGGGTTTTAGTTGTGATAGAGGCATAGGTTGAGGAGATTGAGTCTGTCTCCTAATGGGATGGACGACTTTATTTTTAGATAAATCAAGCCACTTAGGTGGGTGTGTTAGATTGGGTATTGGTGAGGTCCTAAGCATAGGGGAATATTTGGTTAGGTTAATAGAAGTGGATGAGGTATTTGGTAGAAATGACGGGGGTGAAGATGAGGACATAGGCATTTTAAGCTTCTGTAAACACTTCAGGGTATATGGTAGAGGCATCCGTATCAGTCATCTGCATTTGAGTAGAATATGGCGTACTCAAATGTTCCCATAGGACTCGTCTATCTTCTAGGAAAAGACAGTCCTCACGTGTGAATAGGAACTTTTGTATGGAAGAAAGGTGGGTTGTGATTCTGGTCCATTGTGGGTGTGATATAGGGGGTAGATGAGGCACTGTATCAATGGGCGTTAAGAGGTCAACCAGTCGCTGAAAAGATTTACGTGATGAATAACTAATAGGTAGGAGGGCGTGTTTGAGAGGATCCATCATGTTTAAAGAATATGGTGATGTCGGTTCAAGAGGTTTCTTGTCTAATGATGAAAAAAGAATTGGCAAGCCTTCCTCTTATATAACAAGAATGGTAGAAGGAGACGTTTGGGAAATAGATAAATTAGATAACATCCCCTCACAGTCTTGCAAGGATGTGGTGTAAGAAGGCTCATTTGTGAGAAGGGAACTCTGGGTGGTTAATTCCTTAATGGGTAAAGGAACGGCCAAGATTTCGTCTTATCTTAATGGTGATAAAGGGGGTTCTAGTTCCTGCGTTAGTGAAGAGGCTTGATTAAAAATTTGTTCGATAGAGGTTTTTGGTTAGAAGTCGAAGACTGCATGGATCTCATGAACACTCTCCTTGGCTAAGATATCTTGGTTTAGGTTACTGATTAAAAGAGTGGTTCGGGAATGGTTTGTTGAATATTTTCAAATTTTGGTTAGCAGGGGCGTTAGGATTATCGAGGGCTATATCCCCTGCATCAACCATTTCCTGCACTATGTTTTTCAACATCTTGTAGTTTTCATGACTATGTCCCTTCACACGGTGGAAGTTACATAAGTCATTTTCTTTGTACCAAGAAGGTATGGCGTGAATGGAATCAAACCCGAAATGAGGTTTAACAGGAGGTAAGGTAATAGCTCCTTCTTTAAGCAATTTCTTCCAATATCACACCATATGTTTCTCCCAAGGGAGTGTAGTTGATGGGATCTGCTTTATACTTATAGGTGGTTTTTGGTAGGGTATTAGATGGTGGTTGGGATTTGACCATCACCGCGTGCATGGCTCCTTTTGATTTCGAAGCAGTTGATGGGTGAGGATTGGTGGTGTTAGGTTTATTGGTAGAATCTTGGGTTCGGAAACTGGGGTTTTTGTTGCGCAACCCGTAATTTCTCTTCGTCTAAGGCTCGAATCTCTAGTTTTCAAGCCATAGTAAAGGCCTCATCAAATGTATGGAAAGTTTGAATTTTGAGGGTAGGAGAGATGTGCTTAATGTAGGCCCGCGTAAAGAGTTCAATAAGTTTGGCCTAAGGCAAGGCATACGTAAGTTGGTTGATAAGGCCCCACCATCATCCAATGAAATCTGTGATAGATTTGTCATCAAAATTGTCAGGATGGCATAGAGGTCGGTGATAGATAATTTCTTGGAAATGTTAATGGAGAAATGATCCAAGAAAGATTGGGATAGCTGGTTAAAAGAGAAGATTTAGTGCTGGGTCAAAGCACTGTACCACTCCAAGGCGGGTCCTGATAAGGACATGGGAAAGGTGCAGAGTAGTAAAGCATCTTCGTGAGCAATCAGATAACAGGCATGTCTAAATGATCGCAAGTGTTGTTGAGGGTCATCCTTACTATGAAAACGGGTAAATTTTGGTAATTCCCATTGACGAGGATATGAATGAAGGGGGACTGAAGGGTGGATAGGCTCCCGACAAACTTGCTCGTATGTCAAGGTGCTACGACTTCCCTAAAACAAAAGCCTCCCGATTTTGCATTTTGTCCATCATTTGTTTAATTAAATTAGTAGTTGGATAAGATGATGGTGTGGTTGTGGTAAACGAAGGCAAATTGGGCCAAGGGCCACTACTAGACAATGGTGGAGATAAATGTTGACAAGGTATGGAGGATGAATGTGTTGAGGTGACTGAATAGGGATGTCCTATATAAGACGTTGAGGTTACCAGATATGTGTGTGGAAATGAAAAGGTTGGCAGATCTTGAGAAGGAAAGCTCGTGTGGATAGGTGGCAGAGAGCAATTCATGAACGAAACAGTCTGTAAGAGAGATGAGGTAGGAGCAGTCGGTGGGTAATGACATGCTTGGGCCCAAGATTAATTAAAGGAAATCCAATCTATGCCATATGAACCCCTGAAGCTGCTAAGTTAGGAGACGGGAGCTAAGGATATGGCAGGAAAAGCGGAGTTATTAGGCAGAGAACGAGCTAAATGAGTAGCTATACTAATAGGCATTCCAACAAGGAGTTAACCGTTGGGTATATGGTCAGGGGTATGAGACAAATAGTATTGTACAGCGCTAGGATTAGCATCCAGAAATTTGGCAAATTCCTTATCTCCTACAGAAATTTTAGGAACCTCGCTGGTATCCATAGGATTCCCTATAGAATGTGAAGGGGGTGATTCAGGAAAAGGCATAGAGTAGGTATGTGAAACCATGGCGGCGGCTTGCTTCCGAGTGATAACAACCATGGACAAGAGTACAGAGTAGGGTTTCAATCTATCAGGAACAGAAACAGCCTCAGAATGTTGAAATTGGTAGGTTACTGGTTTGTTAGGAACTGTAAAAGACAGTAACCGATATCGGTCTACTAACTGATGTTGGTTAGACTATAGCCAACGTTGGTCAGTTAACCGATGTCGGTGTAATAGGACTGGTATAAGAAAATATAAGAAGCTTCTGATTTGAGTTTTTAACAATGTTTAGTACATCTATCAAATTGTTCTGAAGTGATAACTGAAATAGTGTATGACAAAGAAATAGAACTGAAAACAAACAAGATACACAAAAAAATTAACAGACTAACCCTAGGGTTAATTTTAATCAATTTGGGCTTATGCCTTTAGACCCAGAATGATGTCAATCCTAAACAAAAGACTTAGGGGAAATGTCAAGTTTGTTTTGGCTTATAAGGTTACCTCAATCGAGCGAAGGAATACCGCTGAGAAGGGGGGATGTTTTGAGCTGTTGTGTTAATTATGAAGTGATTCGGTATGTGTTGTGTAGTGAAAGTAAGATTAATTTCTTTTCAATACCATGGAAATCACCCCCACGTGTATGACTTGCTACTTAGTCTATGTTCACTAGAATTGAAAACAGCAAGCAAGAATGTAATGCACGTGTTTTTAAACCCAAATCGAATATGATATTCGATGAAGCAAAAGAGATGACTTTCACTAATGCAAAGATGTAAAAGCAAAGCAAGTTCTTTTACCAAAATAACAAAATACCTTGTGAATATCTTTAGAAGAAGAAAACAACAAGTATGCTCCCTATATGAAAGCAAGCAAGAGAAACAAAAACCTGAAATGGGTCCCACCAGGCGTGCCAAAATGTTTCGCATGGAATGTTTCAACTTTTGGGGATATAGTTACTTCTATCCTTTCATTCCTTTAAGAAACAAATAAGGTTAGGGTTTGGAGGAATACCTGTTGAATGTTGAGAGGGTGTGCGTGTACCATAGAGAAATATCAGATCGACTGCGAAGAACTCCTTTTTGTCTAGGAAGGACTACCTGCAAATAAGAATACAAGACCACCAGATTTTGATTAGACAATAAATGAGGGAACTACCTTGGGCCCAAGAAATATAAAACCTCCTTTCGAAGGTGGTTAGCTCCCCTGCTAATATGAATTAACACAAATTCTAATAAATAAGCTATTGCCCAATTACAATTTGTTTACCTTATTAGAACAATAGAGAAAGGGCTGGTCTTGGTTTAGAATCAAGGTGACCAATGCCGGTCACTATAACCGATACCGGTTAGCTCTAACCGATATCGGTAGGGGCAATATTTTAGGGGATTTTGGTGAAGGCTGGTTGTAAGGTAGTTGTGTTGTTTTATAAGGTTGATAAATGAGTGGGGTTAGGTAATGGGGTGATGAGAAGGAATCAAAGGATACGAGGGGTGGTCTTAGGGGTAATGTAAGGGTGGAGGAATGACAGTTAGATGTAGTGTGTTGCTGGGTAGTAGATCTAGGAATAGACTTATGATGGCAGTGGTTCAGAAATTCAGGAAATGTTATTAAAAGAACGTATAAGACTTACTTACTAGTTATTGATGGAAAATGCAGGTTCTGGGATTGTGATGATGAAGATAGGGCTCAAGTAGGATGATTTGACAACCCAAGATGAGCTATCTCCTCTCCTGATACTCTGATGAGTGTCACAAGGCTCTGGTTACTCAGTTGCAATTTTTGGGTTTGATGATCTTCTCTGCAAACTCTTCTTGCTTTTCTTTCACTTGTCTCTGTTCCAGCCAAGTAAATTTTGGATTCTTCCAATGATTTCTCCTTCGGATCTCCTAAAAATCCCACACTTATTTTTTGTTGGGAGTGGGCATTTACAGGGAACCGATGGCAGTTACGTAACCGATGGCGGTTACGTAACCGATGGCGGTCGAGTAGGAACCGGTATCGGTTAGGTCAAAGCGGGCTATTTTTAGTAAAATAGCCAGCTTTTCCTCTTTTTTTCTCCCAAGGGAGTAGTTGCGGGCTTGGTCAAGTCATTATGAGGTTGTTTTTAGGTGCAGATGAGGAATAATTAGTCATGTGTGTGGATGTGGACCAAGTTATAGGTCTTAGTTAAGTTAATTTACTATTAAGACTAGGTCATGATGAGGTGGCAAAATGAGGTGGTAGGTATGGCGATGTGGATTTATTAATTATAAGGTAATTAATAAATAATTGTGTAAGGTTTTGGTGATGAGGTTAGGTTGTGAAATGAGATGTGGGGCACAGGGGGTCGTAAGACACAAATTTGGTGTCTACACCTGCAACGCTCACGGGGGTAGGAGTCACTATAGGTGAGGAAATCGTGGGGGTGGAAGGGATCTGTGAGATGAGGGAAGAAATGCTGGGAGACATATCCACAAAGGAAGAGAAGATGGAGGAAGAGAGAGGGGGAACTGTAGAAGATGGAGGAGAAGACACAACCAAAGGATTGGTTTGTTGAGTGACATGAGGGGAAGGAGGAGAGGGAGATGGGATGGTGGGAACCTCACCAGTTGTAGTAGTGGTAACATCCTGAGTGGATGTGCCTGTTTGAGCACTTACTGCTTATTTTCCTTCTGGGGATATCAAGCTTACTACCTGCTCCTTGCTGGCGAAAGGAGGGCTCTCAGGAATTTCCTCCTGATTAGTGCTTGTCTCTCCCTCTTTATCTTTTCCTTTGCCTTTAGGCAAGTGCTTTAGCTTGGTGAGTGCATTACCCAAGGGAGACATGGTAAATTCTACTCCAAGGTAGATGATACTATTTTTCTTGCACCAATGCTCAGTGTGCTGCAAAGTGACTTTGACCCTTTCCTCAATAGTCTGAGGTGCCTTGTTTCTATCAATTTCAGCAAATGGCCAATTGTTGCCATTTGTGTCTAGATAAACCTGATCAACCTCTTGATCAGTTTCTTAGAAGCCCTTTGGGACAATGGCCACACCATAATGAATGATCTCTACCAGGGCCAATTGGGAGTGATCCTTTCGTCTAAGCTTGACTTCATGATATAGATCGATGTAGATATCCTCGATTTGAGGGACGTGAATTGGATTGATATTTTCCCTTGGAAGGAAATCACAAGGATCAAAGGATGGCCTCGTCAGGAAATTATCCTTTAAGTTGAGCAATTCAAGCTCTGAACACATTTCCCGGGCTTTGCTCTGTGAAGTGTAGGTGTACCTGACCACTATAAGGGGGAATAGAGTTCCACCCTTCTTTCATTTCAAACACTTCTCATGGTATGTGATAAGCTGTCTAGACAGCTCCAATAGGATTAGCTTGGGTCCTCCATACCTCGGCAAGTTGGTGGGCTCTCTCAAGAAGTTGGCAGGTCTGAGATAGGTGAAAGTGGGGAATTGTGTGAATAATTCTCCCCACTTCTCTATGGTGGATACCATTCTTTTTATCATCCGACCGTGAGTCATATTGGGCCTCTAGAGGTAGATGACATCATAGAAGAAGGTGTCATTGACTTTGCTGAATTAGGCTATGTTTTTTTCTAGTTTCATCTCTAGATAATACTCGTATATCCTGACCTAGGGCCATACCCCATACCGGCTCAATTCTGCGTAGTCCCTATCTTAGGCAGTAGTAAATACCATGTAGGAGTTAATATAGAACTTCCCAATTGTTGAAATTTTTTGAAGCTTCTTGGAGATTGTGCTGCTGAAAATATCCCCCCACTCAAAACGTTGATCAGGAACATTTTTGCTCATTGTTTCTAAATATCTGAGCATCCACTTATGAAATTAATGGGCGTCAGGAAGCCCAAACACCCTACTCATAAAAGTGATGGTGTCACTCAGCTCCTCTGAAAATTCACTGTGATGAATGACTTGTGGCCACCTGCTTACCACCTTCTTGTTTTTGAGGTACACCTCATTCAATAAATGCATGCATTTGTCTTCGTTTTCATTTCATGTCTTCATGCAGTCCTCTTGGCTTACCGCTACAAAATTTCAGTGGTGAGGGATACCCAACATGATCTCAAAATGCTGGGTAGTGAGGTTGATTATTACCTCGCCCTTCTCATTTTCGACACACCTTATGTCCTTATTGTAACAATGGTCCACCAACATCATGAACTCGTTGTTGATTGTGCTCACAAGAATCCCTGCAGAAAAGT
Organism: Taxus chinensis; assembly: GCA_019776745.2. NCBI lineage: Eukaryota > Viridiplantae > Streptophyta > Pinopsida > Cupressales > Taxaceae > Taxus > Taxus chinensis. Next base: position 822,009,837 of record CM034150.1, on the reverse strand, counting down.
GTAAACCACTACCAACCAATTTATCCATCCATGGGTTGCTTATGACCTTCTTGGTTCTGGCCCAGATGTCTTCCATGTCAATGTGACCAAGTTCTGAATCTCTTATATCCAAGTCACACTCTACAAGGGATTCAGGCATCCTGACCCTTTGGTATTTGTATTTCATTTCTTCTTCCATTAGCTTGGCTTTACCCTTGGACTTGGTTGGTTTCTTACTCGATGAATACATGTGTGAATCTGAGTTCAGCTGTTGATCTGCAAGAAGAATCAGGGAAGTCCATCATAGAAGAGCCATGTTAGCTGTTAAGTCATCTATCAAAGCTTACAGAATGAAAAGTTGTCAATTTACAAGCCTCTAGGTGTAAGGCGTAGTTCTACTACAGTCTGTGGGGTCTCAAAATAGTAAGGCACGCTTTGGGAAAGTGTTGTATGAGAGAAAATAGTGCCAAAAAGGGCGTGGGGTGCGGAAATACTACACATAACATTCAGATGTCGTTGTTACTGTATATGCACTTGCACTATATGAAGGGTTTTAACTGGGTGTAGATTTATTTGGTGTAGGAAGGTCTCAGGATGTGTCATTGGTGCATATATGGTAGATGAAACATTAAGGTGACATGCACCAAGGGTTTATCTTTACGTGGCGTGGGAAGGACTTGCACAACATGCATTGTTGTTGTTATTTTATATGCGCTTGTGGCTGCACCTAAGGAATTTTTGTAGTTTTTTACAAGGTGTGGAGAAGGCTAATGTTGCGTGCGGGGATAGTGCGCCAATGGCGTGACTGTGCTTGATGAAACAACAATGATACCTGCACTAAAGGAAAAATAATGGGCTATTTTTGAAAAAATATATAATTTTTCACTCTTTCAGCAGGTTTTGATGGCAAGGGGGAAAAATCCAACAAATAAGGGAAAAAGTTTGAGTAGTTTCATGACAAAGGTCCTCCAGATTTGCAAATCATGAAGGAGGACAGAGAACGGTTTTAGAGTTGATTATTTTGGATTTACAAAATGGGTTGGGATTGCATTATCTTCTTAGGTTCATTATTATTTATCAGTTCTAATAATCTAAACCAATAGAAAAAACAATAACAAAGCCACAAGAAAAGAAAGGGCCACTTATCGGGAATATATAATGATAAAGGAGATGATGTGGGATCCATGAACGCGAAAAATGGCAACACGCAGGGCTAATAGGAATGCTAAAAAGTACAAAGGAATAAATTTTTCATGTTTGTTGAATTGTGAAAATGACAGGTCGGACTCGCCTATATATAGCAAAAGGTGTAATAAATGCGCCACCAAATTATTCTATGGCGCACTTAGGGAGATGTCAACACAAAAATATTTTCACCATGGCACAACTTTTGAAGTGTCGACACTACATTTTCAGTGCCTTGGTGCAACATTTGGAGTGCTAACAAGTGGGCACATGTGCCTTGGTGCACCTTTGACAGGTACAACATTAATAGGTGCAACATTAAGAGGCGCAACATTTGGAATGTTGACACTCAATAGGATGCACCAAAGGAATAGAGGGGGCACAATTTTTTTTGATGTAACGTGAAAGAAAACTGTGCCCAACCCAAAAATGTTGAAAATGACCAAGTTCTTAAAACTAGATTTTCCGGAAAGGGATTTTATGTCATTCTGAACGTTAAGAGACCTTAACGGGGGACGAAAATGGAAATTTTTGTATGGTTACCTGCAAAATTTCCCTTGTCACTTTTATAGGATAAAAAACTATAAAATGTACCTTTTGCATAAGGTCTCCTATTCACAACTACCAAAACATTATAAAACACGTTAATTAAAAAAATCAAATAATCCCACGAAGACAACTAAAATTATAAAACACTAGAAAATGGTGATACAAGAAACCTCATCACTCATTTTCTGACCTATACTCACTCATATTTAATTATGTCCATCCACATACTCATTTTCATGTCCAATGCACTTTGGGACATTAACTTCTCATCCATCTATGCACATTTCACCCATATTTGCTACAATCTTATAGGAACACATAAACTATAAGAAACTAGTCACCCCCATCATTTCCCTTATATCTTCCTTGAATATTTTCACACTTGATTCCATACTTGAGTTTCTACTTCTTTTCTCACATATTTGGGTATTGACGATTTTCTAAAGGTGAAGGTGCATCACAAAGGACTGCTCCAACTTGCAAGGTCATTGTTTTGGTGAAATTTCAACATAGGTTTTAATTGTGGCTACAAGTGGCCTACAACCTCTGTGTGATTTTTAAGTGAATCACACCTATGACTGGTTTGCAACTGAGTCAAGTATACCATTCATTTTCATTTATGTTTTATAATTTTTATTGAATAAAATGTCATTTATCTCCTTAAAGGGTTAGGTATCAGAATGAAGAAGGTCCCATAACCACAAGAAGTAACTAACATTTTTCTATGTGAGTCTGTGTATAGGTTTTATATTGAGATCAAAAAGTTTACCCACTTTATTTATTGAAATAACCCATAATTTTCCTTCTCTTTTCAATGGAATCATAAGCCTATTGATTTAGTACAATTGATAAGGAGATCTATATCTACTAACCCATCTTGTAGGTTACATAAATCTAGGCATATTTTTTAACAACCACAGTGGGACCATTTTTGTTGTGGGTAACTATTTTCATTTTTGAATCTAACAATATTATCTTTAGGGTTTTACAGTTTTTTTATTTTTTTTATCTTTCTCTAACCTTTTTTTGCAAATATAACACTTTGTTTTGGATATCTTCCTAAATTAAAAAAGATCTTGTCGTAGGCCAATCACATGCACGAGTATGTTACAATTTTTTTACCATAAAAAACTAACATTATTGTTGCATGGTAGTCACAAATGTAAATATTATGTAATTTTGTTCGTACTAAAATATTAGAAATAGTTGTTTCTTCTTAACGGAAATAATTTGGAATATATAAAAAATAAATACAGGTTCAAATATGATAAATACTCATCCTAATTAAAAATGGGAAGTAATTTTGCCTAATCCCTAAAACGCATTTTAATGAATACCATAGGAATCCAAATATAGTTGGCACAATAAGAGGAATCACTAATGAAAAGTGTTAACGCCAAAACTGATTAATTGATATCCACTTGTGAGGTAGATAAAATGTTGTTTGTGGTAACGACCTCATCTTGATTTATCATGGGGTAAAGTTTGTGACTAGAAAATTTATTGTGAAAAAAACTCATTCAGATAACATTTATATCTAGAGAGAGTTATTTAAACCCATGGGCATCAAAACTAACTGATCCCATACTCAACCTAAAAAAATTAAAAAATATCATCATATTGATCAAACCACCTCATTTCAACCATTTTTGAGTCTTAGTTGTAGGAAAAACTACCCTATGATTTTTATTCCATATCAAAATTTTCCTAGATCCAGTCACACATACAAATTTCTTACGATTTTCTAGCAATCACATTTTTTAGTCTATCATTATTCATACGTTGTCTACATCACATTTCCTGCATTTTTTCATTTTTCAAATTTTTCCATGTCTAAGTCACAAGTGTGATTACCCTTTGATTTTTCAATTATATAATTTTCCCATTTTCTCCCTATTATCACCAAATTACAGCACCCTATGATTTATCATGTGTGTGTACATGATCTACTAGTGTAATTGGGAAACATGTGACCGTATCTCAAGTTGTGGGACTTACAAAATAGATATGGACCTCCATAGAAGGTTGATTCCTCTACCTAATCCTAGCACTAAACTACTTTTGATGAAATAAAAACACCTATCTAAACCTATCCTATCAATTCCAAGGAGACAGGGAGAGAGGGAGATAGAATGAAAATGAAGAAATCCTACACTAAGGAGGTGATATCACTAAGAGAAAGGGGTCTTGGATAGTTTAAAATGCATGCAAATGGGGAGAGATGAGAATGGAGAGAATGGGAAAGCATTAAAGACAAAAACACATGCAATACACTCTTTCCATAAGCACAAAATTTAAGCATGCAAGGATAGATATGAAATGTATAGAATACCTGCAAATGTGGAGAGGAAAGAGAAAAAAATAAACACTTCCAGGGTAGCAAGACAATCACACTCCTGAAATTTTATTGCTCCATTAAAATGTACATGTCATTAAGTTGAGATATAGATACAAGATCCTATATTACAATGCCTAAATTTTAAGTCTTGGGGTTCCCACATTCACCCAATAGTTAGGGGAGAGAGAGAAGCATTAAAAATTTCAAACACTTAAAAATGAGCTCTTATTACAATATATAGAAGTTTCATGGAAGGATGAGGGAAGAGAAATCCAAAAATTTTACATCCACCCACAAAAAAATTCATAAATCACTGCAAAACATCATGGTGATCATGTCAAATCCCAATTCTTTGTGTACTCTACCTTACGGAGAAAGAAAATTGCATCCATGTCTTCAATTAATTCATTTGTTGCACGTGGAAATGGTTATTTTGAACTTGGTACTTTCTCCTTGTTTTTATCTCACCTACTCCACCAAATTTCCATTTTAAATGATTTCATGTTTAAGTGCTCTGAATTATAAATCCAATGAGTATAATTTTACTAAAATGGTTGATTTTAGAGGAGGTTATGGCTTTTATGTCGTGGGTCATGTTTTTGGGCTCCTCCTACAAATTTTATGCATTGCATTCAATGTTGGCTCAACCACCTCACCCCAAACTCAAAAATCAGCTTGGTGGGATTTGCAATCCAAATTACATGGTGAAAATTACTCTCCCCATCTCTCTATGTTCCCTGAGCTCTAACATCCACCCACCCCGAAATCCAACAAGAATTGTTAGGTTTCAGACTCCCTGACACATCCAACATTCTCGGAGGCCCCCCGATTTCCCACCCACCGCACCTCCAATATCCAACTTTGACATGATGAAACCTTGATATCCACCTCACCACATTGACCCTAAAATCTACATTGACCTCATCGAGCTCCTCAGATTGAGGATTATCCTAACACCTCACACCCAACTCAGTTCCATTCAATGTTCTCTTGGACTCCACTTTCTACAACTCAGAACCCATATGTGGTGACCAACGCCGACCGAGCCCGGTGATCTCTACCTCCTACGAACTCACGTAATACCTCGCTGACATGCTAAATGAGTTAACTCACTCACACTGCAGGCCCAACCTGATTCCCAAGATCATCGTACCGATCTCTATACAACCCGATCCACCCCAAAACCAACTTGATCTCTTGGGTATTTTTCCGGGCTAGAATCATCTCACCCAATATCTTGGTGAGTTGTTATTGGCTTCATGGAAATCTTTTGGCCTGTTTAAAAAACATTCTCTAAATTTTTTAGATTTTCTTAGATTTTTTCTGACCCATGGGGCCATGAAAACTAAGTGAAGTGTCCTTGGGGCCATTATCCATTTTCCAACTGAATGTGAACCCCAGAGCTAGTTTCCTCACCTTGTATAAGCTTTGAACATCTTGAAACCCAGAGAAGGAAAAAATGCCTCAAGAGATCCCAAACCTCCCTGAATCAATGGTAAGTGTTCCATAACATATAATTCCACCCAAAAAAACTCCAGATTCATCCTTGAAGGCCTTGTCAAATGCACAAGTCTGAGTCTCTCATGTTAACAATTTTACGTGTGGGAGATGCTAAACTCCATTTTTTTCATCTTTCTCATTTATTTAATTCATATTTGAAAGTTTGAGATGCTAGTATGAGAGCCCCACATCTTTACTCTAGTTTGTGTCCTTTGCTATAACCATTGTGCATTGTTATCCCTTGCATTATCCGGTCTTCCCCTTATATTCTTTGGTCCTTTATGTGCTCTTGTCAACCCTTTTCACCTTTTATTCCCTTCCACACTCCGTTCACTCCCTTGCATGCTCTAGTCATCCCCTTGCACTATCTAGTCCCTTGCATTTTTTCATCATCTTATTTTGTGTTATGTACCCTTGTGTGTTTCATTCAACCCCTTATGTGTTTTTGTCCCTTGCATGCTCTGGTAAGCCCCTTATGCACTCCATTCCCTTTTACATTCTAGTCCGTATTTTTATCCATCTCCTCATTTCACTCTGGTCCCTGCAACCACCCTGCAAGAACATTGTAACTCTTATTACAAAATCTACTCAATACCTTTCCTATCTCTTCATCCAAACTTTGGCCACTAACTACACCCCCAACCCCCAATTTTTAGTCACACATGTGACTTGTAGACCATTCAAGGAAACCATAAATTCATAAAAACTATTTTTAAAAATAATCATACTCCACCTCTACCCTCCCTCACATCTAATTTTCCCTGTGAGTGTCCTATCACCTATTCCATGCACTACCCTTCCCCCTAAACTGATAACCTTCCCCCTCCACTGCTCCTCTCCCTCTCCACCACATCTCCCCACCCCTTCATTTACTATTCACGCCAGTGATCAGGCCACAACACCTTCCCCACCCCTCTTCTCCTTCACTCATTAATGCTCGCGACTAAGACATGACTCAACGACCCACCCCAATCCTCTGTTACCCACCTCGGCCCTACCCCACACTTGACCTCTCACCTACCCCACCTCTCCCATACCCGATCGTGCCCATGATTGGGTTGCGACCCCTTGATCCACCCCACTCCTCTTCCACCTACCTGACCCCTACCCCACCCCAACCATCCCCCACTACACCCATTCTTGACCCCTCCATCCCTTACTCGTACAATGACCACTCTCTCCTACACATTTTCACCGTTATAACTAGGCCTCTTCACTCTCGCACCTCTAATCCCTCTCCCCCCTCAACACATGCACCCTCTATATCACCACTCCACCAAGTCACACCTAAAACCAGCATGTACCCCATCCAACCCTCTTATTTACCACGTGGAAACCCACTAACAAAATAAAAATAAAAATCAAAACCTTAAAACAATTATCCAAGACTCAGACTAGTCATGCTTGTGATTGGACAAATCCTCTCTCCCAAGAGCGAGTCATAAATAAGACTGAATTCTTGCTCATTAATGTGAATAAAAGGTCCCTGTTTTCAAGTTGCTGCCCCAAACCCTGTGCCCACATCCCTCATGGGTCTCTTAGTGCCCTTCGTCCAGCTTTCGGTGACCTTCAACTAGTTCACCCTCCCTCATATATAGTCATTTCTCATTACTTCTATTCATCCCCATGCTCATTCACACCCTAACTTTCTCCACCGACAACTCATTGACCACATTCCAAATCCTGAGTCCCAACACATGGGATAATTTCACCCATAAAACCTTATCAAACATTTTTTAATGATCCTATCCACCCCATGGTACTATGCCACCCCTATCCACCACAATTCAAATTCCCACATTTGATAAATTTGATGGCACCATGGACCCCCAACACCACTTACATTTCTTCTACAATGCATAACACCTCACTCAACATGATGATGCACTCCTCTTATGTACCATACCACTTTATCCCATTTTCCAAGCACTGAAATAGTATTCCTTCCTTTCACAACATAACATTTATACATTTACAAAAAAAATTGACACATTCATTATAGACACTTAAAATTGGTTACTCAATTTAGTGTCCCTCTCATCCATTTACTTGCTTGGGTAACCTGGGGCACGTTTACGTCACCAACTATCCCCTTGGGATATTATCCAATTTGTGATTTAATCACTTACTCTAAATTTAATTCACCCCATCATATCTTACCCATGAGTGATTAAATATTAAATATTTAATTACGCTTCTTCCCATGCATCTTAATCACTTATCTACCCCAAATTTATTTTATCTATGTATCACATCTATTTTTCCCCTTCCCTAAGCGGGATATTTCCCATATTCGGGGTAAGTCTTATCTTTCTTGAAACCGCTCATTTTCACCATCTCGGGAGTCTATTCCGCGATCGGCGCCGACCCATATGGTCGGCACCGATTTTCTAGGAGCGGCGCCGATTATAAAAGCAGGTCCAGAACTCAGTTCTAGGAACCGAAGAGAGAGCAAAAAAGTGAACAGATGAAAAAAGGAAGCACTTACGCATGAACAGAGAGCGAGAGAGACACAGGCTGTAAGAAAGAGAGATCTTTTAGCATCAAGGGTGTCAAGTAAGGGCAGATCCGGTCTGAATCAATCCCTGAGAGGAGCACCATTACTCTGCCCACATCACGTCAACATCGCACACAACCATCTATCATCTGGTGACTCTGTTCCAGTATCTCGCCAACTTCGGCACATCCAGCAGACCACATTCACCTTCTAATTCCTGAATCTTATCGCACAGTCCCTGATTGATCGATCTGCCTTTAGTCGACGCCGATCTCACCCAGTCGACGCCGATTCATCTCGATCGACGCCGACCACATCAGTCGACGCCGATTCTACCCAGTCGACACTGATTTCCCTGTAGATAGGTAAAAGGACACAGGTAACACAAATTCAGCATTATTTCATAGTTCCCTGTTTTCTGTATTTTCTATCTGCTGTTTAGATTCTGTCTTATTACTGCAATCAGAAAATCTAGCTTTTTACTTACATCTTTTATCATGTATGCTTCTTTTCTTAATTGAAAACGTGGACTGACATCCGCCGAGGAAGCTTATCACTTCCCAGACCCACTTCTCGGGCAGTCCACCTAAATATCTCTTAACGCTGTCTTTTTCATTCAAGCATCGGTGTCTTGCAGGTTACTCGGATCTATTGTGCGAATTGCTCGTGTGCGCCCGTCTTATCTACATCGGCTTCCTCATTCGTCTACATCTTCGGATCTTATCCATCAGGTATCGATTTTATTGGATTTTTTTAGGGTTTTTGTGTTTAGTTTGGTGCATTAACTTGGACAGGTAACAAGCGCGAAATCCTTGATCTACATTCTGGCACGCCCGGTGGGACCCAACCAAAGTCCCTTATTGGTAAGTTCATTTCTTTCCTAGTTTTGAACTTTGTTCCTTTTCTTCACTGATTTCTATCAGTCCTATTTGAGCATTTCTTTTCATCATTTCAATCTTGCTTTTTTTAGGCGAATTCGTTATCTTCGAAATTTTTCTAGTTCCTTAAAAATAGAGATTTCTGTTTCACCGTTATCTGGATATATCTTTCTGGGTTTTCTTTGGTGTTTGCTTAACCTCTTCTTGTGGAGCACTTTGCTTGTTCGTGGGATTGTTCGAGGGGAAGAGCTCAACAACACACTTTTTGAAGTCCACACACCTTTGGAGAGCTAAATCTACAGGTATTCCTCTTTTACGGTGTTTTCTCCTTTTTAGGATTTCTTTGTCGGTTGCCTATCACATCCAAACACTTCAATTTTTGGTGCTTAAAAAGAACTTAATCGCATTTGGGAAAGAATCTGTTTGACTTGTCTTCATCGAAATCAAACACTTTGTTTTTAAGTGCTTAAAAAGAACTTTTCCTTTATCATTGCTGCATGTTTTTCATCTAGTTTTAATTAGGCTGGAAAATTGATCAAAATTGGTAGTGACACTATTTGATTTTTATTTTTCACCCTTGCACACAAAGCCAAAATCACTAGGTATAAAGCATTTAAACAAAATTCCTTCCCTAGCCTCGCCTACTTGGAAGTGATATCCAAGAGGAAGAGCCTACATGGTACTCAGGCCGCGCTATAAATTCACGGAAGATTTTGGTATATATTGGCAAAGCACCCGACTCCCTTATCGCAGCGGTGTGTGAAGTGCGGGGGTAGGCCCCTATATCAAGCCACGTACCGGTCTTTTACTGAAGTGCCTTCAGGACTCCTCACCAAACATTACCCAAACCATCCTTAGTTTGGCTATCTGAGTAGTTCCTGTTCTAAAAAGCCTTCCCTAACATTTTCTTTTCTTAAAAGCATCAAAATTTAAAGGAGATAATCACTTGCGCTGCTTGAATTGTCTGTGCATTAGTTAGGTCAATCTTCTTTTCTATGTGTTTATGACGGCTATCACTCGGTCACAATCTAGAAGAATGGCTCAACTGGTTCCTTCTTCCTCTAAGATAACCACTAGTGTGGAGGTTACGGCAACCCCCCAATCTTCCTCGAGACCGCGGTTAGTTGGTTCCCCATCATGGTCATATAATCCTTTCTATCAAGCCAAAGCAATCCCATCACGTCCAGCTTCCCCTAGTCCTTCAGAAATATCATCTGGCTCAGAGTATGTTCCCCGCGGGGATCCTGAATTCCAGGCATTCCTCGACCGCAATCCGATAGCCCTCATGGACTACCTAGTACACAAGTCTATTCAAATATCTGATCAAGGACCACCAATCCAACAAGTGTATGATTATCCTCGTGGATCACCCCAGGCCTTTGTAGAGCAGTTTGCATCATCTCTCTTGCCTTGAGTCACGGAGAAGGGTGAGGCCCCTATGCCTTCCTTTTCTCTTCCACCTACCATATCGACTAGTTCTCAAATAGTCTTACCTATTCCTAACACCGCAGTTACCTCGAATATTCCACAACCTACTTCTGAGAGGCCTTCTGCCCTGGCTATAATGAATGCATCTGCACACCCGCATATTGCTGTTAATTCATCTATGCCCTCCATCGTGTCCCAAGGTCAGTACCTCTTCATGAGCCAACCCCCTCCGAATAGTCAGTTGGCTCCTACTTCTCGTCCTCTAGGGGGTCTTTCTTCCAATGTTCCAGCAACTGTGACCTTCACCTATCCTCTAACATCGGCACCCTTAATACCTAATCCGGCAGTAGAAGGCCCCTTTCAGGTCTTGTTCCCCAATATGTCCAATCAAGCCGGCACTCATATTCCTCAATCTGTCTCGATTCAATCAAAAAACATAGGAGTCCACCAATCACAGGCTCCGTCCGTCATCCAACCTTCATTTTCTCAACCACTTATTATCTCACAGCTTGCCTATATGCAAGCTACCTCACAGCAAATACCCCACCCGGTGTTACCCAGAACACTTGGTTATTCGTCTTATCATCCTATCCATCAATAGATGAATCCCCCATTGACACCTCAACAACATCCACCACTTGCTTCTTATGTAGGACATACCAATGTACCTCCTCCTCAATCTGACGTGGTTCAAATTCTCTTCAAGAAAATCGCAGACTTGGAAGCCTCCACAAAAGGGGCTCATCCTTCATACTCCTTTGAAGAAGTGTGTAATGAACCCATTCACCCCTCAGTAGCTTTCAAGCCTTATCCTCCCCAATGGGAACTTCCTAAATTTTCAAAATTTCATAGTCGGGAAGACCCTCAACAACATTTGCGAGCATTCAAACATGCTTGCTACCTCATAGTCCAGGATCAGAAGCTTATGCTCCGTACCTTTCCTATGTCTCTAGTAGGTCCTGCTTTAGACTAGTACAATAACATTCCTCAACATTCCTTGTTTTCTTTCTCTCAATTGGCCCAGATGTTTGTTGAAAACTTTTCAATAAATATCGCATATAAGATCTCGATCACAGATCTTTATAACATTCGCCAATTTGATGATGAGTCTATTACAGACTTTGTCGCTCGTTGGAGAGGGATAATCAACCAATTGTCTTTCTCCCTTTCTCAATCCCAACAAATCAAGTTGTTTACTCGATCTTGTGCTAATCACATTTCTTCCACTTTAAGGATCCAAACTTTTCATACCTTTGAAGAAGCCTTTACAATGGCACGCAAACTTGAATCTCACGCCATTGAATAAGGGAAGCTAAAACTTCGCTCTAAATCTAAACCCGATTTTTCTCAGTTTACCAAACCAAATTCTTCCCCTTCTAAAGACAAGAATTAGGGATCCACCAATGCCATCGTATTAAAAGCATCACGAGCCAATAACACTCCTAATAAAACACCACGAAGAGACTCCTCATCTTCTCGAAAAGGGACTTCATCATCTCGATCCTTCGCTCCATTGGGGGAATCATATGCCTCTATCTTAGAAAAAATGTTGGAAGTTCGCATGATCGAACTTCCCCCCATTAGGGATATTGATGAAAGCCGAGAACGCCCATTCTGGTATAGGGAAAATGATTTCTGTCCTTATCATAGAACCAAAGGTCATGACATTGAATGATGTCAGACTTTCAAAAATCTTGTCCAGAAATTCATTGATAAAGGTGAGCTCATTCTGGATAACCCAAATGCTCCCCCAAATCAGGCACTTGATGTTTTTAAACAACCTTTTCCCAATCATGCCTCGAACCATAATGCTTCAGAGTCTCAAAAACCAAACACCCACACTATCAACTTCATCTCTACTGAAGAATCTTCTTCTGAAACCAAGCCATCTGCGAACACATCAATCGAATCAGAACCTCCTTCCACTTCATCAATCACTGGAACTCCACCATCTTCAGATAGCCCGTCTTTGAATATTCCTACATTACTAAGCATGGAGTCATCTCTCTCCGCTCCTTTGTCTGACCTTCCATCCATACCCGAGACAGTGTCATCCTCATCTGTCTCATCGTCAGACATTCTTTCAATACTCGAGGCAATTACATCCCTTCGAGTTTCCACTACAGACATATCTACTTCTGTTGCTCCCATTCCCGCTGCAACTATGCCCTTGGTGAACGTACCTATAATTGTGCCGACCTCGATGGAAGCGTCTTCGATTTTGACCCTTCCTATCTCTTTTCCTACAGTAGTTTCACTCATGATTACTGCATCAGAAGTAGTCCCTTCACAAGGTACTGCTTCTTCATCACCCCCTTCTTCCATCACTAATGTTACTTTGCCTATTAAAGAAAAATCAAAAGAAGTAGTACCAACACCTATACACTCGATTCCTGAACCTAAACCGAGACAACCAAAATCTAACGTTACACCATCAGTACCTCCCCACCTGCTTCCTCCAAAAAGGTTACAATCACCTTATGCCGTTGAAGTTGTCACCATCCCTGGAAAAGGAAAAACCATATTTCGGACCATCAAGACTCTTGGTGCCCTTCCATAAAAATCTCTCTCTACGCCTCATAAACGATTGGATTTTCCCGCTGAGAAGGCATCTTCTTCTACACACTTATCAAAGCCATCATCTTCTTCTACAACACATTCTTCACCAATACCCCTAAAAGTAGACTTACCTACTAAAAAGACGTCACCTCTTCTATCAGGATCATCATCTTCACTACCAAAAACCAAGGCACTCTATGTTCCTCTGATTACACCTACTTTGGGGACTTCTTCCTCATCTAAATCGACATTATCTAAATCATCAGTAAATTCGACCAAGCAACCCCCTTTGTCTCCAAAGTCCACAAAATTTGTCACATCTCCATCACCTTCAAAATCTATTTTAGGGGCTCCTCCTCCACCAAAGTCAATCATGTCTCACTTACTCCCATCTCAAGTGCCCAAGACTGCTCCTCCAAATGTCCAAACAAATAAGAGGATCCCTAAAAAGACTGTTAAACCTAACATGCAAGTTCTTTTACCTCGGCAGTCGGTTAATGTAAAAGAACCACCTTCATCATCTCTGTCCTCATCTTCGTCTACCGGATTCTACACCGAAATCCTTCATCAACTTATCCAATCTTCATCCATAACCCTTCCTCCGATTAAACCTTATAACCCTAAAGGAGTGAAACCTACCTGGTTTAACTCTGATTTGATTTGTGCTTACCACCGTACCCCGGGTCATGATACTGAGGGATGTAAAGCTCTTCAAGTTGTTGTGAACAACCTTTTGGAAGAAAGTGACCTTTTGCTGGAGGAGGAGGAACAAGTACCTCCTATCACCTTAGCCCCATCTGAGCCCCAACGATCCACTCAGACCTCTAGTGGTTCCACTCCACTTGATCTTCCACCACCTCAAATTGACACAATCCATATCGCCACTAGAACCCAACATTATGATAACCCATCTTCATCTTCAGCATCTCGACCACGGGTTGTCATTTCTACAGCCCCTGAAGGTGTTTCTCCTTCCTCATCAGCCCCACGACCCAAGGTCTCTATTCGTGCTACACCTCAGGCTCAAGTTCCCGTGTCTGTTGAGGAGAGTGTTATGAAACAACTCACCCAGGCTCCGGTCAAAATGTCTCTTTTTGACCTCATCCAATCCTCTCCACAACATCGCCAGGCTCTAATCGATAATCTACGTCGCATCGCAGTGAATTCCGATGAGCCCCAGCCCTTCGAGTTGGTTGTTGGATTGAATGGACCATCAACCGCCATTTCTTTTGAAGATTCAGAAATTCCTCCTCTTTCTTCAGAGGATTTGGAGGCTCCCCTCTTTATCACAGTCCAAATCAATAACACTACCTTAAAACATGTTATGATCAATAGTGGAGCTGCACTCAACATCATCTCCTCGCACACGTTTGAGCAACTTAAGTTACCAAAGAATGTAGTGTCACCCCCGCCTTTCACCCTTCGATCATTTAACGATCAGCTAGCAGTTACTTTAGGAACTGTGGTCTTACCCATTCGAGTAGGTAAGAAGCTGCTTCATGAACTCTTCTACATCGTCGAAGGAAAATTCCACTATAATATGATCCTCGGATGCTCCTGGATTCACGCAATGCATTGTGTCCCATCCACCCTCCATCGATGCCTAAAATATCAATATGAAGGCAAAATATATACTCATCTAGGAGATCCTTTTCCTTCCGCGCAATGCGACATGACCACAAGATCTGCCCCTTTAAAAGAAAATGCATGTTCTCCTGACGGGGCCTCATCTTCTTCCATACCTGCAACCAAACTACCGGATTTACAAAATCTAGAAGAGACATTGCAGCGTTTCTCACTAGGAGAGCTTCCTCTCTTTTCTTTTGATGCCCATCTCAAACCTAATGAGTATGGTAGACCAGACAAACAACCTGAATATCAACCAGGTCTCAGTCGCATCGTCACCATTGGTCTGCCCAATCAACAGACTAATTTCATCTACGGTGGTCTTGATACGCCTCACTATCGCCCAGATTCTCCTCCTAGGACCAAACCTTACTTAACAGGGTTTGATTATCTACAGAATCCCACGTTTGCAAAAACTTATCTATATCAATGCGCGTGGAAAGGCTTTGGCCTGGGAAAATATGAACAAGGTATACATGACCTCAAACCCATTCCTACTCTCATGCCACATCAGAAATTTGGTTTAGGATTTAAACCCCTTTCAAAAGCCACCATCACTATTCTCGATGAGCCTCTTCCTACTAAGGAACCATCTTCCCCCACTAAGTCAGAAGCATCACTTGATGTGGACGATGACATTTCCATCCCACCTAACTTTTTTTTTTATCAATACCATTTCCTTAGGGCCGTTAGCCTATGAGACTAACAATCGGTCCGCTTCTATACCATTAATCTTCCCTGAAATAGTTGGAGACGACTCTCCTACTATCAACACTACCCACTGTGCAGATGACGATTCCGTCCTCACCTATCTGGGAGCAGAGGATTCTTATCTTCCCAAGACTATTCCTTCTGACACGTCTACCCTTCTCAACGAAGCCACTATCGACCTTAATATAGGGACTTCTGAAGACCCTCACATCATTAAGGTCGGCTAATCCCTTAATCCACAGGAATTAGGGGACTTTACCACTTTTCTTTCCAAACATCATCAAGCCTTTGCTTGGTCATATGAGGATATGCCAGGACTCGATCCCGATATTGTGGTCCACAATATCGTTACTCTTCCCAACATCAAACCAGTTAAACAAAAATTACGTAAAATGCACCCTAGAGTAGCCCTTCTTGTTAAAGAAGAATTACAGCGCTTGCTCTCGGCTAACTTCATCCAACCCATCGATTATCCACAATGGGTGTCAAATGTAGTACCAGTAACTAAGGCTACTGGGAAAATTCGAATTTGTACAACTTCCGGGATCTTAATCTTGCTTGTCCAAAAGATGATTTTCCTTTACCTAATATCGACCAACTCGTAGATTTAACTGCGGGTCATGAGATGCTTTCTCTTATGGATGGTTTCTCTAGATATAATCAAATTCTCATCACACCAGAAGACCAACATAAGACTTCCTTCATAACTCCTTGGGGGACCTTTTGTTATCGTGTCATGCCTTTTGGTCTTAGGAACGCAGGAGCAACCTATCAAAGAGCAATGACCTACATCTTCCATGATCTCTTACACAAAACTGTGGAAGATTACGTTGACGATCTCCTCGGTAAATCCAAACATCGTCAGGATCATCTTTTCATCCTTGCACCTCTCTTTGAGAGGCTTATCCACTTTTGTCTTCGTCTAAATCCATCTAAGTGCGTGTTTGGCGTTCTCACTGGTAAACTTTTAGGTTTTATCATTTCCATCAGGGGTATTGAAGTGGACCCTGCAAAAATAAAATCTATCCTTGAGATGCCTCCCCATTCTAACTTAAAGCAACTCCGCAGTCTCCAAGGACGTCTTCAGTCAGTGCGTCGTTTTATCTCACAATTGTCGGACCGTTGTCAACCTTTTCACCATCTCCTTCGTAAGAATATTCATTTTGAATGGGATGAACATTGCCAAAAGGCCTTTGATGATCTCAAAGCTTATCTTCTTTCGCCACCTGTGCTTACACCTCCACACGAGGGGGAGCTTTTCTATCTTTATATCTCTATGACTGACCATGCTCTGGGAGCCATGATTTCGCATCGGGACACTTGTGGTAAAGAACAAGCTGTCTATTACATCAGTCGCACCCTCCATGAGTATGAGACACGTTACTCCGAAGCTGAAAAACTATGTTGTGCTCTCTTCTTCGCAACTTCTAAGCTTCGTCATTATCTCCTTAATCATAAAACTTACATTGTCACAAGTGTCAATCCTCTCAAGACAATTCATGCAAAGCCTTATCACAATGATCGTATCACTTGTTGGCTCATGCTTATGACTGAATTTGACCTCGAGTTTATCCCGCAAAAGGCTATCAAGGGTCAGGTTATTGCAGATCAATTAGCTGATGCTCCTCTTCCGGACATTCAAGACCCCCTTGCTCAATTCCCCGATGAATATATCCAACAAATTGATTTTGGTCTATCTCCATTTAAAGTAAAGCTCTTCTTTGATGGATCCAAATGCCAGCAAGGGGGAGGTGCGGGTTTCGTGATGATTCCTCCTTGGGGTACGCCTATCCTAGTCGCACACAAATTAAACTTTGAGTGCACCAATAATATGGCTGAGTACGAAGCTCTTGTCTTAGGTCTTCAAAATGCCATTAATCTCGGCGCTCGTCATATTGACATCTTTGGTGATTCTGAACTCATCGTTAATCAGGTCACAGGTGTCTATCAATGTAAGAATGATATCCTTCAAAAATATCATGACATCGTTCTTGCTCAACTCTAATCTTTCGATAAATTCACCATCCAGGCCATTCCTCGCACTGTAAATCGATTCGTAGACACCATGGCTTCGTTAGCCTCACTTATCCCACCTTTTACCGAAGACTCGCGACTTTATGTGGCTGTACAATGATTAGATCAACCATCTTATCTTAGGCAACTAACTTCAATCCATGCTGTCACAACCCATACTCAGGATGAGTGGTATCAACAGATTGTTGATTATCTATCTCATTCGGTGCTTCCCCCAGATCTAACTTGCAATGGTAGAAGATATTTTATCCAACGCGCCCAATCGCTATGCTATTCTAGGCGGGATTCTCTACAAACGCAGCTTTGATGGTATTTTGCTTCGGTGCCTCAAAACCCATGAATCATCTAAAGCCATCCAGGAGGTCCATGACGGTATCTGTGGTGGACATTTTAGTGGCTTGGCTGTGGCTAAGCGCATCTTACGTCTGGGATATTATTGGCATTCTCTTAATCAAGATTTTTGTGAATACACTAAGAAGTGTATCAAGTTTCAACAACATTCCAATCTTACGCACATCCCTAGTCAGGCTTTGCAACCTACGGCGGATTTGTGGCCTTTTTCGCAATGGGGTCTTGATCTTATTGGTCTCATCAATCCTCGTTCTTCACAACGTCATCATTCTATCATTACTGCCACTGTGTACTTTACTAAGTGGGTGGAGGCTATCCCTCTTTCTTCAACAAAGGCTAAACCCATAGTTGATTTCGTCTATCAACACATCATTTGTCGCTTTGGCGTTCCACACAAACTCATCACAGATAATGGCAAGTCTTTCAAGAATGTTGATTTGCAGAACCTCTGCAACGCTTTCAATATCAAACTCAGTTTTTCTTCCCCATACTATCCTCAAGCTAACGGTTAGGCCGAAGCATCCAATAAAACTTTGCGTAATATCCTCGCAAAGGTAACTAGTCAAGCTGGTAGGGATTGGCATTTACATATCCCTTTCACTCTATAGGCTTATCGGACTAGCATTCATTCTCCTACTGGTGCTACTCTCCCTTCTCCCTCGTCTATGGGTCTGAGGCTGTCCTTCCTTTGGAAGTCCAAATCCCATCTCTCCGTGTTTCTCTTAAAGAATTCGTCTCTGATGAGGACTATCGTCAAACTCATCTAGCACAACTTGAATTATTAGATGAGCGGCGTCTCAACGCTCTTGAACATCATCAAGTCTATCTCGAGCATGTCAAACGTGCTTATAACAAGCACTTGTAGCATCGTGACTTCAAAATTGGGGACCTTGTTCTTAAGGAAAATCAAAATGTCACTACACTCGAAAGAAGTCAACGTGGTAAGTTTTCTCCGAACTGGATGGGCCCCATACATTATCACTCATAAATATGGGTCTGGGGCTTATCATCTATCTTCCATGGATGGTACACCTAAAGTGAAACCTCTTAATGCCTTGCATCTACGGCCCTTCTATTATTAAAATCTATCTTACACAAGTCTAGTCGCAACACAGATCTTTCATCCGTCCTAAACAACCAGTCATATACTTTCATGGTGATTCGAAACTATGTGGTTCTCCGCCTACTGCCTCTTTTACCTTAAAATATGAGTACCCGCGGCTTTACTCATTGCATGTTTCTTTTGGATATGTTCCTCCTTATGGTAGGAATACCTTAATCACCACTTCATCTGTCCCAAGTGCTTATCTTAATCGGATCTACTCGGGGCATGAGTGCATGTTCTTCTTTGTTCTCTTCCCCTCCATCTGATCTATCTAGGTCTAAACTCAGCTTCTTTCAAAAAGTTTCAAAAAAAAAAAAAAAAATGAACATCTATCAATCGGCGTCGATTTGGTAAAATCGGCGTCGTTCATTTTAGTCGGCGCCGATTAATACCAATCGACGCCGATCCAACACCAATCGACGCCGATTACACCAATCGGCGCCGACTGCCTGTACGGACACGAACCGGACCCTGGCCTCCCATGCAAAAAAAAATCAAACAAAAAAAAAAAAATTAAGAACAATGGGTTCAAGAATGACCACTTACCCCAGGTCGTGTCCTCCTGCGCTTCTGACCGCTTCCCAGAGGCTTCCATGGTGCTCAAATTCAAAAATCTTGCTCTCTCTGAATCAATTGTCACGATGAAAATAAATCGTTTACGTTTTCCGTTCGCATATTTATATGCGCCTACGATTGGTCGATGCCGATTTTTTTTTATCGACGCCGTTTATCTTGGTCATCGCCTATTAGTGTGATCGCCATCGATTTTCTATGTCTGTTTGCCATAATGTTGATGCTTGGCTTATTTATCCATCTGATCATTGTTTTGTGCTAAATTTTGTCTTTCGGCGCATCTTTTTGATATCACCGTCTATTTCGGGTTTTGTTCCCTTTGCGGGGGACATTGGTACTTTTTGGCAGCTTGGAGTTAAACGGGTCTGTAGGCACTAACGTCGTCTGCTTTGCAGACCGTCTAGTTGAACATACCAATGTGTCTCTCTTTAGATGTTGACTATTTTGCAGTTCTCCTTACACTCATGGGTCTGTAGGTACTAACATCGTCTCATGACGAGACCGTCTAGTTTTTCCCTACTAATGTGAGTTCCTTAGGTTGTTGCCTTTTTCTTTATTTTTATGTGTCATCAATGATCAGATCTACTCCAGAGCATCCAACTGGAGCATCCTACGTTTTTCATCTACCTCTTTCAAACTTGGGATCGTCTGTTCTATCATCCATCCCCATCCCTAGTTTGAGGGGGGATCACATCATCACTCTTCCTTCCCTTCTTCCAGCGCTTTGTTTTTTGTCTCACAACCTTGCTTATCGCAAGTTACTTCGACAAAAAGGGGCAAAATGTAGACACTTAAAAATTGGGTACTCAATTTAGTGTCCCTCACATTCGTTTAATTGCTTAGGTAACCTGGGGCACGTTTTATGTCACCAACTATCCCCCTTGGGATATTATCCGGTTTGTGATTTAGATCACCTATTCTTAAATTTAATTCACCCCCATCACATCTTACCCATGAGTGAGTTAAATATTAAATATTTGATTACACCTCTTCCCATGCATCCTAATCACTTATCCACCCCAAATTTATTCTATCTATGTATCACCCCTATTTTTCCTCTTCCCCAAGAGGGATATTCCCCGTCTTCGGGATAAATCTCATCTTTCTAGAAATCAATCATTTTTTCCATCTCGGGAGTCTGTCCCGCGATCGGCGCCGACCTATACGGTCGGCACCGATTTTCTAGGAGCGGCGCCCGATTATAAATACGAGTCCAGAACTCAAGTTCTAAGGGACCGAAGGAGAGTGCGAAAACAGTGAACAGACGAACGCGCGCACGAACAGAGAGAGCACAAACGCATGAACAGATCGCGAAAGAGACACAGGCTATAAGAAAGAAAAATCTTTTAGCATCAAGTGGTATCAAATGAGGGCAGATCTTGTCTGAATCCATCCCTGAGAGGAGCACCATTACTCTGCCCACTATCACATCAACATCACACGCATCCATCGATCCTCTGGTGACTCTGTTCCAGTATCTTACCGATTTCGGCAAATCCAGTAGACGTCGACTATCTGTCTATCACTTCCCAATTCCCGAATCTTCTTGCATTGTCCCTGATCAATCTGATCTGCCTTTCAATCGACGCCGATTTTTTCCAGTCGACGCCGATTCGTCATCGAGTCGATGCCGATTACATCAGTCGACGTCGATTATACATAATCGACGCCCGATCATCCCTGCAGATAGGTAAAAGGACACAGTTAACACAAATTCAACTTTATTTTACAGTTTCTTATTTTCTGTAGCTTTCTGTCTGCAGTTTAAATTCTGTTTTTATTACTATAATCAGAAAATCAAGTCTTTTTACTTACATCTTTTATCATGTATGCTTCTTTACTTAATTGAAAATGTGGACTGACATCCGCTAAGGAAGCTTCATTGCTTCCCGGACCCACTTCTCGGAGCAGTCCACCCAAATATCTTTTGACATGCCATCTTTTTCTGTCAAGCATCGGCGTTTTGCAGGTTACTCGGATCTATTATGCGAATTGCTCGTGTACGCCCGTCTTATCTACATCGACCTCCTTATCCGTCTACATCTTCGGATCTTGTCCATCAGGTATCAATTTCATTGGAGTTTTTTAGGGTTTTTTTTGTTTAGTTTGGTACATTAACTTGGACAGGTAACAAGCGTGAAATCCTTGATCTACATTCATATCCCACTTCTTCATCCATATTGTACCCAAAGAAATAGTCATTGATATTCACATTCTTGTATAATCCATAACAACACTATCATTTTATTTATTGCACGTTGGCATGTATTCATTCACCACCACTCATTTTCAATCCCAAAATCTAAGTTCATTGACCTCTTTTCGGAAAAAAAAATCCTCGCATCTCCCATGACTTAATAATTCATCCAATATGCAGATTTGATGAGGCCATGAACATGGCACAACACCTTGTGGATGTAAATCTTGGGAATCCTACTTCCTTGCCTCAATTTTTGGTTTCTCCTCCACCTAAACCATCAAATTTCTATGTTCACAATGTCATAAAATAGGATACTCCTCACATTTCATCACCTTATACACCCACATTTTTCATTCATCACATTCTACTTAGGCTCATCAATTTTCCAACCAACTCACAAATTCACCCCTTTGACTAAGTCATTTTCTTCTATTCTCCAAAATTTTCTTAACACCCATCTTATCACTCTAACTCTCGTACCACCCCATCTATTATGGTGTGCCTCCCATGAAACATGTTCCTATTATTGTACTAACATTCATTACACTTAATCATGTCCTGAAATTCAGAACGTCATTTAGTAACTTCTCGATAAGGGTGACATGTACATCATGCAGGCATCTCACCTTACTTAACCTACTAAAACAAATCCAATCACTTCCCACACTAATATTATTTCCACTTCTCCATTTTTCATGTCTCAATCATCTAACTCATTATTTCCCACTACCTCCTAATCAGCATGTCCACCTATTATCTCCTTGTTTATGTCATCCAATTCACAATCCAAATCATCATATGATTCCACTTTGGAATTCACACCATTTTTCTCTCCTAGTGTCTCATCCTCTATATTATCTCCTTCTTAATCTCCACCATCATGTACTTCCATTTTCGACGTAGTCTCATCCTCATACTTTCCAAAGTCCTCCATATTTTCACCACATATATCTACATTTAAAACGTCTATATCATCATGTGATTCTATATTTACCACCACATCCTCTAATTCATTACTTTCTCTAATTAAATACAACCAACTTTATACACAACAAATAACCACACCTAAATTTTGTTCTTCATTACATCTTGATTCACTCTATGCTTCATCTATTTTAGATCCCTTTTCCATGCACATCTTGTTTCCTTTATAATCACTTATTCCATAACCATTATGACTACCACCATAGCCATTTCGTCATATACCATCTATTGCATTCATTCACATTCCTCTTACATATATTTCCTGACATTTATATCCACTTTCTCTTACGTCTCTTCCTCATAAGTCAGCTAGACTTCCTCTCATTGGTGTACTTGTTTTAAAAATTCAAATGCACCTTCTTACATCCATCACCACTCATTTAGGAACCTTTATTGTTACTAGATCCTCATTTTTTCACATCATATATCACAACCATGAAACAATTTGTTCTTACACATTTGAATCACAAGCCTCCTCCACATCGAATTACACTTTCACATCAATTTTATTATATCCCACATTCTCATTTGTTTGACATCCACTTCTACATAACTCTTCCTATTCCATACAACTATAAACTGATTACATCCATTCATTACAAGACCACACCCTTGGCTCACATTATTCTTTCAAACATTGATATGGTCTCCACTCCTCATCCACTTCAAATAATCACTAGAACCATGATTCATTTCACTTTATCTCCTCCCATCAATCTATTTTATGGTCCTCTTCCACCCGATATTATCACACATTGACCACACTCAACATATTTATTATTTTATTCATCCCATACTCAAGTCCTCCACTCCTCACCATTATATGGCTTCTGTTTAGCATAAATGATTCACTCATCATCCAGATCTTCCAATCCAATCCAATTATCTACCTCATTTATCATGTACTCCTTTGTATCATGTCTCTTATTTATTTGGTCCCTACAAAGACTAGGGGAGCTCTCACTTATATTCACATCCAAATTATCCATACTCCTTCTACACTATCATCATTAACACAACCACAAACACACACCTTACAAAATAACTAAACATATTTCAAAAGTTAAAAAAAAATTATATTCCCAACAATTGTAATAAACAACACATGTTCATGAATGTTCTTCCACATTTTCTCTATTCATTCTTATGTCATTCCAATTCTTGGATCACTAATAAATGCTTCATTTATAGTTCATTCATATTCAATTCCTTAGTTTTTTCACAACTTTTTGTACACTCTTGATTATCTTGTTGTCACATTTTGTGAGCCAATAGTATCTGCTACAGTCTCTTGAACCTGGTCTCTCCTTGGTGAATTAAGAACGAATCTCTTGTTAGATAATCATACACTCTTATAAAATTAACAAAAAAAATTGAAGGCCCTATGAAATTATTTTTTTATGCTTGCACATGTCATCTCCTTAATAATTTCCACTCCATCTAACAAGCCACTAGTGGTTCTAAACCCCTAGGAAAAATGAGATAGGTGAATATCATATGAAAAAAAAATTAAATCACCAAAAAAATTCCAAATTAAAAAAAAAATAGCAAAAAATAATATCGCACTCTCTTTCTCAAGGGTCTTTTCAGCATCTCTACTGAAGATATGGATGCCTAGCTGAAAGTAGAGAAATGTTGCGACTAGAATTAAATGAATCTCTATTGGGGCTATAGACACCTGAATGGTAGAATAGAAATGCACAACTTATAATTGTCTTTCATTCCATCTATCACCAATCACCTATTTCACTCACACCTCCACATTGGAATGTGTTTTCACTCATTTTCTTATATTTATTCACTTCAAGAAAAAATTAAATTTCATGCGCACACACATAAAATCCACAAGAAATAGGGCTAGTATGTCTCCTTGTGATGTTTACAACTTGTGCAAGCTCCCATTTTAGCTTACTTTTTGTCTCATGATGCATGCCTTATATCTCGTCATGTGTTAAATAACCATCTTTTTTCAAACCATGTCTATACACCTACACACCTCTTGAAATATCTTGTTACAACCATGTAAATTTTATATTATCATTCAATCTCATTTGGAATGAGCATCTATTGGCATGTGTTGCATTATGCACACTTTTTAATAACCATCCCTTTTAATATCATTTCTCATCACTTTAGGATGGGGCAACAATGTTTTGATGATCTCTAACTTTCATCCATTCTTCTACATATATATCATCAAATTTTCACCTACACATGGCTAGGTCAATAATGTCCTTTCTTTCACTCATCATGCATGTGTGAAGATTCATTTTATATCATTATCAATTGCCACTTTATATCCCACATTATTTTGGGGCAACCTACATCTTTAAATACTATAAATTGAGGGGGATATCATATCAAAATCCTTATTGTCCAATCTTATGACACTCAATCATAAATTATATTACTTAATTGATTCAATAGTATCTACCTTGCGAAATCAACTTATCGATCTCTTCATAGACTCTATCTGAAGTGACCCATCAATAAAATTTATAGGCTCCTATCTGTTATCCTCTAAAATTGACAAGGGAAATTTTGTAGGTAACCATACTAAAATTTTGTTCTGGTTCCTTGTCAAGGCCCCTCAGCGTTCGAAATGGCGTAAAATCCCTTTTCGGAAATTCTGGTTTTTCGAACTTAGTCATTTTGGTCCTTTTTTGGCTGGGCGCATATTTTTTTCATACAACACAAAATGAATTTGTGCCCCCTTCTATTCCTTTGGCACACCCTTTGGAGTGTTAACAAAAAAATTGTTGCACCTCCCCATGATGCGCCTTTCTTGCCTGCGCCAAGGAGCATGCGCCGACCTGTCAACACTAAAAATTTTGTGCTCTTAAGCGGTGCGCCAAGGTGCTCAAAACCCCATGTTGATAGTCATGAATTCATGCTAAAGGCGCAGGTAATATCTTGTTGACAGATGCATAACCACTCCAACAGGGTGTAAAGTTTTTCCTGTCAATATGTTTTTTGGTGCACCCTTTAAAAAAGTTGGTGGCACATTTATTGCACCTTTTGCTATATATAGGTGCATTTGCCCTGTCATTTTCACGATTGAAAAAACACGTGAAAAGTTTATTCCTCTGCACCTGTCAATGCTCCTGTCATCCTCATGTCATGTTCATGGACCCCACTTTGTTTCTCTCATTCTATATATTTCTGGGTAAGTGGTCCTTGCTTTCCTTATGGCTTTGTCTTTTTTGGTTGTCAGTGTGGTTGTTTAAAAACAAAGGGGATGAATCTAATAAAAAATTATGCTTCCTCCAATCCGTTTTGCAGTATTCTCTCCCCCCAAACTAGTTTACCCTCCTTCCAGATTTTCTGGCCTGGAAGGCTTTGCCTCAGAAATGAACCCAAGATCCTCTTTGCTCTGTTCCCCTCACTGTCAAAATCCATGTCGAAAGAGGCCTAAAAAACACAAACCTTTCCAAGAAGAGATAAAATGTAAAGTTGTTGCATTTCCAAACCCGCGGTTTTTCCTTTGGTGCAATCCCCATCCTTGTTGCATAAAACTCCATCATGCCAAGAGGGCGTACTATCCCTGCCTTTAACACACATCCTTCCTACGCCATATAAAACTAAGAAAATCCTTACATGGGCGCAAGCGCAATCCCGCTTACAAAAACAAAGGGTGTCATGCAAGCTCTTCCTGTGCCGCGCTAAAGGCCCCTTGGCACACATAAAGTCAGTGATACATCCTTTAATGTTACACCCCTTAGCGCACTAAAATAATCTGCAACACATTCCATATCTATGTCATTGGCGCATCCTACTGCCATGCAACACCAAAATTCCTTGCACCCAGTTTAAACCATACACAATGGCACAGGCACAAATCCTTCTACAACAACACTGATGTTAGGTGTAATTTTCTAGCGCCTTTTGCCCTTTGGCACTATTTTCTTCCTTACAACATTCTACTTCAGTGTGCCTTGCCTTTTTTGACCCTGCAGCCTGTAATATCCCTGCGCCCTACGCCCAGAAGCATCTAAATTACTAACTCCTCATTCTATAGAGCCTTGATGTATAATGTAACAGCTAACATGGCTCTTCTTCGTTAAACTTCACTCCTTGCAGATCAGCAACTGAACTTAGATTTACATATGTCTACATCCAACAAAAGGCCAACCAAGTCAAAGGGTAAGGCCAAACTCATAGAGGAAGAAATGAAATACAAGTATCAAAGGGTCAGGATGTCAGAATCCCATGTGGAATGTGACTTAGATATCAGAGATTCTGAGCTTGGCCATATAGACATGGAAGATTTTTGGGCTAGAACTAGAAAGGTCACACGCATTCCATGGATGGACAAACTAGTGGGCAGTGGTCTACACTTTGCTGGAGGGATCCCCATTAGCGCAGTGAATAATGAGTTCATAATGATGGTGGCCCGCTGCTATAACAAAAACACAAGGTGTGTCGAGAACGACAAGGGTGAGGTTATAATCAACCTCAATTCCTGGCACTTTGAGATTATGCTGGGTATTCCCCACCACCGGCATTTTGTGGCTATAAGCCAGGAAGAATGCATTAAGGCATGGGAGGAAAATGAAGATAAATGCATGTAGTTAATGAACAAGGTGTATCTAAAAAGTAAGAAGGTAATAACCAGGTGGCCCCAGGTTATTCATTGCAATGAATTTTCCGAGGAGTTGAGTGACACCATTACCTTCCTAAGTATGGTTTTTGGGCTTCTTGATGCCCACTACTTTAACAAATGGATGCTCAGGTACCTACAAATAATAAATAAAAATGTTCCTGATCAACGTTTTGAGTGGGCAGAAATCATCAGCAGCACCATCTCTAAGAAGCTCTAACAACTCCCAATAAAGGGGAGGTTCTACATGAACTCCTACGTGGTCTACGCTACTATCTCTGAGAGAGATTATCTAGTGTTGAGCTGATGTGGGGTATGGCCCAAGGTAAAAATATTTGAATATTATCCAGAATTAAGACTAGAAAACAACATTTTGTAGTTCACCAAGATCAATGATGCCTTCTTCTACAGCATCATCTACCTATTGAGGCCAAATATGACTCAGGATTGGATGACCAAGAGCATAGTAATTGCAACGGAGAAATGGGGGGCGTTGTTTACGTAATTCCCCACATTCACCTATCTCAGAGAAGCCAACTTCTTGGGGGAGCCCACCAAGTTACCAAGGTATGCAAGCCCTAAGTTGAACTTGTTGGAGCTATCCAGACAGCTCATAACATATCACGAGAAGTGCTTGAAAAGAAAGAAGGGTGGAACTCCATTCCCCCTGACAGTGGGTAGGTACACATGCACTTCTCACACCAAAGCCTAGGAAATGTTCACAGAGCTGGAACTACTCAACTTGAAGCACAATTTCCCAGTAAGGCCGACCTTTGATCAACAAAATTTCCTAACAAAGGAAAAACTTGATCCGATCCACATTCCACAGATCGAGGACATCTACATTGACCTGTATCACGATGTTGAACTCAGGAGGAAGGATCACTCCAATATGGCTCTAGCCGAAATTATTCAATATGTTGTGGCCATTGTTACGAAAGGCTTCCAAACGACTGATCAATAAGTTGATCAGGTATATTTAGACATAGACGGAGACAACTGGCCATTTTCTGAAATAGACAAGGCAAAGGCACCTCAGACCATTGAGGAGAGGGTTAAGGGCACATTGCAACACATAGAGCACTGGTGCAGGTATAATAGGCTTATTTACCTTGGGGTGGACTTCACCACGTCCCCTTTTGGCGATGCACCTGCAAGGAAAAAGAAGTTGCCAAAGGGAAAAGGAAAAGACAAAGAGGGAGAATCAAGCTCCGCTCAAGAAGAATCTCTTAGGAGCCCTCCCTCTGCTGCACAGGAACAAGTAGTAACCTTGGTATCTCTAGAGGAAGAAGTGGTAGAAAGTATCCCAACGGGCACATCCACTCAGGATTTTGCCACTACTACAATCACCGAGGTACCCATTGTCCCTTTTCCCACTCCTCCTTCCCCTCCTCATGTCTCTCAAGAAACCATTCCTTTGGTTGTGTCTTCTCCCCCATCTTCTATTGTTCCCCTTTCCTCTTCTTCCATCTTCTCTTCCCACACGGAGCTGTCCCCCAGTATCTCTTCCCTCATCTCTCAGCTCCCTTCCATTCCCACAGTTTCCTCTCCTACAGTAGCTCCTACCCCTGTGAGCATTGGAGGTTTTGCTTCTTTATCAATGCCACTGTCAAGTGTCTCAACCCATTTCCCCGAGTACACTGTAGTTGCTCCTTCTTCTTCCACCGTTCCTTCTTCTCCCTTAATCCAACATGGATCTCCCAACACCTGAGCCAACAAAAGAGGAAATTCCCCCTTGCACGTATGGACTTCTCTATCATCCTAACAAAAGGGGCTAAGAAGTAGAAGCCAATAACCCGCTTCTCTCAGAGCGCTTCAGGTGAAAGAGTAATGGATATCGCCTATACCGATCCCACAAAGGATAAAAAGGATCTGTCACGTATAGTTTATACAGTGGCATAGGTCACAATGGGAAATTCATCTGAGAGCCTTCAAGGAGAGGCCCTATCCGCGGTGGATGCCCTTTGTAAGAAGCTTCAAGAAGAAAAGGAAGAGAAGAGGCTACTAAAAGAGCAGAATAAACACCTTCTCCACGCCCTGCAGAAAATGGGCAGTGCACCTCCTACAACTGCCACTGAGACTCTTGAGGCCCTTAGTTAGGACAAGATAAACAAATACGCCAAGATTGGTGAACAAGGAATGGCAGTATCCACCTGGAGAGACTAGATCCTCAAAGATAATGAGGAAGTAATCGTCAAGTTCACTGAGTTATATCAGATCATTGGTCGGGTGAACAAGGAACTCCAAGCGATTGCAAGACCTATCTCCGAAGATTTGGACCATGCTAGGTTGCAACATGAGACATTCCAGAAGATGCTCGACTACTCAGTCAATTATTTAGTTAAATTTGGCATCTTCGATCACCCCAAAGCACCCAACAAATTCCTCGCTGCTTTGGACTACCGGGTGGATCAGATGGAATTTGTCCTGGATAAGATAGATAAGGTCAAGGAGGAAGCCCTAGATGCAATGCATCAAATGGAGAAAATTATCCTAAGGATGTCTCTGGGCTTGCTCACTCTGTCATTCACCTTGAGGAAGGCAAATTAAACTATTCAAATCTTTACAGAGATCGTATCGCAAGGGTTATTGCCAGGAGCTACTTTTGACGTTGAATCCATCAACAACCTTCTAGCCTACCATGACCTTGTGGGATACCTGATGGAGGAAGCTAATGAGTACTTCAAGCTCCCCAAAAAACTCAGAGATGAACGGGAGACTTGTGAAGTCATCGGTGACCACACCAAGGGTCCTGCACATGACCAACTCTAACCGATGATCAGCAAATTCATGGAGTACTAGGCCCAATTACACATTGCCTCTCTTGAGCAGAAGTAGGGTACTCCTTTCCAGCTGCAAGATGATGACGAATAGCCTTCCTCCTCTTGGCTTCCTTTTTGTAATATTTAAAAGTAATTTTAGCACAAATGATGACATCATCCATCTTGCACCATGTGATGTTGTTATGCACCAAGTTGCCCCAAAAGTCAATGGTTGACTTTTAGATATTTTGTAATTAGTTGTTGGTTTCTTTTTGCCTTCTCTCCTCTTCTCCTTCTATAAATACTTGAATATTCATTGTATTCAAGGGGTGGACACTTTTTAGATGAAAAATAGAAGTGAAAAGAAATTGCTTTTTACTTTTGTAACAGAAGAAAACATAATAAAAATATTAAGACTTTGTGCTCAATATGTGTGTCATGGGCGTCTGATCTTTCTTATGTCAGATCTATGTGTTTATTCTCTTGGATCTATCTCTAATTTTTTGTTATTTGTTCATCAGTATTGCTTTGTTCGTTTATGCAAGTAGGTTTGGCTCTGTTTACTACCAGCCCAAAACATAAACCCTCTGACTTTTCTGCTTTGGAATTCATTTCTTTTCTCCCTTTAGATTTATCATATCTCCTCTCCCCACTTCATTCCCTTCTCTTCGTAGTCAGGAATACCCCAACCGGGATTAGATCCCAAACCCTTGAAGGCAAAATACTATAGGACTTGTGTAGATTCCTACTGGTAGAATAGCAATAAACCAGTTTTTCTTTGCTGTCTCAAAGAGGGGCTATGCCCTGCACACTGTTGGTTCGTCTATCCATAGATCTATCCACCCGATAGATTTTCAGACCAACAATTTTTGGCAACTCTACTGGGGATTCGAAACATATCTATGGTAGTGGTATATTATAAAATCAATAAAACCATAGAAACCACTACCTGTTTGCAAATTTTAACTTTTTGCTTAAAATCCAAAATTTTTGCAAAAGTGCTCCAAACTGAAAATTTTCTTCAGAGATCCATAGATATGGACTAGTTAGAGATCTTTAGTTCACTGAGTTTTTACAAAAACCCGTATTTTTCCATAGATCTGAGATTCTACCAGTTTACAAAAAAATTTAAAATGTTGCAGAAAGTCAACTCTAAGATCTGAAGATCATCTTGCTAAGTTAACCATCGTTTTATCCTTGTTGTTCTTTGTCATTAAACCGCAATCAGTTTTTAAAAGAGGGATAAAATTAAATATTCAGAAAAGTACATGCTGCTGATTTTTTCTAGAAAAATCAGAAAATTAGAAAGTACAACCAAAAAGAGTTTTTAAATCCACTCCAAAATATTACAAATCTAAAAGTACACTGCCGGGTGAACCATTTACTCGTAGCAGGAGAGCTCGTGGAGAAGCTGATCCTATCTTCGATCTTCTTCAAAGGCACAACTTTAGTATTACACCAGTGCATTTCTCATCGCTGAGTTCAGCTGATCGGTCAGCCAGAAGTGTCTCGCCTCTGCAAATAAGCCATTTTTTGCAAGGAACACCCACATCCCTTTGCAGTGCTTTGTTGCTCAGCGGAACCATGTTTCTAGCTTGTGTCCTTTTTCTAGCTTTTTAGATGGCAATACCATGGGGAAACGTTATGGGCTCTCTTGCATTGCCACATCCAGTTCACGCACTCCCTCATGGAAGTCACAAGAATTTCCCAAGATTTGATGGGAGTGGAAATCAAAGCATAGACTCGCATATATCTACATTCATCATGTCATACAACATCCTCGATGTGACCCACGAAGATGTTTCAATTTTCCTCTTTCTAGAGACCTTGCAAGGACCCACGGTGGAGTCGTTTCAACATTTACCGGCTGGATCTATCACTAGTTGGGCCACATTACAGACCGCATTCAAAGAAAGGTATAAACCTTCTGAAGATGTGTTCACATTACTGTCAAATATCACTCACCTGAAGAAGGAATTCAATGAAACCATGCACGATTTCATCACCCGTTTTAACTCACTAATCAATCGAGTGTCACCTACCATGCTGCTAACACCGTAAAATCAAAAGTGTTTCTTCGTAAACATTGTGAGCTCAAAAGTAAGTTTCTTACTCTTGCAAGAACAAGTCACTACTTTGGTTCTTGCTCAAGCCACTGCCATTCGAATAGAAGATAAATTTCTCATATCTAGCAAATTAAGATGAGAGTCGTCCAAGCCAAAAATTTCAACTCCTTCTCAAGCCACTTCATTAGATTTGGCATTCCAGAAGATGGCGAACGACTTGCTCGCATTAAAGAAGCATTTAGCTCAAGATTCTCCTGGCACTTCATACCGAGATGTCCCATGAAGAAATTTTACTTCCAACAACATCCCCCAAAGGCCGCGTTTGCCCACAACTACTCCATGTTTGGCACTCGAGGCTCCTCCGGTCAATTCCCTAGTTGAGATTGAAGAAGAGGAGCAAAATTATGAAGAACCTTTTCCCTAAGAGGAAGATGATCAAGATTTCGGTGAACCGACTGGCGACTCTACAATCGGGTATATGGAATTTGACGAGGATGGATCTGATGAAGAAGAGGGTACCCAAGGATATGCAAGTGGGCAGTCATATGATGTTTTCACCCGCTCTCAAGGAAAAGAAGTGGAAGTTTCTACCAGGATACAAAAAGAGAAGACTGTGTTGAACACACCTCCAACCGTTGCTAAAAGATGTAATCATCTTCCTGCTCAATCTCCTATTAAGCCTTTTATGAAGAAATCATTTTTCCCTATCTCCCCTCTAAATCAGCCTTCTTCTATTCCCATAAAGACCAGTAATCCTACCCTACCATCACGAAATGAGGGACTCATTCCTTCATCAACGCAACCCTTGGCCGCATTCGACATAATCGATCATGCTTAAAAGACCAAGATCCAAATGTCTGAAGCTGAGTATCTTCAGTCAAACCCCGAACAGCTTGTAAGATTAACTAAATATATTCAAAGCCAAGCTATCATAACTTCTCAAGTCTCCCCAAAAGGAATCCTTTCCACTCCTCATGCATCTCGCATCAATATCGCCTCGAATTCCACATCAGGAAAAATTGAACCTTTTTATCTCTCTCTCCTAATCAATGGTCACAAGCTAAGTAATTGCATAATTTATTTTGGAGCTTCCGATAACGTCATGTTGGCAAAAGTCACCCATGCTTTGGGCCTCACTCTTACCAAGAATTTTGGCTGATTTTACTCCTTGGAAACCAAACAGGTTCCGTTGATTGGTCAAATCAAAGATGCACAGTTCACATTTGCGGCATTCCCGGAGAAAAGAGTAAAGATGACCATCCTCGTTGCTGATATCCTTACAGCATATGGAATTCTACTAGGAAGGAGCTTTTGTAGTGAAGTTGGTGGAGAGATTCATATGGACTATTCTAAAGCTAAAATCCCCGTCAAAGGTGTAATGCAGACATTGGAGCCTAAATCGCAAAAGAAGTACTTGGTCACCAATTCTAATGACCCCCAAGCCCAAATTCTCTTTGAATCATCAAGGATGGGGAATTACTTCTTATCTACTAAGCCTGAGAAGATGGACGTTCTCATCCAGGAGGAGAACCTTAGCAAGATATGGACACTACAATTTTATGGCAGTTGTGTAATTAGCGGTACTGGAGCTGTGCTAATATCTCCTGAGGAGGAGATTTTTCCTCTCTCTTTCAAGTTGTAGTTTTTCAACATGAATAATACTCCTGAGTATGAATCATTGCTACTTGGCATGCAAGATGCAAAAGAAAGGGGAATCAAGAACCTAAAAGTACAGGGCGACGCCGAGCTAGTCGTGAATCAAGTAAAAAGGATATACCAAGTAAATAATGAAAGGCTCAAGCATTACCGTAACATAGTATGGGACAACATTGAGGAATTTGACACCTTCTCAATTAAAGTCATTCTGAGAGCTCAAAATGATATGGCTGATTTATTGGCCATCTCAGCGTCCCTCATGCTCCCTCACCAAGGATTGAAGACAGACACATATACCATTGAGGTAGTCTTCCGCCCAAGCATGCAAGACAATTCTCAGCACTGGCAGGTATTCAATGATGACAATCAACTTATTGCCTTTCTGGAAAAGGTAGAAAATTTCAATGAGCTTCATTTTGAAGGATCTACTTCTGCATGTTGTGAATCTGTCACTGGTCAAGTGAATGAATCAAAAGAAGGTGATAGCATATGTCAGCTTAGAGGAAAAAAAATTCCAAAAGGTTTTGTCTCTCTGGAACGTTTGTTTGACAGACATGACCATTTTTTCATGAAGAAAAGGCAAGATAATTGTAACTCCTCTCTAGAGACTGAGTCGGTCAATCTAGGTACTGTGGAGTGTCTGCAGTTTATGAACATCGGAAAATGTTGCACACCCAAAGAAAAGCAGAAGTTTGTCAAATTGTTGAAGAAATATATGGATGTATTGGCATGGTCTTATGCTGATCTAAAGTCTTTCAAGCCGAAGGACATTCAACATGACATCCCGTTAAAAGAGGATGTTAAACCTTTCCACAAGAAACAGAGGCACTATAATCCCAAGGTCTCAGGTACCATCCAGGCTCAAATACAGAAGATGTTAGATGCAAGGATCATTTTTCCTATCCATTACAGTACCTGGGTCACAAACATCGTGCCAGTATGAAAAATAATGGTGAAATACGCATCTGCATAGTTTTTTGCAACCTGAATCAGGCGTCCTTGAAGGACAACTACCCACTTCCCATAATGGATTAGGTTCTGCAGGTAGTAACTGGTTCAGAAATGTTGTCCATGCTTGACGTTTTTTTAGGCTATAATCAAATTGAAGTCTCACCTGAAGACCAATTCAATACAACATTCACTACCCCCTGGGGCACATTCACCTATAGCAGAATGCCTTTTGGTTTGAGCAACGTTGGTGCCACCTTTCAGCTGGCAGTAGACTGTGTGTTCAAAGGTATGATGGGAAAGGTTATTGTTGTTTATGTAGATGACTTAACTATGTTCTCTAAATAGCGAAGTGATCATTGTGATCATTTGGAGCAAGTATTGATTAGATGCTGAGAACACGGGATCTCCCTAAATCCAAAATTTTTTGTTTTTGGGAACACTGAAGTAAATTTGTTGGGACACGTTGTTAGCAAGGAAGGGACAAAAATAGATGCCGAAAGGGTTAGGGCTATTCAGAGCCTTACTTTACCCACAAGCAAGACCGGTGTTCACTCTTTCTTCGGAAAAGTGAATTTTCTCAGGTGCTTCATCCCCGACTTTGCTGAAAAGACTTGTCACATATCAAATATGATGAAAGGGTCGCCAAATTTTTGGTGGAGCAAGGAAGGAAAGATGTCATTCGAGGAAATAAAAGCCTCTATTACTCATACACTAGTCCTAGTATGTCCCGACTTCTCCAAGGATTTTATCATGTACAGCTATGCATCTGAGCATACTGTATCAGCTATCTTAATGCAAAAGAATTCTAAAGATGTTGAATCTCCAATAGCGTTCATGAGCTCTCCTCTCAAAGCAGTCAAGAATTTTCGGTACTACATCTTGAACTCTCATACGGTGGTGTTGGTTCCCGACACAGTGGTTAAGTCTATCCCAACTCAACAGGAGTTAGGAAGCTTATGGGGGAATTGGATCGCAAAGGTCCAAGAGTATGATCTAGACATAAAACCAACCAAGCTGGTAAGAGGCAAGGGCCTATGTCAGCTTATGGCTGAAAACAAATATTTAGAGGTCCCTAAAGGAAAATATGATTGCATCGATGGAATGCAAGGCCAGCTGGAGAAATCTGATTCTATACCTATGGTTTTGTTTGTTGCGACTAGCGACGAATGCTATTCCGATATCACTTGCTTTCTCACTTACGGCGAGTTTCCAGCTCATCTAAATTCAAAGGAAAAGTGGACTGTAAAGATCAGGGCAGCCAGATATGTCATCTAGGATGATGGTTTATACAAATGTGGAATTGATGGCATCTTCTTGTGATGCATTGACAAGCCACAACAGGTAAAGTTACTAGAAAGCTTTCATGATTCAGCCTGCGGTGGTCACTTTTCCTCTTTCATCACAGCACATAAGATCATTTGGGCCAGGTACTACTGGCCAATGCTATTTCAGGATATAGCCACCTGGGTAGCAAAATGTGAGCTCTGCCAACAGTTTGTTGGAAAGCCAAAATTGGCTGCTTTACCCCTTAGGCCCGTCATTATTGACGAACCATTCAGGAAATGGGGAATTGACTTTATTGGAGCATTCCATCCCCAATCGAGTGCCGGACATAGTTATGTCCTGACAACAACAGATTACTTCACCAAATGGGTGGAGGCCATACCTATCAAACATGCCACTTCTGAAGTTGTTTGTAACTTCATCAAAGAAAATATCATCCTGAGGTTTGGCATCCCACACAAGATTTTCGCTGATAATGCTTCCAAATTCTCATCACGGAAAGTTATAGGTTTTTTCTATGAATACGGGATAACCATGGCTCATGCCTCAGATTATTACCCCCAGGGAAATTGTCAGGAAGAATCTAGTAATAAAAACCTAGTGACCATCATACAAAAGTTGGTCAATGAGAACCAACGGTCATGGCACAAGTCATTTTATGATGCTTTGTGGGTAGACCGTATTACTCCGAAGAGATCTCTCGGTATGTCACCTTTTCAAGTGTTATATGGAATCGACGCTGAGCTCCCAATTTCTGCGGAACTCCCCGCTCTACGTTTGGCATGAGCAATCGAAGATGAGACTTTCCAGAATTATCTAGAAAAACGGATCATGTTTCTAACAGAACTTGAAGAAAAGAGAGTAAGAGTGGTCAATAGAATCACCAAACATCAGAATCAAATCAAGAGACTATTCGATAAAAAGGCCAAGCAGAGGGATTTCTAGGTGGGAGATCTCGTCCTTTAGTGGGACAAGCGAAGAGAGCCAAAGGGCATGCATGGAAAATTTGATTCTCTATGAAGAGGGCCTTTCAAGATCAAGCATCTCAGCGGAGAGAATAGATTCTATCTCTCGTATCTGGATGGAACCAAGCTTCCGCTTCCCTACATGGGTAGCATCTGAAGATCTTCAGGAAGTAGAGCTTGCTCTCTTCTTTGTACAGTTTGCTTTTGTTGTGTTTTCTTTTGTTGTGTGTTTTCTCTCTGTTGTTGTGTGTTCCCTTTCTTTGTAACTTTTGTTCGCCCTCTGGTCGCCCTTATTTTTGACTCTCTATAACCCAATGGATAGGCACATGTTGATATGGGATTCTCTACCCTTAATATTTGCTCAAAGATAGTCCCCAGAAAGAGCCAGCTGTTATCCTGTAAAATTAACAAGGGAAATTTTGTAGGTAACCATACCAAAAAAAATTTCTGGTTCCTCGTCAAGGTCCTTTAGTGTTTGGAATGGCGTAAAATCCCTTTTTGAAAAGTCTGGTTTTTCGAACATAGTCATTTTGGTCCTTTTTTAGCTGGGCGCATATTTTTTTCATGCAACACAAAAAGAATTTGTGCCCCCTTCTATTCCTTTGGAGCACCCTTTGGAGTGTTAACACAATAATTGTTGCACCTCCCCATGATGTGCCTTTCTTACCTGCGCTAAGGTGCATGCGCCAACCTGTCAACACTAAAAATGTTGCGCCCTTAAGCGGTGCGCCAAGGCACTCAAAACCCCATGTTGACAATCATGAATTCACGCTAAAGGCGCAGGTAATATCTTGTTGACAGATACATAACCACGCCAACAGGGTGCAAATTGTTTCCTGTCGACATGTGTTTTGGTGCCCCCTTTAAAAAATTTGGTGGCACATTTATTGCACTTTTTGCTATATATAGGCGCATCCACCCTGTCATTTTCACGATTGAAAAAACATGTGAAAAGTTTATTCCTCTGCACCTGTCAGCGCTCCTGTTATCCTCGTGTCACATTCATAGACCCCACTTCATTTCTCTCATTCTATATATTTCTGGGTAAGTGGTCCTTGCTTTCCTGGTGGCTTTGTTTTGTTTGGTTGTCAGTGGGGTTGTTTAAAAATAGAGGGGATGAATCTAATAAAACATTATGCTTCCTCCAGTCAGTTTTGTAGTCTTTTGTCCCCCCAAACCAGTTTTATCCTCCTTCTAGATCTACTGGCCTGGAGGGATTTGACTCATAAATGAACCCAAGATCCTCTTCGCTCTGTTCCCCTCACTGTCGAAATCCATGTCGAAAGAAGCCTAAAAACCACAAACCTCTCCAAGAAGAGAGAAAATGTAAAGTTGTTGCATTTCCAAACCCGTGGTTTTTCCTTTGGTGCAATCGCCATCCTTTTTGCATAAAACACAGTCATGCCAAGAGGGCACACTGTCCCTTCCTGCAACACACATCCTTCCTACACCGTATAAAACTAAGAAAATCCTTACACGTGCGCAGGCGCAATCCTGCTTACAACAATAAAGGGTGTCATGCAAGCTCTTCCTGCACCACGCCAAAGGCCCCTTGGCATGCATAAAGTCAGTGATACATCCTTTAATGTTGTGCCCCTTGGTGCACTAAAATAATCTACAACACATTCCATATCTGTGCCATTGGCACATCCTGCTACCATGTAACACCAAAATTCCTTGCACCCAGTTTAAACCATACACAATGGCACAGGTGCAAATCCTTCTACAACAACACTGATGTTATGTGTAATTTTCCTACGCCTTACGTCATTTGGAACTATTTTCTTCCTTGCAGCATTCTACTTCAGTGTGCCTTTCCTTTTTTGACCATGCAGCTTGCAATATCCCTGAGCCCAGAAGCATCTAAATTGTTAACTCCTCATTCTGTAGAGCCTTGATGGATAATCTAACAGCTAACATGGATCTTCTGCGTTGGACTTTGCTCCTTCTTCTTTCAGATCAGCAACTAAACTCAGATTCACATATGTCTACATCAAGCAAAAGGCCAACCAAGTCAAAGGGTAAGGCCAAACTCACAGAGGAAGAAATGAAATACAAGTATCAAAGGGTCAGGATGCCAGAATCCCATGTGGAATGTGACTTAGATATCAAAGATTCCAAGCTTGGCCATATAGACATGGAAGATTTTTGGGCTAGAACCAGAAAGGTCACATGCAGTCCATGGATGGACAAACTAGTGGGCAGTGGTCTACACTTCACTGGAGGGATCCCTGTTAGCGCGGTGAATAATGAGTTCATGATGATGGTGGCCCGCTGCTATAACAAAAACACAAGGTGTGTCGAGAATGAGAAGGGTGAGGTTATAATTAACCTCACTACCTGGCACTTTGAGATCATGTTGGGTATTCCCCACCAGTGGCATTTTGTGGTTATAAGCCAGGAAGAATGCATTAAGGCATGGGAGGAAAATGAAGACAAATGCATGCAGTTAATGAATGAGGTGTATCTGAAAAGTAAGAAGGTAATAACCAGGTGGCCCCAGGTTATTCATTGCAGTGACTTTTTGGAGGAGCTGAGTGACACTATTACCTTCCTAAGCAGGGTTTTTCAGCTTCCTGATGCCCGCTACTTCCACAAATTGATGCTCAGGTACCTGGAAACAATGAACAAAAACGTGCCTGATCAACGTTTTGAGTGGGCAGAAATCATCAGCAGCACCATCTCTGAGCAGATCCAACAACTCACAACAACGGGGAGGTTCTACATGAACTCCTACGTGGTCTACGTTGCTGCCTCTAAGAGAGATTATCCAGCACTGAACCGATGTGGGGTATGGCCCCAGGTAAAAATATTTGAATATTATCTAGAATTAAGACTAGAAAATAGCATTCCTCAGTTCACCAAGATCAACGATGCCTTCTTCTACAGCATCATTTGCCTATTGAGGCCAAATATGACTCACGGTTGGACGACCAAGAGCATAGTAACTGCAATGGAGAAATGGGGGTCGTTGTTTACGTAATTCCCCACTTTCACCTATCTCAAAGCAGCCAACTTCTTGGGGGATCCCACCAAGTTACCAAGGTATGCAGGCCCTAAGTTGATCTTATTGGAGGTATCCAGACAGCTCATAACATATCATGAGAAGTGCCTGAAAAGAAAGAAGGGGGGAACTCCATTCCCCCTCACAGTGGGTAGGTACACATGCACTTCTCACACCAAGGCCTGAGAAATGTTCGCAGACCTGGAACTCACTCAACCTGAAGCACAATTTCTCGGCAAGGCCGACCTTTGATCCATGAAAGTGCCTAACAAAGGAAAAACTTGATCTGATCCACATTCCACAGATCGAAGACATCTACATTGACCTGTATCATGAGGTCAAACTCAGGAGGAAGGATCACTCCCATCTGGCCCTGGCTGAAATTATTCAATATGGCGTGGTCATTGTTCTGAAAGGCTTCCAAATGACTGATTAAGAAGTTAATCAGGTATATTTAGACACGGATGGAGACAGCTGGCCATTCGCTGAAATGGACAGGGAAAAGGCACCTCAAACCATTGAGGAGAGGGCTAAGGGCACATTGCAGTGCACAGAGCACTGGTGCAAGTATAACGGGCTTATTCACTTGGGGTGGACTTCACCATGTCCCCTTTGGTTGATGCACCTACTAGGCCGAAGCATTTGCCAAAGGGAAAAGGAAAAGACAAAGTGGTAGAATCAAGCTCCACTCAAGAAGAAGCTCCTAGGAGCCCTCCCTTTGCCGCACAGGAACAAGTTGTAACCCTGGTATCTCTAGAGGAAGAAGTGGCTGAAAGTGTTCCAATGGTCACATCCACTCAGGATGTTGCCACTACTACAATCACCGACGTACCCATCGTCCCTTCTCCCACTCCTCCTTCCCCTCCTCATGTCTCTCAAGCAACCATTCCTTTGGTTGTGTCTTCTCCCCCATCTTCTATTGTTCCCCTTTCCTCTTCTTCCATCTTCTCTTCCCTCATGGAGCTGTCCCCCAGTATCTCTTCCCTCATCTCTCAACTCCCTTCTGCTCCCACAGTTTCCTCTCCTATAGTAGCTCCTACCCCTGTGAGCGTTGGAGTTTTGGCTTCTTTATCAATGCCGCCGCCAAGTGTCTTAACCCATTTCCCCGAGTACATTGTAATTGCTCCTTCTTCTTCCACCGTTCCTTCTTCTCCCTTAAGTCCAGCATGGATCTCCCAACACCTAAGCCAAAACAAGAGGAAAGTCCCCCTTGAACCTATGGACTTCTCCTTCATCCCAACAAAAGGGGCTAAGAAGCAGAAGCCAATAACCCACTTCTCTCAGAGCGCTTCAGGTGAAAGAGTAATGGATATCACCTATACCGATCCCACAAAGGATAAAAATGATCTGTCACCTATAGATTATACAGTGACATAGGTCACAGTGGGAACATCATCTGAGAGCCTTCAAGGAGAGGCCCTATCCATGGTGGATGCCCTTTACAAGAATCTTCAAGAAGAAAAGGAAGAGAAGAGGCTATTAAAAGAGCAGAATAAACACCTTCTCCACGCCCTGCAGAAAATGGGCAATGCACCTCCTACAACTGCCACTAAGACTCTTGAGGCCCTTAGTCAGGTACGCCAAGATTGGTGAACAAGGCATGGCAGTATCTGCCTGGAGAGACCAGATCCTCAAAGATAATGAGGAAGTAATCGTCAAGTTCACCGAGTTATATCAGAACATTGGTCAAGTGAACAAGGAACTCCAGGCGATTGCAAGACCTATCTCTGAAGATTTGGACCATGCTAGGTTGCAACATGAGACATTCCAAAAGATGCTCGACTACTCAGTTGATGATTTAGTTAAATTCGACATCTTCGATCACCCCAAAGCACCCAACAAATTCCTTGCTGCTTTGGACTATCGGGTTGATCAGATGTAATTTTTCCTGGAGAAGATAGATAAGGTCAAGGAGGAAGCCCTAGATGCAATGCATCAAATGGCGAAAATTATCCTAAAGATGTCTCTGGGCTTGCTCACTGTGTCATTCACCTTGAGGAAGGAAAATTAAACTATTTGAATCTTTACAGAGATCGTTTCGCAAGGGTTAGGGCTAGGAGCTACTTTTGACGCTAAATCCATCAACAACCTTCTAGCCTACCGCGACTTTGTGGGATACCTGATGGAGGCAGCTAATGAGTACTTCAAGCTCCCAAAAAACTCAAAGATGAACGGGAGACTTGTGAAGTCATCGGCGACCACACCAAGGGTCCTACACAGGACCAACTCTAACCGATGATCAGCAAATTCATGGAGTACTGGGCCCAATTCCACATTGCCTCTCCTGAGCAGAAGCAGGGTACTCCTTTCCAGCTGCGAGACGACGATGAATAGCCTTTCTCCTCTTGGCTTCCTTTTTGTAATATTTAAAAGTATGTTGGCACAAATGATGACATCATCCATGTTGCACCATGGGATGTTGTTATCCACCAAGGTTCCCCAAAATTCAACAGTTGACTTTTAGATATTTTGTAATTAGTTGTTGGTTTCTTTTTGCCTTCTCTCCTCTTCTCCTTCTATAAATACTTGAATATTCGTTGTATTCAAGGGGTGGACACTATTTAGATGAAAAATAGAAGTGAGAAGAAAAGACTTTTTACTTTTGTAACAGAAGAAAACATAATACAAATATTAAGACTTTTTGCTCAATATGGGTGTCATGGGCGTATGATCTTTCTTATGTCAGATCTATGCATTTATTCTATTGGATCTATCTCTACTTTTTTGTCATTTGTTCATCAATATTGCTTTGTTCGTTTATGCAAGTAGGTTTGGCTCTGTTTACTACCAGCGCAAAACATAAACCCTCTGACTTTTCTGCTTTGGAATTCATTTCTTTTCTCCCTTGAAATTTATCATATCTCTTCGCAGTCGGGAATACCCCAACTGGGATGAGATCCCAAACCCTTAAAGGACGAATACTGTAGGACTTGCGCAGATTCCTGCTGGTAGAATAGCAATAAACTAGTTTCGCTTTGCTGTCTCAAAGAGGGGCTATGCCCTGGACACTGTTGGCTCGTTTATCCATATATTTGTCCACTTGACAGATTTTTGGATATACGAGCCTTAGCCTTGCTTTCTTTGCTCCAAGATTGATAGATTCCCTCACAGTCGCTCAGCTCATGATCTCCATTCCCATGTTTAGAGCCTTCCTTTGCACTGGATGAACCTTCTCTTCCGCCCACGTGGGCTCTCCTCCATGTCCCACGCCTTGTCTATTATAGGTACCTTGACCACCCGTTTTTTTTTTTCCTGTGTTTTCCTTTTCTTTTTTTTTTGGCATGTAATATATGTGGTCGGATTAATTTTAAAGGTGGGTTTTTTTAACACGTGGGGTTTAATAAAAGGTGTGTGGTAATTTAAATAGTGTGGTCATATTTTTTCGAAAAAGTGGGGAAGTATTTAAATCAAAAGTCTTGGGAATGAGCAATTTGTACAACAAAATTAATATTTTGTATATTCATTTCAAAGCATTTACAAAGGCTATTATATAGTCATCGAAATAAAAAATAAACACCTTACAAAATAGGAACCCATACAAACAAATAATCTGTTAATAAATCTACGGGCATAACAATATAACCACTAAACTATATGAATATATTATTTATAAAAAATATATTTAATAATCTAACCTACTAATTATTTACCACGCTGTATTAGTAAATACCCATGTAAATACTAAATTCCTAACAATCCCCCCCTCCTTATTGTTTAGATGGTAGCAATAGAAATTTCACACTTCCTCTACATCTTTTCGGCCGTGCTTACCCATGATATTGGGTGCAACACTCGTACTAAAGGTAAAAGAAGGAACACATCAACTTCTTATCAACCATGCACTCTTGGGAACACATCTAACCGACGAGGATGGGAACACACTCAGGAATCATCTGCTTATCAACCAGTCATTCTAGGGAACACATCGGAACAACTTTCAATGGTTTTCCAGAGGTTAACCACAAACCTAGGTATGAAAAAGAACACATATGACTGTTTAACCTCTTCAAGACTCATGATGCTGGATTTCTTTATGTTTTTTGTTCTTCACTATGTTACTACATCGAAGAATAATGTAGGAATAGCCACATACCACTGATGAGGGACATACAACATTTGTTCCTATTTTTTTCACACCAAACTAAAGAAAAAGGTCACACACATGCCACCAAATCAGTGAAACGGCCCCATCGTTGGCAACTAACGAGAGGTCGTTGGTTGTCCTCCAGCCTCCAATGCCTTCATCCTCCAGTACACTGTTGCTAATTGCGCTGAATTTTTCTTTGTCGCTCAATAGTTTCCACATTAGGTTTATTTTGTCTCCCCCCCGAAATGTGGAACACATTATTTTCCGGATGTCGGGTAACACTAAAAATGCATCCGTGAGACAATTTTTTAATTTTTCAGACTTTTTACAATGACTCGACAAAAAAATTATTGACACAAAATGATGACACTTATGACTAAAACAATACTTTTGACGATAACTCATAAAATTGACAATTTAACTATGAATACTTTTAACAATATTATGACTTTGGCAAATAAGAAATGAAATACTCAATCTTAATTTAACATTGAAAACAAATATTTTAGACTAGACAATCTATCACATTGACTATGTGAAATTTTTTACAAAAGGTAAAGACTTTATGACTTCTATAGTGACATACATTGTTAACTCACAATTTTTTTTTTTGAAATTCCTATACACAAATGAGTTTGATTATGTCAAGATACTAAGAGAATACTTTTATAAACAATACTGGACTTAATCAACACCAATAT
Source organism: Taxus chinensis (assembly GCA_019776745.2). Taxonomy (NCBI): domain Eukaryota; kingdom Viridiplantae; phylum Streptophyta; class Pinopsida; order Cupressales; family Taxaceae; genus Taxus; species Taxus chinensis. The sequence continues at coordinate 821,965,264 of CM034150.1, read as the reverse complement.
ATACTATCCGACTATAAAGACGAAATAAACATGCAACCTAAAACACGGAATGGGCACTTAAACCATTAACAAACTAAAACAAATAAATCGACTATTTAAAACTGGAAAAAATGACTTACTAAACTCCACATTTGAATTTTTAAATCTGAGTTTGGTATATTGAAGATTTGACAACTGCATTCCAAACCGTCACGTCACAGCTATACTATAGGCTGTAAACCAAATGGACGTGTCCACCTGCTCTTTCGAGGATCGCATGGGGTAGGTTGACATCACTCGGTTCTCTGATAAAGTCGCTGAAGAGTCCATAGCCGAGCTTGATATTGAGCTATAAAAACCTAATTGCCACACTTTTTCTTCACGAGGACTAAACCTGATTTACACAGACTTAGTTACCCTATGCCCTGTCTTGTTCTTCTTAGGAAAACTTTTCGGTTGTACAATCGTTGGAGAGGGATGCTTGAACAGTTCGAGCTGGTAGAATTTGAGAGGTGTCTAATATAAAATATTGCCACATGGAGACCAAGCTTAATGCATACAAACCCAAGCAGCTTGAAGAAGATTGAATCCTTATGCAACAATAAACAATTATCTACTGCTATGCAAGCGGGTGGCGTAGATCTGAATGGTGGATTTACCACGTTAATAAAACTTCGAACATGTTGAAATATCCAATGCGATGTGTAGGGATAATGTGTTGATGAGTCTGATTTCTATCATTTACCCATTACACGCATATCCATCTATAATAAAATTACAGAGACACAACTCTAGAACACATCTGAATGTATGAAATACTAGCTAGCAGATCAATAAACACAGGTGACAGACACAAAAAAGGTATTGATACAACTGGATCAAAATTGGATTGTGGAATCTTTATATCCACGCTTTAGAGATTAATGAATTCCATGAACGAGCAAGCAAGGACTATGTAGATGTCTCTTTAATCTTTTTAATTATCCATTAAAGAATATCACTCTGATATCAAATCTTGACAATGAGAAATGTGTACAGTAAAATTAATAATCTGTGTATTCATTTCAAACCATTTACAAATGCTATTATATAGCCATCATAATAGAAAATTAGCGCCCTACAAAATAGGAACTCATACAAACAAATAACCCGTTAATAGATCTACGAGCATAACAATATCACCACTAAACTATATGAATATTTATTTACCACAATGTATTAGTAAATACCCATGTAAATACTAAATTCTTAACAAAAAGGTGGACCTTTTGAACACACATGGCGTTTTCTATTTCCTTTTTGGTGTTTTATTATTGCTTTCATTGAATTTTGTGAGATCGTGAATTTTCCGGTCACCCCTGCTAATGTAACTCTCTTTGTTTTAAATTAATATAAAGGGAAGTTCCAATAATAAAAAGTGGGCCCTTTTTAATATATTTTGTGGTGTTCTAACTAAGGTGAGCTTTTATAAAAGTGCTTTTTATATAAAATAAGGTTATTTTAAACATAAGGTGGCTTGTAATTAAAGTAAGAACTTTTAATATAAAGGGGTGGTTTTATTATTTTAGGCATTTTTCATAAAAATTAGATTTAATTTAATTTAATTTAGATCTATACCTTTTTTAAAAAAAGGTGTTTGTTAGTTTAATTAGGTTTTAATTCAAATTTTAACATCTAATTGTGTAAGGGATTCCTTTTTTTAATCTAGGTATCTAATTAAAAATATATATTTAAGCTCTTTTCTTTTTGATTAGCAAATAAATAGTAATTTATTTTATTTTTTTTTATTTTTAATCTTTTTTGCTCTAAAATTAGTTAAATTGGACATTTATAAAGGTCATTTTTTACGTGATATTGGTTGTTTTTCTCAAATTGCATGTTGGAGTGTTTTGTAGCATTTCTAGCCATTTTTTTTCCTTATGGAAGATTTTTTAGTGTCCTGGAGGTCCCCGGGACTCGTATTGAGCTTGGTTTCTTCATGGTAATAACCCTTTTCATCGCTTGCAGACTAGTGAGCATGTCCATCACAATCTTGCAAGAAGGGGGTTTCTATTGTGACGCGAGACAATTTTTCTCACAACATGACTTGATTTTATCCGTTCTCTTATCTTTTAGCCTGTTGTGCTTGTTTATGGTGTCAATTTTTTATGATCAATGAATCTTGATTGTGATCTCTTCTCTTACATGTTATTACACTAATTGTAAGGTGAGTGACCAATTGTTTCACTTCACACCATATTGTATCCAACACACTAATCTATAAAGTGCCAAAAGCAAAGGGATTTATAATATTCTCCTAATTCATTACACTGCTTATTTGGGCTTGTACTTTGCACACTAATTTATAAAGTGCCATCTAGGATCTTTTGGGGGGTTTATTTGCATTATGGATTTCCATCATTCAGTTCTTATGCTAGATTCTAAAAACTATTAAAAATGGAAGGAAGGCATCACTAGACACTGCACTATGCATGGTTTTCTACCTTACATCCATGATCTTGTTCTTGAGATTCTTAATCCTCTATAGAAGGATAAGTTGTTTAGCCATAATGATGAAGAATACGGCCAACTCGATCTTACTGTTTCTATGAATACATTGTGTTTATTCAAGCACATTGAGTGTCATTCCACTACCTAGTCCATTATCCAACACTTGCATGGTGACACTACTTCACCATCTCAGAGAGATGATTCCCTATCCCACTCTTGTGCCACCATGGATTCTCCCCCTTCTCACAACGCTTCCACTACTGAGTTCTCCTTTGTTCCTGTTTCTTCTTAGGAGTCCCTTGTTGACAATCCACACAAGGACCTTGCTTTTGAGACCACTCACACTATTTCTCACACTACAGAGCTCATTGTTGACCATGTTCATGCTCCCATTCACTCTTCACACCTGTGTTCCATTGGAAACCCTTTCTCTTAGATATATCTAGTTATTTCCCCTTGTGATCCATCGCATATTGATTTCTTAGTTGAAAAAACTCTCCATAAAATTGTTTCTTCCATTGAGTACTACATTACTTTACCTTGGCATTCCAGCAACTCTCCGCAACAATATTCTCTTCATATTACATGTGTTGCATTGCATGCTTATGTTGAGCCATCAAACATCTTGTAGGAACTATCTATCTCTCACATTGGGAGTGCTTCCCTGGGGACACTTGTAACTTACACTATTTCAAATATTCTTCATGATCCACCTATTCTTGTGGATCCCTTTCTGATGTTTATTGGGCCCCCACATTCTTCTCTCTCTGACATGCACATTGTCATGACATTACCTTTGTCTCATGTGCACTATTTTTCTAGACCTATGTAACCTTCAAGTTATAGATCATATTCAGTTTTCATATTACTATAAGATTCTTCTTCGTTCGTGGAGTGGGCCGACTTCTAGTGCTCCTTTTTTTTCCTTCCCAAGGGTAGGAACATTGTTCAATGTAGACAGATTCTCCTCATTCATAGCTCAAAGGACCACATCATTGACACAATTCTTGGAGGACATTCTTATTCTCTCTTATTTATCTCTCTATTTTATAATATGATTGTATTTGGGTACCTTATCAGGCCATGTTATTGGGACTGATTTCCTCTCCTTCTTGTCCAGTATTCTTGGGAGATTTTGTCTCTCTTTTGTGGGGGATTTTTTCTCATTGGGGTTTCTCCTTTCACTCCACCTTTCGAGATTTTCTTGTACATGGGTACCTCATCAGGGCTTGTTTTTGGGACCAATTATTCCTCTTTCTCTTCTCTAGAAATTTATTGTTTGTACATGGGTACCTTATCAAGCTTAATAGTCGGGCCTCACTAACACATATTTCTTAGTTTTCTATGGGAGTTCTCTTTCAGTTTGAAATTTCCATAACCTCTACCTTAGCTTCGATAAAGGGGGGTGTTGGTGTATATGATGTTTCTCATTGTCATTCAATGAATTTTCCACCTAGATGGTTAGTCATATCACTTAGTGCTAATAGGCCATAATTTAATAGGTCAATAGGGCTTTTTACATGTTTTGTGCACAAGAGTTACAAAACACTCCTATATGTACCTCTTATTTCTAATTTATGAGCATATCATACACACCATTATATTTTGTATACTTTATTTTCCTTTTGATTCATTCTCTTGTTAATTACGTGAAGTGTGCTCATCTCCATTGGAAGTGCAATGCTCTTCGATGTGCAAGAGACCTTTAAACATTGATCCTTGCAGAACAATCCAATAAATATTAATTAAATACTTGTTTTTATTTACCATGTTGAGAAATATGTAAATGTTATGATGTTATTTTTACATCAAAGTATGAATAAATATGAATTAAATTATACTATGAAGATGTATCTATTTCACTATTTCACTATAAAGGAGTAGTATATGATTTATGATAGTTTACGAGGTATATAGGTAAACAAAATGATTTCTTTTATCAGTAGTATATAAGCATAAGATAATTAATATCCGTTATGAAAATTGTATATGTTCCTTTAGTATCATTATGGAAGAACAATTACATAATTAATGAGCATAATACGTTATGGAAACATTATAACAAACACAAGGTTAGAACACCATTGTACCTAAATAAATAAAGCATATTATTATAATTAAATGATGACACATAAGCTTATGTATTTTTAACCATAGTTATGAATTGGATTAAGCTTATGCGTAATGAGGTTGAACAAACCATTATAGATTGACATATTGACTTTATGTTAGTACGATATGAGGTACTTATAAAAGACGATAACTTTATGTGTTTCTATACACCTCTATTGAGAACAAGTAATGTATTGTGATACAAAATAACTTATCAAAAAGAATAAATCGTAACTAAATGGTTAAAGTGTAGATATCTTGAAACAACATTCTCTTTGTCAGAATCTTAAATGTGCTAGCTTAGGATGGCTATGGGAAATATAATGAATACGTAATGACACAATTATTATGTAATCATTACATTTTCCATAGGAATCATAACATGGAACCGATAGGATCCTCTTGATTAGAATATCGAGTCATGATCCCTACAAATTCAAAACTAAAACTTAATGGACTAGATAATGAAATGAGATCCATATAATTTTGATGAGATGGTTGTGCATTTATGAAGAAAAGTTTGTTTGCTTATTGTGAAAACATGAAACTAAGATTGTAAAGAAATGCTTGAATCTTTGGCAAAAGTAGTGTAACTAATTGATACATTGTTTGTTCACCATTTTCCTATCTTGATGTGTTAGATGCCAGATGGAATTCAGTTTGACTGATTTCCAAGTTGACACTTAAGAGATGCACATAGTTCTCTTGACCTGTTTGAAAAGGTTTAACCAATAGTATACACATCTCACTCGGTTAGAGTGAAGTTAAGGTGGGTCCGGTAGATCTAATTGACACTTATAGTTTCACATGGTTATCATTTTTTATAAAATGGAATATAAACTTTTAATTATGTTGGATTATAATTTATGCAAGTTCAAAATCATTGAAGGCATTAATTATGATTAAAGGGTTTGTTTAAAAAAAAATCCCTTAATTTGGTTGATTAATAACAAGGGTGTTACATTTCACTGATTTATTAGATATACATGCATGTGATTGTTTGTCTATTAGTTTTTTACACCGATGTTCAAAAATAACAACACTTTAGCATTTCTTTGAAAAAATATTTTCTTCAATCAAATATTATTTTATATTATAAAAATTGTTTTCAACAACTACAATTAAATAAAATGGACTAAGGATTATTTTATTTTTCTAAAGTTTTGAATATACTTTGCTAGAAATTTGTAGATAATTTTTGTATATATGATATTTTTACATGCATATTACATTTCAATTCAGGTCATTTTTTGGTAAATCATGTAAACTAATAAAATAATATTTCCAATCATTCACATATACATATAGGATTATTGAATGTACTAATAGTTATACCATGGTAGTAATTAGAATATTATTTCTTTATGTTTCTCACTCCAAATATTGGAAGGAAATTTATTGAGCCTTTAATTTTATGTTTATATTTAGACCAATGGTTGAAGAAATTTTTACTCCCATATTTAGATGTGGTCATTCTCTCTTATACTTACCACTGATAATCTTAAATATCCTTGTCACACTATTGTTATATTTGACAACATAAGTATAATGAAATCTCATTGAGACCATGAATGTTATATTAACGATGTTTGTTCCTCTTTAAATATTTTCTTTCTCTACTTGATTCATGGTTTTCATGATGAATATTGTTGATTGAAATGCCTTTGGATACCAAATATATCAGGAAGTAATAATTTATTTTTAATTATTCTTAAGATGGAAAATGAAAACCATTTTCCTATAGTTTACACAATTCAATGAAATAAGTTTAAACATAAATTTTTTTTATTATAGTTTCTACAAAATAAAAAGCACAATGATCTATTAAAAGCTTAGAATCAAAAGAAATCGCAATTCAATAAATCGTTTTGGTTGTAATTGAAGATGTGTTGATGCAGAGTTTGAGTGCATGCATAGTTGTGATTGTCGTTAAGGTGTACATATAATTTGTCTGAAGGATGGTTAAATATTTTTTGTTGACATGTTCATCTACTTCACAGGTTTTTATAAACGAGTAGAACGAAACATTGATATTTCTGTTGAGTTATTCACACCATTTCCACTCTACTACAATACATATTGAGTAGTTGACATTAATATGGGCAGTAAAATTTAGGAATTTGACCTTCCCTTAAGAAGGTCACGTTGAAGGTCACACTCAAGAGACATACCACACAATTATAAATATAAATTACTTTTTCCATCCGAAACAACCAAATCCATAAATTAGTTATACATCTTCTTCAGTTTCTCTAATACACAAGAAAATCAAACCATATGGTGGGAGTGCGAAAAATGTAGCCTATACCTCAATCTTATTGCACAAAATCTACCAACATCAAGAAGTTATTAATATACATTTCTATGTTTACTAGAGGTCAAGAAAGGTAATTCAGACCAACTCCAAAATATCAACAATTAAACAACAAACATGAGGCCAAAAATATATATATATATTTTTTTCGGAAAATAATATTTTGGGAAGATTTAATGAGAAGTATTTAATCTAACATGCAATGATAATATATTTTACAATTCATAAACAATGTGTTGCTTTATAACTATAGATCATGTTATCTCGTTATTAATTTTTATTTAATGTTGATAACATGAAGTTTGGATGTACAAAATAAAGTGTAAGTGACATTTTATTTTGAACTTTCTAATATAAAAATAGTTACACCCAAACTTATAATTTATAAAACCTTTCAATAATGATTTTTTCTGGTTAATTACTAAAATTGGTGTCCTAACAACTTGGAGTAACCTTTTTGGTGTGTCTTTTGGCAAGGTGAGCCCCTATAGTCCATTGATGACATTTAATGTCTTACTCCACACACTACATGTAAACCAAACCTTAAATTCATGACCTAAAAATCATATCAACAATAATCTTTAATAAAAAATTATTTATACAATAATAAAACCTAAATAAAAAATATTTAAATAATATTTAACTACATTATTTATATAATAACTTTTATTAAATTGACATCTTCTATGATAAAAAAAATAGTAAGTTGTAGCTTTACAATGACACCAAAGATGCATAATCGAGTGTGAAAACAATTATAAATAAAACTCCAATATCTATTTTTATTAGAACTTAGAAATTTATCATTTTTTTGAAAAATCATATGTTACAATGGTTACAATAAAAAGTAGCTAGTGAACACACATGACTCCGGAAAACAAAAACAAATTGGCGAACAAATGGCCAAACAATTGTAAAGAAGCCTTAACATTTCTTTGATCAACACAAAATTTGTTTATATCTACTATAATCCCCTAAAGGAATTGTAGATGTTTTAGGGTGCACAAAACTAAAGATCTCACAATTACTCTGGAACAAGGTATTGACACTAGCCTTAATTGAACCAATATCTTGATTCACCGAAGTTATGAGTACAATTTCCATAAATACATTTGATGATTCCAATGACTTTTTCCCCATGAAGATAGCCCTCCTTTGACCCTAAAATTGAAAAAGGCTCCGAATATAAATTAACACGTGAGTTGGTGACCATCATCTTCTTTTGAACTTTTTCTGTGTTGTCTTTCGAATCAAGTTTACGATTATTGTTTCCCTTACTACCAAATAGATAAAATGATGTTATCCCATTCTTTTTCCATGGTAGCAATGTTCTCGTTTTAAGTGGTAATGGGCAAGGGGCAATCTTAGGATAAATGTCCATGGTTTTGGCACCATAAACACTGAAATTTTTTTTAAAAAAATCATAATCTAGGGGTTGTTGAAATACAACTGGCTCAAATGATTTTACCCATACTCTTTTAAGAAGAGGCTTGCTCACATCTATTTGAAAAGAAATTTTAGCATAAATAATACGTTGTTTATAGCGAGTAGAAGAAATAGAAATCATCTCTCCAATAAAATTTCCAATCCTTAACAAAATATCATCTACCCACAAATATGTTGGTAAGTTAAAAACTCTTAGCTACATTGGAGCTTCTGTTAGATCCTCCTCCAAGAAGTCGAAATTGGAGTTTCATAATATCATAAATAATACTGATCTACCAAAAACTCAAGGTCTTTTTTCAAATAGATTGGTTCTGTCCTCCTCAATTTGAACCATGGCAATAAAGAAGCCTTACAAACAATTGGAGACATCTATGTCCCTTTTATCTTCGATTGTTCTAATACCGAACTCCTTTCAGGACCCAACCACTTCAAATTAATCCTATATTCCAAGGCGCGGCAAGGAGAACAGGCAGGTGGCAACGGATTATTGGCAGAGCTAGGGCCCATGTCAGGGTGTATCAAAGCGACTGAACAGCCAAAGTCTTCCACTATTTCAGTGAGAGGAAAAGCAGTCGAGAAAAGGAAATTGCTTTTTATTTTAATGGTTGTTCATGTGAATGTGTTTGTCTTTTGTAACACCAGAAAAGGTCAAGGAATTACAAAACAAGAAAATGTTCATCAAAGCGTATCTATATTCAGATTTGTTTTTAGTTAACCCTAATATTAGAGATAATAATGGCGAGGAGTGATGATTGAAAAAACAGGAAACACATAATGGGTTTCCCATTTTTGGGTTATTGTCAAAGAATAATAATCGCACCTCGAGTCTGCCGACACTTTTATCATTTTCTAATGACCACTATTTTATTTGTAAAGTTTTCGTGTGCAAGACAAAATCATGTTGTTTTTATACAACCCCATTAACATGGCATACAATATTTAAGTGAAGCTAGTTGTACAAGGTCTAGAGTATAATAGCACAATATAAAATAATATTTTTGCCTTGTTGGTGAAAGAATTCCACCAATAAAATTACCAGTGACAAGGTCTAAAGTATAATAGCAGCCATGCTCTTGATTTTCGAATAACAATGACACTAGAGTGTATAACTAACCACATATAGTACATATTCTAATTTTAGAATGTTAACTTTATATGTAATTACATATTTCGATTTTAGAATAGTGAATAGTATAGACTTTAAGCATTTTTAAGTACCTTGCAAAATGGTTTTAAAAGGGGTTGAATTTGAGGATCTATTTTAATCAAACATACTCTTAAAATAAATTTATAAAAAATAAACACAATTCAATCCAATAAGCATTCCAACGAAATGTAAGTGTACAAATACCCGTTCTTTTAATGGATGTACTTCAACTAGTGTTCATGTTCAATAAATGGTTGTTGTATCAACCCTGACTTAATTAAATATTGTTGTTTATGTAATTAGTATAAATAAGATTGAAGTATTCACAAGAAATAAATCAATTCGAATTGCAAACACCCCAAAATTATACTTTTGTTTCTACTTGTTCCCAGTGTTATCCTAGTACACCCGGTTATTCACCCATTTGTGATTAATTGATTAAATCGATTAATTAATATACATCGTACCCCTTTGGATTAATTAAATTAATCTCATGTATCCTTAGTACCCCTTTAGCTAAAATAATTATTATTTATTACTTAAATAATTAATTAATTAAGTGTGTGCACATCCCAGTCATCTGCCACTTGATCAAACATCCACCTAGACTCTACTTAGACTCCACTTGGACTCTATATCCTTATCCTAGTTAACTGCACTTCTGGAATCCTAGAAAGGTAGGGGCAATTAAATTACACATACAAACACCTTTCTAGATGTAACTTTTTGCAATTAATTCATTTACTGCCCTCGACACTATTGCAACTTCCCACAATGTTATTTTTAGCATATTCATTTATCTGTGTATAACAAAATTTAATTGATTTTGCTTCTATAAATTGCAAGCTTACCTTCCTTTCAAATCCTCTTGAATCTGACATACAAAAACTCTGTTGAATTCAGTGTGTTGGTAGTATTTGCATTCAAAGTTCGGAGAGTACTCAAGAGCATTAACAATCATCTCTAATATTCATTTGCGAGGTTTCATAAGAGACCCTTATTTGAGGTTTACATTGAAGGTTACTGGAAGGTTTGCATTGTTTGTTTATCTTTCATTCTCAGGTATTTTTTCTTTGTTTACATTTTGGTACGCCCGGTGGGACTCGCACCCCTCCTCTTTTATTTTGTTTTTCTAACTTTGTTTTTGGAGTGTTTCTATTGTTGTGCGGGTTTGGAAGCAACAACATAACCGTACCATCTCACATACAAAAAAACTTATTTATTTTTGTTGGTTTCCTATGTTCTTTTTACAAATTTTGTAGGTCCAATTTTATTTGCAGATTTGCAGGTTTTATTCTCCGGTTTGCAGGTTTTGTTTTCTTTCAATTTTCTCTTCCTGTTGGACTACCTGGAAAGACACAATACAATTAGATTGATGTTAGCTTTTACATATTTCTAACTTAGATTTTAGTTTTTAAAACAAAAAAAATAAAAACAACAATACATTTTGTTAGCTTTTTACTAAATCTAACTTAGATTTTAATGTAAAACAATACAATTTTAAACAAATTTAAAAAAAAAAAAACAAAAACAAAACAACAATAAACCAGCAATAAAAAATAAAAACAAAAATTAACAACAAAATTTTATTTTAACCTAGATCTACCCTCCCTACCTACCCCCCTCCCTACGTTACTCGGCCATCTCGACCGAGCCACCTCCCCTCACAACCCACTCCCCACAGCGACCCCAGTTAACTCGGCCCTCAGCTCGCCCACTCCTGCACCCAACTTCCAACTCCCCACGTGCCACACAGATCTCGTTCCCCTACCCAACTCTTGATCCCTACCTAGCTACCTACTACATCCACGTTCCCTGTCCCAACGACCTGACCCAACTCGGGCCTTCCCATCTCCCACAAATCCTGAACCCATTCCCTTTTCCCTATTTTCCAACTATTGCTTCATGCGATCCCACCCCAACCAGAATGCTTTCCCTCAACCTTGTTTCCTCGTCCTCACTAGACTTGCCTCGTCCCTACCCCCCGTTCATGCGCCGACTGAGTCCTTCCCATTGTCCCTGAAACTCCACCCTCTGCCTCACCCGCCAACCCAATTCCCTCCATCCTGAGCTCACCCTACCCTGCTGTAGACTCACCCTCCAATCCCAACTCCCTCTCTCCCTGTCTTGCATGATCCCTCCACAGCCGAGCTACTTCCCACCCCACCAACCTGTACACACAACACACATCAAAAATAATATTAGGTTTTTATTTTTATTTTCTGATATTTTCTTGCTTTAGGTTTAGGTTTTATGGTTTCATTTTTCTCATTTTCTTTGTTTTATACCTATTTTTATTTTTATTTATATTTATTTATGTATTTATTTTTCTTTTTCCCTGGTGCTTCATATTACGTTTGATTAGTTCTTTTTCAACTTTGGTTTTTTTTGTTAATTACATACATTCCTTTGTTCTATTTATCATTTTCTTAGTTCTTTTTCTTCCTTCATTCCTCTATTTAACTTACTTCAGTCTTTGTTTCACTACGTTAGGACCTCTTTATTATTATTTTCATACATTTTGTTCACTACGACTAATTGTGTCCTTTACTTTTGCAGGGTTTGAGGATGCTTTTAGTGCACTCACTATCACGCTTGCAAATTTAACGTTATTGGACGTTTCAAATTCGTTTTTGTATCCTTTTAGTTACTTTTGCATACAATTTATCATTTTAGACACTCGACTAACATTTTCTAATGTGTTTTTCCATTCTTTGTCTATGTCATTTTCTTTTGTTTTTATGTAACTAACACGAATCGCTCACGCGTATGCTCTTCCCTCCCGCTTTTTAAGCGATCTTGGGAATCATAAACATGCTCATTTTTTTTGTTTTTGGGGAATTAAAATTTCACTTAACCCGAGCCAACCCACACATATGCTCTTCCCTCATGTTTTTTAAGTGATCTTGGAAATAAGAAACGTGGGTTCACTTATGTTGTTGTGTTTATTTGTTTTTCTTTTTTTACCTCATTTCAGAAAACTTTCTACTCATTGTTTACAAGACCTGCTCTCACATAAGGTGGTTAAAACATTCCAAAACTACTAACTACAAGTTGCCAAAGGAGTTAAATCAAACCACATTTAAATCAAAAGATAAAATAAACACCACATTTAAAATACTTGATTTATAGGTTTGGTTAAGAACTACAACTCGACCGCTTAACTAGAACATAACTCGTTTGTCATAAGCCCTAAGCTACAACAAAGGGGCTGGTTTTAGGAACCCCAAAGTAGTCCACATATTGAGGGAACTGGTGGATAAAACAAGAACTTTTTATCCTACCTGACTAGTAAAGCCTGGTGAGTTAGATTCACGGATATTTTTAGTGGCGACCCCAGTGCGATTCATTCTGAGAAAGTTCTTTGCTCAGGGTTTCAAAGGGGGTAAAGTAAATCCATCAACTAGAAATAGTGTCGCGCTTGCTCGAATATACTGTTGACACCTAGTTAAGAGAGCCACCTAGGAAGCCACTCCTTGTCCAAGCCAATCTAAGGTAGAGACAACAACATTCATTTTACCACTTTTCATTTTTCTTGCATGTTTCACACTTTTGTTTCACTTTCATCATTCATGTTTTCTCTCTCATCAATGTTGTCACTTTGTACACGTGTTTAATTCTTGGGTTGTGAACATCCATATTCACACTTAAGCACTTTTATTTTCATCTAAGTCTTGATGTTGCGATACTCACTTTATCACAGTCAAGCACTCTTTTAATCACCTTGAACTTTCAATATTGTAAGTATTAAGTTTAACATTATTTTGTTGAACTCTAAGAATTCCCCATTCTTACATCATCACATTTCACATTTAATTTCTCAACTTATTGAAATTCTTCAATATCATTCTCTACTCACTCTTATGTCGTCGCATTTCACATCCACTTTTTTGAGTTGTGATGTCTTTTGTTTTTTATCCTATCATCTTATGTTATCTAATTTCACAATAATTTTGTTGCATTGTTGACATCCTCATTATTTCTTCACTCCTCTCATTAAAACCTTCATTTTATTTTAATTTGAGGTCACTAATCCATCACTTCCCTCTTGTCTCATATCTCCATTTTTTGTGAGATTCATACCTTATTATCATCATTTATTCACTTCTTGTGACAACCTTTACCTTTTCTTCTTTTAGTGCTTTCACTTCCTTTTTGTGTCTTATCTTTTAACACACCTTTTGTTAAGACAAGGAATTGATTATCATATTCTTAAGTCTCCCCTTTTACCATTCATCTTGTTAAATGTTGAGAAAATCCATCATTTTCTTACCTAAGTCTCTCCATTTAACATTTTCGTTAATAATTGAGCATCATCCAATGTGTTTTAAGTCTCGTCTTGTCGCACTTATAATTGTCACAAGTTGAACATGCCAACCTTTCGTCTCTCCCCTCTTTATGTTCACTTTTGTAAAGGATCATAAAATCATTTCAAACCTTTTCATATTTCTTAACACTCACTTTGTTAAGAATAATCTAAACTAACACTTCAGTCCATCTTCCACCTTAACATCACTAATTTTTCTTAGGTGTTACAAATTCCTCTCTTGTCATCACTCTTATCACACATTTTCTTAGGATTTGATCGACTTCATCTTGTTATGTCTCATCTCCCTTGATATCCATTTTTGTTAAGTGTCGAGAACATTTCAATTTTTCCCCTTTGTCGTTTCTCTTAACACTTACCATGCTAGGAGTTAACCTTTTTTACATTTCTTCATCACTCTTAACGTTCATTTTGATTATGAGTTGATCGCGTCCACCTTGTCTAGTATCTCTTCCTTTAACACTCATTTTTGTTACGGAATAGAGTGCATCTAACTTCTTTTCATCCTTTTTTCTCTTTACTATCATTCTGTTAAGAGACAGGCACTTGAATAACCCTTTTTGCTTCTTCCCTCTTAGCACTCATTTTTCTACGGGTTAAACAATTTTCATCTTCTTCCCTATTCCATCTTAGCATTCACTTTGCTAGGAGTCGAGGTTTTCTAATATTTTCATCACTTCTATCTTATTATTCACTTTGCTAAGGGTTGAGTTATTCATTGTACATTTCTTCAGTCTACCCCATTTCTCATTACAATATTGGATTTATATAATTCATCTTTTTCCTAAGAATGACAAATGATGAAAGACACTGTTGTGGGTATGAAAAAACAACACAAACAATTTAATTTTGATGAATTTTTTCTATACCCTTTTAACATGGACATCTTACACATACCCTTCCCACAGTCTTTCGAGGTGCCAAAATTCGAAAAATACAAGGGAAAAACTAATCCAAGACAACATATGAAATAATTTTCCATAGCATGCCATGAAGTGGCATATACTGATAGCTTTCTCTTATGCTTTTTTCCTAGAATTATAGGAGGAAAAGCTTTTGATTTCTTCTTAAACCTTCCAAATGGATCTATCACCACCTTCGCGGACCTCTCATAGAAGTTCATCAAACACTTTTATTTCAACCTCACTCACAATAATCACCGTACTAGAGCTTCTCACCATGAATCTTGGTAGATAAATCACAACCGCAATGCCATCACTATTGGTGTGATAGATAATCACAATATTCCCAACATACACGACCAATCCATCAAAAATCCAATCATACAACCTAGCCAAGAAACTACACCACGTAAATTTAAACGTCATTATACACCCCTCAGTGAAAGTCTCTCTAGTGTCTATAATCAAATCAAAGTGGCTTAGATGATAAAATATCCTCTTACAAGAGCTTCGATTGAAGGAGAACCTAAGCCATATTAGTACAGACCTCATGCATATTTTGATTTTCATCACATTGATGGCCACTTAACTGATAAATGTACATGCTTTAACAATTATGTCCAATATTTAATTGAAGACAGAGAGATATTTGTAGATCTTGATGATGAATCTCTTGAAACCGGTGACATGTCAACTTCCACACCTTCAAATGAAGATTTGAATGTTATTCCCACTTCTATTTGTATTAAAATTCCATGAGATCATGACAAAGGTGAAATACCCCCCCTTCAAACCAATCCATTTCTTTTATGGAATTTCTTCTTATAGTCTAAACAAACATTGAACTTGTTTTGGACAAAAATCTTCTACCACCTGATGAGAGCTTGAATTTTCTCCAAGACTCTCCAATAACCCTTGACATAACAGAAGAGGGTTCTTCATCAAGAAAAATTTAGCTTCATTCCATTCTTCCCATTCTAGCTCCCATACCTAACATATCTATTGTTGTTGTCAAACCACAACAACAACAAGCCTGGACACTTGCGACAATGTAACCTCCCATGTCCATTATACCTCACATGATCCATATTGCAAGAATATCATCAATGATTATTCCTACTTGTCAAGATATCTAAATGAGCACACTCTATGAGATACATATACCCAGGAATTCCCTTGTATAACCATTTCAAGTTTTAATTGCAAATATTTCATCAAATCAACTAATTCAGAACCTAGAAGGAGAAACATTGACTATCTCCTTTCTACGACTTACAAGGAACCCTGAGTCTACACCTAGAGATTCATCCTTCTTTCCTCATGCTCTTTTGATCACATGTGAATATGTATCTCAACACCTTCCCCGTATTAAAAATATTCTTCTAACATCACATATGTCTTTCAATCTTATCAACTACTTATCTATTCACTTATAAAATATTTTGATTCAATCTTTTGACTTGGATCCTGTCTGCCCAAGTCTAGTATTTAAGGACCCATCAAATCGTTTGATTCAATATTTTTGACTTGGCTCTGATCCGCCCAAGGCTCATAGTACATGACTTATCAAAACTTCAATTTCAATCCTTTGAATTGGCTCATGTCCATCCAAGTCTTGTATTTCAGGACTTATTGAATCTTTTGATTCTCCCTCTTGACTTGCCTTTTGTCTACACGAGTCTTGTATCTCAAGACCATTCAAATTCAAAAAACATGGACATCTTTCTTGATAATTCCATTTCAAGTCCTCATCCACCAACAGTCAAAAAAATCAAAAATCATAAAAAGAGAATAAAACTTTGTATTAGAGCATTGTTTTCCAATCGAAAACATAAAAGTGTGTACAAATATTGTTAGGCATTCCATCTATTGGCAGATACCTTGATCATATCATTATCATTTAATCACCTTCTTCACCTATTATGACACATGTTAACCCTGTTACTCTTGGGAATTATGTGTCTCATCTCTGCTATGGTTCTTATCATTTAATATATTTTTACCTATGTTTTTGTCTTGAAGCTTACCGATGGAAAACTCCTCCTTTCAAATAAGCTCTCTTTTAATTTAAAGCACTAAAATTATTTACCCGGTTCTTTTTTTAACCTCCCATCTCAATCTATGGTGTTGAACCCTTGCATCGTACTAGTTGCATGACACTGATACTTAGGGGAAAAATGTTCCATCCAAAGAAGCAAGCTATCAACATACAAGGCAAAATTTAATCAATCTAAAAAATTCAAAAAATTATAAAATAAATACACCTTTCGTCCTTCACAGTCTTCGGTGATAAGCCCATAATTCTTACTGGTAGTATGAGACTGGGAATGGAGAAGGCCCTTACTCATCTACATTTTATCTTCGGTGTTGAGCCCTTGCCTTTTATTGATGGCAAGGGGAAACATGTAGGGTTTCCTTCAGAAAAATCACTAAATAATCATTCAATAAAGACTTTATGAAATCTTAGTCAAAGTGCTTAAGAAAAAAAATCCCAAGAAGCAATTTAACTGCTCATGTTATAGAGAGACACTAATTCCTTCAGTCATATTTTTCTAATCAGTAGGCCATCAATGGATCTAAGTCAATTCAAAACCTATAAAGTGGAATCATCTTGTAGTTGGTTAGATAATCTTGACTAGAGATGAGTTACATTTTTCTCATACGGATCAATGTTACAACTTGTGTCATCGCATCCTTTCTCTTCACCCTTTAATATATCACTATTCATCTCATTTTCATGTCCTTCTTGGCTCTTAGTGATGAGCCATCACATCTTCCTAGTTGTGTGGTGCCATGAGTGGAGTGACACACCATATGATTTTCTCATCTACATTTTTGCCAATGGAATGGAATGATTTTAATTATTTACACCTACTTTCAAGCACTGTACCTTTTTACCGAGTTTTACTATACGAAACAAAATTCAAAAATGTCTCACAAAACTTAAAAAAACATTATAAAATTGTTCAAAAATACAAAAACAATATAAAATTGTCCAAAATTCCAAAAAAAGTGTTAAACTATCACAAGAAAAAGCATTCAAATAATGTTTGACAAAATTTTAGCAACTGGATAACACAGTTCA
Organism: Taxus chinensis; assembly: GCA_019776745.2. Classification (NCBI taxonomy): domain Eukaryota; kingdom Viridiplantae; phylum Streptophyta; class Pinopsida; order Cupressales; family Taxaceae; genus Taxus; species Taxus chinensis. The sequence goes on along the minus strand of CM034150.1, from coordinate 821,947,462 downwards.
ATAATTTCACTATTTTATGGCGCTCCTCATGATTGTTCCAGATCATATTCATATTTTATTTCCTGTGGTTTATATGTATGCTTGCAGAAATCATTTACTCTTTCACAATATAACTTTTCTTGGGGCACATTTGGATTTTACATTTTAATCCAATACAAATCAAAATTCAATGGGATCTGACAAGATTATCTTTCAGAGTATCTAAGTGTCACTCCACTCTTTACCCTGATCCAATCCTCTCGCGTGCTAAGATATCGCTTGGGGGCATTCAATTTTTTTTAATTATTCAATATGGAACACATTCAGAGTGTTATTAGATCTTGTTTCTGCACATTGTGTCGTAATGTTGCAGTTTGGCAACATTGTGATGATGTTTTTGCTTCTTTCAGTTTTTTACTTTGTTATACTTTGTTTTCCTTTATTATAGACCAATTTTAGGAAATTTACTTGTATCTTAGTTCACATATAACTCTAGTGTAGTACCTTCCTATTCATATTGGGTTTCTTTCTATTGCTTATTTTATATCTTTTTTTCATTTACACGTGTTGTGTTTTCCTCCTGGTTTATTTTAGCTATGGAATGTCTTCATTTTTGTTTGCATTTGTATTTCAAAACTTGTGAAAATCCACAAGAATTAAAATATTTCAAAAATCCAAAAAAAAAAAAAAATCTTCACCAAAACTTTCGAACAAACATTCACTTATCACAAGAATCCTACAATTGGAAAACCCTTAAAGTGAATCATTCAACATATTAATACAATCTTGATAAATGCCATACTTTTTATCTATTACCCTAGTTCTTGTGCGAATCTTACAACTACCACTTTCTTCCCTCTACATGATATGCTAACTCTTCTTGGGGAAAGTCACACAATTATTTTTCCTTCGTGATATAAATTCACCTAGGGAAATTTCACCTTTGATCATTTACACAATGGATTCAACAAGAGTATCATAAGGATTTTCTTTAACTCCGCTCTTCCAGTTTGATCTTATTCCCACTTAGGAGCATTTGTATCTACTTAATCATCATTGTGGCACACATTAGGGGCATAGCTAGTTATCTTTTTTTTTCAAATTTGTGTTGCATTGTTGATGTTTACTCTTTTTAGACCACTTACAAGTAGTGTGATCACATCTTGGTTCTTTTATAACTCTGACGATGACACTTTTTTTGTATATTGGGTTTTTTTCCCTTTTTATATTTTCTTTGTTGTGTTTTTTTGTTTACGTGCATGTAGGTTAACCATCTTGATTCTTTCATAATCATGGCAACAACTCTATTGTGCAACAACAAAAATCAGGTTTCTCTAAAAATTACTCTCTAAATAAAGCTCATGCTAAGACCATAGTCATTTCCTATCCTTGTTATCATCCCTTTCTTTCTTCCTATCAAGTGGTTTTCCGCTGCCTTGTTGCGTCATCCGCCAACTTGAGGGTGCATTCCTCTATCATTCTACTTGTTGGGTCATCCCAATGCTTAACAATTTTCCACTCATTGATCTGCATGCATATAAAAACAATATCTTTAAAGCACTATTACTTTTCAATAGCACTTTAAAGAGGGGAAAAATGTAGACACCTCAAAATTACACTTCTATTTCCACTTGTTCCCAATGTTATCCTAGTACACCTTGTTATTCACCCATTTGTACCCCTTTGGATTAATTAAATTAATTCCATGTATCCTTACTACCCCTTTAGCTAAACTAATTATTATTTATTAATTAAATAATTAATTAATTAAGTGTGTGCACATCCTAGTCATCTACCACTTGATTACACATCCACCTAGACTCCACTTGGACTCCATATTCTTATCCTAGTTAATTACACTTCTAGAATCCTAGAAAGGCGGGGGCGATTAAATTGCACGTACAACCTCCTTTCTGGATGCATATTTTTGCAGTTAACTCATTTACTTCCCCCGGAACTATTGTAACTTTCCATAATGTTATTTTTAGCATATTCATTTATCCGTGTATAACCAACTTTAATTGTTTTTTCCTCTATAAATTATAGGCTTACCTTCCTTACAAATCCTCTTGAATCTGACATACAAAAAATCTATTAAATTCACTTTGTTAGTAGCATTCACATTCAAAGTTTGGAGAGTACGCAAGAGCATCCACAATCATATCTGATATTCATTTAAAAGGTTTCAAAAGAGAACCTTATTTGAGGTTTGCATTGAAGGTTATTGGAAGGTTTGCAAATTATTTGTTTGTCTTTGGTTACTGTATTTTTTATTTTGTTTACATCAATTACATCAATTACATTTTCATACTGGAAACAAGGGAATTGAAAGAACAATAGAGGGATAAAATAATTAAGATTGCAATTGCTTATACCCTTTAGAATGCACAACAAATAAAAAGGAATATAATCTTAGGAAACTAGAAGCTATTATAATAAATTAACTTCCAACATTAATTGTACAACATCAAAATAATGTATTGGTTCTTTCAATGCATGCATACAAGCTCAAATATACAAAAGGAAGAGAGAATTACCTATAAATAGTTATACAAAAAGAATATCAGAAAACATGAAAGAGAATTTTGGAATGTAGATCTTGGAGAAGCTTCATTGCTGAAACTATAATTTGAAAATACCTTAATACAAGATTTTACAGCTTGATGAAGCTGTATAATCCACTCCTCCTTTTGTATGGTCTTAGATGCCTTTAAAATGGGGTTTTGTAAATTTATGGGTCCTTTGGCTTCCTATAAATGTACTTTGTTGTCAAACACTACTTGTTGGATAGTTTCAATATCATATGTAATAAGCTAAATCACTCTGAAAGCCTAACCATTAGTAGAAGACCCTATAAAAAGGTTATTGTTTGGGTTGAAGTGTAACCCATGCATCGCCTATGTCAACATTACTCTTAAGATGTCTTAAATAATACATAGTTCACCATCTAACATACATACCATCTATATGAATAGAACTAGTTGACAAATTGAACTTCTTCAATCATGTTTGATAGAATTGTTCTCTTTTTAAGAATTTGGAGTGACGAACTTGGTGTGTTTGGAATTGAGGGAAGCTAGATTACTTGACTTGGTTGAGTTCTTCTAGCATGTAGTAGTAGCCACCATAGTAGATGTGCATCAACTTTAAAGAGATTTAGGGATCCTTGAGTTCCTTTTTCGGGTGTTGTAAATGAGTGTGTCAATGGAATGCCATATGATTGTCAGATGGGTAAATGAGTTGATCTTAACTTGCTTATATAGTGCTCCAAAGGAAAATAATCATGATAAGGTCAACCAAAGAAGATGAAAAGACCCAAAAATGATATTTTATTGAAAACAAAGTTGGAAAATGTGTTGGTGTAGGATCGTATAGGTGAGCCAAAAATATATTATACAACCTAACTGAACTATATGGTTTTGGAATAGAGAGGAGCTAGGTAAAATGTTAAATTTGCTTCTAGGAAAGTAGAGTTTGAGAATTGGTCTTATGTATTAATATTCATATTTTGTCGACACATAGGTGTATGAAAATGTGAGTTAGGAAAGAGATGGAAACATGCCTTGAGTGGTAATATGATGTGGGTGTTTGACTTATGGAAAAAGAAAAATTACAATAAACATCATCAAATTGGTAAATTACCAAATTTGAGTATCTAAATTTCCCTCCATTTAAATATGAAATGATAATTGTATAATTAAAGGAAAATATACTTGAGTTTCTAAACACAATTTATCTTCACTCGATGTTTTTTTGTCCATATGTGTTGGTGTTGACATGCTCCATGATGAAACACCATAGATTTTATAAAAGGTTGATGTAGAGCACAAACCCAATCAACTTACCAAACAAGTTATTTGAGAAAAAATCTTCCAAAATATCCTTTTATTTGCAAATTAACTCACTTACTCAAGCATCATAAGTCCAAAAACATACAATTTTGAGGGTTATATTATTAATGAGATTCTCTGAGCCTTGTACCCTGTCACAAGACCTTATTCAATACTTAATCAACCATCACAATGAGATAAATCAATCACTAGTTAAAATTTACTCACATTTACTTCAAAATTGCCCTTTTTAGTGCTCCTTAAGGATTTCCAATGTTGGGTTCGTGTATGGGAACATATGTAAACAAATAATACCAACCAATTATGTTTTGGGCCCCATTTACCTCCATGAGGTTTTTGACAAATTTGGTATTCCAATTCACAAGATAAACTCACTTTCTATCACCCACTCTTCTTTGTCAATCCTAGCTTCTAGTAGCCCTCCTTTAAAGGTTTTTTCTTACTTTTATTTATTTTCAGAGGTCCATTACAAAAATTAAATAGATATTATGAAACCCTTTATCCTATTCTTCTTGTTCATGAAGTTTCAATGCCAAATACCTAATATAATCATTTGTTCTCAACTTGACCTCTTGGAATTAGGTCTCTCTACAAGCTTTACGATCCTACTAGGATGAACTATGGTATTTGTAATCAAATTCCAAACCAATAACCTTCAAGATCACCTTCTTATCACTCCTTCGTTTCTGTGTACACAACTTCAAGTTATAACTTAGAGTATGAAGGCTTCAATATTATGTTTTTCATCAACTCCATTATCACTTTTTATAGACCCACACCTATACTATCAAGTACAACAACACAAAAAGAGTTGGTAAATCATTTTAAAATATAAATTCTATGTCAACAATATGTTGAGATAACATGCACAAAGTTTCAAAGACTACATCTTTCCTCTAGACCCTTGTTTTGTCTAACTTGTCTTCTCACTATGGATTTTATCCTCTAGAGAGTCCTATCCATAATAGACTGATATAGATTTTAAGATACTAGAGTAATATGTTGGGTTAAATATTGCAATATATACGAATGTCCAAAAACATACTAATGAAGCTTCATGTGCGCAAGCGTGATTATTACACAAGAACAACAACTAGATTAACAAAGCATAGAGACAATGAAGGAAATACATTAAGGAAATATAAAATTAAAAACCTAAGCTAAATGGCAATACTACCTTATTACAAACATCAAGAAGACTTATTTATAGTAGGGCTTCAACCTACTCCTGTTAAAGTAACTAGGTAGCCTGGTTCCATCAAGTGCTTCTAACTGTAAAGCACCTGATTTAAGTATAGAAGTGATGACATATGGCCCCAACCAATGTACTTTGAGCTTTCTTGGATGGTGCAAGAACTTTGAGTCATAAAGAAGTACCATTTTTCCAATCTCAAACTTCGTATCCCTTATGTTTCTGTCATGGCATGCCTTCTACCTAGCCTTTTCATGCTTCTGACTCCATCGTGTTATGGCTCAGTGCTCATCCAGTTGAATCATCTTTTTGATACGCTTTTCTAAAGCCTGTTCATCAGCTAGACCTCCAGCGCATGCAATGTGCAAAGAAGGTAACATAAATTCTATAGGGAGAACAAATTTTGTTCCAAAAATCAACTGAAATAGTGTGGCTTTATTCAATATTTTGTAAGTTATTCTATATGCCCAAAGGACAGTTGAAACTTTGTAGCCCAATCCTTTTTTCCATCATCACAAATTTTTGTCAAAGTCTGGCCCAAAATCTTGTTGAAGACCTTAGCAGTTCCATTTTCCTGAGGATGGTAGGGTGTAGTTTTATAGTGTGCAGCCATAAACCCATCTAATAGGATCCTGATTGGCTCATTCAAAAAGTGTGCACCTCTATTCAAAAGGTACACACCTTGTTGTAAAAGCTCTAGGTGCATTTGTTAATCCAAAACATAAAAATGTGAACTCATAATGTCCATACCTTGTTCTAAAAGTTGTTTTATGAATGTCCTCATCGTTAATCTGTAACTAATGATATGCAGATCGAAGATCTATCTTAGAATATACCGATTCTCCATGCATCTGATCAAATAGATGATTAATTCTAGTGAGTGGATATCTATTCTTGATTGTTGCTTTGTTTAACATTCTGTAATCAATGCACAATCTAAGTGTTCCATCCTTATTTTTCACAAAAACTACCAGTGCTCCCCAAGGTGAAACACTCAGTCTAATCAAACCTTTAGACAAAATTTCTTGTAATTATTCCTTAAGCTCTATCAATTCTATAGTAGTCATTCAATATGGTACCTTAGAAATAGGTTCAGTACCCAGTTTGATTTCAATTGTGAAGTCAAATTATATTTTAGGTGGAAGACCTGGTAACTCTTCTGGAAACACATCACTATAGTTTGGTAACAATGGATAATGTTCCATGAAATCGCTGCTTTCCTTAGCAGATTCTGAAATTTTTTACTGCATATAAGGTACAAATTTTATTTTTGTCCTTTTAAAGTTGTATAGCTGACAATTTCCTAATTGAAATTTCACATTTCACACCCTGAATCTCTGTTGTTTTCTACAGGTCATCTAAACAACTAATATGTTTTTCAAAACAGTCCACTTTTGCTTCATGATCAGCTAACCAATTAACACGTATGATTACATCATAAGATCTCAAAGGTGCAACATAAAGATCAACTTCAGTGGAAAAACTAGGTAAGTCAAAGACTGCCCCAAAAAGACACATTATAACTGTACACACAACATTATTCCCGTAATGTACAGTCCATGTTTTATCCATTTTTCCATCTTTTCTTTTTAATTTTGATGCTAATTTACTAGAAATAAATCATTTAGTAGCTCCTGTATCAAAAATAATAGTTACAGGTATGCCAAATAACTTACCTAGAACTTTTATGGGTGTGACTTGCTTTTCAGCTTGTTTGTCAGCTATTGTACCGTATATCTTGTGCTACTGATTACAATAATTTTTTTAAAGGACATTGGTTTGTGTAACGGTCCTTGCAACAGTTATAACATCCTCCTACAGGTCCCTTTTTAGGCTTAGATTTATCTCCAGCCGTAAAGTTATCATTCTGATCTCCACATGACTTCTGTCTGTTATTATTATTCTTGACAAAGTTGTTTCATGCATTTCCAGAAGACTTATTTGTTGCTATTTTCTTATTATTATTAGCTAAAAACTTACTTTTCATACCAAAATTCTTCCATGGTACTTTCTTAGGTGTAAGAGATGATAACGAGGAGTTGGGAACTTTCTTTCTTACTTCCTCCTTGTGAGTAGAAATTGCCTTTAATTTTTGTTCCTGCCTTATGAATTTTTCAACAACCCCTTCCATAGTGGTTGGGATGTGAACATCCACCTCTCCTCCTATAATAGGATTTAATCCCATGATGAATTTCTGTATCCTGAACCTCTCATCAGTTTGATATTGAGGTACATACTTAAGGATTTTAGTAAACCACTCCCAGTACTCACTTATAGTTAGCTTTCCTTGGGATAAGTTTTGAAATTTAGTCAATTTATTATCATAATAAAGTTGTGGCAGCCATCATTGCCTAAAATAACTTTTAAATTGATCCCAAGTAATCTTAGTTTCATCGATATTCAAGTTAGCCTTTCAGCTGTCCCACCATGAAGATGCTTCATGGGAAAGCTGATATGCTCCCCATATTTCCTTTGTTTCTTCTAAGAAATTCCTTATTGCAAAGTAATTATCCATTTTGTTTCGCCAACTCTCAGATACATCTCCTAATGTGGTGCCATCGAACTTAGGTGGATGTATCCTTTTTATATCATTAGCGAGTTCTGCTGCCAGCCTAGCCTTTTTATTTTCCAGCTGATCAGGTATGTTAACATTGTTATTATCAACACCCAAATTGGATTTTTCCTCAAGAGGTGGCCGATTATTATTACTAGCATCTTCTTCCTCATCATTTCCCATTACTTGTTGTTCAAGTACAACCAAACAATCCCTTGTGTCCGGTAGGGTAGCAAGGATCTCATCAATTTTTGGGCAGTTACTACTCCTTCACCAGGTGGTGGATTATTTACAACATTCCCTCTTGTTTTAACCATTTTTTGTTAACAAGAAATTTAAGTTTTATCAGATTATGGACACAATAGATCCAAGAGCTGCAACCTTTAGCTCTGATACCAAGATGTGACATTCCCGTTTTAAGACTTTAGAAACAAGGGAATTTTATTTTTTACAAAATGTTCTCTATTATAAATAAAATATAATTTAGAACACATATTCCATGCCAATCAATCTCATAATAGATAACCATATTCAGCTATAAATGACTCGATGAATTACCGATCTCTCATTGTATGACTCAGTCTCTAACCAATCTCTCAAGTTTGTCTTTAAGTCTTGAATAATTTTATGTATACTACGTATACTTGGTTTTCTTACCCTATTCTGGGTACTGAGTGATCTGTTTAAAGAACCTATCTGAATATTTATTACCAATATTCATATGAAATCTTGTTCCTTAACTTAGGTGAAATAGGACAATGCAACCAGCAGTTTGCGATACTTTGGCCAAATATTTCCAACATACTGTTCATGTTACTATTCCTAGATGACATATTCATCAAACCAAAATACATCCTTCACCCTAATCATTTGTTATCTAGAATGTTATTTTCTAAATTCTGCCAGTCCACTTGTCTAAGGTTTGACCCTAGCCTAGATTAGTGACATAATTTGGTATAGGGAGCCACTCACGAAGAATTAGGGTATATGCGCATACTCATTTGACCTAAGTTGAATGAATGTGCCATGTTACCCTAAGTAATAATGCGTTACTTCCTATGAAAAATCATATTGCTAATCCTGACCTCGAGGGAAACTAAGTTCAAGTCCCAATTTGAGTAGATTTAGATGAACCAACGTTGAAGGGTGTTGCAACATGTCATCTACAACACTATATTCTTGTGAAGACCCAAGTCTTCAAAAAGGTACATTTCTGCAGTTGGCATGTGCCAACATCTGACAGAACCACTTAATCATGATATACACACCTCAAGGAGGTCATTTCCCTTAATCAACTTAGAATTAAGATTCAAATTAACACAAACTTATAAAACCATAAATCCAACTTAAGTTCTTTATCCATATTTGGGTTGTTTATATATTAAATAACTTCAATAACTCATGATTTCCCTAATGTTCATTAACTTTAGCTTAACAAGAAGTTATTCAAAAATGGAAGAACATACATCATAAGGTTTATTTAATGTAATGCAATTGTTCGAAGGAGGTGTATGAACCAAAACAGGTTCTATTAAAATAGAATTCATAGGAATGAAGTCTAAATGATTATGGACAAAAACTCCATTCATTTTCCTTACATTCATTTGAGAGGAGAATAATCTTCCTCTTTATAGTTTAAGTGTTAGGGTTCATATACCCTTTTTCCTTTCACACTCCTTATAAATTTTAAACGCATGTTCATTTAACATCCCATAATAAACCATACTATTTTAGGAAAAGAACCTTAATACCTACAACTTATCAAGTTGCATTCCAGTAGGGAAATTTCACTATTTCCCATTCATTCATTTCATTAAATGACAAAAGAGTAAGGATCTAAACAGATATGAAAAATATCAACGAGATAGTATTCTAATTTCCTTCATAAAAGGTACAAGAGAAATTACACAACAATTTGTAGTAAATCTCCAAACTTATCAATTCATCATGATAGAAATACACAATTTACAAGACCATGCATTTTAGACATACTGCATGTCAAATAGCATAAAGCTCATCAAAGAATACAATTTTTTTTTTCCTATGTTTTAGCTTTTTGGGAATAGAGGTGCTTCTATCCTTTCATTCCTTTTAGAAACAGATAAGGGTTAGGGATAGGAGGAATACCTATTGAATGTCGAGATGGTGTGCGCGTACTGTAGAGAGAGATCAGGTTGATTGCGAAGAACTCCTTTTTGTCTTGGAAGGACTACCTACAAATAAGAACACAAGACCACAAGATTTTGATTAGACAATAAATGAGGGAACTGCCTTGGGCCCAGGAAATATAAAACTTCCTTTCGAAGGTGGTCAGTTCCCCTGCTAATATGAATTAACACGAAAGATTGTAAAATAACAATTTAATTGCTTCGTTGAAACAGGTAGGGGAAAGGCTGGTTTTTGGTTTTGAGTCACAATAACCGATACCGGTTACTGCTAACCGATATCGGTAGGGGCTATGTTTTAGGGAATTTTGGTGAGGGTCGGTTGTAGGGTGGTTGTGTTGTTTGTAAGGCTAGTATATGAGTGGGATTAGGTAACGGGGTGATGAGAGGTAAATGAATGATAGTTAGATGTAATGTGTTGCTGGGTAGGTAGATCTAGGAATGGATTTATGACGGCTGTGATTCAAAAGTCTAAGAAATATTATTAAAGAGGACACACAAGATATAACTTACTGGTTATTGATGAGGATGCAGGTCCGAGAACTGTAATGACAAAGGCAGAACTCAGGTAGGATGGCCTGACACCCAGAAGATGAGATATCTCCCTCCCGATGATCAGATGAGTATCACAGGGCTCTGGTTATTCAGTTGCAGTCTTGGGCTTGGTCTCCTTTGCTGTAAACTCTTCTTGTCTCTTCACTTGTCTCTTCGCCAAGTAAAATCTAGATTCTTTTTATCGCTTCTGATGATCCTGATTGATCCAAAAATCCTTCAACCTTTGTTTCTGGTTAGGGGAGCCCATTTACAGGGAACCGATGGCGGTTACGTAACCGACGGTGGTCGAGTAGGAACCGGTATCGGTCAGGTCAAAGTGGGCTATTTTTAGTAAAATAGCCAACTTTCCCTCCTTTTCTCCTGAGGGATTAGTTGTGGGCTTGGTCAAGTGACTAGAAGGTCGGTTTTGGGTGCGAGAAAGGGGTCATTAGTCATGGGTGTGGATGTAGACCAAGTTATAGGTCTTAATTAGATTAGTTTAGGGTTAGGCCTAGGTCATGATGAGGTGGCAAAATGAGGTGGCAGGTAAGGCGATGTGGATTTATTAATTATAAGATAATTAATAAATAATTGTGTAAGGTTTAGGTGGTGAGGTTAGGTTGCGAAATGAGATGTGGGTCACAAGGGGTCATAAGACACAAATTTGGTGTCTACATTAGCCCCTTATTGTCGTGTAGTTTGTTTTGTAAAGCTGCACAGACAATAATATGAAGTGGTTTCCCCTGTTAAGGGTATAGGTAATCCCCCTCAAATCTATCACAGATTGAGATAGCGTGAAATCAGGGATAGGGTTGATAAAGGGTAAATGGTGTGGAGATGATGGTGAGGTGGTGAGGTAGGTCCAAAGAAGCAGACACACGTGGAAATGCATTAGTGCGACTAGGGTACATGATTTGACGAGTAAACCAACAATGCATAGGCAAAGGTCGATAGTTTATCCAAACAAGGGTGATATAATCCTGGTATCCAAGGCATAGGAAGTAGCTCCAGGGTATATAACGGGTAAGGTACAAGAACTTTTGGGCATGTTCGGCAGTACCAAATGGTTGGTTTGGTTGAGATAAACGTCACGGTCTAAGTCTAGGCAAAGTTGGTTGACAGATCAAGTCAAGGACCCTAATCATGCTAAAACATGAACAGGTGAGCTCGAGTGAACAAAAGTTACATGATGGGTGGATAAAAGTGTATTTTGTTGATGTTGGGCGAGGTATTTAAGTGGTACGGCCTTGGGTCGGGCTGATTGATGAGTGAGGGCCATGGGTCGGGCCAAGTTGTTGGGTTGCGGCCTTGGGTCGGGCCAAATGGTTGGGGTGAGGCCTTGGGTCGGGCCAAATTGTTGGGTTGCAGCCTTGGGTCGGGCCAAAATGGTTGGGATGAGGCCTTGGGTTGGGCCAAATTGGTTGGGTTGCGGCCTTGGGTCGGGCCAAAATGGGTTGCCTTGGGTTGGGCCAAAATGGTTGGGGTGAGGCCTGGGTCGGGCCAAATTGGGTCAAATTGGTTGGTTACGGCCTTGGGTCAGGCCAAATGGGTTAACAAAGGGGTTGCAGCAAAGGTTGATATAGGTGATGTTTGTGAGAAAGGGTTGATTAGGAAATAAGGGTCAGAAATTGGGGGAAAAGTTGGAATAAAACCGATGTCGATTATCTATGACCGATATCGGTTAGTAAATAAGGTGATACCAGTTCCTTAGGGCATAATAAAACCGATATCGGTTATAGGTCAAATATGACCTATAAAAGGTGACGAAAAATACGGTCTGTCATTGTCACATTTGTAATTTGAAAACCGATTTGAGTTGTCTGAGGTGGACATTATTGAGATTGGAGTCAATTGTCCTGATTTATTGGTTGAGGTGGCGCTAGGTGAGATTGAGAGGATTTTTTGGTTGAGGAGTGAGTGGAGGGAGTGAGTGAGTAGTGGGCCCGAGTGAGTAGGAGGTAACAGTTGATTGGTGGAGGACCCAGCAGAGGGGAGTTAGAGCCATGACATAGCCAGGAGGAGCAGGAGGTGCTGGACCAGGTGGACCACCACCACCCATCCCACCACGACGATGTGTCGTCGTACCGGTAGGTTCGAAACCCCTCATTGTGTGGATTTGAGTATATTATGCTATATTTGGGTTATGATAATAATAAGAATGTTTGTGTTTTGACTTTCGGTGTTTTGAAAAAGGATAAAGAGGAATGTGATTAATAGAAATACACAAAAATAGAGATTTACCACACATGATAGGTTATGGTAGGGGATGGTCGAGCTAACCTTGGGAGACCCCATGTCTCCGAAGTGCTGCCTACATAGCCCATTGCACAAAGCAAGGAGGGGCCTCAGACCGATGTAGTTCTCCCTTAAGACCAGGGAGAGGTGAATTCAGGCAATTTAGGTATGGTTAGGCAATTTGTTGGTTGGTAAAAATATTGATATTGATATTGGTAGGGTAATGTTGTTGGTGTTGGTAATGAATTGGTGATTTTGGAATAGGTATAAGGGAAGCGAAAGTTAGCCTACCCAAGTGGTAGGGAACCATGTCCTGATTAAGATCAACACATAATCCTAGATTCGAGTCAAAGAGGAAAAAGTTACTCCGTAGTTGAAAAGAGCTAAACAAACCACATATTAATGTAGGATGAGCTTGAACCCCTAGGTACCGTGCATAGACGAGAAGTCAATAGGTGAAAAGAGTTGTATGATCACAATATATCGGGTGTACGTTACGTCCCTTGAGTTTAAACAAATGGTGAGGTGAGGTGGATGGTATAGCTGAGGTACGGAGAACTTGTTACAAAGTGAGTGTTCTGACGAAAGAGAACCTACCCTAAATAGACAAGTCCATGACTCAAAAGTTCTTTTGAAGGTGGCTTTATTTTACTGAATATAGACTGATCGATGCGGGAAGTCTACAAGGGATATTGATTGTATTATTCTTGAGGTCTTCACGAAGCTGATCAATGCGAGAAGCTTCTGATAAAGGCTGACTATGTATAGCTGTCCTTCAAGGGAGCAGTCTATTTATAGTAGCAGATGTGATTTTAGTGCATAGCTGTCCTTCAGGGGAGCAGTCTATATATAATAGCAGCAATAGTTTGGCATATAGCTGTCCTTCGAGGGAGCAGTCTATATATAATTTAGAGAGCCAGATGTCCTTTTGGCGTAAAGCATCTAGTTTGGTAGAAAGTTTGACTCAAGAAAATCCCATAAGCATATAATTAAGAATGTGCCATTTTAATACTTTGAAGTCATGGACTAGACTAAAAAGGGAAGGCATCATTAAGGGGAGGTGGGAATCAAACTATGTGAGCTTGATTTGATTGTAAGATGTAGGAAACAAAGTGTATGTAACGGTAAATGAGCTCAAGGGACGAGCGGTAGGTAGATAAGAAGTGATATAACACTAAATTCAACAGTAGAATGGTCGAAGATGCAAGGCATTAAGGGGTTCAGGCTCAGGTTTACCATTAAGCGAAGCTAAACGATAAGTGCCTGATCCATAAGTGTGAGTGATTATGTAAGGCCCAATCCAATTGGGAGCAAATTTTCCACGTTTGCTCTTTTCTAGTTTGGTTACATGTTGATTCTCTTTGAGGACAAGATCACCAACCTTAAAGGTACGCTCATGAAGTCGCTTATCATAAGCATGCTTGATGCGTTTTTGATAGATTTGAAGGTGATCAAGAGCTGTAAGACGACGCTCGTCAAGAAGCTCCAATTGGGCTAACCACTCTTGGCGGAAATCATCGTTGGTAAGAATATCCTGAAGAGATATTCTGAGGGAGGGTATTTGTATTTCGAGAGGCAAGACAGCCTCGGTACCATATACCAAAGAAAAAGGTGTGGCATTAGTGGAGGTACGAATGCTAGTACGATAAGCCCAGAGGGCAAAGGGGATGTGATCATGCCAATTTCTTCCGGACTCATTGACAACTTTCATGAGAATTTTGGTTAGGGTTTTATTAGAGGATTCGGCTTGTCCATTCGCTTGTGGATAGTAGGGTGATGAGAAACTAAGTTTGATACCAAAGTTGTCACAAAGGTCTTGCAACAACTTATTTTTGAAAGATTTTCCATTATCTGTTATCAGGCGATGAGGAACACCAAAACGACAGATAATGTGATGGTTAATGAACTCTACAATTTTTTCTTTTTTAGTTGAAATGAGTGGAATAGCCTCCACCCATTTTGTGTAATATTCGGTTGCTGTGATTATCCATCGGTGATGTTGCGAAGAGGACGGATGAATCTCACCAATAAGGTCTAAACCCCATTGTGAGAAAGGCCAAAGATCTCAGGCGACCTGTAGCGGGTGGCTAGGAGTATGTTGAAGGTTGGCATGTTGTTGACACATAACACAACGCTTAACATATTCGTAGCAATCGTTATTGAGAGTAGGCCAATAATAACCTAGGCGAAGGATTCGCTTGGCCACAGCAAGGCCGCTAAAATGTCCAGCACAAATACCATCATGGACCTGTTGGATGGTATAGGTGACCTCCGCGTCGGTGAGACATCGAAGGAGGATGCCATCAAAGCCACGTTTATAAAGGAGTCCCCCCATAACGACATAATGAGAAACGCATTTAAGAAAAGTGCGTTTGTCGGTACTAGTAAGGGTAGGTGGGAGAACAGAGGTTGTAAGGTAGTCGTGAAATTGGTGATACCAGGTATCCTGCGAATTAGCAGACACATTATTTATTGTACAAACAACCGGGGCTGAGTAAGATGGGGCAAAGAGTTGTTGGACCAAGACAAAAATGTCAGAGTTAGTTGATGAAACTGGAATTTGCAAGGCTAAGCAAGCCATAGTATCCACAAATTTGTTAGTGAAGCGAGGAATGGTTTGGATAGAATAGTGAGTAAATAAGGCTAGAAGTGAATCCACGTAGCATGTTTGTACTTTTGAAGTTCCTCATTTTTACATTGGTAGATGCCCATAACTTGATTGACTATCAATTGAGAGTCACCGAAAATATTGATAGATTTGACACCTAAGTGTAACGTAACCTGGAGACCCAGAACAAGGGCCTCATATTCCGCAGTATTATTAGTGCAGGGGAAATCGAGTCAGAATGAGAGAGGCATAGGCTCAACGTCGAGAGGAATGAGAACAACGCTGGCTCCTCCGCCACGTTGGCATTTGGATCCATCAAAGAAGAGGGTCATTGGATACGACTCCTCCCTAAGTGAAAGAGTGGTGATGAGTTCGTCGGGGAAATTAAAATTGGTAAATTACACCCCAGGTAAAGGGGCTTCTGCGAGTTGATCTACGATGGTTTGTCCTTTGATTGATTTCTGGTGGAAAAAATCAAGGTTGAGGTCGGCGAGGAGCATGAGCTATCGGGCGATGCATTGGTTTAGATGGGGTTTGGCATACATATAATGGATGGGGTCCGTGTTGGTGATGACGAAAGTTTTGTGATTTAGGAGGTAGTGTCGGAGTTTGGTGGCCACGAATGATAGGGCCGGGCACAACTTTTCTACATGTGTATACCTAGTCTCATAGTCCACCAAAGTACGACTTATATAATAAACGGCTTGTTCGCGATTCTCAGAGTCACGATGTGCAAGCATGGCCCCTACAGCGTGGTTGGTGGCGGAAAGGTAAAGGTAGAAAGGGCGGTCATCCTGAGGTGGGATAAGCACGGGTGGCTGCAAGAGATAAGCTTTGAGAGCCTCGAAGGCTTGGTGGCACTCTTTTCTCCATTGAAAGTCAATGTATTTTTTAAGGAGGTGCTGAAAAGGTTGACATTGATCCGAGAGTTGGGAGATGAAATGCCGGATAGATTGGAGCTTACCTTGTAAACTACGCAATTGTTTGAGGTTAGTAGGCGGGGGCATTTCTAGGATAGCTTTGACTTTAGATGGGTCGACCTCAATGCCACGCAAAGAGATGATAAAGCCAAGAATTTTTCCCGAAATGACACCAAAGACACATTTCTTTGGTTGAAGACGGACAGAATATTGTAATAGGAAATCAAAAATAATGGTTAAAACATTGAGATGCTCACTACGATGTTTAGATTTGCCAAGAAGATCATCGACGTAATCTTCAAGGATAGTGTGCATAATGTCATGAAAAATGTAGGTCATAGCCCGCTGATAGGTTGCACCAGCATTCTTAAGGCCAAATGGCATTACACGATAACAGAAGGTTCCCCAAGGAGTTATGAAGGTAGTTTTATGTTGATCGGCAGGGGCAACCAAAATTTGGTTGTATCCTGAAAAGCCATCCATGAGAGAGAGCATCTCATGGCCCACAGTGAGATCAAAAAGTTGGTCAATACCAGGTAGGGGGAAGTCATCCTTAGGGCAAGTGAGGTTAAGATCCCAGAAATCCATGCATATCCGAAGTCCCCCCGTCAGCTTTAGTGACAGGTACGATGTTAGAAATCCATTGAGGATAGTCAATAGGTAGGATGAAGGAAACAGAAAGGAGTCGTTGAAGCTCCTCTTTGACCAAGAGGGCAATGCACGGATGCATTTTTCTCAATTTCTATTTAATTGGTTTGGAATCGGGTTTCAGGGTAATGTTATGGACAGCAATGTCAGGATCAATTCCTGGCATGTCAGCGTAGGACCAAGCGAAAGCTTGGTTGTGAGTACGGAGAAAGGTAGTAAAGGTGACTTATTCTGATGCACTAAGGGATTGTCTGATCTTCATAATGTGAGGATCCTCCTCCGTGTGGATGTTGATTTCTATAGTAGACTCGTTCAACATGGTTTGAGTTTTAGATGGTAAGGCGTGTTGAGATATAAGAGTCGTCCGCACCAAGGTAAGTGAGGATGGAGTCATCATCCTGGCACTCAACAACGTTAATTGAAGGTGAGTCCTCTTCAATCATGTCTGGATACAGAAGGGGGATAGAAGAGGGGTCCTCATTATCACGTTGATAAGTGAGAGGACCTAGGAAGATAACATTTATGAAAAAAAAAAGTTAGGAGGGATAGATTCAGGATCTATCGACTCTGTGGGTGATGAAGGAAAAATGGGTGATGATGGTTCGGTAGGGGTGACGTCGTCATCTTCCAGAAGACAACTGACATGAGGTTCCTTTGGTGTAAGTTTTCCCGGAAATCTGAGACCACTACGATCATTGTGCTTGCGAGTAGTTACAGGAATGATTGTATGTCGGCCTTGTTCATAAAGACCAAAACCAAAGCCTTTCCAAGCACAACAAGTCAAGAAGGTAAGGGCAAAACGACGATTTGTCAGGTATTGAAAATCGGATTGGAAAGGAACCACATCAAGAGGAGGCTCAGGGGCAACGGAAGATGCGTCGACACCCCCATATGTTAGGTTGGTGCGGCAATGAGGTGGTCCGTAGGGGATTACTTCCCCCACACGACGGTCATAGGTAGGATGTGCATGTACCTGTCCGTACTCCTGTGGGGTATGGAAAGAACTAACGTTATATAGGCAATACTCCCCCAGCGTAAGGCGTTGAAAAACATCTACTAAGGGGTCTGTGTTTGGGATGTTAGCTGCGGGAAGGGAAGTGGTTTTTGCGACGGTGATTTCATGGGTTGAAGGTGTAGGTGCTGTTGAAGTGAATGGTAGAGGTGTGGTTGAAGTGGATGGTTGGGTTGGATGAATGGGTGTCTTGATTGGTACAAGCATATCATTAGGGCGATATAACATATTGCAGGTTTTGAAGGGGGGAGGATCAGCTTTTATGGTGTAAGACTTCCCCTCGTACTCAAATTTTATGCATCTATGTAAGGTTGAGGGAATGCATCCCATAGCCCGGATCCAAGGGCGACCTAGCAATATATTGTATTGGAACTCTCCCTCAAGGACATAGAAGAGTTCAGGTAAAGTACGTGGTCCTACACAAATGTTAAGGATCACGGTGCCTAAGGTAGAGGTAATAGCATCATTGAACGACCGCAACATGATGGGGTTGGCACACATGTAGCTAGAAGGGATATTCATTTGTTAGAAGGCTTTTGAAGAGATGATGTTTAGGCTAGCGCCCCTGTCGATCATAACACGACGTACCCGAATGTCCCGGACGTAAGCTGAGATGAAAAGAGTAGGGTCAAGATCTTTTGTACCAAAGTCAACAATTTCGTCTTCGGAGAAATTGAATGCAGCAGCTTGTTGTACAGAGACAAAAGTGGTTGGGGCGGTAGGTTGTTTGGTGAGGGAAGCAACGTGATTGGGTATTAGAATGGAGGTAACAGGCAGGGTTTCATTAGGTAAGACCTCGATCCCTTGAAGGATTTCAACGAGAGCTTGTCGATGAGATTCAGAAGTCTAAATGAGATCATACAGTGTCATTTTTACAGGTGATTGGTGAAGCTGTTTGATCATGGCTCGGTGGGAAACTCCATTAGAGACGGGGTAAGCGGGTCCACGAATAACCACTTTAGGTGGTGGTGTGATCGGGATGGTGGACGGAGAAAGAGAGGACGCAGGTGTGCTTTCTTTCACTTTCTCGTTGTTTTTCTGCGCTCGAGTAGCAACACTAATCATATTAATCTCGTGGACCTGAGATGAAGATGGTCGGGATAAATCATGGTCTTCGAGAGGTGGAGTTGTAATAATGATAGATATTGGTGAGGCGGGGACAGGTGGTATAGGAGAGGGAATTGAAGCTAAAGGTCTCTCCCTTTGTAAGTTGTCTTTCTTAACCTTTCTATCTGAGAGAGGTGACTGACAAAGGATGGATTTTAAAGCTTTGCATCCCTCCACATCATGTCCTGGTGTGCGGTGATAAGCGCAGATTTTAGACTCATCATAACCTATAGGTCGAGGTTTAGACGGGTCATAAGGTCTAAGTGGGGGTAGAGAAATGGTCGCATTCTCCACCAACATAGCAAGGATTTTGGCGTAAGATCCTTTGAGTGGGTCAAAATCGGAGGAGGATGAGGGTATTGATTGAGCAGGTTTCGGTAATGTTTGGGCATGGTTGGTTCGTACGGGTGGTGGTTTAGCCAAGGGGTGTTGACACGTGGTTTTAACTAAACGTGGTTTCTTTGGCGCAGGAGCTACGTTTAGCTGGTTAGATGATGAGGCTCCAGATAACGTGGTATCCAGAGACAATGGCGACAAAAGAGGAGTGACGGAAAACAAGTCCTTTGATGATGAAATTTTTTTAGGGTTGATGGGTGGACAGGATACGTGAGGTGACAATGTTGATATACCCTTAGATCTCTGTATGGGTGTAGAAGGCGTAGGTCGTTTTAAAGAAAACGCAGGAGGTATGATATATTGATGCAAGGTGGAGGGATGAGGTCCCAATATGGAAGGTAGGTGTGACGATGATGGTTTTAATTGTGATAGAGGCACGGATTGAGGTTGTCTCCTAAGTGGAGGGGCGGCTTTATATTTTGGATAAATCTAGTCACTTAGGTGGGTGTGTTAGACTGGGTATTGGTGAGGTCCCAAGTGTAGGGGAAGATTTTGTTAGGCTGACAGAGGTGGATGAGATACTGGGTAGAGATGCGGGGGGTGAAGATGAGGACATAGGCATTTTGATTTTCTGTAAACACTTCGGGTATATGGTAGAGGTGTCTGGATCGGTCATCTGCATTTGAGTAGAATAGGGGGTACTCAAACGTTCCCATAGGACTTGTCTATCTTCTGGAGAATGACAGTCTTCAGGTGTGAATTGGAATTTTTGTATGGAAGAAAGGTGGGTTGTGATTCCGGTCCACTGTGGGTGTGATGTAGGGGGTAGACGAGGCATTGTATCAATAGGTGTTAAGAGGTCAACCGGTCGCTGAAAAGATTTAGGCGATGAAGAACTAATAGGTAGGAGGGCATGTTTGAGAGGATCCGTCATGGTTAAAGAAGTTGGCGATGTCGGTGCAAGAGGTTTCTCGTCTAAAGATGACAAAAGGAGTGGCGATCCTTCCTCTTATGCAGCAAGAGCAGTAAAAGGGGACATTTGGGAAATAGATAGGTTAGATAACATCCGCTCGCAATCTTGTAGGGATGTTGTGTAAGAAGACTCATCTATTAGAAGAGAACTCTGGGCAGTTAACTCCTTTATGGGTAAAGGAATGATTTCACTTTGGCTTGATGGTGGTGAAGGATGTTTGGGCCCCTGGGTCAGTGAAGAGGATTGATTCAAAATTTTCTCGATAGAGGCTTTTGGCTGGGAATCGAAGAATGCATGGATCTCATGAACACTCTCCTCGGCTAAAATATATTGGTTTAGATTACTGTTAGAAGAATGATTCGGGAATGGTTTGTTGAATATTTTCAAATTTCGGTTAGCAGGGGCGTTAGAATTATCGAGGGCTATATCCCCCGCATCAACCATTTCTTGCACTATGTTTTTCAACATCTTGCAGTTCTCATGACTGTGTCCCTTTATGCGGTGGAAGTTACAGAAGTCATTTTCTTTATACCAAGAAGGTATGGTGCGAGTGGAATCAAACCCAGAGTGAGGTTTAACAGGAGGTAAGGTAATGGCTCCTGATTTAAGAAATTTTTCCAATATTACACCATATGTTTCTCCCAAGGGAGTGTAGTTGATGGGCTCTGCTTTATACTTATAGGTGGTTTTTGGCGGGGTATTAGACGGTGGTTGGGATTTGACCATCACTGTGTGCACGACTCCTTTTGATTTCGAAGCAGTTGATGGGTGAGGATTGGTGGTGTTAGGTTTTTTGGTGGAATCTGGAGTCCGGAAATTGGGGTTTTTGTTGCGCAACCGTAATTTCTCTTCTTCTAAGGCTCAAATTTCTAGTTTCCGAGCCATGGTAAAGGCCTCATCAAATGTGCAGAAAGTTTGAATTTGAAGGGTAGGAGAAATGTGCTTAGCGCATGCCCAAGTAAAAAGTTCAATAAGTTCAGCCTGAGGCAAGGCATATGTAAGTTGGTTGATAAGGCCCTGCCACCGTCTAACGAAATCTGTGATAGATTCGTCTTCAAATTGTCGGATGGCATAGAGGTCGGTGATAGATACTTTCTTGGAAATGTTAATGGAGAAATGATCCAAGAAAGATTGGGCTAGTTGGTTAAAAGAGAAGATTGAGTGCTGGGTTAAAGCACTGTACCACTCCAAGGCGGGTCCTGATAGGGACATGGGAAAGTTGCGGAGTAACAAAGCATCATCATGAGAAATCAAATAACAAGCATGTCTTAATGATCACAAGTGTTGTTGAGGATCCTCTTTACTATTAAAACGAGTAAATTTCGGTAATTCCCATTGAGGAGGATATGAATGAAGAGGGACAGAAGGGTGAATAGGCTCCCGACAAACTTGCTCGTATGTCAAGGCGATACGACTTCCTGAAACAGAAGCCTCCAGATTTTGCATTTTGTCCATCACTTGTTTGATGAAATCCATGGTTGGATGAGATGATGGTGCGGTTGTGGTAAACAGAGGCAAATTGGGCCAAGGGCCACTGCTAGGCAATGGTGGGGTCAAATATTGATAAGGTATGGAGGAAAAATGTGTTGAGGCAACCGAATAGGGATGTCCTATATAAGCTGTTGAGGTTACCGGATATGTGTGTGGAAATGAAAAGGTGGGCGGAGCTTGAGAAGGAAAGCTCGTGTGGATAGGTGGCAGAGAGCAAGTCATGAACGGAACAGTCTGCAAGAGAGACGAGGTAGGAGCAGTCGGCGGTAAGGATATGTTGGACCCAGTATTAACCAAAGGAAAGCCAATCTGTGCCGTATGAACCCCTGAAGCTGTTGAGGTAGGTGACGGGACTAAGGATGGGGAAGGAAAAACGGAGTTATCAAGTGAAGAAGGGGCTAAATGAGCAGCTATACTGATAGGCATGCCAATAAGGAGTTGACCATCAGGTGTACGGTCAAGGGCATGAGACAAATAGTATTGTACAATGCTAGGATTAGCATCTAGAAATTTGGCAAATTCTTTATCTCCCACAGGAATTTTAGGAACCTCGCTGGTGTCCATAGGATTCCCCACAGAATGTGAAGGGGGTGATTCAGGAAAAGGCACAGAGCAAGCATGTGAAACCATGGTAGCAGCTTCCTTTCGAGTGATAACAACCATGGACAGGAGTACCCAGTAGGGTTTTAATGTATCAGGAACAAAAACAGACTCAGAATGGTGAAATTGGTAGGTTGTTGGTTTGTCAGAAACTGTAAAAGACAGTAACCGATATCGGTCTGATAACCGATGTCGGTTAGACTATAGCCGACATCGGTCAGTTAACCGATATCCGTGTAATAAGACTAGTATAAGAAAATATAAGAAGCTACTGACTTGATTGTTAACAAAGCTTAGTACATTTATCAATTGTTCTGAGGTGATGACAGAAGATAGTGTATAACAGAGAAAACAGAACTGAAAACAAACAAGATGCACACGAAAATCCAGAGACTAACCCTACGGTTAATTTAAATTATCGTTGGCTTATGCCTTTAGACGTAAAATGATGTTAGAATCCTAAAAGAAGACTTAGAGGAAATGTCAAGTTTGTTTTGGCTTATAAGGTTACCTCAATCGGGTAGAAGAATACCGCAGAAAATGGGGGATGTTTTGAGCTGTTGTGTTAATTATGAAGTGATTCGGTATGTGTTGTGAAGTGAAAGTAAGATTAATTTCCTGTCAATACCGTGGAAATCACCCCCATGTGTACGACCTGTTACTTAGTCTATGTTCACTAGAATTGAAAACAACAAGCAAGAATGTAATGCACGTGTTTTAAACCCAAATCGAAAATGATATTCGATGAAGAAAATAAGATGAATTTCACTAATGCAAAACTAGGAAAGCAAGACAAATTCCTTTACTAAATATAACAAAAATAGCAACAGCAAGTATGCTCCCTAAATAAAAGCAAACAAGAGAAACAGAAACCCGAAATGGGTCCCACCGAGCGTGCCAAAATGTTTCACGCGAAATGTTTCAGCTTTTTGGGAATAGAGTTGCTTCTATCCTTTCATTCCTTTTAGAAACAGATAAGGGTTAGGGCTAGGAGGAATACCTGTTGAATGTCGAGATGGTGTGCGCGTACCGTAGAGAGAGATCAGGTTGATTGCGAAGAACTCCCTTTTGTCTTGGAATGACTACCTACAAATAAGAACACAAGACCACAAGATTTTGATTAGACAATAAATGAGGGAACTGCCTTGGGCCCA
This sequence comes from Taxus chinensis, assembly GCA_019776745.2. Taxonomy (NCBI): domain Eukaryota; kingdom Viridiplantae; phylum Streptophyta; class Pinopsida; order Cupressales; family Taxaceae; genus Taxus; species Taxus chinensis. Next base: position 821,924,103 of record CM034150.1, on the reverse strand, counting down.
GGAAATATAAAACTTCCTTTCGAACGTGGTCAGCTCCCCTGCTAATATAAATTAACACAAAAGTTTGTAAAATAACAATTTAATTGCTTCATTGAAACAGGTAGGAGGAAAGGCTGGTTTCTGGTTTTGAGTCACAATAACCGATATCAGCGGGGGCTATGTTTTAGGGACTTTTGGTGAGGGTCAGTTGTAGGGTGGTTGTGTTGTTTGTAAGGCTAGTATATGAGCGGGATTAGGTAACGGGGTGATGAGAGGTAAATGAATGATAGTTAGATATAATGTGTTGCTGGGTGGTAGATCTAGGAATGGATTTATGACGGCTGTGATTCAAAATTCTAAGAAATATTATTAAAGAGAACACACAAGATGCAACTTAGTGGTTATTGACGAGGATGCAGGTCTGAGAAGTGTAATGACAAAGGTAGAACTCAGGTAGGATGGCCTGGCACTCAGGAGATGAGATACCTCCCTCCCGATGATCAGCTGAGTATCACAGGGCTCTGATTATTCAGTTGCAGTCTTGGGCTTGTTCTCCTTCGCTGCAAACTCTTCTTGTCTCTTCACTTGTCTCTCCACTTGTCTCTTGCTTGTCTCAACAAATCCAGATTCTTTTTATCGCTTCTGATGATCCCGATTGATCCGAAAATCCTTCAACCTTTGTTTCTAGTTAGGGGAGCCCATTTATAGGGAACCGATGGTGGTTACGTAACCAACGGCGGTCGAGTAGGAACCGGTATCGGTCAGGTCAAAGTGGGCTATTTTTAGTAAAATAGCCAACTTTCCCTCCTTTTCTCTCGAGGGATTAGTTGCGGGCTTGGTCAAGTGACTAGAAGGTCGGTTTTGGGTGTGAGAAAAGGGTCATTAGTCATGGGTGTGGATGTAGACCAAGTTATAGGTCTTAATTAGATTAGTTTAGGGTTAGGCCTAGGTCATGATGAGGTGGCAAAATGAGGTGGCAGGTAAGGCGATGTGGATTTATTAATTATAAGATAATTAATAAATAATTGTGTAAGGTTTAGGTGGTGAGGTTAGGTTGTGAAATGAGATGCGGGTCACAAGGGGTCGTAAGACACAAATTTGGTGTCTACACAAATAACAACCATAAAAGCAACACAATAATAAATATGAATTCGCTTTATAGGAAGAGATCATAATATAATAAGCTAATCCACTGCATTATCTCATATAAGTATTGACCCAAACAATTACTTATTTATCTCAAGTAACAGTTCCTATCAATTAATTATTTCATAATTCTTTCTGAATTTGAAATACATAATCAACTTCACTATATAAAAAAAAATAGTTACTTTCAGAAATGAAGACCTTCTTATTCATCTTTACAAAGTTTCAAGAAAACATGCACGGTCAAATTCAGTCCAGTATAGTAACGTTTATAGGATGATTCATCCAACAAATTAAATAATTAAGAGATTCACTATTTAGATGTGGCAGCCTAATTCTAGGTCAAAATATATAGCCTAGGTTCTCATATTAGGCCTCTTATTACATAAGAAAAATATTTCCCAGCCACAATGTTTTACTTCAATTAACTGAACAACTATTAATATCCTTCAATACAATATAAGTGAAGAAGTAAGTAGTAAAAAATTACTACTCAATTACTTTAATAAAATTAATGCATTAGATTCTATTAAACCTATAACAAGGTTTATCTACAGAAAGGAAGATCAAACTGGAGAGTAAATAGTTTATAACTTCCTCATCATTCGGTTAAACCGAATTCCCATAAACATCTTCAGAAAAGAAGAATTAACATCCTACCCTATAGTTTTCCAAAAATGACAATGGAGAGCTTACCACTGAAAGTGGAAGAGAAAGGAGTTATTCCAGAAGAATTTTCTATTGTTCATTCAAAAGAAATAAGGTTGTAAAATAATCAGTAGAGACAGTTCCCCATACCCCCAAATATTTTAAGATATAGAAATTAGGTACAGAAGATACAAAACTGATTACATACATAATTGTATCTTTGAATAAACCTTCCAAGAGTTTCACCATTTAAATAAATAACAACTGTTAATCATTTACTTAATTCATTCCAAGAAGGATGTGAGAAACATAAACAATTATCATCCACATCCAAGTCCTAAAAGTGTTAAGGATGGAAAGATCGAACTTAAGAAAGTCAAAAAAAGCTAAGAATGATAATAACGGTATCAACTTGGAGAAGACCATCACCCAATGTATATTCAAATAACATAACTTCAACTATCTACCGATAGCTCAAATTCAAAAAATTTAAAGGAAGACTCAAACATAAATAAACTGCATATAAGACTTCATCACTACTATTTCCACAATTAAACTCCAAGACCATTTTAAAACCTAGAAGTCCTTTCTAGAGTTTCGAAAGAGGATACTAAAACCAAACAAAAAAAATTAAGTCAACCTTTCCTTCTATTTCCCTCACGCGTTAGAAGTGAAGCCGTTGATAAAAATACCACAATTGACTTAGCTCCCATCAATTTTTAAAGTTTGAAGCAGTGGAGATCAGTACAGAAATAGAGAAAATCATTCCTTCATGGTTTTTATACCAGTTTAGAGTATAAAATTCAGATAATTCCATAAACCTCCTTCACCCATTAACCCCTCTTTTTTTAACACAAGTTCGCATCCATACTACAGATCAAAGTATGCAAATACAATCCTGATAAGGAGTATTTAAACTTCTACAAAACAAGATACGACATAGGAGAGTATTCTTCTACCTTTCAAAAAAAATCAAAGACATTCAGTTTGAACAATGCAGGTTTACCCAAAATAGAAGAAACAAGATATACATTCCTTACCTTCATACAAGTTCGTGTTCAAGCAATGATTTGAAATATAAACCCATACAGACCACAAAGGAGTGATACAACTTTAATAACTCAAGGATGCATCAAAGAAGAGTATTCATTCACCTTCTAATTTCAAAAGAGACTTCTAGTTCAAAGCTGTAGGCAAAAACAACTTAAACCGCTTTTCAAGAAAACAAACCAGAATAAAAATTCAATCCAAAAATACTCAAGTCTCAAACAACCACAAGTGTATTTTGCCATCAACTCATTCAGAGAAATCACCCAATGATAAAATTATCATGCAAAGGTTCCATAAATCGCGAAAACATAGGTTCCATCAGTAAGAAAAATAAATAACCAGAATAAAAATAGAAACCCAATTATCTCATGAGAGTAGAGTTGTTTTAATGAATTTTTTTGAGAAAAGCAAGAGATTTTAATGGATAGAGCCTATCATGTCTAATAGTACTTATGTCGATTTGAAGAAGACTTCCAGCTAAGCCTCCAAAACTTCTTATTCTCCAAGAAAGATCAACAACTAAAAAAATCTTTCTCAAATGTCTCATATACTTCCCTTTAATCAAAAATAGACCAAGGGAATCAAAAATAGCCACAAATTTAAAGTAGAACTACTGGTTCAAATAACCAGATAGCTCCATGCATAGAGAAATCGAAAATCATCAATGACCAAACAACCTCCAACAAATCCACCCACATGGTTTTCAAGGTGGTTTACTCACCAAAAATGAGGCTCATAAATGTCATTAATTCCCAAACTCCTGCCTAACTCTCCATGCCACCGCCATCCAAAATTGGTGAATCCTAATTCAACTTTTGCATGCATTACTAAATTTTAGTGATGAATCCATGTGGACTTCCACTAATTTACATTACTCTGCCTAAACTTGCAGTATGCTGTCCATTTATTTTAAAAAAGTCAAATCAAATTAATAACTTAGGAACCGTCGCCAAGCTTCCAACTTGCCATATGACCCTTAGGTCCCCTTCCAACACTTCATTAGTTTAGACTAAATACCATTAGCTTAGGATATGACCATAGGATAGTTTAGAAGTATTTACCATAGGTTTAAAAACATTACTATAGGTAAATTTCCATCCTAGGATGGGTCATACTTTACAACCATATAGTATTAGGTATTAGATTAGAAATAGACCTAGCATCACCTTAGGTTATTCCCTCTACTTAGAACATGCAACTTAGGATAGGATGCTATCATTAATAAAGTAGACATAGATAGGAAATAGGTACATCTACCTTAGTTTAGAATTCTGTTAGGATATATCTCTTAGGTCTAGGACTTAGATTGTTCATCAATAGTCTTGAAGCAGGCCTCATTTCAATTAACACCATAAAGCATCCTGAAGAGATCAACCAAAAATATTTGAGCACATAACATACAACAGAATGTAGGCATGATCCTTCAAGAAGATAAAATAATTTGTAAACATACAAGAGTTTAGTCCATTATGTCTTTAAACCTCTGAATGCCAGCTTACCATTCAGATCAGGTAATAGGATTTAAAACATACCTTGGATCAATGGAATTGGTCCAAGGATGTGATAATAAATAGAGATAAGTTTGCAACCGTCATTACCAGATTACAACTTATCTATCCAAAACAAAAATGGATTCCTTATAAGCAACATCATTTCAACCAAATGAATCGAAGAGTATAATGACTTATCCTTGGCAAGCATGATTTCCAATAATCAAAGGAACACACCTTATCAAGAAAAATCACATGTCAATACTTGTAATGAAAAAAGGAAAGATAACAATTTTTCAAAGGTGTTACACCATTTCCCCTTCACGCCTTCCTATTGCGTTCCTAATTTCATTATAGCAATATTCTAAACCTCTTTTACACAAACCTATAGAATTTCTCTCCAAATCAACTAAGTTCCCTAGTATTCCTCTTGTGTGCATTCCCCTCTTGAGTTTTGTACAGCTCCTCATGCCTACTTTCCTTGTCCACATAATTCCCTTGCGCATCTTTCCTCACATTTATGCATTGTGCACTTCCTTTCCTTTTGGTTCCCTCTGCATGTCCCTTTCATCTAGTCCTCACATGATCATTCATTTTAATGCCCACACCCACTTGCATACTTGTATTATTTCACGGATATGTACCTTTCTTCCCTTCTGCATGCACCCTCTTTGTGCATCTCTAATCTGCATTTTCACACTATTTTCTCTCGCGCATGCACCTAGTGAAATTATTTCATGTCAATCATGTTGCCATGTGCTAATCTATCATACTTGAATCAATTTCACTCAACCTATCAAAGCACACCAAGTGGGTGAAAAATCCTTGTGATGAACCAATATGTGACATATGGCAGAAATGAAAAAGTAAATAAACAATTCGATGATCCTTGAGTCGATCAATGTGTGCCACGTTTCATTGCGTGTTGATTTTGCACTGTAGACCTTTAGATTACAATAAATTTTTCTACAGGGTTTTCAAACATACATGCCTAGAGATGAGGCCAATATATGTGTGATTAATGTATAATACATGATCTCATCATACTCTCCTTTTGATTAAGTTTGATTGCATTGTGTGACTTTTAGTTGATCGGATATGAGTTAGGATGTAACTGTCTGTCTTTTGATTGATTGTGATCCTAATGTTAAAAACTCTGAAATTCCTAACATAGTGTGTGCTTAAATTTAGTTTTGTAATAAACCAGGTATAATAAGTCAAGGAAATGAAGTAGGTGGTGTTCAGTATGTTTTTGATAGCATCTGATCCTACACAGCTTAGTTTTGGAACTTCCAAGCTAGTTCCAGAACTCCATCACATAGTCATCATTTAGTTCCAGAACTTTCAGAATTAGTTCTGGAACTCCATAATTTAGTTTCAGAATTTTAAGACATAGTTCTGGAACTCCTAGTGATAGCTCTAGAACTCTCACATGTTTTGGTTCTTAACAATTTCCTATGGTTCTGCAACTTCTCCAAAGTTCTGGAATTGATGGGAGTTATCTATTTTAAACCACATCCAGAAATTTTACATCTACAATCATGAAGGACAAGAAGATTTCTGAATGTAGATCCAGGAAGAGTTATCCTACAGTTATCTGATAAACCACCATCCGAATCAACATCTATTATGGGAAAAATTTGATTTCATCAGAATCATTGAGACAGCTGGGATTGTAAAATGTATATAAAAGTAGACCTGCATTAGATAGAAAAATAATGAGAGATATAGAATAGAGAAGAGAAATCGATTAAGTATCCGGATCTAGTACATTTTGTAATACTGAATGTTTTCATCAATAAAATAGCCATTCTGATTTGAGAGAATTCTGAGTTGTTAAAATCCTAATTCAAGGAGGAGAAAGGGCTCCACTCTCCCAAGGACCAGGATATTCATTTATTTGGTATTTATATTTCTTCATCAAATAGCTTAGATTTGTTAATTTTGTATTACTTTATTTATTTCACTTAAATTCTATTGCATGCTTGTTCCTGTAGTTGTTTAGATAAATATTTATATTTCTTGCAATTATTTTCAAGCAATTTAATATGAGTGTTTACCTTCAAAAGCAAGTGTGTTTATTTTCTAACAGCAAGTGTGTTTCCTTTTTGCACAGTGTTTTTCCTTTAAACAAGATTTCAGTGTGTTTTATTTTCAGCAAGCTTTCATAGTTTGATTTGAATAAGGTTTTACCAAGAAGTCCTTAAGACATTAAAGAGATCCCCCAGAAAATATAAAAATAGTTACAATCAACTACTAGATCATTTAAAGTACTCTTGTTGCATATAGCTTTGGACACACCTCTGGTTTGATATGACATCAACAAGAAGTTTATTAAATGAAGGGAATGACGACACCCATCATTTTTGGTGTTGTTGTCGGGGATCACTAGTTGGAATTTTCTAATTAAGTGTTAGCAAGAGCAACAAAACATACATCTAGTAGTTGAAGAATCTTCCCTACTATATCACAAAATATATGAGTAGACCAAGAGACTCACAAGGTAGATTCCTTCCAAAAAATCTTCACAAGAATTCATAACATCCTCTATTCAAAGTAAGGAAATTGATCAAGAATTGGAGGCACCACCATCCCCTATTAGACAAGAAACAAAATTGCCATTTTTGGAATTCTTAGATTAGTCACCTGAAGGGAGTAGAAATTTTAGGAGAAGACTTATTACCCAAGATTCATTGAGGGTAAGTTTTGATTCTCAATTGAGTAGTCAGCTTCCTACTCCTAATTTTTCACCTTCCCCAAAGCATACAACTTACCACATTGATTGGGAGGAAACTTCAGAAAATATTTTTGAAATGGCATGAGAAGCTGAGGGAGTACCTGATAGGACCTTTACCTATCCAATCCAATTGGGAGATGATGAAACATCAATGAAAAATATCTCACTTGCACATTTACCCACCTTCATAGGGATGTCATCTAAAGATCTTGACCAATTTTTGTTTGAATTCAAGGTGCTATGTTAGACCTATGATTATAAAATGGATAATCAAAAACTCAAGTTGTTTCCATCCACCTTGAAGGATGCAGCAATGAGGTGGTTCATGGGATTAACATCCAACTCTATTAGTACTTGGGCACAAATGGATACTTCCTTCCTAGATAAATACCAAGATTATTTCAGAGGGAGAAATAGGAAGGAAGAATTCTTCAAAATCAAGCAGGAAGAGGATGAAAACATAGAAGACTATTTAGACAGATTCCTCTTTATTAGAAAAAGATGTGGATTTGTGCTTAAAGAGGAATTAAGTAAAACCATTTTCCTCAAAGGTTTGGATGACGAATCTAGAGAAGCCATTATCTTGATAGGAGGGGGAGACATTGATCATATAAGAATGAATGGAATTAAAGAGATTTGTAGAAGCTATTCTAGAACAAGAGGTGGACCTAGAAAAGGAAAATCAGTAAAAAGTCTAAATCCAGATATGACCAAACTAATGGAGGAGTTAGCAAACTTTAAAACAGACATTTTAGTGCAATTAACCTCTACTATGGATGGATTACAAGCTAAACCAAATTCTAAAACTGAACCATTAGCTATGTATTGTCCTAGATGCAGGAATAAGCATGCATTAAGAGATTGTCCTTTGGATAAAACAGAAATGTGTCTTATCTGTGAATCTAAAGAACATGATACTGATGTTTGTTCTTTGCTTCCTGTCATTAAAAATCAGGTTAAACAAACTAGTGCCACATCTACAACTAAACAATTGAATTTTGTTCAGAGATAACCTAACCAAGGGTAGTTTATGCCAAGATCAGCTCCTAATCCATGGAGAATGCCATGGGTTACTTAGGTAGTACCAAAAAATTGGGGACAACCACCTTGGGTACCTCAACCAACTTGGAACCCTCAAGATTAGGAAAATCAAGCCTGGTATGCTCAGGGACATCAATAACCATGGGATGGTCAAGGAAATCCTTATGCTTGGTGACAACCTAGATGGAACCCTAAGTATTCCTAAGGAATAATATATCTAAATTAGAATCAACAGACTATCATGGATCCCCTACACAAAATTCAAAAACTAAGAATGTAGCCCAAACAAAAATGCCAGCACAGCCAGTAGCAAACCCCAGAAAAAAACAAACAACTCCTATTTATGGAACAGAACCTGAAAAATCAGTTGATTTACATGCTATGGATTGTAAGGATATTCAAACTAGATCTAGGAAAATCATTAACAGTCCACCCCTTATAATCACTGAAATGATAGAATAAAATGAGAACCCTAGTATTGCTATTCCAAAAGAGGATATAGAAAGAAAAGAAAAGGAGCTAGATAACAACACTATTGAGACTCCATTTCCTGAAAGATTCAAAGAAGATATAGAAATTAAGGAGTTTTAATTGGTTTAGGAAGTAAGGAAATTGAATATTGAAATACCACTATTACAAGTAATTAAATATATTCCAGAATTGAACAAATTGATCAAAATCTTATGCATGAAAAATCCTGGAAGAAAGAGACAATATCCCAAGACTATCAAAGTAGATGGGAAACTTACTAATTTATTAGCAAGAAAAATATTACTTCCCAAATACGGAGATCCTGGAAGTCTTGTTATTTCTGTCTCTATAGGAAATAAGGATGTACATAATGTTTTGATAGATTTGGGAGCTTCTATCAATGTAATGATAGTGGATACTCTAAAAACATTACCATTAATAGTTATATAACCTACTAATACCATATTATAGATGGCAGATCAGTCTGTAGCAAAACCAGAAGGAATTATTGAAGACGTGGCAGTGATAGTAGAGTCATGGGAATATCTAGTTGACTTTCTTATATTGTAGCCAAAAGGTAAAACATTAGGTTATCCCATTATTTTTGGTAGACCATGGTTAGCTATAGTTACTGCTTTAATATATTGCAGGTTCGGTGATATGAAAATATCGAATGGTAAGAACTCTAAAAAAATGTCCTTATATCCTACCACACAACCTTTTACTAAAATTCATGGACAATTGTGGGTTGATTCTCCTAAAACTAATAAGCAAAATTTGTCTTCTTTGGCTATGATCACATTGTAGGATCATGTAAGAGAAGTAGAAGAGATGATTAATCCACCATTGGATGACAACCTGTTGTCTTCAGTGTAATCAAAAATAGTTATAAAACCCATGAAATTAGTTCCAAAACCCATGAACTTAGTTCTAGAACCCATGAACTTAGTTCCAGAACCTGCTAACTTAGTTTCAGAACTCATGAACTTAGTTCCAGAACATATGGCTATAGTTTTGAAACCACTACAGTTAGTTCTGGAACCATGACAACACCAATTCTCTTTGATTGAAAATAATTTTTCTATGGAGGAATGAGATTTCTTGTGGGGAGAGGATGAATCGGTAGCTTCAGTTTCAAGTACATCAGGAAGTGGTGAAGAATTTCTAGAAAGTAGTAGTGACAAGGAATTTGGCTTGCAAAGAGATAAGTGTCATAATTCTCATTACTTTCCTTTTTCCAATATTCTCTCTCTAGGAAATTTTGGAGATGTTGCTACATACCATATGTTGTTACTACATGCATTTCCATTAAATACTTTAATGAAACCCTTTCCACAAATTAGTTCATCACATATTGGAACCAAACATGTTGAAATTTAACTAGGTAAAACTTTAAACATTAATAGCTGGTTGAAGGAGGATGAAGAAGCTAAATTGTTTGATGTTCTACAAAATCATACCAAAGTTTTTTTCTTGTGATTACAAAGATATGAAGGGGATTCATCCAATTATCTGCAATCATCACATCTATACTGAAAACACTAAACCAGTTAGGCATCCTCAAAGAAGGATTAACCCAACTTTAAGGGATATAGTCAAACAAGAAATTGAAAAACTTTTACAAGTAGGTTTCATCTACCCTATCTTAGATAACCAGTGGGTATCTCCTCTTGTAATTGCTCCCAAAAAGAATGAAAAATGGAGAATATGTGTTGACTATAGGGAACTAGACAAAGCCACAATGAGAGATTATTTTCCTTTACCATTCATAGATCAAGTCCTAGATAACCTTTCAGGTAAATAATACTTTTATTTCTTGGATGGATTTAGTGGGTATAATCAGATCAGAGTTACTGCTGAGGATTAAGACAAAACTACATTTACATTTCCATAGGGAACCTTTGTATATAGAGTGTTACCATTTGGTTTATGCAATGCTCCTGTAACTTTCCAGAGAGCTGTACTTGCAATCTTTGTTGATCCAACAAATGATTGTGTTGAAGTATATATAGATGACTTCACTGTACATGGAGATACATTTGAGGATTCTTTAAGAAATCTAGACAGAGTGTTAATAAGATGTGAACAACACAACCTGTCTCTTAGTAATGAAAAATATTTGATGATGGTGGATAAGGGAATTGTATTAGGACACCATATTTCACAACAAGGAATTCAGGTGGATCAAAACAAAATTAGGATCATTTCAAATTTACTCATCCCTCATACTCCCATAGATCTCAAATCATTTATAGGACATGCTAGGTACTATACATGCTTTATAAAATATTTCAGTAAAATTGGTGCCCCCATGTTTAATTTGCTAACCAAAGTCTATGAATTTCTTTGGGATGAAAAGTGTCAGCATGCTTTTGAAGAAATAAAAAAAAATTAATCAGTGCCCCAATATTGAGAGGTCCTAATTGGGAAAATCCATTTCATATCCAAACAGATGCCTCAAATTATTCTATTGGTGTAGTATTGGGACAAAAGATGAGGAAGGAAAAATGTATGCCATTTACTATTTTAGCAATAATCTTACTCCCAATGAAAAGAATTACACCACCACTGAAAAGGAATTTATTGTTGTAATTTATGCAATCAATAAATTCAGACATTATATTACATTGTACAAGATATTTATACACACAGATCATTTAACAATTAAGTATTTAATGAACAAACCATTGGTTGGAGGAAGAGTCATCAGATGGTTATTACTTTTGCAAGAATTTGATATTACCATTATGGAAAATCTAGGTAAATCTAATGTGGTAGCTGATTTTCTGTCAAGACTAACCTCCACAGGGGAACAAGATCCAGTCAAGGATAAATTTCTAGATGAACAACTATTTGCAATGTTAGCAAGAACACCATGGTTTACTGATATGGAAAATTATCTTGTAACAGGGAAGTTCCCTCCTTATTTCACTAAGAAACAAATAAAGAATTTAATTAAAACCAGTGCACAATTCAAATGGTTAAATGGAATTCTATTTAAGTGTGGCCCTAATTTTGTCTTGCGTAGGTGTGTAAGAGAGGATAAAGTATTTGACATCCTTAGAGTATGTCATGATGAACCAAGTGGAGGACACTATTCAGTAAAAACAACAGCTCATAAGATACTTGACACTTGTTATTATTGGCCATCTCTGTACAAGGATGTGAAAAGATATATCAAGAGGTGTGATCCTTGTCAAAGGATGGGACAACCAACTTTCACCAATGAAATGCCTCTTTAGCCTCAAGTTGTGGGTAAACCATTTGAGAGATGGGGATTGGATTTTGTTGGTCCCTTTAATCCTCCTTCACAAGAGAAGGAATATATTATTGTATGTACTAATTATGTGAAAAAATGGGCAAAAGTGTAGGCATTAACAAATGCCACTGAGGAAGTAGTTGCTGATTTCCTTTAGAACAAAATTATGATCAAGTTTAGAGCACCAAAGAGCATAGTTTCAGATCAGGGACCATAATTCATTTCTACTATGATCCAAGATTTCACAAGGTATTACCAAATTAATGATAGGAAGTCATCTCCTTACCATCCACAGTCAAATGGACAAGATGAAGTAACAAACAGAGAATTGGAGAACATCCTTACCAAAATGGTTCAAGCTGTGAGAAAATATTGGGTAAAGAGAATACCTAAAGCTGTCTGGGCGTCTAATACAACTTGGAAAACTATAAAAGGGTTTTCACCATATGAATTAGTCTATGGGAAAAATCCCTTGTTGCATATAGAATTTGAACTTCAGACATTGAGGACGATAGTGAAGGTGGGAATTGAATTAAATGCAACTCAAAAAGAAAGAATCCTTCAACTCAATGAGTTGAATGAATTAAGGTTGGAAGCACTTCAACAGACAAAGATGATTTAAGAGAAAAGGAAGCAATGGCATGACATACATATCAAGAAAAGGAAATTCAAACTAGGAGACTGGGAATTACTATTTGACTCTAAGTACCAATAGTTTAAGGGGAAATTGAGAACCAGATGGTTGGGACCTCATCAGATTGATCAAATTTTTGACAATGGTTCTATTAAGTTACTTCCCATTGATGGCAGTAGTAGAACACTCTTGGTTAATGGATATAGGCTGAAACTCTATAGGAAGCCTGCCACTAAGAATGAATTTTTGAGGAAGATTGAAGTAGACAAATAATTTGATCGTATGGAAGAACTCAGTTCTTCCAAAATGATCAAATAATTAGATAATAGATCCAAAATAAAGGGAGGAAGATGAAAACCAGCAAATGGCATCTTCCTTCCCCCCCCCCCCCCCAAAAAAAAAAAAAAAAATCTCTCAAGGTCAATTGAAAACCAGTAAATGGTGGCAGACCTCTTTTTGGCTAGTTCAAATAAAGGAATTCTTTTGAATTCCAGCTGTCTTATCTAATCATGTTTTGTTCCACTTGTAGGAATGACGAGTCATCATAGCAAAAGGCTTACATCATTAAGGATGGTAATTATGTCTTTTAACTTATTTAGGGTTGATTAAATGTTTACATGTGTGATGTGACTTAATTTAAAAGTAGGTATGATGATTCATCTATTTATACATTATGATTACAAGTGTGTAATCATAATATTGATTTGGATGGAATAAGTGGTGGCATGGTTATCATTAGTAGTCATTATTACAAACATCAAGTGAGATAAAGATTGCAGAAGTATCTTGAGGAAGGAGAAGTGAATTGAGTTGGTATTCCGCTGAAAAGAACAGAGAATTTAGACATTGCGTAGCTAAAAACTAAGGTTCCGTAGCTAAAAACAGAGGTTCCACAACCAAGATGTTAGTTCTGTAGCTAATGAGAAGGCCTACAACCAATTCACACAAAATCAAAGAAGATAGAACTCAAGCCGATATGGGGATTAAGAAGAAATCAGAACCAGAGGACAATTCCCTACTGCTTGCAGATGAAGAAGTAACATCCATCTTTGAGAATGCAAGATGGCTTGAGTTCTTGAAGAAATTTTCAAGGCATAATGAAGAATTGGTAAGAGAATTCATCATAAATATAGAATATTCTAGGACAAAAGTAAGAAATGTCTTTATTCCTTTTTTTGTAAATACTGTAAGTAATGTGTCTAGAGTACCCATTGTTCATGTCCCACAACCTATAAAGGGGAATTTGAAAGAACTTGTTGAAGTATTTATGCAAGAAGAAGAAGATAAACCATAGTATATCTATAATAAAAAGAAAATTATAAAAGGGGTCAGAAGAGCCATCTTGCCCAAACCCTTTGACAGGGTTGCATTTTGGATAGTAAAATATTTAACCTGTGATGATCAATTTGGGTATGTGGGAAAAGAGGTCTTAAAAATGCTCATATATCTAAAGTATGGAGCCACCAAACCTGAATACATAATAAACCTCCCAGGGTTTCTTTTTTATTCCATTCAGACCATGGCTTAGAGATATTCCTGGGGTGTTGTAACAATTAGACATCATGGTCTAATTCACTTGATATGCCAGCACCATTTCTTATCAAAAAATAATGGAGAAGAAATTTGGGATAAGTTTCTTGGCAAGTTCAAGAAAAACCCCAATATTATCAAAAGGACAATTCCAGCCCCATTCTCTCCTTCAGCTAATCTATAAATTGATGCCCTTGTAGAAGGACAAAGGGAAATGGAAAGAGAAAACATACCAAGGAAAAGAAGGTCAGTGAGGAAGATAAAAACAACAGAGCCTTTTGGACCTGTGAAGGAAATTCCTCCTTCGACAATAGCTTCAGAAGAGCCAAAATCTATCTTTGACAGTGATAGCTCACCTACACAAGAACCAGAAAGAACAGTAAGAAGAAGTTCTAGAGGGAAATTCACTACTAGGCATGTTGAACTTCCCCATATAAGAAAAAGTCATACAAGGTCAAGGGGAACTCCACAAGTAAGGAGTGAGTAGGAAAGGATGGAAGAGGAAGCTGCTAACATTTTGGGCAGCATGGCCATGATTCCACCTGAGCCAAGTCATGTTGAAATGGACAAAGGAGAATAAAGATTTGATGATCAAGATTTCCATGAATTGGTTGAACCTTCAGCAGTGCCACATGAAGAAGAAGAGTTGGCATCTAGGATAAGAAAAGGAAAAGTTCCTTTAATAGAAGAAGAATGCTAAACTCAAATAATTTCAGAAGAAGAGGAAAGACAACAAGTTAAACAGGCTCTATTCTTTTCTAGAGCAGAGCTTATTATCAGAGAAAAAGATGAGGAATTGGACTTCCTCAAAATTAAATTGGAATAAAGGGGAACACTCATTAATGAGCTAACAACTCATTTTGCAACCAGAACTGAAGAATTATCAACAACCAAGAAGCAACTGATAGAGAAAGAGGAAGAGTTCCAGACTTCTAGAAAATAGGGTGTTGTGTCCACAACCTTTGTACATACTGAGTTGACTTATTTTCCACTGAAACAACAATGGGATGATATTTGTAGAGAGCTTAGAGAAGCCAAAACATCAAATGAGGAATTAAAGACCAAGATGGAGGAAGAGATGAAGGCAAGAAAGGACGTCTGGGAAGAAAATTTTTCATGAGGAAGGAAATAAATATAAATGTCTTGCCAAAATTCATATGGTCTGTATTTCCCCCGCAATGTGAGAAACAATTATTTTCAGACTAGAGGATGAATCACCTACAATCCGTGTGTTTTATGAGGAAGATATGTTCATTTTACTGAACACTACTTGACAAGACATTACATTTGGGCTCCCACATGAATTATAATATGATCTTTGACAATCATGACAAACTTACTCTCTTGATGCTCTGAACATAAAAACCTCTCGGGTACCAAATGTAAGAGCTGGAATATATTGCAGAATAAAATGCACGGAAATAATGATATTTCTTTCAAATGACTCATTCCGAGACTAATGATTACTAGTAAGATAACAATTACAATGATTTTTACTGACACATAACTACTCCTACAACATTTGACTTGAAATTTGATTCTACTAACGACATACTAATCACGTGAGTATAAATTGTAACAACCAAACAACTCAGCACACATTATGTTATTAGACCAAACTTTAATTTTATAGACAACATGAGACACATAAAAACTTGACTTTAGATAATGAGACACTTCACAATAATAATTGACCAGAATGTCATTATTATACTCACACAATGTAAAATGACAAACCATTCAACTAACAATGATTACAAGTGTGTAAATCATGATACTTGATTTGGATGGAGTCAGAGTGGCGGTTTTGGTATATCTATTTCAGCAGAACTATTAGTGATCGTTATCGTAAGGCCATTGGTCAAGTGAAATTGATTATGCACTCAGGTAAGATTTGCATGCATGCATCTTGAATGAGAGATCCAACGAATTGAGTTTGTATGTCCACAACAAAGAAGATCACCATGGTCTTTTAGGAGGTTTCCACTGAGCTGGAAACTTCCCAAGGTCACCGTACCTAGAAATCAGAGGTTCCGCAGCCAAGTTTGTTTTAGTTTCATGTAACCAAGAAGGCTACGACATCAACTACTCTCACTGATCCGAATTCTAATCAATTTAGAGGAATGTGAGTTTGCAGAGATGTCAAGCGTGGATATGTGGGAGTGTAAAAGAACATGGAGAGGATGATCATCCATAGACATCAGCTACTAAAATTAAGATAGTAGTCATCCATGATTGAGCACCTCAGGAGTGGCTTTCATTATTCCTGATACAGATGCAGAAATTTTAGTAAGGCATAATGACGATATTGGTAAGAGAATTCGTCATGCCAAATCTAGAATAGACTAGAACAATCTAAAGTTCCAGATTGAGGAACGATGTCTTTTACATGGGAGGATTTGGTGCTCTGTAACATATGTCTAAGACATCAGTAATGTGCTCTAGAGCACAAAATGCATTCTTAACTGGCCACGAAACACAATTTGCACAGTCCCACAACCTGCCAAGGGGCTGACAGTTCGTTGAGTTCTTCGAAAGAGTTGGTTGTAAGTCGATGCTTAGCTATTCTGGAAGATGGAAGCTGAACACAATAGTATCATCTATAATCCGAAAGCAATGAAATGAATCCAGGGATTAGAATGGCAAGACTGAATTTTCCTATAACCCTTACTGAAATGGTAATTTATCATCCATTAGGGCAGATATAGAGTTTCCCCTCGAAATATTTAACCTGTGACGGTCCATGCTTTGGGTCTATGGGAAAAGACATGCTCTACAAAATTATTCATGGAAATTGATGCTAAAGACTACAGTCATGGATGCCACCTAGCCTAAGTAACACTAATAAACTCCCATGGTTTCTTTCTTTATTCCATTCAGAACCATGGCGTGTTGATACAGAGGTATTTCTGGGGTAGTATGGGACAGATTTATCATAATCTAATTCACAAATTAATGATATGCTTCTCTATATTAAAACCACACTGCATCAAAAATGATCTGGAGATATTACAAATATATATAGGGGTACAAGTTTTTTGGCAAGTTATCTACGAAACCTCCTACCCTAGCTATTATTGATGAGTTGACAATACAAGCTCTCAACATTCCTAGAATAGTGTTATTGTCTACTTCGCGTAACTGTACACACTCTAGAACAATAATATTATAAACAACGCGTAATATGATTGTTATTAGAAGGACAAAGGGAAATGGAGCCAAAACATAAATATTATATTTCCAAGACAAAAGATAGGTCGGAGAAGAAATTTGGGACAGGAAGAAAAAAAAGTATTTCTGTACCTGTGAAGGGCAATTCCAACCCCATTCTCTCCTTCAACTACAACTTCAGAAATTGATGACCCTATATCTGAACATCTGAGGGTGATAGAAAGAGAAATCATACCAAGGAAAAGAAGAAAGATAAAAATAGCAAAGCCTTCTGTACGTAAAAGGAAATTCCATCTTCCACGGCAGCTTCAAAAGAACTAATATTTGTCTTTGATGGTGATAACTCACCTACACAAGAACCAGAAAGAACAGTAAGAATAATTTCTAGAGGGAAATTCACTACTGGGCATATTGAACTTCCCCAGATAAGAAAAATTCATTATAAGACCAAGGGGAACTCTATAGAGGTAAGGAGTGAGTAGGAAAGGATGGAAGAAGAAGTTGTTGACATTTTGGGCAGCATGGCCATGACTCCACCTGAGCCAAGTCATGCTTGAAATGGATAGAGGAGAAGAGAGATTTGATGATCAATATTTTCAAGAGTTGGTCTGAACCATCAGCAGTGCCACATGAAGAAGAATAGTTGGCATCCAGGATAAGAAAAGGAAAATTTCCTTTAATAGAAGAAGAATGCAAAACTCCTCAAATTAATTTCATAGGAAGAGGAAAGAAAAAAAGTTAATAGGGGCTCTATTATTTTCAGAGAAGATCTCATTATTAAATAAAAACATGAGGAATTGGAACAAAGGTAAACACTATTAAGGAGCTAGCAAGTTAAATCAGCTTATGCAGCCAGATCCAGAGAAGAGATTATTATAAGAGAAAAAGATGAGGAATTTGACTTCCTCAAACTTAAATTGGAACAAAGGGAAATGCTCAATGAACTCATAAACCGCAACCATAACTGATAGAATTATTAGCAACTGATAGAAAAAGAGGAAGAGGTCCAGAATTCTAGAAAATAGAGTGTTGTGTCCACATCCCTTGCTACATAGATTGAGTTGACCTATTTTCCACTGAAATAGAAATGGGATAGATATTTTCAAGAGAGCTCAGAGAATCCAAAACATCAAATGAGGAATTAAAGACCAAGATGGAGGAAGAGATGAAGGAAAGAAAGGAATGGGAAGAAAAAAAATTATGAGGAAGGAAATAAATATAAATGTCTTGCCAAAATTCATATGGTTTATATTATGAGTGAGAAATTTCTTGCCTACAGGGAGACCTTCTCCTACACATAGTGTGTTTTTGGAAGATCTAGTTCATTCATTGGCAGCTTGTCAAGAATTGCATGTGGGCTTCCACATGAACTACAAGATGAATCTTAATTCATGGAAGCTTACTCTCTATCCAGCCCTGAGCAGAAAAATCTCCTATGTGAATTTTATCTTTGCAATTATATGCTAGAGAAAAACACAAGGATTTATGATTAACTTGTATGTAGGGGAGAGCCATCTCAATGCATTTTTCTCTCTTTTGCAAAACCAAATTGCATGGGATGAAAAGGATTATTTTAATTTTTATTGAAAGCCAGCTCGAAAAGCCTCTGCCAGTGAGAGATCATTATGGTAAACCTTCTACCTTCCTCACACATCTCAAAACTCATGCCTTTGATAGGAGATTTCAAGACAAATTACCCTGTTATTCTACAAAAGAGTATTGATACCTTCACCTTCTATGAGGAGGAAAATTTTGAAGATATTTATGAAGGATGCTCAAGAAAGGTGGGAACTCCTTACTGTTGCTTTGAAATAAGGGAAGTAATTTACCCTAAAAATTTGTTATGGAGTTTAGAGAGGGCCAAAGTACTATGCACAATAACTCCCAAAGTGAATGAAATCTACAACCAAATATGGATAGGAATGCAAATAAGGCCACCTCTACTTATCGCCCCCATGTCTTCTTGGCATAACAGCTAACCTCAGGACCTTGCTAAATTTGAAAAGTGGGAGAGGAAAATAGAAAAAGGAGCTAGGGTACAGTACATATAAGCTTAAGCATTGGAAAATTCTAGTATTAGCCATTTGATCTGAGTAATCAAATGGAATGCATAACATATGATCCCACTTTTGAAGAATGAGTTTGTAAAGGGACTTACAAACAAGTAAGTCTAGGGAAAATGATGAGGCCAGTATATGTCCGATTAATGTATAATATATGATCTCATCATACTCTCCTTTTGATTAAGTTTGATTGCATTGTGTGACTTTTAGTTGATCTGATATGAGTTAGGATGTAACTGTCTGTCTTTTGATTGATTTTGATCCTAATGTTAAAAAATCTGAAATTCCTAACATAGTGTGTGTTTAAATTTAGTTTTGTAATAAAGCAGGTCTAATCCAGTCGAGGAAATGAAGCAGGTGGAATGTTCAGTATGTTTTTGATAGCGTCTGATCCTACACAGCTTAGTTTTGGAACTTCCAAGCTAGTTCTGGAACTCCATCACATAGTCATCATTTAGTTCCGGGACTTTTCAGACTTAGTTCCGGAACTCCAGTATTTAGTTCCAAAATTTTTGGACTTAGTTCTGGAACTCCTGGGGACAACTCTGGAACTCTCACAGGTTTTGGTTCTTAACAATTTCCTATGGTTCTGGAACTTCTCCAAATTTCTAGAACTGATGGGAGTTATCTATTTTAAACCACATCCAGAAATTTTGCATCTATAATCATGAAGGATGAAGAATATTTCTGAACATAGATCCAAGAAGAGTTATCCTACAACTATCTGATCAACTACCATCTGACTCAACATCTATTCTGGGCATGATTGGA
The DNA here is from genome assembly GCA_019776745.2 of Taxus chinensis. Classification (NCBI taxonomy): domain Eukaryota; kingdom Viridiplantae; phylum Streptophyta; class Pinopsida; order Cupressales; family Taxaceae; genus Taxus; species Taxus chinensis. Next base: position 821,904,113 of record CM034150.1, on the reverse strand, counting down.
TTTCATCATAATCATTGAGACAACTTGGATTGTAAAATGTATATAAAACCAGACCTGCATTAGATAGAAAAAGAATGAGAGATATAGAATAGAGAAGAGAAATAGATTAAGTATCCAGATCCAGTACATTTTGATAATACTGAATGTTTTCATCAATAAAATAGCCATTCTAATTTGAGAGAATTCTAAGTTGTTAAAATCCTGATTCAAGGAGGAGCAAGGGCCCACTCCCCCAAGAACCAGGATATTCATTTATTTGGTATTTATATTTCTTTAACAAATAGCTTAGATCTGTTAATTTTGTATTGCTTTAGTTCTTTCAGTTAAATTCTATTGCATACTTGTTCCTTGTACAGGTGTTTAGATAAATCTTTATATTTCTTGCAATTATTTTCAAGCATTTTAATCTGAGTGTTTACTTTCAAAAGCAAGTGTGTTTATTTTCCAACAGCAAGTGTGTTTCCTTTTTGCACTGTGTGTTTCCTTTCAGCAAGCTTTCAGTGTGTTTTATTTTCAACAAGTTTTCATAGTTTGATTTGAATAAGGTTTTACCAAGAAGTCCTTAAGACATTAAAGAGATCCCCCAGAAAATATAAAAATAGTTATAGTCAACTACTAGATTAGTTATAGTACTCTTTTTGCATATAGCTTTAAACACACCCCTGGTTTGATATGACATCAACAAGAAGTTGATTAAATGAAGGGAATGATGACATCCATCACTTGGGATTTTGGGAAATGTACTAATGTGGGCTACATAATGCACCATTTAAAATCATTTTTGGTGGGATTTGATAGGAAGAAAATAGGTAAACATCACTCAGATTATTAATGCAAATATCTAATTGACTCAACCACCAATTTTTCTTTAGATCCTACCTCTTTCCTTCTTCCACAAGCCAAATAGACAAGGAGATGCGTATATGACACCATTACGGGCTTATTTTCAAGCATTTATTACTTGCTGGTTGTGGTTGGAATTTTGAATATGACTTTCCCTCTTCTTTCTCCTCCTCTTATATCCTTCTTTTTCTATAAATTGTAGATCTATGCTCATCAAAATAGATCCCTCCTTTTTTAATGACACCATGCTAAAATGGTGGCTGACTTCCAATGAGTTTCAGACCTTTAACTTAGTCTCTGTAATGTATTCTCACCTTATTCCATAAATGTAAATGAATGTGCATCCTTAAAGAAATAAAATTGGGTTTTGTGGCACTTCTGTCTACCCTTTCCTCAATTCTATTGTGTCTTGCTTCTCTGTTCACATTTTTGGCATGTTGTGTGGTTTTCTTCCTTGCAGTTTTTCAATTTCACGTGTTTTCAATGCACAGGAAATATGGGTTTACAAGGTTATTGTCTGTGACTCACTTTCCCACCCTCTCTCCCATGTTTTATCTCTTTCCCTCCCCTTATGGAGAGTGATCGATCCTTTTGTTTGGTGTTATCACCACCCTTTTAGCTCAAGATTTCCCTTTTCCATATCCTTTTAACTCAGGTCCCTTGGAATGTCAGTTTAGGATTAGATAGCTTCATTTCTAGCATTAGGAGTATATTTAGCAGTAGAAACAAGTAGAGGAACCAACCTTTTCCAAAGGTATGTCTTGGTGCGCAAGGTCCCACAAGTTAGATAAAGTCCCATGTTTCCTCAAAATTCCAGTTCATCCTGATTCGGGGTAGGTCCAATTTTGAACTACAACAGTTTTTGGCATGACCGGTGGGACTATTTGAAAGGGATAGACATATTCATCTCAGTAAGTTTGATGTATTATTGTTAAGATCAATATTTTAGAGGAATCCTTCAATAGATCTGGTGACTCCACTAATTCAATCAACCAATTATCTCTTTCATTCTTTCATCCATTTCCTTTTGTCCATCTTTCCATTTTTATTTTTCATGAAATTGTGCAATCATGGATTCATTCCCTCATTCAAATCCCCATTTTCAAGAGTAAAACCAACTCCCTCTATCCTCAAATTTTCAAAATCCTCCTCCATATTAGTTTTATGAACCCTATCATAAAGAATGTACATATGACACAAATCCCAATAATGAATATGGTTATTCTAATGGACATGTTTTTTAAAAATAGGGCTATGCAGGTAATAATAGTGACTCCATCAAAGATGCTAATTTTTGGAGACAAACTTAGAAATGGAGATGAGCATGATGTAGGTCATAATTTCTGGTTCATTAAAGGCATCAGAGGATGGTTTTAGGAGGTCCTTTCCATGGACCAAACCTATACCAAACTAGTTTATCCCTTAGCAGAAGTTGATTTTTATGTCAAAAATTACACCTCGAATTGAATAATGGTTTGAAGAATTTGAGGCTTACTAGTATAGTGTTAGGAAAACCTTTCAATAGGGAAACCATACACTGCCATCTTACAGTCCTCCCATTCCCCTTCCCCAACTTATGCCATCTCAACCTACTTTCCATGTTCTTAGTTTTCCACCTGCTCCTCTTGAGAATTCTCGTTCCTCATCTCCTTTCCTTCCATATCACCTTCATTTCTATTCCATCACTTCATATGTGCATGTTTCCATTCCTTCGGTGCACGTTACCTCTGCAAAGATCCTCCCATCTTCTTCTGAGTCCCCTTTATCTAACTATGTTACAAATGAACAACCCCTTTGTGTTTCATCCACAACCAATATCATTACATTTGATGATTGTAGAACATTTGGATAATGATATGACTCTGATTGGGAAGATGAGATTTTGTAGAGTGAGAAACAAAGGGCATTTTTTAAAAATCAAAGCTAGTTAGAATTAGCGGGCATAGTTTTAAAGGAGAAAAAATTGTTTGTAGAGGTTGAACAGTGCGTGACCCAGCCTTTAAATAGTCTCCTTCAGGAGGAGATTCTGGATGATGATCCCATATGTGGGATTAAGCTTCAAATAAATTGGAAAAAAGACAAGGATTAGGTTGTGCCTGATTAGATATTAAGCTAGTCTAGAGCCAAAAATAGAGTTTTCAGTAGTCATGCTCATTTTAGAGCATGAGGTAGAGTTTCAGTGCGCAAAAGGTGAACAAAAATTCCACCAAAATCCAAATAAAATATAACTAAAGGAGGTATTTGTTTTGATTATTGCCGATACTTTAAGGAGGGTGAAAATCCATCTGTAAGTAAGATTTTTACTCTTATCGTAGACCATTTCCAACACCAAATTAGTCACATGGTCTCAATTTGTGAGGAAAGGAAACTACTTTTCCCTTCCTGCTGTAGGTTTTGTTTGAGATTCCTTTACCTTTGGTTATTTAGGGTGGTTTAGGTTTGATTTCAGTAAAACAAATGATTGTGCACACTTTGCATGTTTCCCTTTGGAACATGTATGATTTTCATATTTTTTACATAGTTCTGCTTGGCGCACTCCCTTTTGGAGTTGGTTTCCTTTTCTTTGTGTTCCCTTACACACCCCTTTTTTTGCTTTCTAGTATGTAGTGCATTTTTTAGGACAGGTTGTTAAAAAAATTACACACAATTTTCCACTCTCATAAATCCAAATCATAACGTCTTCTCACAAGAGTAACAATTTGTTTAGATTTCAGGAAGTGCTTCAATTGACTTCAAGGGTGTTATTCAAGATACAAATCATATATTGATGTTTCTAGGAAGATTCCATGCATAATGGATGCTTCTAAGGCTACTAATCTCTTCATCTAGTAGGAAGATGACCTTTAAAAGTTGTTAAACTATTGTCCAAAATAACTCCCCTAGTTATTTTGACAACTTACATCTTCATTCTGACTTTGAGGTTTAAATTTCCAAGTTGCATGTGCATTGAGGTGGTTTCCTTCGCAAAATTTTGTTGGATGTAGTTCTTACACACACCCTCACATGCCCTTCCTATATCTTTTTTTTTCTTCCTCCTCCCATCCCTACCTCCCCCGCATGCTCCGCATGCTTCCTCCTTCCCCTTTAATCTTCTATATATTTTCATTTCCCCTTCACATCTTATTCTTGTGTTCCTTCTTTCACTCAAGTAGTATCATGCACCTATTTTGTGTAACCCTCTAGATAGTCCCTCCAAATCAAATAAGTCCCCTAGCATGCCTCATGTGTGAATTCCCCTCTTGATATCTACGCATCTCCTCGTGGAAACTTTCCTTATCTACATTATTATTCCCTTGGACATCTTTCCTTCATATTTTTACATTGTGAACTTCCTTTCCTTCTGGTTCCTTCTACATTCCCCTTTCTTGTAGTCCTCACATGCTCATTCGTTATGATTCCCATGCATGTTTGCATACTTGTATCCTTTTACAAATATGCACCCTTCTTCCCTTCTGTGTGAACTCTCTTTACGTGTTAGTCTTCTGCATTCCCATGCCTCTTTCTCTCACACATGCACCTAGTACAATTATTTTGTGTTATTCACGGTACCATGTGGCAATCTATTAAACTTGATTGTATTTCACGCAACTTATGAAAGTGCACTAACCGGGTGCAAAAATTCTTTTGATGAACCAATCTATGAAACGTGGCAGTAATGAAAAAGTAAATGAAAAGTTGGATGATGCTTCAGCTGATCAATGTGTGCTACATGTATTTGTGGGTTTAGTTTGCACAACAGACCTTAAGATTTCAATAACATTTTCTACAGAGCTCTAGCATACTCGTGTTTGAGATTATTAGAAATAAACTGACGTGGGTTACATTCAAAATCATATTTTAGCGGGATTTGGTAAGCTAAAAATAGGGAAACGTCACTCAGATCATTAATGTAGACATATAATTGACTAAAGAACCATTTTTTTTAGATCTTTCCTTTTTCCTTCTTCCATAAGCCAAACAAATAAGGAGAGCCACATCTAACAACATTATAGGTAGATTTGTAGGCATTTATTGCTTAATGTTGGTGGTTAGAATTTTGAATCCGAGTTTCCCTCTTCTTTATCCTCCTTTTCTCTCCTTCTTATTCTATAAATTGTAGAGATCTACTCATTAAAATATATCCATCTTTTTTATTATGGCGCCAAGCTAAAATGGTGGCCAACTTCCCATGAGTTTTAGACCTTGAAATTGGTCACTGCAATGTATTCTCACTTTATGTCATGAATGCAAATGACTATGCATCCTTCAAGTAATAAAATCAGGTTTTGTAGCACTTTTGTATGCCCTTTCATCATTTCTATTGTGTCTTGCCTCTATATTTTCATTTTTGGCATGATGTGTGGTTTTCTTCCTTACAGTTTTCATGTTCATATGATGTCAATGTACGGGAAAGGTGGGTCTACATGGTTATTTTCTATGGTGCACTTTCTCTCCCTCTCTCCCATGTTTTCTCTTTTTCCTTCCCCTTGTGGACAGATATCGACCCTTTTTTTAGTGCCGTCACTTCCCTTTTAGCTTAGGATTTACCTTATACATCTCTTATAGACACCAAAATTTGGTATCACTACCTTCGATCACCCATGTGCACATATTTCACCATGGCCATATCTAAACCCATTTTAATTTAATTTGATTCATTTATTTAAATGACCATTTTTTATCCAATCACCTTTAAATCTTAATTAATTAGCTAGTTACCCCTAATTAGCTTTCATATCTCCTAATTAGCTAATTACCTCTAATTGGATTTCTTTGGGATTTTTCTATCCCTAACCACCTAAATCCACATCGCTATGCTTTTTCTACCTTTTATCTAACTCATCTTTATCTCCTATCTACCCATGACACTTCCCTAAACAACCCTTAGTCACCTACATGCTTTAAAACACTTATCTTAATATTTAAAATCCCCATATCTTGAGTAAATAAGTGATTTTACCACTCTTAGGAATGGTTTCTGTAGTCAATGACAACCCAGCCGAGTCTCTGAAGACCGTAATAAATTACATTCACCCCCTCTTCCTGAGGAATGCATGCAAACATATGATCTTTCTTGCAACTTATGACCTTTTTCTCGTGCCTGAGCATCCCTGCAACAGCTACAGACCTCTTGGATCTCCTTACAACTTCTCTTGCATCACTCATGGACATCCTTGGTGAGATTAAAATCATTTTTTAATTCATTTATTATGATATTATCATTGTCTTGTTTGCATCTAACTTCTCGTAGGTCTAGCTACTATTGGAATTCTACACTCAACCTGTCCTTCCTGTCATTTTTCTTGGGTCTTCTTATTTAGCTCATTTTCCATATGTCTTTACTTTACACTATTTAGGTCATCATCTCTCCTCCCAGGTCATCATCAATATAGCCTTGTGTTATAAATTACCCTATCTCTAAATCGTTTCTCAGTATCTACTTATATTTTGTTTTTGTCTCCAATCCTCAAAATTATCTTCATGTTGCTCTATTGTGCTAAATATATCCTATCTGTAATCTAGTCACCATCAAACCAAGTATTTTTTTCCATCCCTTGGTCTCCCTACCTCATACATTCTCATACAGGTTATTTACACTATCTACATGCCTCTGTTCTGTCTTGTTTGCATTCATATTCATCCAGGTCTACATTTGAGGATTTCTCTGTAGATCTACCTACTCAAGTAGATGTTGACCTACCCTCTCTACATCCTCAGTCATCATTGACCCATCCAGGTAAACTTATTTTAAGTTTATTTAGATCATATTTGTATGTACCTTACATTTCTACATTTACAGTTTCTGTGTGCCTCAAATTCTGCATATTATCTTATCCATTATCATTTATTTTTATCATACCTTTTATCAAACAGGGGTTGACATCCGCCAAGGAATTTAATGCTTCATGGATTTTACTTCTTTGGGAAACCACCATGTCTATCATCTAATCCATTTTCCTCTTAGTTGCTTTTCTTTTGTAGGTTCATCATATTTGTAGTGAGATCATCTAATTTGCACCCGTATCCATCACATCACATCCTAAGGTACCTTAAACCATCAAATTTTGAATTTATTTAATTTTATTTAGTACTAATTCATTAACTTGAAACAAACAGAGATCAAAATTATGGCATGCTTGGTGGGACCACCATTCTAGGTGATTCCTTGCATTTCTTGTTATTTTCATTATTTCTTTTGTCTTATACTAACACTGCAAGTAAAGGATTCACTCTTCACTTTTTTGTGTTTCACTTAGTTTCTTTAATTTATCTTTTCTTGTGTCTATATCAAGATCAAATAAAAATGATAAGTGTTCTCCAGGTATTCTTCATTTTCCCCTATTTTCTCCTTTTTGCATCATATTTTCCCTTTCTTGCATGTTTTTCTCATCGAACTTTCACATTTAGATTTGGCTTTAAAATAACCCTTTGCATCCTTATTTTACATTATAGTTTAAGTAGGGGTTAATCGATTGTATCTCACATTCTATCATACACATCAAAATTCACAAATTAATCTACACATCTAGACATATTCCTACCAGGTGGATTGATTGGGGTTTCATCACCCAATAGGAAGCTGCTGCAGTGTTTTGGCCATGTTAGAAATCATCCATAGACTATATCATCACATACCTTTGGGTATATCGAGGAATCCCCAACCATAACTATAAGAAACTAGATTTAGAAAACCATTTCCTAGGTCCATTCGTTATCCATTTTCCCTTTTATTTCTCATATCTTCTAAATAATTATGTTAATAAAAACATCGCTGTTTGATTTGTTTTTTATTATAATTCATAAAAAAAAAAATTTCCCATTTCATGCCTATTAATACCTATTCTCAAAATATGCAATATAATGTATTCAATGATATTTCCTCCTCTAATGATCTTGATATTCCACAGTGAGTCTCTCAACCTTGTAAAGACCATGTCATTCAAATTGATCCCCCTTTTGAAACCAACTCTCTTATCTCCCCTAAGTCTATTTCCACTTGACCATTCACACCTCCATCTCTCACTTCTTTAGAAACTCTCGGGCCTCCTTCTAGACCCATGTATGACTTCCTATTTCACAAAACTCTAACAATTTCTCCATCTTATCAATCTAATCAATTAGTGGATCCTATTCCTGTTTTGCTCGGAATGTTTCGGCTACTGGGAATAGAGTTGCTCTATCCTTTCATTCCTTTTAGAAACAGATGAGGTTAGGGTTAGGAGGAATACCTGTTGAATGTCGAGAGGGTGTGCGCGTACCATAGAGAAAGATCAGGTTGACTGTGGAGAACTCCTTTTTGTCTGGGAAGGACTACCTGCAAATAAGAACACAAGACCACAAGATTTTGATTAAACAATAAATGAGGAAACTGCTTTGGGCCCAGGAAATATAAAACTTCCCTTCGAAGGTGGTCAGTTCCCCTGCTAATATGAATTAACACAAAAGACTACAAAATATCAATTAAATTGTTTCGTTGAACTGGGTAGGGGAAAGGCTGGTTTTCTGGTTTTGATGAGAGGAACCGATGTCGGTTACTGATAACCGATGCCGGTTACTAATAACCGATACCGGTAGGTTCTGGGATCTTCTTGGTAGCTATGGTGTTTTGTAAGGCTGGTTTATGGATGATATCAGGAAATGGGATGATTAGAAGCAAAGGATAACAGTTAGATGCAATGACACGTTAGGTAGTAGATTCAGAGACGGATTTAGGAGGACTGAAATTCACAGAGCAGAAGAAATGTTATAACAGAGGACATGTAAGATACGACTTACTGGTTTTGACGAAGATGCACGTTGATATCCTCTACTGCAAGCACTTCTGGTATTTCCACTTGTCTCTGCTCAGTTAAGTGAAGATCTGGACTCTGTTCCTCGCTCGTAATGCTCTCTGTTGATCCAGAAATCCTTTGACTAATCTCCAAAAATGAAATTTCGATTCATTATTTTGGTTTGGGGAGCCCATTTACAGGGAACCGATGGCGGTTGCGTAACCGACGGCGGTCGAGTAAGAACCGGCATCGGTAAGGAAAAAGTAGGCTATTTTTAGTAAAATAGCCCGCCTTCCCTGCTTTTCTCCCGAGAGATCAGTTACGGGCTTAGTCAAGTGGCTAGAAGGTCGGCTTTGGGTGTGACTAAGGAGGCATTAGTTATGGATGTGAGTCTAGACCAAGTCACGGGTCTTAATTAGGTTAGTTTAGGGTTAGGGCTAGGTCATGATGAGGTGGCAAAGTGAGGTGGCGGGTAAGGTGATGTGGATTTATCAATTATAAGGTAATTAATAAATAATTGTGTAAGGTTTAGGTAATGAGGTTAGGTTGCGAAATGGGATGCGGGTCACAAGGGGTCGTAAGACACAAATTTGGTGTCTACATTAGCCCCTTATTGTCGTGTAGCTTGTTCTGTAACGCTGCGCGGACAATAATATGAAGTGGTTTCTCATGTTAAAGATGTAGGTAATCCCCCTCAAATCTATCGCAGATTGAGTGAACGGGAAATCAGGGATAGGGTTGATAAAGGGTATATGTTGTAGAGAGGATGGTAAGGTGGTTGGGTAGGTCCAAGGAAGCAGACGCATGTTGAAATGCAATAGTACGACGAGGGTACATGATTTGACAAGTAAACCAGTAATGTGTAGGCAAAGGTCGATAGTTTATCCAAACAAGGGTGATATAATCCTGGTATCCAAGGCATAGGAAGTAGCTCTAGGGTATATAACAGGTGAGGTACAGGAACGTTTAGGCATGTTCGGCAGTACCAAATGGTTGGTTTGGTTGAGATAAATGTCACGGTCTAGGTCTAGGCAAAGTTGGTCGACAGATCAAGTTAAGGACCCTAATCATGCTAAAACACGAACAGGTGAGCTCGATTGAACAAAAGGTACATGATGGATGGATAAAATAAAACGTTGATTGTGGGTATGGTATTGAAGTGATGCGGTCGTGGGTCGGGCCAAGTTGTTGGGGTGAGGCCTTGGGTCGGGCCAAATAGGTTAGGGCGAGGCCTTGGGTCGGGCCGGATGGGTAGGTTGAGGCCTTGGGTCGGGCCAAATAGGTAGGTTGAGGCCTTGGGTCGGGCCAAATAGGTTAGGGCGAGGCCTTGGGTCGGGCCAATTGGTAGGTTGAGGCCTTAGGTCGGGCCGAATGGTAGGTTGAGGCCTTGGGTCGGACCAATTGGTAGGTTGAGGCCTTAGGTCGGGCTGAATGGTAGGTTGAGGCCTTGGGTCGGGCCGAATAGGTAGGTTGAGGCCTTGGGTCGGGCCAATTGGTAGGTTGAGGCCTTAGGTCGGGCCAAATAGGTAGGTTGAGGCCTTAGATCAGGCTAGACAAGTGAACAAATGGTGTTTAGCAAGGGTGGATATAGGTGATATGTGGTTAAAAAGGGGCAAATGGTAAATAGGGGCAAAAAATAAAATTGGGGGAAAGTTGGGTAGAGAACCGATGTCGATTCTACCTGACCGATATCAGTTAAGGGACCGATACCGGTTTCTTAGGACAAAATGAAACCGATATCGGTGAAAGGCGAATAACCTATAAAAAGAAAAAATACGGCTTGTCATTGTCACTTTGTTATTTGCAAACCAAATCGACTTGTCTGACATGGAGAGTTGGGATTAGAGGCTTGATCGAGTGAGGTGGAGCTATTGTATTGGCGGAGAGAGTTTGATAGTGGGCCCGATTAAGGAGGATGGCAGTAGTTTGATTAGCCGGGGGACCCAGCAGATCAGGATTGGAGCCATGACACAGGCAGGAGGAGCTGCAGGGGGCTGGACTAGCTGGACCGCCACCACCCATCCCACCACGACGATGTGTCGTCGTTCGGGTAGATTCGAAACTCTTTTATTTGATGATTTGGTTATATTATGCTAAATTGGGGGTTTGGGTAGGAATTAACCTTTTTTAGGAAATAATGAGAAAATGGAAATGATTTGAAAAAGGGAGAGGGTAGATAGGCTAGATAGGCTAAGGTGGTAGGTGGGTAAGTTTTTAGGGTTTTTGGGTGGGTAGATGGGTAGAAATAGGTAAAAAATGGGCTTTGGGAGGCCGCGCGGGGGTTCGGCTCCGGGAGAGGACAGTGACCGATGTCAGTCACTAAGCGACCGACATCGGTCGCCCAATTTTAGGGAAAGGGAGGGTTGTTGGTGACCGGCGTCGGTCATGTATCGGCCAGCGTCGGTGTGTATAGGTGGGGTTTGTGGTAGGGGTTGGGTTGGGTTGGGGGTGGGGTGCTGGGGGTTGGGTTGGGTTGGGGGTGGGTTGCGGGTGTTGGGTGGTGGAGAAGGGTTTGGTGTGGGGTTAATGGGTGTGGGTTAGTTTTTGGGTTTAGGTAGTTTTGCGGTTTGGTGTAGGGTTGGGTTGGGATTTGGTGTGGGGGTTGTGGTGTGGGTTGGGCGGTGGAGGAAGGGTTGTGGTGTGTGGGTTAGGTTTTGGGTTTAGGTCTTGGGTTTTGCTGGTGGTGGTTACTGGGGTTTGTGGGGCGTTGGTTGGGTTGGGGGGTGGGTTTGGGTTGTTGGGGGTGGAGAAGGGTTGTGTGGGGGTTCGGTTTTGGGTTTGAGAAGGGTTTGGTTGTAGGGTTGGGTTGGGTTTGTATGTGGGGGTGGGTGTGGGTTGGGGTGGTAGAAGGGTTTGGTGTGGGGTTTAGGTGGTTTTGGGGTTGAGGTTTTGCGGTTTGCGGTTGGCGGGTTGTGGGTGTTGAAGGGTTTGGTGTGGGGTTAGGTTTTGGGTTCAGGTTTTGGTTTTTGGGTGGTGGGTTGTGGGTGTTGAAGGGTTTGGTGTGGGGTTAGGTTTTGGGTTTAGGTTTTGGGTTTTGGTGTGGTGGGTGTGGTTGGAGAAGGGTTTGTTGTAGGGTTGGGTTGGGTTTGTGTGTTGTGTTGGGTTTTGTGTGGGGGCTGGGTTTGCGTGTTGTGTTGGGGTTTTGTTTTTGTTGGTTTTGGGTGGGATGGTTTTGGGTTTTTAGGGTGGTAGGTGCGAGAGGGGGTGGGGAGAGAGTTCGGAGGTATGGTCAGGGGGATAAAAAAGGTATTTAGATGATAAAGTAGATGTTGTAATAAAGAGTCGGTCTAAGGATGTGGGTTGGTTTTGCAGGCACGTCAGCAGTTGACGATGGTGGGATTAAGATGCCCCCGCTGTTGGTGCGGATTGAGGCCACACGTATCTGCGGCTCATTGGGCCATCATGCGCGGGTGGGACTCGGTGGAGTCCAGAGGTACAGAGCGATAGAGAGAGATCACAGCCTGATGGTCGCCCTCATCGAGAGATGGGATCCGGCGACCAATGTGTTCCATCTCCCGACTGGGGAGATGACCGTCACATTGGAGGATGTGTATCGCATCCTTCGGTTACCTATCGAGGGAGAGGCAGTCTTCCAGGTAGATTCAGAGACGGCCATGGACAGCATACTGCAGGTTTTTGGGGATGCAGCCACGCTACTGACCTACCATAGCGCGAGTATCGGGTACGGTGACATGTACCGTGCGCATCGACACGAGACACGACTGGCTGTGTTGATGATGGTTGGGATCACCTGCTTTGCCCTCCTGGACTCAGAGGGAGGCCGCTTCCCACGAGAATTGATGGGGGTACTGCTGGAGATGGTGGAGGAGCACACCTGTTACGCCAGGGCACCAGTATATCTAGTGTAATTATACAGGGAGCTATGGGGCTATCACCGGGGGAGGCGATTTGGTATTGTTCTACATTTTGTTACATTGTTAGGCATACGAGCACATCGTATGCATCAGGGCAGTAGGGTTACCCCAGCAGCCAGGGCCATAGGTCATATACCGATATGGCTTTCAGAGGTGGTTGGGGGGTCGTGGGCCAAGCCACGAGCAGTTATGGCAGGTCGGGATGTGGCATACTATAGACATCTGCTAGAGGGCCTTACAGTAGTAGACATTGTATGGAGACCCTACAGAGGTCACCATCCTGGCAGAGGAGCCCGCTTACAGTTGCACCTAATCCAGTACACATTCTGGATAGCAGGACGGAGGCCCGGAGAGTACGAGCGGATACCCCTGGAGAGGGGTACGCAGGTAGATGGGGCTGCGACAGGACGAGCCACCTCCCGTTCCTCAGTACAGGAGAGATGATGTAGAGGCCCCACTACCTGCACCACAGCCTTTGGATCCAGATTGGGTAGCAGAGAGGCCGCAGGTGAGGGTGTAGATGATGCTGGGTGCACGGGAGCATACAGGGTGTGGTGGGCTAGGCAAGAGAGCAGCCAGGATAGTACCGCCTGCACAGCCAGACTTGGCTGCAGTGATAGGAGAGAGAGATCAGCTCAGGGGTCAGGTGCAGCTCTTACAGGGGCAGCTAGCTGCAGCACAGGCACAGATAGGTGTCTTACAGGGGCAGCTAGCCCAGGCTCAGGCACAGGCATAGGTAGCACCACCACCAGCACCACAGCCACAGGTGCAGGTACAGGTACAGGCAGCAGCACAGGTACCAGCACCACCACCAGCAGTGGTATAGCCACAGCCCCAGGCATAGGTACAGGTACAGGTACCACAGCCACAGGCACCACCAGCGGCACCAACACAAGCACAGGGGGCACTGGTAGTAGGTGTCAGGGGACCAGCCCCAGTACCTACGGTGGCTCGAGAGCGTTACATGGAGGCTAGAGCGGAGGCTCGATACTATCAGGATATTCTTGATGGTACCGGGGCTGATTATCAGCCCTATGCGGCACATAGAGCAGAGACCTCTCGGAGCCAGAGGTCTCAGGGAGGTGCAGCCACAGCTGGTGGGTCCGTCACAGGCAGGAGGCGAGAGGCACCACAGGGACCAACGGGGAGAGGTGCCGAGGGCGGTGGGGAGAGCTGAGGGATCCCAGACATGGTGTATTGATAGATGGGCACCGGTCTATGAACCGGGTGTATTGATAGAGGCCTGCGTGCCTATGTATTATTCATGTATTCATTTATTCATTTATTATATACCAGCCTGCGAGCCGAGTATATATCTATTTTTGATACGAGGGACCGGCTTGCAAGCCGAGTCGAGATTTTTTGACAGTTATTGCAGCCTGCGTGCCGGCTTTGGTGGATTATGAGATCACAGAGGCCCCGATGTAGGGCACATTGTATTTTTGAAAATTTGTATATATATAGAGACGTATTGTTTTGATCCACGTGCAGTGTTCAAATGTGTTTAAATATTTTGTTAATGGTTGGTAATATGTAATGTATGATAAGTTTTAGTTGACATGTTGATAGATGGATGATGTTGCTGTTTTGTTTTTGCACATATATATGAATGTCAGGTTATGTGATGAATTGGTGGTTTTGTGACATTGTGATATATGTACTGATGAGTTGGAGCCAAATGATGTATAGATTGATAGTTTCTAGATATCCGTAGTTGATGGTTTGTGTATTTGTATAAAATAAATGATGTTAATGAAATTGTAATGCTATGTGTGGTGGATGAACAAATGTGGTAAATTGTGTTGTTTATGCAGGGAAAAGAGGCGGGCACGACAAAAATTTAGGTGAGAAATGAAGAAAAGAACGCTGTTGAGAAAAGATAGGTGTGTAACCGATATCGGTTAAGGAACCGATATCGGTAGCTGATAGACCGATATCGGTTAAGTAACCGATACGATTATTTAGGTATGAGCTTTTCTAAAATAGAAAAGCTAGGGTGGCAACTTTAAGTTTTAATTTTAGAGCCATGCAAGAGGTTAAATACGCGAATGCGACACTTTTTGCCGATTGAGATAGGTATTTGCATGAGAGATTTGAGTGATAAGGAGAAGAGAGACAAGAATTTGTATAAGAGATTTGGGTGATAAGAAAAGAGACTGGGAAGGTGAATGCGATTGGAGATTCAGAAAGTAGAAAGGTGAATTTGAAAAGAGTGGTGATAATGGCAGGATGAGGAGAACATCCAGTAGGCAGGGACAAGAGGGAAGACAAGGGCCACCTCAAGCTACTGCCAACCCCCAGAGGTAAATGTTTTGGTTGTGATTTGATTTTTGCATGTGTTATGAATAAGAGATTAAGTGGGTAGATATGAAGAAGAAACATGATAGCAAGGGTTAAGGTGAGGTACGTGTTACGTGGTAGGTAATCCCGGGTTTCGGGTATGTCTATGTATACAGAGAGGAAATAAACGAGCAATTTATTGTCGTAGGTGGTTGTTTTAGGCAAGATGTATGTAATTGACAGTGACCGGTAGCAGTTAGGGAGAACCGGTATTGGTTACTCAACCGATATCGGTTATGTATAACCGATACCAGTTACTGGAGGACTTTCCAGAATGTTTGAAAAACCCTGACGGATTTTATGGTTGTTTGTTGTTTTGGTGTATGTAGGCAGAGGCAGGATTGAGGATGAATGATAGTGTGCCAGCGCTGTTGTCACGAATCCGAGTGGATGTAACACCAGTTGAATGGACATTGATAAATCGTTTGGGGTTAAGTGGAATCCGCTATTATTCATGAATTACACGGAACCATGCTATGTTGCAGGCATTGATTGAAAGATGGAATCCCGAGACAAATACCTTTTATCTGCCAACAGGGGAGATGACAGTAACATTGGAGATGTGTTTCAGATTTTGAGACTCCCTATTACAGGAGAACCAGTATATCAGGCACTACCTAGCGTGGCACGGGGAGCGATAACAGCAGTATTTGGTCCATACACACGAGATTTGACACAGCGAGGTTTATCCTTTACGTATGGGGTAATGTAGTAGCACACCCCTGAGGAGACAAGGTTAGCAGTGATATTAATGATAGCGGTAGGGTATTATGCGTTACCGAGGGCGGAAGGGGGAAGATTTCCAAAGCATTGATGTGTGTTATTTGGGAGATGATAGAAAGGAACGTGACTTTGGCATGGGCACCTGCATATTTGGCGGAGCTATACAGGGGTGTATGGGCTTGTAGGTGAAATCACAGGACGACACTAGATAGTTCATAATTATTACACTGTTGGGCCTATGAGCACATTGTTTGTGTGCGAACAATAGGCCGACCCATCCAGTCGGAAGAAACCGGAGTGCAGAGGTTGGGATTCAGACGATGGGTCCAGACAGAACAAGAGGCCAGATCCCAAGCCGTGACGGGTGATATTGAGTATTACAGGTAGGTATGGGAGAGAGTGACGGTTTGCGGATATCTGTTGGAGGCCATACGGAAACTATATGGTAACAGAGAACATAGCTGAGGAGTTGAGGAGTGTAGAGCGATTGAGGTGGATCGCAGGGCACAAGCCAGGTGAGTATGAGAGGATTCCTCTAGATCACGTGCGGTGACAATTTGGATTTGTGCAGGATATACCCCTGGCTTATAGACCATATATGAGGATCAACGCTGAGGCAGCATTCTCACCTCCCCGGCCAACACCTCCAGAAGGGCCAGAGGAGATAACAGCCGATCACAGGGTGGATGGGATGCAGGAACGACAGAGGCCTATAGGTTATGGTGGGTAGCAGAGCTATGAGGGGTACGTGATCGCCCCGACATAGCTGTGATTACAACGGAGAGAGATCATCTACAGAGATTAGTTCATCAGCTCCAAATGTAGATGAATGAGACAAGAGGATTGTTAGCACTTGCGGAGTCATGAGCATGGAGGGACTGGAGGCTGGAGATTCCTCCATGTGAGGGGAGTGTATTCAGATGTTACAGGAGAGATTGGCAGATCAGTGGGTGGTACCAATAGCCGTGGTACCTTTGAGGACGGAGAGGCCCAGCGAGAGAGGCGTTGACGATCACGATCATCACCTGGTTTAGGATGAGGCGTGAGGGTCTAAGTAAATTGTATCGAGGTATAAGAATAAAATAAAGATGCCTTAACATCTAAAATAAAACTAAAGATGTATGTTCTTTTGAGTGATGATAATAATAAGAATGGTTGTGTTTTGGAATGTTGTTTTTGTTTGTTTTGAAAAAGGATAAAGAGGAATGTTGGCAAATAGAAATACACAAAAAATATTTATATTTACAACACATGATAGGGTATGGTAGGGGATGGTCGAGCTAACCTTGGGAGACCCCATGTCTCCTAAGTGCTGCCTACATAGCCCATTGCACAAAGCAAGGAAGGGCCTCAGACCGATGTAGTTCTCCCTTAGGAGCAGGGAGAGGTGAATTCAGGCAATTTGGTTGTGGTTAGGCAATTTTGTTGGTTAGTAAAAATTTGATGTTGGTAGGGTAATGTTGTTGGTGTAGGTATGGGTGAAGCGAAAGTTAGCATACCCAAGTAGTAGGGAATCGTGTCCTGATTAAGGTCAACACACAATCCTAGAGCCGAGAAAAGAGGCAAGAGTGTCCCGTAATTGAGAAGAGCTAAACAAACCACATATTAATGTAGGATGAGCTTGAATCCCTAGGTACCTTGCATAGGCGAGAAGTCGATAGGTGAAAAGAGTGGTATAATCACAATATATCGGATATACGTCACGTCCCTTGAGTTTTGTTGTTTTGACAAATGGTGAGGTGAGGTGGTTGATGTGGGCGAGGGTGCAGAGAACTTATTATAAGATGATGATTCTGACAAAAGAAAACCAAACCTAAATAGACAAGTCCATGACTCAAAAGTGCTTTGAAGTACTGCTTTTATTTTTATTTTTCTGGATATAGACTGATCGATGCGGGAAGTCTACATGGGATATGTATTTTGTTGTTCTTGAGGTCTTCACGAAGCTGATCAATGCGAGAAGCTTCTGATAAAGGCTGACTGTGTATAGCTGTCCTTCAAGGGAGCAGTCTATTTATAGTAGCAGATGCAGTGTTTATGTATAGCTGTCCTTCGGGGGAGCAGTCTATATATAATAAGAGCAATAGTTTGGCATATAGCTGTCCTTCAAGGGAGCAGTCTATTGTATAAGTTAGAGGTCTAGATGTCCGTTGGGCATGAAGCATCTAGTTTTTTGTAAGAAGTTTGACTCAAGAAAATCCCATAAGTGTGTAATTAAGAATGTGTCATTTTGATACTTTGAAGTCATGGACTAGACTAAAAAGGGGAAGGCATCTTTTAAGGGGAGGTGATAATCAAACCATGTGAGCTTGATTGGATTTTGAGATGTAAGAAACAAAGTGTATGCGGTGGTAAATGAGCTCAAGGGACGAGCGTAAGGTAGATAAGCAGTGATATAACACTAATTTCAACAGTAGAATGGTCGAAGATGCAAGGCATTAAGGGGCTCAGGCTCAGGTTTACCATTAAGCGAAGCTAAACGATAAGTGCCTGATCCATAAGTGTGAGTGATAATGTAAGGCCCAATCCAATTAGGAGCAAATTTTCCACGTTTACTCTTTTCTAGTTTGGTTACATGTTGATTCTCTTTGAGGACAAGATCACCAACCTTAAAAGTACGCTCATGAAGCCGTTTATCATAAGCACGCTTGATGCGTTTTTGGTAGATTTGAAGGTGATCAAGAGCCGTAAGACGACGCTCGTCAAGAAGCTCTAATTGGGCTAACCGCTCTTGGCGGAAATCATCGTTGGTGAGAATATCCTGAAGAGATATTCTGAGGGAGGGTATTTGTACTTCGAGAGGCAAGACAGCCTCGGTACCATATACCAAAGAAAATGGTGTGGCATTAGTGGAGGTACGAATGCTAGTACGATAAGCCCAAAGGGCAAAGGGAATGTGATCATGCCAGTTTCTTCCGGACTCATTGACAACTTTCATGAGGATTTTGGTTAGGGTTTTATTAGAAGATTCAGCCTGACCATTGGCCTGCGGATAGTAAGGTGATGAGAAACTAAGTTTGATACCAAAGTTGTCACAAAGGTCTTGTAACAACTTATTTTTAAAAGATTTACCATTATCTGTTATTAGGCGATGAGGAATACCAAAACGACAGATAATGTGATGGTTAACGAATTCGACAATTTTTTCTTTTTTGATTGAAATGAGTGGAATGGCCTCCACCCATTTTGTGTAATATTCGGTTGCTGTGATTATCCAACGGTGACGTTGTGAAGAGGTCGGGTGAATCTCACCAATAAGGTCTAAACCCCATTGTGAGAAAGGCCAAAGATCTCGTGCGACCTGTAGCGGATGGCTAGGAGTATGTTGAAGGTTGGCATGTTGTTGACACATAACACAACGCTTAACATATTCGTAGCAGTCGTTGTTAAGAGTAGGCCAATAATAACCTAGGCGAAGGATTCGTTTAGCCACGGCAAGGCCACTAAAATGTCCACCACAAATGCCGTCATGGACTTGTTGGATGGTATAGGTGACCTCCGCGCCGGTTAGACAGCGAAGGAGGATGCCATCAAAGCCACGTTTATAGAGGAGTCCCCCCATGACAACATAACGAGAAACACTTTTAAGAAAAGCACGTTTGCCGTTACTAGTAAGGTCAGGTGGGAGAACAGAGGTTGTAAGGTAGTCGTGAAATTGGTGGTACCAGGTATCCTGCGAATTAGCAGACACATTATTTATCATACAAACAACCGGGGCTGAGTAGGATGGGGCAAAAAGTTGTTGGACCAAGACGAATATGTCAGAGTCAGTTGGTGAGGCAGGAATTTGCGAGGCTAAGCAAGCCATAGTATCCGCAAATTTGTTAGTGGAGCGGGGAATGGTCTGGATAGAATAACGAGTAAATGAGGTCAAAAGTGAATCCACGTAATGTTTGTACTTTTGAAGTTCCTCATTCTTACATTGGTAGATGCCCATAACTTGATTGACTACCAATTGAGAGTCGCCAAAAATATTAATAGATTTGACACCTAAGTGTAACGCAACCTGGAGACCCAAAACAAGGGCCTCGTATTCCGCTGTATTATTAGTGCAGGGGAAATCAAGCCGGAATGAAAGAGGCATAGGTTCAGCGTCAAGAGGGATGAGAACAACGCCGGCTCCTCCGCCGCGCTGGCATTTAGATCCATCGAAGAAGAGGGTCATTTGATACGACTCTTCCCTGAGTGAAAGAGTGGCGATGAGTTCGTCGGGGAAATTAAAATTGGTGAATTGTTCCCCAGGTAAAGGGGCCTCCGCAAGTTGGTCTGCAATAGTTTGTCCTTTGATTGACTTCTGTTGTACAAACTCAAGGTCGAGGTCAGCGAGGAGCATAAGCCATCGGGCGATGCGTTGGTTTAGATGTGGTTTGGCATACATATAATGAATGGGGTCCGTGTTGGTGATGACAAAAGTTTTGTGATTCAGGAGGTAATGTCGGAGTTTGGTGGCTACGAATGATAGGGCTAGGCACAATTTTTCTACATGTGTATACCTAGTCTCGTAATCCACGAGAGTACGACTTATATAATAAACGGCTTGTTCTCGACGTGCCGAGTCCCGATGTGCGAGCATAGCTCCTATAGCATGGTCAGTGGCAGAAAGGTAAAGGTAGAAAGGACGATCATCCTGAGGTGGAATAAGCACGGGTGGCTGCAAGAGATAGGATTTGAGAGCTTCAAAGGCTTGGTGACACTCTTCACTCCATTGAAAGGCAATGTCCTTTTTAAGAAGGTGATGGAAAGGGTGACATCGATCCGAGAGTTGGGAGATGAAACGCCGGATGGATTGAAGTTTACCCTGCAAACTACGCAATTGTTTGAGGTTTTTGGGTGGGGGCATTTCTAGGATAGCTTTGACTTTAGATGGATCGACCTCAATGCCACGCAAAGAGACGATAAAGCCAAGAAGTTTTCCCGAAAGAACACCAAAGACACATTTCTTTGGTTGAAGCCGGACTGAATATTGCAACAGGCGATCGAAAATAATGGTTAAAACATCGAGATGTTCACTGCGATGTTTAGATTTGCCAAGAAGATCATCGACATAATCCTCAAGGATAGTGTGCATAATGTCATGAAAAATGTAAGTCATAGCCCGCTGATAGGTAGCACCAGCATTCTTAAGGCCAAATGGCATGACACGATAACAGAAGGTTCCCCAAGGAGTTATGAAGGCAGTTTTATGTTGATCGGCCGGGGCTACCAAAATTTGATTGTATCCCGAAAAGCCATCCATGAGAGAAAGCATTTCATGGCCCGCAGTGAGATCAACAAGTTGATCAATACTTGGGAGGGGGAAGTCATCCTTGGGGCAAGCGAGGTTAAGGTCTCGGAAATCCGTGCATATCCGAAGTCCCCCCGTCGCTTTAGTGACAGGTACGATGTTAGAAATCCATTGAGGATAGTCAATAGGCAAGATGAAGGAAACAGAAAGAAGTCGTTGAAGCTCTTCTTTGACCAAGAGGGCAATGCGTGGATGCATTTTTCTCAGTTTTTGTTTGACTGGTTTGGAATCGGGGTTTAGGGTGATGTTATGGACGGCAATGGTAGGATCAATTCCTGGCATGTCAGCGTAGGACCAAGCGAAAGCTTGGTTGCGGGTACGGAGAAAGGTAGTAAAGGCGGCTTGTTCTGATGTGTTAAGGGATTGTCCGATCTTCACAATGTGAGGATCCTCCTCTGTGTGGATGTTGATTTCTATAGTCGACTCATTCAACATGGTTTGAGTTTCAGACGGTAAGGCGCGTTGAATATAGGAGTCGTCCGCCCCAAGGTAAGTGAGGATGGAGTCGTCATCCTGGCACTCAACAACATTAATCGAAGGCGAATCCTCTTCGATCATGTCTGGATACAGAAGGGGAAGAGAAGATGGATCCTCATTATCGCGTTGATAAGTGAGAGGACCTATGAAGATAGCATTTATGAAAAAAAAAAGTTAGGAGGGATAGATTCAGGGTCTATCGACTCTGTGGGTGATGATGGCAAAGTGGGTGATGATGGTTTGGTAGGGGTGACGTCGTCTTCTTCCAGGATACAACTGACACGAGGTGTCTCCTGTGTAGGTGTTTCAGGAAAACCGAGACCACTGCGATCATTGTGTTTGCGTGTAGTCACGGGAATGAGTGTATGTCGGCCTTGTTCATAAAGACCAAAACCAAAGCCTTTCCAAGCACAGCGAGTCAAGAAGGTGAGGGCGAAACGACGATTTGTCAAGTATTGAAAATCGGATTGGAAGGGAACCACACCAAGAGGAGGTTCAGGGGTAATGGAGGATGCGTCAACACCCCCATACGTTAGGTTGGTGCGGCAATGGGGTGGTCCGTAAGAGATTACCTCCCCCACGCGACGGTCGTAGGTGGGATGTGCATGTAACTGTCCGTACTCCTGCGGGGTATGGAAAGAACTAACGTTATATAGGCGGTACTCCCCCAGCGTAAGGCGTTGAAAAACATCTACTAAGGGGTCGGAGGTTGGGATGTTATCTGCGGGAAAGGAAGTAATATTTGTAACGGCGGTTTCATTGGTTGAAGGTGTAGGTGCATCGGAAGTAGATGGCTGGGTTGGATGAATGGGTGTCTTGACTGGTACAAGCACATCATTAGGGCGATACAACATATTGCAAGTTTTGAAGGGGGGAGGATCAGCTTTTACGGTGTAGGACTTCCCCTCGTACTCAAATTTTATGCATCTATGTAAGGTGGAGGGAACGCATCCCATAGCCCGGATCCAAGGGCGGCCTAACAACATATTGTATTGGAACTCTCCCTCAAGGACATAGAAGAGTTCGGGTAAAGTACGTGGTCCTACACGAATGTTAAGGATCACGGTGCCTAAAGTAGAAGTAATAGCATCATTGAATGATCGCAACATGATGGGGTTGGCACACATGCAACTAGAAGGGATATTCATTTGTTGGAAGGCTTTTGAAGAGATGATGTTTAGGCTAGCGCCCCCGTCAATCATAACACGACGTACCCGAATATCCCGAACGTACGCTGAGATGAAAAGAGCAGGGTCAGGATCTTCGGCACCAAAGTCGATAATTTCATCTTCGGAGAAACTGACAGCAGCGGCTTGCTGTACAGAGACAGAAGTGGTTGGGGAGATAGATTGTTTGGTGAGCGAAGCAACGTGATTGGGTGTTAGAATAGAGGTAACAGGCAAGGTTTCATTAGGTAAAACCTCTATCCCTTGAAGGATTTCAACGAGAGCTTGTCGATGAGATTCAGAAGTCTGAATGAGATCATACAATGTCATTTTTACAGGCGATTGGTGAAGCTGTTTGATCATAGTTCGATGGGCAATGCCATTAGAGACGGGATAGGCGGGTCCGCGAATAACCACTTTAGGTGGTGGTGCAATCGGGATGGTGGACGGAGAAAGAGATGCCGCAGGTGTGTTTTCTTTCGCTTTCCCATTGTTTTTCTGCCCTCGAGTAGCAACACTAATCATATTGATCTCGTGAATACGAGAGGAGGAAGATGGTAGGGATAGGTCATGGTTTTCGAGAGGTGGGGCTGTAATAATGATAGATCTTGGTGAGGCGGGGACAGGTGGTATAGGAGAGGGAATTGAAGCTAAAGGTCTCTCTCTTCGTAAGTTGTCTTTCTTAACTTTTCTATCTGAGAGAGGTGACGGACGAAGTATGGCTTTCAACGCTTTGCATCCCTCTACGTCATGTCCTGGTGTGCGGTGGTAAGCGCAGATTTTAGACTCATCGTAACCTATAGGTCGAGGTTTAGATGGATCATAAGGTCTAAGTGGGGGTAGGGAAATGGTCGCATTCTCCACCAACATAGCAAGGATTTTGGCGTAAGACCCTTTGAGTGGGTCAAAGTCAGAGGAAAATGAGGCTATTGACTGGGTCGATTCTGGTGATGACGTGGTGTGGTTGGTTTGTATGGGGGGTGGTTTAGCCAAGGAGTTTTGATAATGGGTTTTAACTAACCGTGGTTTCTTTGACGTAGAAGCTATGTTGGATGATGAGGCCACAGATGATGTGGTATCAGAAAACAACCACGGAGAAATAGGAGTGACCGAAAACAAATCTTTTGATGATGGAATTTGTTTAGGGTTGATAGGTGGACAGGATACGCGGGGTGACGGTGTTGCTATACCCTTGGATTTCTGTATGGGTGCAGAAGGCGTAGGTCGCTTTAAAGAAAACGCAGGAGGTATGATATATTGATGTAAGGTAGAGGGATGGGGTCCCAATATGGAAGGTAGGTGTGACGATGATGGTTTTAGTTGTGATAGAGGCATAGGTTGAGGAGATTGAGTCTGTCTCCTAATGGGATGGATGGCTTTATTTTTAGATAAATCAAGCCGCTTAGGTGGGTGTGTTAGACTAGGTATGGGTGAGGTCCCAAGCGTAGGGGAAGATTTGGCTAAGTTAATAGAAGTGGACGAGGTATTTGGTAGAGATGAGGGGGGTGAAGATGAGGACATGGGCATTTTAAGCTTCTGTAAACACTTCGGGTATATGGTGGAGGCATCAGGATCGGTCATTTGCATTTGAGTAGAATATGGCGTACTCAAACGTTCCCATAGGACCTGTCTATCTTCTGTGGAATGACAGTCCTCACGTGTGAATAGGAACTTTTGTATGGAAGAAAGGTGGGTTGTGATTCCGGTCCACTGTGGGTGTGATACAAGGGGTATATGAGGCACTGTATCAATGGGCGTTAAGAGGTCAACCGGTTGCTGAAAAGATTTAGGTGATGAAGGACTAATAGGTAGGAGGGCGTGTTTGAGAGGATCTGTCATGTTTAAAGAATGTGGTGATGTCGGTTCAAGAGGTTTCTCGTCTAAGGATGACAAAAGAAGTGGCGAGCCTTCCTCTTGTACAGCAAGAATGGTAGAAGGAGACGTTTGGGAAATAGATAAATTAGATAACATCCGCTCACAGTCTTGCAAGGATGTGGTGTAAGAAGGCTCATTTGTGAGAAGGGAACTCTGGGCAGTTAATTCCTTGATGGGTAAAGGAACGGCAAGGATTTCAGTTTGTCTTGATGGCGAGGAAGGGGGTTCGGTTTCCTGCGTTAGTGAAGAGGTTTGATTCAGAATTTGTTCGATAGAGGTCTTTGGCTGGGAATCGAAGACTGCATGGATCTCATGAACACTCTCCTCGGCTAAGATATCTTGGTTTAGATTACTGTTAGAAGAATGATTCGGGAATGGTTTGTTGAATATTTTCAAATTTCGGTTAGCAGGGGCGTTAGGATTATCGAGGGCTATATCCCCTGCATCAACCATTTCCTGCACTATGTTTTTCAACATCTTGCAGTTCTCATGACTGTGTCCCTTCACGCGGTGGAAGTTACAGAAGTCATTTTCTTTGTACCAGGAAGGTATGGCGCGAGTGGAATCAAACCCGGAATGAGGTTTAACAGGAGGTAAGGTAATGGCTCCTGCTTTGAGCAATTTTTCCAATATCACACCATATGTTTCTCCCAAGGGAGTGTAGTTGATGGGCTCTGCTTTATACTTATAGGTGGTTTTTGGCGGGGTATTAGACGGTGGTTGGGATTTGACCATCACCGCGTGCACGGCCCCTTTTGATTTCGAAGCAGTCGATGGGTGAGGATTGGTGGTGTTAGGTTTGTTGGTGGAATCTTGGGTTCGGAAAGTGGGGTTTTTGTTGCGCAACCGCAATTTCTCTTCCTCTAAGGCTCGAATCTCTAGTTTTCGAGCCATAGTAAAGGCCTCGTCAAATGTACGGAAAGTTTGAATTTGGAGGGTAGGAGAGATGTGCTTAGCGCAGGCCCGCGTAAACAGTTCGATAAGTTCGGTCTGAGGCAAGGCATACGTAAGTTGGTTGATAAGGCCCCGCCATCGTCCAACGAAATCTGCGATAGATTCGTCTTCAAATTGTCGGATGGCATAGAGGTCGGTGATAGATACTTTCTTGGCAATGTTAATGGAGAAATGATCCAAGAAAGATTGGGCTAGCTGGTTAAAAGAGAAGATTGAGTGCTGGGTTAAAGCACTGTACCACTCCAAGGCGGGTCCTGATAAGGACATGGGAAAGGTGCGGAGTAGTAAAGCGTCGTCGTGAGCAATCAGATAGCAGGCATGTCTAAATGATCGCAAGTGTTGTTGAGGGTCCTCCTTACTGTTAAAACGGGTAAATTTTGGTAATTCCCATTGAGGAGGATATGAATGAAGGGGGACTGAAGGGTGGATAGGCTCCCGACAAACTTGCTCGTATGTCAAGGCGCTACGACTTCCTGAAACAGAAGCCTCCAGGTTTTGCATTTTGTCCATCATTTGTTTAATTAAATCAGTAGTTGGATGAGATGATGGTGTGGTTGTGGTAAACGGAGGCAAATTGGGCCAAGGGCCACCGCTAGACAATGGTGGGGTTAAATGTTGATAAGGTATGGAGGACGACTGTGTTGAGGCAACCGAATAGGGATGTCCTATATAAGCTGTTGAGGTTACCGGATATGTGTGTGGAAATGAAAAGGTGGGCGGAGCTTGAGAAGGAAAGCTCGTGTGGATAGGTGGCAGAGAGCAAGTCATGAACGGAACAGTCTGCAAGAGAGACGAGGTAGGAGCAGTCGGCGGTAATGACATGTTGGGCCCAAGATTAACCAAAGGAAAGCCAATCTGTGCCGTATGGACCCCTGAAGCTGCTGAGGTAGACGACGGGACTAAGGATGCGGAAGGCAAAGCGGAGTTATCAGGCGGAGAAGGGGCTAAATGAGCAGCTATACTGATAGGCATGCCAACAAGGAGTTGACCGTCGGGTGTACGGTCAAGGGCATGAGACAAATAGTATTGTACAGCGCTAGGATTAGCATCCAGAAATTTGGCAAATTCTTTATCTCCCACAGGAATTTTAGGAACCTCGCTGGTGTCCGTAGGATTCCCCACAGAATGTGAAGGGGGTGATTCAGGCAAAGGAACAGAGCAAGCATGTGAAACCATGGCGGCGGCTTGCTTTCGAGTGATAACAACCATGGACAGGAGTTCACAGTAGGGTTTCAATCTGTCAGGAACAGAAACAGACTCAGAATGGTGAAATTGGTAGGTTGCTGGTTTGTCAGGAACTGTAAAAGACAGTAACCGATATCGGTCTGATAACCGATGTCGGTTAGACTATAGCCGACGTCGGTCAGTTAACCGATGTCGGTGTAATAAGACTGGTATAAGAAAATATAAGAAGCTGCTGATTTGATTGTTAACAACGCTCAGTACATTTATCAAATTGTTCTAAGGTAATCACAGAAGACAGTGTATAACAGAGAAAACAGAACTGAAAACAAACAAGATGCACACGCAAATCCAGAGACTAACCCTAGGGTTAATTTTAATTATTGTGGGCTTATGCCTTTAGACGCGGAATGATGTCAATCCTAAACAAAAGACTTAGGGGAAATGTCAAGTTTGTTTTGGCTTATAAGGTTACCTCAATCGGGCGGAGGAATACCGCGGAAAAGGGGGGATGTTTTGAGCTGTTGTGTTAATTGTGAAGTGATTCGGTATGTGTTGTGCAGTGAAAGTAAGATTAATTTCCTGTCAATACCGTGGAAATCACCCCCACGTGTACGACCTGTTACTTAGTCTATGTTCACTAGAATTGAAAACAGCAAGCAAGAATGTAATGCACGTGTTTTAAACCCAAATCGAAAATGATATTCGATGAAGCAAATGAGATGACTTTCACTAATGCGAAACTAGGAAAGCAAGACAAATTCTTTACTAAATATAACAAAAACAGCAACAGCAAGTATGCTTCCTAAAATGAAAATAAGCAAGAGAAACAGAAACCCGAAATGGGTCCCACCGGGCGTGCCAAAATGTTTCGCACGGAATGTTTCGGCTCTGCAGAATAGACTTGCTTCTATCCTATCATTCCTTTGAGAAACAGATAAGGGTTAGGGCTAGGAGGAATACCTGTTGAATGTTGAGATGGTGTGCGCGTACCGTAGAGAAAGATCAGATCGACTGCGAAGAACTCCTTTTTGTCTTGGAAGGACTACCTGCAAGTAAGAATACAAGACCACCAGATTTTAATTAGACAACAAATGAGGGATCTGCCTTAGGCCCAGGAAATATAAAAACTTCCTTTCGAAGGTGGTCAGTTCCCCTTTTAATACGATTTAACACAAATGATAATATAGAAAGCTATTGCAAAATCACGATTTAGGTATCTCGTTACAAAGCAATAGAAACTAAACTATCAATAATAAAGCGTCACGTTGTTTGTTCGGTTACTGGTCGTTGATACGTTCAGGTTGAGTTATAGGGATAAACCAGGCTGGATTTGGGGTTGTTAGGTGGCAAATAGGCAAGCAAAAGGTTTTGGGGTATAAGTCACAGTGACCGACGGCGGTCACTGGGTAACCGACCGCGGTTAGATAACCGCTGCCGGTAGAGGATAAACGATACCGGTAGGGTCAGCAATCTAAGTGCTTCTGGATAGAAGTTGGTTGCAAGGTGATTGTGGGGTTATTAGGATTGGTGGATGGCTGAGGGGAATGATGGGAGGATAGGGAAGACTCAGAGTGTGGTAAAATGGCCTTCTGGGCAATATCAGGGTGTGTGGGTGAAGGTTAAGTGCAGTATGTGGCTGGTAGTAGATCTAGGAATAAACTTATGATTACTATTAATCAACAGGCTCAAGAAAATGGTGCTTAGAAACATATAAAATACTACTTACTTGTCCCTGATGCAGATGCAGGTTTCAGGACTGTGATGATGAAGACAGGACCCAAGTTGACAATCCAAGATGAGTTTCTCTCTTCTGATGCTCGGATGAGTGTTACTGGGCTCTGGTTATTCAGTTGCAGTCTTGGGCTTGATGTCCTTCTCTGCAAACTCTTCTTGTTTCTTCACTTGTCTCTGCTCGGCCAAGCAAAATCTGGATTCTCTCGATGATTTCTCCTTCTCCCGATCAAATGAAAATCCGATCCTTGTTTTTGGTTGGAAGTGGTCATTTACGGGGAACCGATGGCGGTTACGCAACCGACGGCGGTCGAGTAGGAACCGGTATCGGTCAGGTCAAAGCGGGCTATTTTTGGTAAAATAGCCAGCTTTCCCTCCTTTTCTTCCGAGGGATTGGTAGCGGGCTTGGTCAAGTCATTATGAAGTTGGTTTTAGGTGCGGATGAGGAGTAATTAGTCATAGGTGTGGAATTGGACCAAGTTATAGGTCTTAATTAGGTTAGTTTAGGGTTAAGACTAGGTCATGATGAGGTGGCGACATGAGGTGGCAGGTATGGTGATGTGGGTGAGGTTAGGTTGGATGGTGCTAGAATAAGTGACCCTATAGCCTAAAGCGTATATCACAAATCTAACAATGTGGCATGAGAAAGAGTGTGAATGGTTGAATGTGTTAGTGTGATGTTTTTCATTTGTGATGTATACCCTCAACAGTCTAGTGTGGATCATGATACTAGAGTGTGTCACTGGGGGTAGTGAGTGCAGCGCGTAGAAGTAGATGAGTAGAATGCATAATATGTGGTGTGTACATAGTGTGATATACAAGGTGTGTGTGTAATGTGTAAATGTGCAAGATGTGATGTATGGTGCACGACATTTATATAGTGCGTATGATGTATATAGGATAGAGTGTAAGATGTTGGATGTAAAGTGTATGATGTATGAAGATGCACGATGTGTATAGCCTATAGTGTAGTGTGTATGGTTCATGTGTATAAGATGCCCTCAACAGTCAATTTTGAACCGAAGCATAGGAGTGTGTCATCAGGTAATGACAATTTTGGTAGCGTAGATGACTATGTGTATGCTAGAAGGTTGATGTGTGGAAATGTGAGTATGAAATGTGTGTTGATGCTAGGTTGGTGGGGATGTGTGAATGCTGTGCCCCCCCACATGTGTGAGGAAAGGAGGAGGATCAAGTGATTTCATCAAGAATATGTCAATATCATGGTCAAAGTCAATTGGGAGCCCATTTACAGGGAACTGATGGCGGTTGCGTAACCGACGGTGGTCGAGTAGGAACCGGCATCGGTAAGGAAAAAGTAGGCTATTTTTAGTAAAATAGCCCACCTTCCCTGCTTTTCTCCTGAGAGATCAGTTGCGGGCTTGGTCAAGTGGCTAGAAGGTCGGCTTTGGGTGCGAGTAAGGAGGCATTAGTTATGGATGTGAGTCTAGACCAAGTCACGGGTCTTAATTAGGTTAGTT
Organism: Taxus chinensis; assembly: GCA_019776745.2. Lineage (NCBI taxonomy): Eukaryota > Viridiplantae > Streptophyta > Pinopsida > Cupressales > Taxaceae > Taxus > Taxus chinensis. The sequence continues at coordinate 821,874,428 of CM034150.1, read as the reverse complement.
TAGGGTTAGGGCTAGGTCATGATGAGGTGGTAAAGTGAGGTGGCGGGTAAGGTGATGTGGATTTATCAATTATAAGGTAATTAATAAATAATTGTGTAAGGTTTAGGTAATGAGGTTAGGTTGCGAAATGGGATGCGGGTCACAAGGGGTCGTAAGACACAAATTTGGTGTCTACAGGTATTTGCGGTGGCGGTTTCATTGGTTGAAGGTGTAGGTGCGGCTAAGGTGGATGGTTGAGGTGTGGGTGAAGTAGATGGTTGGGTTGGATGAATGGGTGCCTTGACTAGTACAAGCACATCATTAGGGCAATATAACATATTGCATGTTTTGAAGGGGGTAGCATCAGCTTTTACGGTGTATGACTTCCCCTCATACTCGAATTTTATGCATCTATGTAAGGTGGAGGGAATGCATCCCATAGCCCGGATCCAAGGGTGGCCTAACAACATGTTGTATTGGAATTCTCCCTCAAGGACATAAAAGATTTCGGGTAAGGTACGTGGCCCTAAATGAATGTTAAGGATCACAGTGCCTAAAGTAGAAGTAATAGCATCATTGAATGAACGCAACATGGTGGGGTTGGCACACATGCAGCTAGAAGGGATATTCATTTGTTGGAAGGCTTTGGAAGAGATGATATTTAGGCTAGTGCCCCCATCAATCATAACACGACGTACTCGGATGTCCCAGACGTAAGCCGAGATGAAAAGAGTGGGGTCAGGATCTTCTGCACCAAAGATGACAATTTCATCTCCAGAGAAATTGATAGCAGCGGCTTGCTGTACAGGGATAAAAGTGGTAGATTGTTTGGTGAGAGAAGCAACGTGGTTGGTTGTTAAGATGGAGGCAACGGGCAAGGTTTCATTAGGTAGGACCTCTATCCCTTGAAGGATTTCAATGAGAGCTTGTCGATGAGATTCAGAGGTTTGAATGAGATCATACAGTGTCATTTTTACAGGTGATTAGTGAAGCTGTTTGATCATGGTACGATGGGAAACTCCATCAGAGATGGGGTAGGCAGGTCCACGAATAACCACTTTAGGTGGTGGTGCAATCGGGATGGAAAACGGAGAAAGAGAGGCTGCAGGTGTGCTTTCTTTAGCTTTCCCATTATTTTTCTGCCCTCAAGTAGCAATACTAATCATGTTGATCTCGTGAACACGAGAGGAGGAAGATGGCAGGGATAAGTCATTATATTCGAGAGGTGGGGTTGCAATAATAATAGATCTTGGTGAGGCGGGGATAGGTGGTATAGGAGAGGGGATTGAAGCTAAAGGTTTCTCCCTTCATAAGTTTTCTTTCTTAACCTTTCTATCCAAGATAGGTGACTGACGAAGGATGGCTTTCAAAGCTTTGCATCCCTCCACATCATGTCCTAGTGTGTGGTGGTAAGCACAAATTTTAGACTCATCATAACCTATAGGTCGAGGTTTAGATGGATCATAGGGTCTGAGTGGGGGTAGGGAAATGGTCACATTCTCTACCAACATATCAAGGATCTTGGCGTAAGATCCTTTGAGTGGGTCAAAGTCAGAGGAAGATGAGGCTATTGATTGGGTGGGTTTTGGTAATGGTTTGTTATGGTTGGTTCATATGGGTGGTGGTTTAGATAAGGGGTTTTGATAATTGGATTTAACTAAATGTGGCTTCTTCGGCACAGAAGTCATGTTTATCTGGTTAGATGATGCGGCCACAGATGACGTGGTGGTAGGAAACAACCACGGGGAAAGAGGAGTGACAGAAAACAAATCCTTTGATGATGGAGTTTTTTTAGGGTTGGTAGGTGGAGAGGATACTTGGGGTGATAGTGTTGATACACTCGTGGATCTCTGTATGGGTGCAGAAGGCGCAGGTCATTTTAAAGAAAACGCAGAAGGTATGACGTATTGAGGCAAGGTGGAGGGGTGAGGTCCCAATATAGGAGGTAAGTGTGATGGCAAGGGTTTTAGTTGTGACAGAGGCATAGATTAGACTTGAGGAGATTGGGTTTGTCTCCTAGGTGGATGGATGGCTTAATTTTTGGATAAATCTAACCGTTTAGGTGGGTGTGTTAGGTTGGGTATTGGTGAAGTCCCAAGCATAGGGGAAGGTTTGGTTAGGTTAATAGAGGTGGATGAGGAATTCGGTAGAGATGAGGGGGGGTGAAGATGAGGACATAGGCATTTTGAGCTTTTGTAAACACCTCGGGTATATGGTAGAGGTGTCTGGATCGGTCATCTGCATTTGAGTAGAGCATGGTGTACTCAAACACTCTCATAGGACTCATCTATCTTCTGAGGGATGACAATCTTCACGTGTGAAGAAATTTTTTTATATGGAATATAGGTGGGTTGTGATTCCGGTCCACTGTGGGTGTGATACAGGGGGTAAATGAGGTGCTGTATCAATGGGTGTTAAGAGGTCAACCGGTCGCTGAAAAGATTTAGGCAATGAAGAAATAATAGGTAGGAAGGCATGTTTAAGGGGATCTGTCATGATTAAGGAGTTTGGTGATGTCGGTTCGAGAGGTTTCTATTCTAAGGATGGCAAAAACAATGGCGAGCCTTCTTCTTTTACAGTAAGAGTGGTGGAAGGAAATGTTTGGGAAATAGATAAGTTAGATAACATCCGCTCACATTCTTGCGGGGATGTGGTGTAAGAAGACTCATTCATAAGAACAGAACTCTGTGTAGTTCATTGCTTTATGGGTAAAGGAATTGCAAGGTTATCGTCTTGTCTTGATGGTGGTGTAGAGGGTGCGGATCCCTACCTTAGTGAAGAGGCCTGATTCACAATTTCCTTAATGGAAGTCTTGGGTTGGGAGTTGAAAATCACATGGATCTCATGCACAATCTTCTCCTCGGCTGAGGTATCTTCATTTTTGTTACTATTAGATGCATGGTTTGGAAATGGTTTGTTGAATATTTTTAAATTTCGATTAGCGGGGCATTAGGATTGTCAAGAGTTATATCCCCTGCATCAACCATTTCCTGCACTATGTTTTTCAACATCTTACAGTTTTCGTGACTATGTCCCTTCACACGATGGAAGTTACAGAAGTCATTTTCTTTATACCAAGAAGGAATAGCGTGGGTGGAATCAAACCCGGAGTGAGGTTTAATAGGAGGCAAGGTGATAGCTCCTGCTTTAAGCAATTTGTCTAAGATCACACCATAAGTTTCTCCCAAGGGAGTATAGTTGATGGGTTTGGCTTTATACTTATAGGTGGCTTTCGGCTAGGTATTAGACAGTGCTTGAGATTTGACTGTCACAACGTGTACGGCCCCGTTTGATTTTGAGGTAGCCGATGTGTGAGAATTGGTGGTGTTGGGTTTGGTGGTAGAGTCTTGGGTCCATAAATTTGAGCTTTTGTTGCGTAACCTCAATTTCTCTTCCTCTAAGGCTCGAATCTCTAGTTTCCAAGCCATAGTAAAGGCCTCATCAAAGGTGCAGAAAGTTTGAATTTGGAGGTTGGGAGAAATATGTTTAGCATAGGCCCGCATAAAGAGTTCGATGAGCTTGGCTTGAGGTAAGGCGTAAGTAAGTTGGTTGATGAGGCCCCGCCATCGTCCAACGAAATTTGCAATAGACTCGTCTTCAAATTTTTGGATGGCATAGAGGTCGGTAATGGATACTTTCTTGACAATATTGATGGAGAAGTGATCCAAGAAAGAGTGGGCTAACTGGTTAAAGGAGAATATTGAGTGTTGGGTTAAAGCACTATACCACTCCAAGGTAGGTCCTGATAAGGACATGGGAAAGGTACGGAGTAGTAAGGAATCGTCATGAGCAATCAGATAGCACGCATGTCTGAACGATCGCAAGTGTTGTTGAGGGTCCTTCTTATTATTAAAGCGAGTAAATTTTGGTAATTCCCATTGAGGAGGATATGTATGAAGGGGGACAGGGTGAATAGGCTCTTGAAAAACTTGCTCGTATGTCAGGGTGTTACGACTTCCTGAAACAAAAGCCTCAAGATTTTGCATCTTGTCCATCATCTGTTTGATTAAATCATTGGTTGGGTTAGATGATGGCGATGCTACTAGAAAATGATGGGATTGAATGTTGACAATATAATGGTGATGAATGTGTTGAGGCAGCCGAATAAGGGTGTCCTATATAAGAGGTTGAGGCCACTGGATGAATTTATGGAAATGAAAAGGTGGGCGGAACTTGTGAGGGAAAGCTCGTGTGTATAGGTGGCAGAGAGCAAGTGATGAAAGAGGCAACGTGCAAGAGAGATGGGGTAGGGGCAGTGGATGGTAGTGATATGTGGGGTCCCAGATTAACCAGAGGAAAACCAATTGGTGCAGTATGAACCACCAAAGCTACTGAGCTGGGAGATGGGGCTAAGGATGAAGATGGTAAGGCAGAGTTATTAGGTCGGGCAGGGGCTAAGTGAGCGGTGATACTAATAGGCATACCAATGAGTAGCTGACTGTCGGGTGCACGGTCAGGGGTATGAGACAAATAATATTGTACGGAACTATGATTAGCATCCAAAAATTTGGCAAATTCCTTATCTCCTATAGGGATCTTGGGAAAACTGCTGGTATCCGTAGGATTCCCCATAGGATGTGAAGGGGGTGACTCAGGAAAAGGCATGGAACAGGCATGTGAAACCATGGTTGCTGCTTGTTTCCGGGTGATAACCATGGAAAAAAGGGACAAAATAGGGATTTAATCAATCCAGAATGAAAACATGAACAAAATGTTGGAATTGATAGGTTGCTGGTGTGTCAAGAACTGTTAAACATAGTAACCAATATCGGTCAGATAACCGATGTCAGTCAGAATGTAATCGGCGTTGGTCAGTTAACCAATGTCGGTAGTATGGGACTGGTGTCAGTCACTATGAAAGCAAAGAGAGGATGTAAGAAGCTGTTGGTTTGGGCATAAGGCTTAATATACCTACCAAACTATCTTGAAGTGATCACTAAAATAGTGTATGACAGAGAAACAGAACTAAAAACAAGCAAGATGCACATGCAAACCAATAGACTAACCCTAGGATTAGTTTTAATCACTTTGGGCTTATGCCTTAGATGCCAGATGATGTCAATCTTAAATGAAATACCTAAGGGAGATGTCAAGTTTGTTGTGGCTCATAAGGCTATCTCAATCGGGCGGAGGAATACCGCGGAAAGGGGGGAGGTTTGAGCTGTTGTATTGATTATGATGTGATTTGGTATGTGTTTTGCAGTGAGAGTAAGATTAATTTGTCGTCAATACCATGGATATCACCCCCACGTGTACTACCTGTTACTTAATCTACGTTCACTAGAATTAAAAAACAACAAGCAAGAATGTGATGCACATGTTTTAAACCCAAATCGAAAATGATATTCGATGAAGCAAATAAGATGACTTTCACTAAATGCAAAGATATGAAAGCAAGACAAATTCTTTTACCAAAATGACAAAATATTTTGTGAATATTTAGAAGAAAGAAACAGCAAGTATGCTCCCTATATGAAAGCAAGCAAGAAAGAAATAAACCCTAAATGGGTCCCATCGGGCGTGCCAAAATGTTTCGCACAGAATTTTTTCGGAATAGAGTTGCTTCTATCCTTTCATTCTCTTGAGAAATAGATAAGGGTTAGGGCTAGGAGGAATACCTGTCGAATGTTGGGAAGGTGTGCATGTACCGTAGAGAGATCAGATCGATTGTGAAGAAGTCCTTTTTGTCTGGGAAGGACTACCTGTAAATAAGAATGCAAGACCACTAGATTTTAGTTAGACAACAAGTGAGGGAACTGCCTTAGGCCTAGGAAATATTAGAATTCCTTTCGAAGGTGGTCAGCTCCCCATTTAATATGAATTAAAGAAAAATGATAACAAAGAACTACAAGATAATACTTACTAGTTCCTGATGAAGATATAGGTCCAAGGAATGTGGTGGCGACAGTAAGGCTTAGTTGGGATGATCTGGTATTAGAAAGTGAGCTGATGAATCTATCCTCAGTCTTTTACAATGCTTGAACAAGGGTGACAGCGATCCAGTTGCTCAGTTGCAGTCTTCGGCTCGATGCTCTTCTCTGCAACCTCTTATGCTTGTTTCACTTCTCTTTTTCTACCCAAATGAATTCTGGATCCTTTCTTTTTGGTTGGGGGAGGTCATTAACAGGGAACTGATGGCGGTTACGTAACTGATGGCGGTCAAGTAGGAACTGATGTCGGTTAGGTCAAAGTGGCTATTTTTAGTAAAACAACCATCTTTCCCTTCTTTTATCCTAAGGGATCAGTTGTGGGCTTGGTCAAGTTATTATTAGGTTTGTTTTGATGTGGGTGAGGGGTGATGAGTCATGGGTGTGGGTCTGGACCAAGTCATAGGTCTTAATTAGGTTGGTTTAGGGTTAGGGCTAGGTCATGGTGAGGTGGCGAGATGAGGTGGCGGGTTTGAAGATGTGGATTTATTAATTATAAGGTAATTAATAAATCATTAGGTGTGTAAGGTTTTAGGTGGTGAGGTAGGGTTAGGTTTTGGGATGAGATATGGGGTAAAGGGTGTCGTAAGACCCAAATTTGGTGTCTACACATAGGTAAAAAATATTGTTCAAGTGAGAAAGAAGAATGGGGAAATCAAACTTGTGTTGATTTCAGCGATTTGAAAAAAAATCTCCCTAAAGGATCATTATCCTTTACCTTGTTGAGCAGACAAAAAATGACACTAAGGAGAGGGAACAAAAAATATTCTCACACAGTAGCAAGGCATATTTCAAGGTGTGAAAGGATAGGGAAGGAAACACGTGAGAAAGGCAAATTGATTTGGGACTTAGCCATTTTCATGGTTATGGGATATTTTTGGGGAAAGCATACAGAGCACACAATGGGATGGAGACTTGTGCAACATGCAAATTTTATTTTGGGAAGAGCATCTACTAAGTGTCATGTATGAGTTCGAGTTAATAATAGAATTATTCCTGCCAGTTAACTGTAATAGATATATTATTAGTGCACTTGCATGTATGCATGTTGTTGTAAAGGCACTTGACTATTTTCAGCATACACCCTATTTTACTAAGTGCATAAGTGGTGAAGGGAAAGTTCCCACCCTTATAAATATGTAGTATTATGTGAAGATTAAGAGAGAGTTTTTATGAGCTATTGTGGAGTTATGCTACCGGATCTGATATGTGTATAAACTTATGATACTACTTATTGTAAGAAGCTTTTGTATTTATGGTGTTTCAATATAATGGAGTGTATTGGATGAATAATGGTGTTAAACATGACTATAACTAGATATTACATGGTTGAATTCATTATGTTTATCACTTAATTCATTATCATTTTAGATCTAGATATAGAATATGCTCTGTGGAATATTTATGTTGTTTATGGATATGAATACATTACATCTTCATCATGTTCTCATCCTGTACAAACCACTCTAAGGAGGGTCCTAGTACCTTTGCATACTTTGGGTGAGTTATCAGCTCATGTTGGGTGATGTTCCAGCATGCCTGGGTTGTTTGTGGTGAAGTCTAGGTTGCATCATTGGTTCCGTGGTCCAGACCTCTTTCTCAGTTGTTTTCAAGATGCTTCATGATGAAGACGTACTAGTTGACCCTAGCAAGTGTTGAGAAGTGGATAAAAGATATAGAAGATGAGTACGCATGGAGGTTCAACATTGGATCTAACTTTGATGCACACACATGGGTGGAAAAGAATATGTACGAGAGCTTCTTTGTTATTTTCCCGGTAGAACTGTATAAGTGGCTAGTTACTTATGCATCTAATTGAAAGAGGAGGTATTGCACACTTTTCTAGACACAGGAATAATTTCAGCCCTTGTATGATGTTGATCTGATTTAGAGACATGCTATGGATACCATTGGTTTCTCAAATGTGCACCCACATCTTAGATCTTGGAAGAGATGAAGGGTTTAAGACCACAATTGAACCATCACCAAGTTTTGGGACCTTGCGAGTTTGCGACGGATCTCTTGAGAAGGCTGGTTCCTCTATCTATTTCTACTGCTACTACTACTCCTAGTGCTAAAAGGGGAAACTAGACTAAACATGTAAAGGGACTAGGGATAGAAAGATTTTTAGAAAGGGGAAATCCTAAGCTAAGGAAGGTGATAGTGCTAGAAGGAAAGGGTCACTCTCTCTCCATGAGAGATGAAGGAAACTGAGAGGGCACAGGAGAAGAGGGTGAATGATGTGTGCCATAGATAAACACACAGGCTCGGCCATCCAACACATGCAACACATGAACATGGGGAGTGGAAGCACATGAGTATGCACAACATGCTAGAAAATGTAGACAGAGAGGTGAGATGCAATGAAAACTATTATCTAAAATAAGCCCATGCTTATTTTTGGCTAACTCCTCCTCCTTTTCCTTTGTTGGTACTTAAACTGAATTTTTTGAATGCTTCAGGGACTCAAAAGTTATTTGGTATGATTCCATCAGATAGAGAATTTTCTTACCTTTCCAGAAAGATAAAATTTTCCTCCTAACTTCTTGTAATTTTTGAGTTATGGTTTGGTGGGTTTGGAGGGGAATTTTTCCCTAGATAGGCCCGTAGCTAATGAAAAGATACCATGTGTCAGGGAAAAGTGGTGCGTGTCGGGAAGATTTTGGAGTTTTTAGCATTTTTTCAAAGGGTGCAAAGGAAAATTTTGGCCCGTAAGCCCAACGAAGGAAGGAAACAGGTTGGCGCGGGCCCGTAGAGGAAAACTTGGCACTTAGCCCTTTGTGGGTTAAAATGCCCAAAGTCAAATTTTAGCCCACAGGCCCATGAAGGAGAAAATGGAGAAAAAAATTCTTAAGGCCCATAGATCATCTTGAATTTGACACATGTCATGTAGGAGTGCAGAGGTGTGGAGGTGTTTGAGGATTTTTCCTTTTGGTCAAAAGGGTTGAAGACATGAAATGAACTTGTGATCCCATTAGCAAATCGGAGAGTGCCACGCATCCCCATCAGTGGTGGAGTGGCGAATTTTTTTGGGAAAACTTTCCAAAACTGTAATGAGTAAATTTTGACCCCATGGATCCATTTTAAAAATCTTATTTTTCTGCCATGTGTGCCCTAATTCATTCCTCAAAATTTGTGCCCAAATTTATGCCCTGATTTTTCCCAAAATCTTTAGATGGGCATATCTTTCAATCCAGAGATCAAATTTGGGAAAAATCAGACTCATTGGAAAGGTCTTGATCTCTTATATGCATTAGGGGAATTAAAAAAATCTTTTTTTTAGGTTACGATGGATAAAATGTTAAAAAAAAAATTCACACCTTTAATGCGTATCAGATTGCTTAGATAGGTCATTTTCTGCTCAATCTGCTATGGTTGCCTTCTCCCACATGCCAAGGATGAAGAATCAACTTGATTCAATGGCAAAAAAACCTAAAATGTCTTCTCACACCATAAATGCAAGATCAGATTGCTTCGAAGACAACATTTTAATCTATTTAATATTGTTGTTTCCCCAACATGCAATGGAGAAACAAAGCTCGATTTGACGAGTTTACAGGGAAATTTGAAAGGATTAATGGTGGGTGGTTGAGCCTAGAGATTTGATTTTATTCCTCCTCTATTTTCTCTCTACTTGTTTCAGCTATAAATGGAAGGGATTTTATCTTTTGTAATGTTGGATATTTTTGGCTTTTTCCCTCCCTTTTCTCTGTTCTACAACAAATTTGTGGAGTTTTCAAGCCTTTCCATGAATCTGTAAATGCAAATTTTTCCTTTTGGTCATTGTGATTCTTTGTATCAATTCTATGGAGAAATAAAATAAGTTTTTCAGTGATTTTCAACCATTTCTTACATTCATTGCACTCATCTAATCTTTTGTTGCAATTTGGTCATTTGTGCATGGTTACAGTATTACATTTTTTTTGGTTTGTGTTTAAACAACAAATTCTGTATTCATCACTCCTTTCATGTATCAGCATTTTAGGTTAGTTCTATTTTCCCTTCCATGCTTCTCTCAACCTTGTCTCCTTACTAGTTATAGAGTAGGATTTTTGAATTAGAACCTCTAAAAAAATTGCATGCATACACCTAAATAGAGGAGTAAGAACCAGCTTCAACCTGGAGAGTTTTCCCCAATTGCAAAATTCCCACACATTGGAGAAAATTCAATGTTGTGCAATCACACTAAATTAACCAATTCAATTACAGATCTGAAGGTCATTTAGGGGGTGTTGTAGATTTGCACTAACAATAACAAGAGAGGGAGGACAAGAGTTCCATAAAACATGATTTTATTACTTAAGGAACACATAGTCATTTACATTCACAATAGGAGGTGAGAATACATTACAAAGACCATGCCAAGGTCTGAGACCCATGGGAAGTCAGACACCATTTTGGCATGGTTCCATTACAACAAGGAGGGATCCTTTTTACAAAGTAGAACTCTATAATTTATAGAAGAATGAGAGAAGAGGAGGAAGGGAGTGAAACTCAAATTAAAATATTCAACCACCAATAACTAGTGATAAATGCCTATAAATCCACCTGCAAGGCTGTCAGATGCACTTCCCCATATCTATTTGGCATGTGGAAGAAGGAAGAAGGCAGGATCTAATGAAATCTAGTGGTTGAGGTCAATTGGATGTGTGTATTGATGAGTTGAGAGACATTTCCTTGTTTTCTACCTAATAAATCCTACCTACATTTGAATTTGAAAAGTCTAACGTGTAGCTTATGTCAATAGTTCTCTTAAAATTCTAGGCATGTGCCGATCTAAACTCTATAGGAAAATATATAACTATCAAAAGATGTCAGAGCCGTCGACTCATGCAAAACACGTGGCGTGCGTTGATTGATCGAATAAATTAGTCAACTATTCATTTGTTTTATATTTTCTACCACATGGCATGCATTGGTTAGTTGTCCATATTTGGCACCCTATTTGCACACATTCATAGGTTGTGTGTAGCACACTCAAGTCTGATAGAAGATGATATGGCATAGTGACTGGCGTAGAAGAAGGAACAAGGTGCGAGAGCGAGAAGCAAGCACATGAAAGGGAAATAAAGGGGAGACACACATACAAGAGGAAGAAATACTTGTAGAAGGAAAGTATGGAAACAAGATACAAGAGTTCAAATAAAGGAAGTCACGTGGAGGAAGAAAGAAAAGAGGGCACGTGAAGGAACTAAGTCTATGTAAGCACACAAGAGGAATGTCAGGGACTTAGCTAATTATAAGGTAAGTCTATAGAGGTACGTGAAAGAAGTGCACAATGGGATAGGAGAGAAGAGGGTGTGTAAGAGGAAGGTGCACAAGGAAAATTGGAAGGAGAAAGAAGAATTCAAAAAGGATCAACAAGGCACGCAAGAGCACGCAGAGGAACTGCAACTGTGCTAAGGTGTCAAAAGAACAATCTTGAGTGTGCGCAACCTGAAATGCTAAACATCAAAGTTAGAATGAAAATAGAAGTTATCCACATAACTAGGAGAGTTATTTAGATAATAGTTTTTGTGAATTTCGGGGGCCATCTGCTTGCTAGATGATGAGACCAATAGCCTTTGAAGTCCATTGGGCATGGAGTCAAGTGCTAATCTTGAAGATCTAATTTGTAACTTTGAAGAACATTCCTAAAGTCATTTAAAGCTCTGTCTGAACTCTGAACCGAACTACTGTTCTCATATGAAGATATTTTTAATTGGATTCATGGGATTGAAATCTATGCACTAACCATTGGAACTGCCTCTATCCAAATTGAATTGCCATCCAAGGAAGTAACAAAAGGGGTATGCGGGCATAATAAGAAAGGAAAGGAGCTAGAGGGAGCACACCAAAATAGAAGAAAAACACTATGTACATAAGATGAAAATCATACATGTTCCAAATGGAACATGTAGAGTGTGCACGAGCACTTGTGTTACTAAAAGAAAACCTAACCTAACATAAACTAACTAGTGGCAAGGGGTGCTCAAGTAAAACCTATAATAGGAAGGGAGAAGTAGCTTCCCTTCCTCACAAATTGTTACCATGTAATTCATTTGGCACTGAACATGGTCAGAAATAAGAGTGAAATAACACCTTGTAGATGGCATTTCACCCTCCTCAAAGTATCAACAAACATAACATACACCTCCTAGGTTTGTTTTGTACTTGAATCTAGGAGGCACTATTGCTGATCTTTGGTGCGATGAAGCTCTACCTCATGCACTAAAATGAGCATGACTAGTGGAAACTCTTTTTTTCTCTAGGTTAGCCAGATATCATATTAGGCACGGTCTGATTCTTGTGGTTTTCCCATTGCTTTGAAGCTCAATCCCACATATGATATTTTCTTACAGAAATTCCATCTGAAGGAGAGCACTTGCAGGCTAGGGTGTACAAATATGGGGTGCGCATGGTTCTACCTCTACAAGCAACTCGATATCCTCCAAAATTGAACCCTTTGGAGCTAAGTGATTCTCCTCATGAATAGGAACCCATATGATTTCCTCTTCCTAGTCAGATTCGTATGATTCACACCATTCTTCAACTATTCTGCTGTCATTGAATATGATGACATTGGTTGGGAGAGGTGCATTGGCTAGGCCCTATTCATTTTTGGTATAGCTAGATAGAGGGGACTCAGAAGAATATGGAAGGATGGGAAGAGAAGGCATATAAGGTGCACGTGCTAAAAGAATAGATGCATGTACAAAAGGAGAGATTGTGGAAAATTGAAGGTGAGATGGAGGGGCGATTCTCAATAGGGTTAGCATGCAAGAAGCTAGGGACATGCGCATCAGGTTGAGATGATGTAAGTTGGCACAGAGGAGTGGGAGGGTTGTAAGATGGTAGTGTAAGATTTCCCCATTGACAAGGTTTCCACAAGCTAGATTTTTGAGCCTCCATTTCTTTCGCCCACTCTGTAATTTGGGGCAACATCTCAGTGATCAAGGAAAGCTTCTGCTAGGCACTAAACTATTATGGTACATGGCCGACCCATGGACAAGGGACCTTGTAGCCAACTTCAGCTACCTTTATAGAGCACTTCACTCTGAGTTACACCATGTCCATCTCCATATTTTGCAACTACCTCACAAAATAAGCTTCGGCCAAGGAGTTTCCACCATCATCTGCAGAAACATGTTCTTCATAAACATTTTGATTAGACAAAAAGTGGGTTGTATGCATTTTCAGGATAATGGGGCTTATAAAACTGATTTGGAGGAGGATTTTGAAACTATGGGAATGGAGGGAAATAGTTCTTCTACTATAAATGAGAATTACATTGCGGGAAAGAATTCATGATTGTACAAATTCAAAATAGGAATGTGGAATGATGGAAAAATGAGAAATGAATGGAGGAATGAGGGGAAACTGGTCTTCACATGAGATAATGGGTGCATTGAATCAGTGGAGTCACCAAATGTGTTGAAAAATTCCTCCAAAGGATGGATCTCAGAAATAACACATTAAACTTGTTGAGATAAAGATGTAAAGATCTTCACTCTAGTCCCACCGGGCGTGCCAGATACAGTTGGTTACTCAAACATGCATCCATGTCTCAGATCTTGGAAGGGCTGAGGGGTTTAATAAAACAATGGAACTATCCCCAAGTTGTGGGACCTTGCCAGTTTGGGACGAATCTCTGGAGAAGGAAGGTTCCTCTATCTATTTCTACTGCTATTGCTACTCTTAGTGCTAAAAGGGGAAACTAGACTAAACATGCCAAGGGACTAGGGATAGAAGGATTTGTAGAAAGGGGAAATCCTAAGCTAAAGAAGGTGATAGCACCAGAAGGAAAGGGTTGATCTCTCTCCATGAGCAGTGAAGGAATCCAAGAGGGAGCAAGAGAAGAGGGCAGATGACGCATGCCATAGATCAACACACAATCTTAGCCTTCCAACACACGTAACACATGACCATGGGGAGTGCAAGCACAAGAGTATACACAAAATTCTAGAAAATGCAAATTGAGAGGCGAGATGCAATGAAAATGAGAGAGGGAGGACAAGAGTTCCACAAAATAATATTTTATTACTTAAGGGATGCACAATCATTTACATTCACAATAGGAGGTGATAATACATTGCAGAGACCATGCCAAGGTATAAAACCTGTGGGAAGTTGGGCACCATTTTGGCATGGTGCCGTTACAACAAGGAGGGATCCTTTTTACAAAGAAGAACTCAACTATTTATAGAAGGAGAGAAGAGAAGCAAGAAGGGAGGGAAACTCGGACTTAAATCTTCAACCACCAATAACTAGCGATAAATGCCTATAAATCCTCCTAAAAGGCTATTAGATGTGCTTCCCCATGTCTATTTGGCATGTGGAAGAAGGAAGAAGGCAAGATCTGATGAAATCTAGTGGTTGTGGTCGATTAGATGTGTCAATTGATGAGCTGAGAGATGTTTCCCTATTTCCCACCTAGTTAATCCCACCTACATTTGAATTTAAAAATTCCAACATGTAGCTTATGTCAGCAGTTCTCTGATAAGTCCAGGAACGTCTTGATCTAAGATCTGTAGCAAAAGATATGGCTATCAAAAGGTGTTAGAGCCATCGGCTCACACAAAACACGTGGTTCGTGCGGGTTGACCAAATAATTTAGTCAAGTATTCATTTGTTTTTCCTTTTCTACCACATGTCATACACTGGTTGGTTTTCCACATGTGTTTCCCTATTGGCACGCTTTAAAAGGTTTCGTGTAGCACACTAAATTTTTACAAAAGATGATATGGCATAGTGACTGGCATAGAAGAAGGTGCAAGACATGAAAGTGGGAAGCATGTGCACAAAATAAAAATAGAGGGCAGGCACATGCATGGGTGGAAGGCATATGATGAGGCCATAAATTGGCCATAAATTAAATTATTTTCCTTCCAAGTTACCTTTGAAAGTGGATTTAAATGTAATCTAGGAACTTATAGTTTTCTTAAGATAGAATATAGGATATATATCTTGTTCATTCTTTAGAAATCTTTTGTTACTATTTTGTTGACTAATCCTATTGATTATTTGGGAAAATATGCAATGTCTTATGTATGCAGGCCATAAAGGAAAGATAATGCTAGTATTGAGAAAAGTGGAATTGATCATGGATGGTATATATAAACTCAAATCTGATTTCATATTCAGATTCCTCTTGAAAAATTATGCAAGTTCAAACAAAGAATCATCTCAATCCGAGATCGTATGCAAAAGTTATAGCAGTTTTAAGTTCACTCTGGAACTCACAGGCTTAGTTCCAGAACTCATAAAATTAGTTCCAAAACTTGCAGAGTTAGTTCCAGAACTCAGGCTTAGACCAGAACTTAGTTCCAGAACTCAAGCTAGGCTTAGTTTTTGGAACTGTGAAAGATCACAGAATCCAATGGAAAATATGAGAGAGGTTTTTGTTCATAGAATGTGTTTAAAAAATACCTATTCAGATTTGCTGCAAGTATTTTAAGACAACTTTTAGTTTTTGAGGAATTGTGAAACTAAAAGTTCTATAAACAGAAACATAAAAATTCAAATAGAAAATATGAGAGAGGTTTTTGTTCATAGCAATGTGTTTAACAAAAAAATCATTCAAATTTGAAAAATGTTTTACCAATAAAGATAGATCTAACTTTTAGTGAGCTGCAGTCCAAGGAAAAGTGTATCAGACGAGAGCTAAAAGTTCCATAAATAGAAACAAAAAATTTAAGTAGAAAATTTGAGAGAGGTTTTTATTCATAGCAATGTGTTTAACAAAAATATCATTCAGATTTGTAACAAGTTTTACCAATGAAGATAAATCTAACTTTTAGTGAACTGTAGTCCGAGGAAAAAACATATCAGACAAGCGTCAAAAGTTCCACAATCAAAAACAACAAAGTGAAATGGAAAATCTGAGAAAGGTATTTGGTCAAAATCATATTTTGAGGAAAATTCTCCTTCCAATAATGTAGAGGAATAAAATCATTATTATTCTTGTTACCGAAAAGCAAGGAGAAGATTTGGGAGCAAATCTTCCTAAAATAAGTGAGATAATACTTTGAGTCCAATAATATATCTCTCTCTATATTTTGTGGAGATGGAGATCTTAGTTATTAGGATTGGAATAAAGATAAAATCATGGATTGTATTTCCTAAAATAAGGAGTTGGTTGGATGCATGAATTATAAATGCAACCTTCCACACTTAGATATGTAATGCTTTTCTCCCAAGAAATAAAGATCTGTTCTTTCCTCTAAAATATTCTGTAGTTTTAAGATCTCAGAAGTATGATTTAAATCCTCTTCCAAGGAATGAGATGGCCACTCATTCCAAGGAAGATGGATATATGTATTTATGTTTATATTTATTCATTTGTCTTTAATTCATTCTATGTTGTATTGTTTTTATCTTTGTATTGTGAAAATTTAGTCTGTTGTGAACTTACATGGTGTTTCGTTCAATTATGTTTATTTTCAATTCAGCAATTTCAATTCATGCAAGCTTCATTTATTTCAAGTGTAAACTTTAAATTCATGCAAGTGTGCATTTATATTCACTACAAACTTTGATTTCTGCAAGTGTACCTTTACATTTCTGCAAGTGTGCTTTTCAATTTTTGCAAGTGTGATTTATTTTATGCAAGTTTGGTTTGTGTTTAAAGGAGTTTCTTTCCAAGATTTTCTTCTCTTAATGCATACAGCCTTTGGACACCAACCTGGATTGACATTATTAATGGCGAGGATTGACGAACCTCATCATTTTGGCATCATTGCTAGGGAACACGGTGTTATTAGGAGATTCAGAGTTCTCTAAAAGAATATTCTAGTGATAGTAGAATACCTTTTAGCAAATTCTATGACAGGAAGTATTTGGTAAGTAGTTTCTTTAGACTTTTATTTCCTACAAGTAGATTAAAATTTCATTTCTGCAATTAGGAATATTAGATTGTAAATATTTATCTCCCCACAAACTAACTCTGTGTATAAGAAAATGACTGTGATGTTTGATCAAGAAGGTACAATGGTATGAACAAAGAATTCAGATATGGAAATGGTAGAATATGATATTGAATTTAGAAGTAGATCCAATTAATGAAATATCATATGCCATTCTTGATAACCACCACCATTTCCCCTTGTATCAACTAACAACTTAGTGATCTTATTACACATAACCTTAGTAAAAAACTGGCTTATCCAGTTTGTAATAATGAAGTGGTAGCATTTCTAGTTAACTCCATCCCTATTCAATGATTTCATTAGAGCCAAAATAAAAACTCACTCATAATAAATCCACCCATCCAAATTAGTTTTCATCACATAATAAAATTCAATCCCTAAACCATATCCATTAAAAAAAAAAAATTTCATGTCTTTCAATTTTTTCATTTTTGTATATGCTTGTATAACGTTAAGAAGTAATTATGGTGAATATCAAGGAAAGAAATTTTTGCATACTAACATCTGAGGACTAGATCTATAGGAATTTCTAAGAGTTTTTCTTGATACCAACATGTAGATTTTGGAGCACCAACAGTATCAACCAAGGAGCATGCAGATTTTGAAGGGACACACGGATACCTTAACTCTCTCTTTTAACAACTATCCATCTCTTGAGATCACTAGTCTAGGCTTTGAAGATTACTATGGTGATTCTGATAATGCACAATTCAAGATGGGCTTTGAAGACCTAGAAATTTTCTACACAATTTTTGGAAATATTCTTGGAGTTACCAAGTATGCAAAAAGGTTTTTATGAGATCTCAGACACTGCTTCCTATTTTACACAAGTTGTACTTTGATGAATATAGTCTAATGATGGATCAAATTTTTCTCTAATCCTTCTCATGCTATCATTTCAGCAAAAAAAGAAAAAAAGAAAAAAAAATCAAAAAGCTTTGATTGGAAAACTAGCTTGTTGGCCAATCAAAGGCAAAAAAAAATTAAAAAAAATAAAAAACTTTGATTGGAAAACTAGCTTGCTGGCTAATCAAAGGAAAAAAAAAACAACTTTGATTGGAAAACCATCTTGCTAGCCAATTAAAGACAAAAAAAGGTGGCTCTTCTTCAAAAGCAATCAACTGCTACCCGGTGGCTTCTTTCTCGACACTATTTGACCATGTTAACAATAGGATGACAAGGACAACTAGAGGTATGATCAAGTTATCTTGTTCTACTATTTTATTTTTAAGTTTTATTGTAAGTTTTTTTATTACAGCTAGATCCACTTTTAAAATCTCCAAGGAAGACAAGATAAAATTCATATCTCCCCTACTTATATAAAAAATATGTGCACCTCTTTGCAATCAAAATTTTAGAGTCTAATTTATGGGAAACCATGAATAAACAACATGCATGAGGACATGCATGAGCTTAAGTGTGGGAGAGAAGGAGAAGCACGAGGTATGCATTTTGATTTTAGATATGAGATCCACAAGAACCTACTATACAGAAGAAGATCCATACAAGAACCTGTTGTACAAGAAAGAAAATGAAAATCAGTAGAAGGATCTCCACATAAGAACCTAGCGTACAAGAAAAAAATCAAAAACAATAGAAGGATCTCCACACAAGAACCTATTGTACAAAAAAGGAAATCAAAAGCAATAGAAGGATCTTCACACAAGAACCTGTTGTACTAAAATAAAATAAAGAAGAAGGAGATCAAAAGAAACTACTGCACAAGAAGAAAATCAAAAATAGATCCACACAAGAACCTGTTGTACAGGAAATAAAATTAAAAACAACAGAAGGAGATCCACACAAGAACCTATTGCACAAGAAAGAAAATAAAAAACAACAGAAGGAGATCCACACAACAACCTGTTGTATAAGAAATAAAATAAAAAACAACAGAAGGAGATCCACACAAGAACCTGCTGCAAAAGAAAGGAAATTAAAAACAGTAGAAAGAGATCCACAAGAACATGTCTTTGAACTATATATGGAATGCATACATGCATAAGCTCAATGTAGGAGAAGACTCTAAGAAGAGGAGATAATAATATAATGCATGAGGAAATGCATAAGATTAAGTGTGGGGAAATTATGAGGCCATAAATTGGCCATAAATTACCATTATTTTGTCCTTCCAAGTTACCTTTGAAAAGTGGATTTAAATGTAATCTAGGAACTTATAGTTTTCTTAAGATAGAATATAGGATATATATCTTGTTCATTCTTTAGAAATATTTTGTTACTATTTTGTTGACTAATCCTATTGATTATTTGGGAAAAGATGGAATGTCTTATGTATGAAGGCCATAAAGGAAAGATAATGCTAGTATTGAGAAAAGTGGAATTGATCATGGATGGTATATCTAAACTAAATCTGATTTCATATTCAGATTCCTCTCAAAAAATTATGTAAGTTCAAAAAAAGAATCATCTCAATCCAAGATCGTATGCAAAAGTTATAGTTATTTTAAGTTCACTCCGGAAACTTGTAGGCTTAGTTCTAGAACTTGCAGAGTTAGTTCTAGAACTCGGAGGCTTAGTTCTAGAACACACAAATTTAGTTTTTGAGGAACTCACAGATTAGTTCCAATGGAACTCGAGAGGCTTAGTTCTAGTAATGTCGATTAACAAAAATATCATTTAGATTTGCTACAGGTAACTAAGCAAATTTTGACTTTTAGTTTTTGAGGAATTGTGAAAGATCAAAAACAGAATCCAATGGAAAATATGAGAGAAGTTTTTTGTTCATAGAAATGTGTTTAACAAAAAACTCATTCATATTTGCTACAGGTATTACCAATAAATACAAGATCTAACTTTTAGTGAGTTGTACTCCGAGGAAAAGTGTATTAGACGAGCACTAAAAGTTCCATAAATAGAAACAGAAAATTCAAATGGAAAATATGAGAGAGGTTTTTTTTAACAGAAATGTGTTTAACAAAAATACTCATTCATATTTTCAACAGGTTTTACCAATGAAGAGATATCTAACTTTTAGTGAGCTGCAGTCCAAGGAAAAGTGTATCAGACGAGCACTAAAAGTTCCATAAACAGAAACATAAAAGTCAAACAGAAAATATGAGAGAGGTTTTTGTTTATAGTAATGTGTTTAACAAAAACCTCATTCAGATTTGTAACAGGTTTTACCAATGAAGATAAATCTAACTTTTAGTGAACTGCAGTCTGAGGAAAAACTGTATCAGACAAGCGTCAAAAGTTCCACAGTCAAAAACAACAAATTCTAATGGAAAATACTGAGAAAGGTATTTGGTCAAAATCATATTTTGAGAAAAATCCTCCTTCCAATAATGTAGAAGAATAAAATCATTATGATTCTTGTTACCAAAAAGTCAAGGAGAAGATTTGGGAGCAAATCTTCCTAAAATAAGTGAGATAAGACTTTGAGTCCAATAATATATCTCTCTCCATATTTTGTGGAGATGGAGATCTTAGTTGTTAGGATTGGAATAAAGATAAGATCCATATTGTATTTCCTAAAATAAGGAGTTGGTTGGATGCATGAATTATAAATGCAACTTTCCACACTTAGATATGTAATGCTTTTCTCCCAAGAAATAAAGATCTGTTCTTTCCTCTCAAATATTATGTAGTTTTAAGATCTCAGAAGTATGATTTAAATCCTCTTCCAAGGAATGAGTTGGCCACTCATTCCAAGGAATATGGATCTATGTATTTATGTTTATGTTTATTCATTTGTCTATAATTCATTCTGTTGTATTGTTTTTATCTTTGTATTGTGAAAATGCAGTCTGTTGTGAACTACAGGTGTTTTGTTCAATTATGTTTATTTCAGACAATTTTAATTTATGCAATTTCATTTTTATATTCCTGCAAGTGTGTTTATGTAAGTGTGTTTACATTTCTGCCTTTCAATTTCTGCAAGTGTGATTTATTTTATGCAAGTTTGGTTTGTGTTTAAAGGAGTTTATTTCTAAGATTTTATTCTCTTAATGCATACATCCTTCGGACACCAACCTGGATTGACATTATTAATGGCAAGGATTGACGAGTCTCATCAACATACTTACAGAAGGAAAGTATGGAACAAGATGTGAGCATTCAACTAAAGAAAGGTGTGTGGAGGAAGGAATAAAAGAGGGTGCATGAAGGAACTGAGTCTATGTAAGCATGCAAGAGGAATGTTAGGGACTTAGTTGATTGGAATGTAAGTCTGCAGAGGTGTGCGTAATGAGTGCATGATGGGATAGGAGAGAAGCGAGCACACTGGAGGAAGGTACATAAGAAAAATTTGAAGGAGATAGAAGAATGTAAAAGGGAGAAGGAAGTCACATAAGGGTGCGCAAAGGAACTGCAACTGTGCCAAGGTGTAAAAAGAACAATCTTGAGTGCACACAACCTAAAATGTGAAACATCAATGTCAGAATGAAAATATAAGTTATCCACATAACTAGGAGATTTATTTGGATAAGATATACTCGGTTTTGTTGTATTTTGAAAAATTATATCCTAGCATACTCAATTTCCACTTATTCTTTCCTAGTGGTAGTTGAGTTCCAATTTTTACAGTATCCCAGGGGAACTTACTTGCATGGAATTCCAATGGCGATGAATATCTTGATGGTACCCATGATTTTAAAGAAAAATCTGATGGCTAGATAAAACCCACCACGTGTGGGGGTAGGAGTAGGTTTGATGAAAGATGGCAGACCTAGTGGTAGAAAGGTAGAGACAAGAAGGTGACTTAAGTAGAATGAGGTGGGTGAGAGGGATATAGATGTTAGGAAATCAATCTATTAGTGCTCTATTGGTAAATAATAATTACGTTAGTAATTATTATCATGTAATATTGTGTTTGTAAATATGTTAGTATTTTGTTATATAGTTGTTATATAAAACAACTTATAACAAATACGGGTGAATGAGTTTTAACAAGTCATGTAGGTTAGATTTTTGTTATAGCTACCTCCTAAATCATATGAGAGCTATATTCCTATTTATATGGGTTCTTGTAAAATGATGGATATGCTGAATAGAATATCTTTCTGTGTGTATTGAATATCATTTGTAATTGTTTTGTAAAATGCTTGCAGTCTGATCCAAATCAATATTTGGTATCAGAGAGGTTCAATCCAAGATGAGAGTCTCTGAATTCATGATCTAATTTGTGATATAGAATTATGTTAAGCTGATACATCCATTCTATTAAATACATCGATGCTTGGCATACACATCGGACACAACACAGTCCACATTAATCTTGCAGTGGATTGGCGTTTTCCACGTGCCCCTGTCATCCCTTCAATCTTTACTTCATGTTTGTAGTTGTAATGGAGTTGTAAGAAATCTAGCACAAGCATTAAAGGAGTTTTTCTACAGCACTTATATAAATCTGCCAACGATTATTCAATGTACATCGACTGAGTTGTCTACTTTTCTGTTCTAATGTAGTGGCTTCATTAGAACACTTGACTCATTTGTGCATACAAATAAACTCACGAAGACTAAAGGTAGTTTAGCAAGGAACAAGGGAAGGCGTGAGGATTGCATTGGATTGCATTCAATTTTATTTCAATATTGAAGTCTGTTGTGTAACATTCGATTGTTGCAATGAACAGTCAACATTGAACAACAAGAGATGCATTAATTTACATCGGTGGAAATATATAGCACAAATTTCATCACTATTTTCCAGTGCATTGATCATATTATGAAGATTGCAGATGCTATTTATGATAGTGCACGTCAACTATGAGCTTACCCTAAATCTGAGGTGAATCTACAGCCACGTGGAGGAATTATCTCCATTAGAAAGGTATTTGCATGCTTTTCCGGTCATTCAATGAAATTCAGTCTATAACAATGTGAAGGCATCAAATTTCTATTCTATGCATTGGTTTTTGGATACACATCAGCAGAGAATGATTTTTTTGAATAGAACTCAATATTCCCACCTCTCTCGCCAAGTACCAAGTATATGTCCATTTTAAAGTGATTATGTTCATACCACGTATCAATCTTTTTCTTTTTCACACCTTAATTTCCATGCATACTGTGTTTTAGAGTGTGGTCATTTCACCGTATTGGGTAAGTCAAAAAATTTCATTTTATTGTTTCAGTTAAGTTAAATGCCATGGTTATCTAAATACATTAGAAAGTGTTATGTCTAGCTTATTTGCCAAATAATTTTTTTGTTATAATTCTTTTAAAATTTATAAATGTGTAAATTTATGAGTCTATAGGGTTGTTCTTTATTTTAAATGACATTTCTCATATGTCATTCAAGAGTCAAATGCCAAAATTTGTGTGCCATAAGAAAATATTTGAAGTCGTCATTTTGTGTTAGTATGTCATCAAGTCAAAATTTTGAGTCAATTTTGTCATGTTATCAGAATTTGTAAAAGGTCCTGTAAAATTATCAAAAAATAAAAATAAAAAATTGTAAATGATGCATTATCACTGGAACGCAACGTCTAATTTTGGGGGGTGATTATTGAGCTTCATTTCCATATTCCGCTGAGTTAGCAGCATCATCAAACTGGAGGCAGGAGGCATCGGAGGTTGGAGGTCATTCAGTGACCTCTCGTCAGTCACCAACGACGGGGCCGCATATCAGCTTTGGTGACATGTGTGTGTACAGTTTGATTTTAGTGCTTCCAGTGTGGTGTGCCTCAGTTTGCAGTGATCTTGTTTTCAATAAGTGGAAATTTCACATTGAGGGGGGGAACATAATTCCAATGTTCCATTTCCAGTATGTCATTTTTTTTCTAAGTATGTATGAGCAACAGATGTCAGTAGAATTTCCTATGTTATTCCCTACAATGAAATGTGATGAGGGCTGATGATAGTACTTGACACATCATGATGTGGTTGTAGGTAAACCACTTGAAAACCTTCATTTGTGGTTTGTGGTAAACCAATAGAAAAACCACCATTCTTGGTTGTTGGTAATCCATTTGCAAAACCATCACTTTGTGGTTTGTGGTAAACCAATTGCAAAACCACCATTCTCATTTTGTGGTCAACCGTTTGCAAAACCATCCCTGAGGTTTGTGATCATCCTATGAAAATCACCAGATCATGAGTAGGTGCAAGTACAAAGGTAGGTTTTCCCCATGTTCACACTAGGGGGGGGAATGTTAGGAAATGAATCTATTAGTGCTCCATAGGTAAATAATAATTACGTTAGTAATTATTATCATGTAATATTGTGTTTGTAAATATGTTAGTATTTTTTTATATAGTTGTTATATAAAACAACTTATAACAAATATGGGTGAATGAGTTTTAACAACTCACGTAGGTTAGATTTTTGTTATAGCTACCTCCTAAATCATAGGAGAGCTATATTCCTATTTATATGGGTTCTTGTAAAATGATGGATATGCTGAATAGAATATCTTTATGTGTGTATTGAATATCATTTGTAATTGTTTTGTAAAATGCTTGCAGTCTGATCCAAATCAATAATAGAGAAGTAGTGTGACATTATAGAGAAAATGTCATTGAGGACAGATATGGATCATGAAGGATTTGGAGCTCATGTAGAATTCATGGAGCCAAAGAGTCAGGAACTCCCCTAGTTGGGAAAGCATGAAAGGGAAACCTCCTTGGCTTCACATAGGAGTGCACCAGTAAAGAGGACCTAGGAATGTTCACGGAAACTTATCCCTTGCACTCGGTTTTCCATTACCTAGTACATCCAATAGTCACTAAGCTAATTTGGGTAGTAAGGAAGCAAGAGTAATTCATATAGCAAGTACATCTATCGAAGGAAAAATGTCTTCATTTATTTGGAGGTACCTTTTTAGGTGCATAATCTACACATAATTCAAGCACACAAAATTTGGGGCTCACTTTTGGGAGTAGTACCACCATGTAGACTGTAGGAGTTCAGTACATTACTACTATTGGGACATAAGGGAGTACCTCTTCTGGTCCGCTTCCGGCTACATGTGGAGGATCAAGGTGTGTAGGTGGCTCTAGTTCTGGTGGATCTGGTGGTTTTGGAGGTAGATGAAACACATGAGGTTTTGGATCAAGTGGGAAAGGTCCACACAAACTCCAGAATATTTACATGGAGATGTCTCTTTGTATTCAAATATATAAGGGTATAGAAGATGCTACTGAACACATGCACATGTGTGAGATACTATGGCGCGTAAAAGGAATAAAAAATTCTAAACACAAGGCAAGTCAATTTACAACTACATTGTAGGGACATGCACATAGTTGGTATAAGAAGTTTGACCCTAATCAAACTTGTGTAGATTATGTAACATTCAAAGGTTCACTCCTTAAAGAGTTTTATATCCATGAATTTGAGAAAAAGAGTATAAGTGATTCAAAGATATTAAACAAATCACTACTGAAAGTGTCTAGGAGTATGATGCTCATTTCAAAACACTTTTATCTAAGATTTATTATTATATTCACACAATCCAATATGCATAATGGTTCGTTGAAGGTCTGATCATGCCTTTTAGAAGGGCTTTGTCACTACTACATACACTGATCCACATGAATCACTTGAAGAATATTTTTACAGTGAGGCAGTCAGGAGTATACACACTAGATTCATCTCGTTCTTGGATGTAAAGATTACAGCCATGGCAAAACAGTTGGAGAAACTATAGGATAATTCAGCATGTGAGACGTACATTGGGATTTGGTGTACAAATTGTGAAGTGGAGGAGCACACTAAAGATAGTTGTCCCCATAAAACAATATGTTCATTATTGCTAGACTGTGAGTTATGTCACCTGAACCATGACATCAGCCATTTCCCATTATTATAGTGTAGGATAAGGAAGAATGTATTCTGCTATTGTACGATTTTCCAGTCCATGACTCACAATATAGAAGACTACATGTTGTTTGGTCAGATCCATGATGCTATAGATATTGGTGTGTAAAATATGGGAGTATCAGATAACTCTAAGGGTAAAGGTGAGTATCATGATCACGATCACAATCAAGAACACTATGATCAAAATGAGGAGCGCTATGAAGGAGGACATGGCAGAGGTTGAGGATATTGTGGTGGACAAAGTGAATTCTCTCATGGAACATGGTTTACATGTGGATCACCTGACCACTACAAACACGAATGTCCTCAAAATATTACATGTTCTTTCTGTGGGAAGAATCATAGCTATGAGGAATGCCCAAATCTATATGAGCATCTTTGTAAGCAACATAAATAGGAGAAAAAAGGTGGAGTGATGGTTAAGATACAATGGGATATGGAAAATAAGTGGATTCTAAAGTTGGAAATAGAACTTGAGGTATTTCATGTATAGATCACTACACACATTGAAGCTACGCTCACTAGAGAGGCGTTACCGCAAAAGCTTACCATCACTAAGGAGGATGTTTTGCATGCAATATACCTAGATCCTATGCACCAGAAGGAGGTTTATTAGGAGACCATGGAAGTAATCCATGAACTTCAAGGGGAAATAAACTGTTTACAGGAGTAATCACAAAAGATAGAATAGAGGAAGGAAAAAGAGACGGTCCAGTCGGATATTGACGACTTGAATGAGGTATGTAGAATGTTGTGCCAGAATAATACTATTCCATTACTAGGAAGTTGGCTAAAAGGAAACACTCTGCATGAAACTACTGAGAATGGGCGTTAAATCCTGCATGCAAATATTCCCCCCATAGTTTAGATTACAACAAGAAAATCACTTTGAATGTTGTTGTCGGTGGATGGCTGTTGAGTAATATATTGATTAACATAGGTATGGAAGTAAATGTGCTTACTTTAGATGCATGGGTAAAAATGGGGAGACCTACATTACAACCATCTTCTAATGTATTTTTTATGGCTAATCAAAATAATCCCACTCCTATTGGAGTTCTAAAAAATGTGTCCATTACTATACAAGGGGCCAAGTTCACTGGGGATTTTGAGGTCTTAGCACTTATAAAAGAAGATAGTTTCCTAGATCTATTTGGGTGCCCTTAATTCAATAAGGGGTATATCAGTTTTGAGAAAAAAGAGGAAATATTTATTATCCCTTTAATTGATGGGAAATATGTGGCCTATGTTGAGCCTTTGAGTGAGAAAGATCTGAATAGGATTTATGTACACGCCATTTAGGACCCAGAAGTACTCAATCCATCTAAAGAAGGAATCCTTCATGGTAAGATGCATAGTCTATTAGTGATACTACAAGTATTACTTGTGATAATTGGGCTCATGGTACGTATGAGATGGTTAGGCATGAAGTAAGGAGCACATTTTCATGGAAAAGAAAACCTCATTGCATTAGGAGGATAGGTAAAAATTTTGTACCTCTGTAAATTGGAGAAAGTACCCTCAAATATTCTTGCATGCCATGGAGGAATAGTTGAAAGACTAGTTAGAAAGAAGAAATATGTTAGTATATACCCTGTGTGGGAAAGAAACACACTGATGGGTAGTTCAAAGGGATAATATTGTAGAATGGAATGATGTCAGGATTTCTCTTACAACTTAGTTTTCTAAGAGCAATGCACCTACTCATATCTGCACATATCATGGTAATCAACCTATTTAGCACAACATTCAGTAGTGTGAGAGGCTCATGATAGAGGGGCAAGAAGCTTTACCACCTTCGCTATGGGTGCACAAACTTTATTCCACCTTACAAGGTTGTGTACACACTCGGTATGTATATGCGGAGCTACATAGAGAGAATAGAAATTGGTAGGATTTGATTGTGGGTATGGTCCTGAATTTTGATTACTTCTCTACTAAACCTCTAGTAGAAGAGGCATTAAGGGTTATAAAGCGTTTAACTCTGGGAGAAAGTGCAAAGGCGAAATAACTCATTTAGGAGTTATTTGATAAGAAAAACTTAGGGGTTTGTTTTGATGAAAGAGAAGAGATAGATGCCATGCTACTTTGGTGTGCTTGCCTTGAGAAAGAAAAAGGAAAGATGGTCTATATAGTGGATGATGGTGAAGTATTAAATCTGGTTATAGATCATTCAATAGGTACACATGAGGTCTTGGATAGTGCAGATAAAAACATGTGAACCTATTATGAGCCTATGAGGACAAAGAAAGTGAATATTGGTACACATTCTGAACCTAAAGAGGCAATAATTGGAGATTATTTGTCTGAATCTGAAGTGGCAAAAATAGTGGAGTTACTCTATGATTTTAAGGACTTATTTTCAAGGGGCTACCAAGTGCATGAATCATTAGGAGAGATGAAGATAAATATTAAGGAAGGTGCATGCACGGTCAGGAAGAGACCCTATAGGATGAACCCTAGCATGTGTGTAAAGGTTTAAGAAGCAATTAATAAGATATTTAAGTATGGCATCGTCAAGACCCTATAATAATTATAGTGGGTTAGCCCCATGGTTATTAGTATAAAGAAAGATGGTTGGTTTAGGATTTTTTTTTACTACAGAGAATTGAATGCTACATACGTGATTGATCGCTTTCCTACACATTTCATAGAGGAGATATTAGAAGGTGTTATAGGGCACAAAATCTGCTCTTTTACAGATTGATTCTTTGGGTATCATTAGGTTCAGATTGCACAGGAGGATCAAGAAAAAAAAACTTTCACCACTAAATGGGGAAGTTTTGCATATATTGTGATGCCCTTTGGTCTAAAAAATGCGCCTGATTTTTTTTGCAAATAGTTGTTCAAGCATTGCAAGATTTCATTCACATTTTATTACAAATTTACTTCAATGAATGGATGGTGTATGGACTGGTTAAGGATCATTGTGATGATTTTCACTTAATGTTTGAAATATGTAGACAATTAAGCATCTCTTTAAACATCAAAAAGTTTGTGTTGGCTACACCTTTTAGCACTCTATTAGGGAACATAATTTGCAAGGATGGTTTGTTAGCAGATCTAACTAAGGTTACAGTTATTGTAGGCCTGGAAGAGCGTAGGAGTAAGAGTGAGGTGCATGTATTCTTTGGTCACACTAGGTATTATAGAAAATTTATCAAAGGATATGCTAAGGTTGTCATACCCTTGGAAGAGTTAATAAAGGAAAAGAGACATTTTATAGGGGAGAACCGCAGCAGTGTGCATTTGAGACATTAAAGGAGAGACTTACTACAACACCTATTTTGTGTTTTCCCTCATGGGATCAATAGTTTCATGTACATGTGGATGCCTCTAGCATGACCATTGGTGTGGTGTTATCTCATCTTGGATAAAGTATTAGATATCATCCTATCTATTTTGCTAGTATAAAGTTGACTCCTATAGAGCAGAATTATACAACTATTGAGTGTGAAGCCGTATCAATGATCTATTCTCTACATAAATTTAGACAATACCTTTTAGAAAAATCATTTGTATTTTACACTGATCACATGGAATTGAAATACTTAGTAAACAAGCCCATTTTAAAGGGGCGCATATGTCAATTGGTGCTCTTATTCCAAGAATTTGATTTCACAATTATGGTTAAACTAGGTAAAATTAATTCTAGCCTAGACCACTTATCAATAATTCAATTGGGGGAGGATGTGTAGACGATTGAAGATACAATGTCAGATGCATAGTTGTAAAGGTTATAAAGTGTGCCTTTGGAATTGGAGGATATTTCTATTTATTTACGTATAGGTGTGGTGCCAAAAGGAATGAAATCCTTGGAGAAGAAACAACTTGAAATTTTCACAACACCTTTTATGTTAATTAATGGTGACCTATACAAGTTAGGTCAAGGTGAAGTATTGTGTCGTTGTGTGCTAGATCACGAGTGTACACACATCATAGACAAATCTCATGGTGGTATTGCAGGTGGGCACTATGCAAATGGTGTCACTGCACATAAGATTCTACTTGCTAGGTTATGGAGGGAGACCCTTTACAAGGATTGTAAAGCCTATTGTAAGGTGTTTGGTCACTATCAACACATTGGTAAACCTGGGAAAAGAGATGGAATTCCTTTAATACCTATAACTAGTGCAAAGTCATTTGAGAAATGGGTTCTAGACTTTGCTGGTCCTAGTTCTCTAGCTATGTGTAGAACTGGATCATGTTACATCATCACTTGCATATATTATCTTATAAGGTGGGTAGAAACAACACCTACCAAGGATTTTATAGCAGCTACAACAACTAGGTTCTTATGGGAAAATGTTCTTACAAGGTATGGATGCCCACTAAGCTTGACAAGTGATAGGGGAACACACTTTCTTAATGAAATGATTAGGATAAGTTATTGGATGAATTTATGATTGTGCACCATAATACTAGACCCTATCATCCTCATGCAAATGGGATTACTGAGGCCTTCAAAAATATTTTGAGCCAGACATTGAAAAAAATTTGTGATGTTGGAAGGAAAGATTGGCATGAGAAAGTTTCTATCATGATTTGGGTGTACAGAACAACATATAATAGGTTAGACAAAGCCACACCCTTTTAGTTGGTTTTTGGCACAGAATAAGTTCTTCTTAAAGAATTCATATTACCTTCTTTGCATATTACGTGCACTGGAGGTCTAGTTGATGAACAAGATTTGGAAGAATGAATTGATAAATTGATATAGTTGGATGAAAAGTGCGCCATAACACATTGGAGTCAAAAGTAGGAAAAGGCCAGGTAGAAGGCATGACATGAAAGATACATCAAGTATAAGAAGATTGAGATGGGACATATGGTGTTTATTTATGACTCTAAGTTTCTACGCCATCTAGGAAAGCTTAAAGTGCATGGGTTGGGACCATATATTATCACTCATATACTTGAATCAGGTGCTTATCATCTAGAGGAACTTGATGGAATATTTTTACGCAATTAATTTAACAAAAGTAGGTGGAATCCCTACTATAAATAAGTCTTCTTAGTTTTTGTAATAAGGCAATGTTTCCATTTAGACTAGGTTTTCATTTATGTATTTCCTTAATGTATTTCCTTTTTCATCACTATACTTTGTCAATTTAGTTGGTGTTTTGTGTAATAAGAGTGATTGCGTGCTAGAAGCTAATTACCATTTGAAGAAATTTTATGTGCAGAGGGTTGTACATACCATTGGTGTGCGGTAGTTGTTTACAACTAGGAACACATAAAGAAACAAACTACTACAGGTATTATTCAAGTTTGCAAATGAGTTGTTAGAAAGGAGATTACTTTAAAGAGATGACTGTAGATGGAGATAAATGAGGGAAAAATATAACACAAGGTAAGAAACGGCTATGGAGACTACTAGGGGAAGGTGCAGTGGTAGGTACTTGGGTGTATGGAAGAACACTAAAGAGAAGTCTGTATCCAGAAGGTAGGAAGGCACGCTATAAGGTTATATATGGGGCGCGAAGAAGTACCACATGGATATTCTGAAAAATGGTCAATTAATGAGAGGATTTTTGGTTGGTGGAGGAGTAATAAATGCACTAACACTTTGAAAATCTATGTAAGAATGTGATGTGGGTTCATTTTTACCTTTGCGATTAGAAATATTTGAGTGAGCTAAGTGTGATCAAGCCAAGTGATTCATATTGAGGTGTAGAGAGTGTGAAACCAAACGTGGAGAGTGGATTATTACGTGGAAGAGGCTTACATCCCCATTAGTGAAGGGTTTGAGAATATAAGAGGTGTTGAAAATAAGCAAGGGCATGTGGTTTCAAGATAGGGCACACAGATTTGAGCTAGGATTTGAGTTTTCTTGTTATAGATAGTGAAAAGGTGGATTTTTTTATGATGAAACCAAATAAAGCACTGGTTACACGTATGAAAGGAAAGAAGAAGGTAGAAGATGAAGTTGAAATAGATCCTGAGAGTAATTTTTCAGAGATGTAATACCCAGAAGGTGTGATATTCAGATAAGAGAGGGATTCCCACATCCACAAGTGTAAAATAAGTGCCTACAACCACTGTACATATGACAACAAGAAAGAGTTGGATGCATTGTTGAGTACAAAGACCAACAAGTGCATTATGGAAGATATGCCAGTATATGACAATGTTGGGGAGAAATTTTTGAAGAAGGTAGGAGTCTATCAATTATATGATCTCCCATATTTTAGCAAGTATGAACCATTATACTAGTGGTTGATGAGCAGGGTCCATAAGGACTTCTTCTATTTATTTGGATGAAGGGTTAGAATCACAGAAGCCCTAATCTCGAGATTGACGGGATTGAAGGGCACATGGTAGACCTTGCTAATGATCTGAATAATAAATAAAAAATCATAGAGACAAGAAAGGAGTTGGGAATACTAAGGGTTCACGTGGAATGGACATTGATAAATTGAAGAAGTATCTAGTGGTGTAGGAAGCACCACATTTGGTAACCAAGTGGAATGATCAAGAGAGATGGTTGCACGTGAATACCATGTGGCTGCATGTTGTGAGGAAAATGTCTCAGGGAGTAGTCTAGAACCTAGCACACTATGTTGTAGACACCATTGTTGAGGAAGCATGCATAGGAGAGAAGATAAGTTTTGGCACTATCCTCCTTTCCCTTGTGTTTGCAGAAATTGGTGTGCCCAATGGGCCAAATATCAAGATCTAGAAGTATCCCATGGAAAATAAGTCACTTGCGAAGATATTTGACAAATATTTATGTGAAGGATCAATGATTGGGGTGTTTAAACAGAGGTAAAAGATTTGGTATGACCGTCTTCGCGTAGCATTTGAGGAAGAGTGGAAAATTCCCAAGGAGCTACCTTCATTGGTGGGAAAGGTGATATAGTTTTCGATGAAACAACACTTCTGCATCACGTGATTTTATATGATGGATGGGGCATGGATATCATGGTGAAAACTATCATATGCCTTCACAACATGCTACTTCTAGGCATCAATCCACTTATTTACTGATGGGCACCACCTAAACTTTAGTGTAGACAAGGTAGACTATGAGTACCACACTTTGAGGAAGGCATATGTGTATCTAGGTCAGGCTTCCTTTATCGAAAGGCTCATCTCAGATTTCATAAGTAAGAATCTAGTAAGTTTCTCTATTGGAGACAATGGAGCCACACTCGTATACCTTCATCTTAAGCCTAAGCTACATAATAACACGTATGTATAAAATGAGTTCGTCCCTCCAAGGCCACCTAAAGGAAAACATATAGTGTAGAACATGCCAACCCCACATCCTGCAAAAACCATAGCAGTGGATGAGGTGGATGAAGAACATGAAGATAGTGGTAGCCTAGATCATAGAGGCCATAGGTAGCCCACATATAGAGTAGAGACTACGCGCATGGGTACTCCACCTCAAGTAGAAGAAGAAGAAAAAGACTTGGACATATAAGTAGTCCATAGAGAGTGCCACTTTAAAAGTGTATTTAGAAGAAAAAGGACCCAAGGCATGGGAACCCCATAGCCTATGAGGATATCACCATGACTCTCTCCTCAGAAAGAGACAATTGAGAGGAAGAAGATAAAACTAAATTTGAATGAGGAGGTGAAGGAGTCTACAGAGAACAAGCGTGGAACCCATGTATAGCCAGAAGATGTGGCAGAACCTAGGGATGAGCATATGAAGGATGAAGAAGAAGGTGCAAAGGAGGAAAAATAAGCATAGAATGTTATTTCTCAAAAAATTGAGGATCCAACCCTAAACCTTGGCACTCAAATTCCTAAGGGGCCAAGATCAAGGAGAACTAGTGGAGAGCATGTTAAGCCAAACATGGGCTATGTTTTGGACACCATTAATATTGTTTGTGCCTATTTCCAGAGCACAATGGGCCCTAATGGGTTGTATGGATGGGAGTTGATAGACCCATACATGGCCACTACGTACACGAAGAAACAATTGTCCTGGTCTATGTAAACTCACATGGACGAGCCCAATTTTCATGTATGTGACGAGTCATGTGTGTCCCAAAGAATGAAGAAGGCATCACAAAGAAGGAACATGACTATAAAGCTCACTCTCATGTCTGATGAGCAGGTAAGCAATTCATTGGTTAATCCATCTATAGAAGTAGTACAGAGGAACATAATAAGGCTACCAATATTAGAGTGCTACGAGAAGATAACAAGGAAAAGGATGTAGAAATAACACATCTAAAATGGGAGAAGGCCTTAGAGTATAAAAAGAATGAATACTTCATTAGTATGCTAGAGGAAATTGGTGATTATGTCCTAAAATAGATACCACAGTTAGAATCTAAGGTACCTAAAAAAAATTCTTTAGCTATGCATTATGTTCATATGTTAGTTGATGTGGTGCTTAAGAATGGACCGATTCGCATGCTAGTGCCAAAGGACCCTAAATAGCAAGTAGAAAGAGAAAGGGCCTCTGTGATTAGAAAAACTTCATCATACAAGGCATTGTTCCAAAACTTACAAGATGAGCTAAAGAAATTGGGTCAAGTTTTGAAGATTTTTGTAGCTCCAGATGCAGTGATCAGAATCAAACCTATATTAGAAGATAATGAATTTCTGAAAGAAATGAAGGATGAGACTTTAGGGCATACTGAGATATTGGCATTAGTGAAGAAAAAACGTGAATCCCTTGAAGCAGCACAACATATGCATAAGGAGATGTTGGATGAGCTTGGAAAGCTCATAGCACAGAAGATGGATCTTCTCCTGATGTCTGTTATAGATAACATTGTTATAGTGTTGCAGAATGAAAAGGGAGAGATGACCCAGGATGAGTTGGATTCCATTGCTATAGAATTTCCACAAAAGACCAAAAATATGTTGTATGATTGGAAAAATTTGGCGGCTAAGATTAAGGAAGAATATCCAAAGTTGATCCTATCGGTTTAAGTAGAGGGTGCTACCGAATATAAGTCCATTCTTTGTAAATTAATTCTTTACATTCTTTCATTCTTATTATTTATTCTTTAGGAACATCAGGAGGAGCCCCATTACTGGGGTGGAAATGTAGTTAGTGTCAGGTAATGTTGAGTAGACAGAATATGGAACTAAGGAGAGGGCATATAGAAGATTCATGTGCAGTTGCAAGGCATATTTGATGGCACGAAAGGATAGGGAAGGAAACGTGCAAGAAAGTCAAATTGATTTGGGACTTAGCCATTTTCATGGTTATGAGATATTTTTAGAGATATCATACAGATCACACAATGGGATGGAGACTTGTATGACATGCAAATTCTATTTTGGGAAGATCATCTACTAAGCTCCATGCATGAGTTTGAGTTAATAATATAATTACTACTACGAGTTAACTATAAGAGATCTATCATTAGCACACTTGAATGTGTGCATGTTATTTTAAAGGCTCGTGACTATTTTAATCATGCGACCTATTTTTGTAAGTGCGTAAACAATGAAGGGAAATTTCCCACCCTTGTAAATATGTAGTAATCTATGTAGATTAAAAGAGAGTGTGTATGCGCTATTGTGGAGTTATAATTCAACATCTGATGCGCACATAAACTTATAATACTACTTATTGTAAGAATCTTCTGTATTTACTGTGTTTCAATATAATGGAGTGTATTAGATGAATAATGGTATTAAACATGATTGTAACTAGATATTACATGGTTGAATTCATTATGTTTATCACTAAATTCATTGTCCTTTTAGATCTAGATCTAAAATATGCTATGTGGAATATTTATATTTTTATGGATATGAGTACATTACATCTTCATCATGTTCACATCATGTACAAACAACTCTAAGGATGTTCCTGGTACATTTGTACACTTCAGGTGAGCACTCAGCTCATGTTGGGTGATGTGCCAATGCACTTGGGTTATTCGTGGTAAATTTTAGACTACATTTTTAATCAATAAATTGTCCAAGATTCTATTGATCTTGATCCCAATGTAAATCCAAATAGACACAAGAAAATGCCAATTAATCCTACAATAGAGCCCCTCATGTGGAAGGATTTATTTAAACTCATTGATTCCAAGCTACTTTTTCTGATCAATTATTATACATAGGTAGCAAACCATTATCAAGAGAGAAAGAAGAATGGGGAAATCAGACTGGTGTTGATTTTAGGGATTTGAAAAAATCCTTCCTAAAGGATCATTATCCTTTACCTTCTACAGATAAAATTCTTCAGATAGTAGCAAGATCTGAAAGGTTTTCTATACTTGATGGCTATTCAGGTTTTAATCAGATCAAGGTTAGGGAGGAAGATCAATACAAGACTACATTTACAACCAAATGGGGAACATATGCATATCATAAAATTCCTTTTGGTTTATCAAATGTAGGTGTTATATTCCAAAGGGAAATGGAAATTTATTTTGAGGGATACATCAAATAATTTATCCTTGTATATCCTGATGACATTACCATTTTCTCAAAGAAGATTCATGATCATATCAGCCATCTTTAGAAGGCTTTCAAGAGATGCAGGGAATTTGGGGTGTATCTTAATTCAAAGAAATGTAATTTTAAAATCTCTAGGGGAAAATTTTTGGGGCACATCGTTTCTAGGGAAGGAATTTCTATTGATCCAGAAATAATCTCAGCCATTATCTCACTCACTTTTTAGACTAAGAATAATTCATTGCAGTCATTCTTGGGGAAGATCAACTTTGTTTTGAGATTCATTCCTAATTTTGCGGAGTTAGTCATACCTATTACTCTTTTACTTGAGAAGGATTCAACTTTCAAATGGACAGAGAAAGGGAAGGAGAGATTTACCAAGATCAACCAAGATATTTATTGATATCCTATACTTATTTACCCTGACTATGCCAAGGATTTTATTTTATATTCTTATGGAGATAAATCTAGTATTGTTATTGTTTTAACTCAACAAAATGATCTAGGAATGGAAAAAGTGGCCTTCATCGTTCAAATGTTGAAGGATTATGAACTCAAGTACAATCACATTGAAAAACATGTTTTTTCCATCATGAGGGATCTAAAAAAATTCAAAAATATGATTTCCACTAATCATATCTAAGTTTTAGGCTCAAATTCTAGTGTGAGAGACTTCACCATGGAAGAAGACATCAATGAGAAAAGAGTTGTATGTGTGACTAAAATAATGGAGTATGATGTGATTATCAAGGCTAGAAAAATTTATAAGGGGTTGAGGAATTTGTGAGAAGGTTTCTTTGGATGTTTAAGATCATCAAGAAGTCTCCTTCATAAATGAACAACTTTCACATAATGTTGAAATTCAGCAGGATGAAGGAGAGGAAATCAATAACAATAACTGAATTGATGATATGGCTACCTTTTTTCTACTGGTGCTAATCCTTTTAGACTGAAAAAAAAAAAAAATACATCTTAGGTTGTAGTCCATTCGCTATGCACTGATTGATGGGGTTTTGTTCAAAAGAAACATTGATGGAGTTTTTCTTAGATGTATTGAAGGTGAGCATTGTGACAAGGTTTTGACTAAATTCCATGATGGTTTCTCTCATGGAATTATTTTTCCCTAGGCTACTACCATGAAAATATCAAAATTAATTTACTTTTTGCCCACATTGTTTGATGATTCCCAAAAATGGGGTAGAAAATGTAGATAATATGCCTTTTTTACTAGTAATAAGAGGTTGGCTGCCCTTCCACTTCATCTAGGTCAAGAAAATCAGCCATTGACCTAATGGGGACTTGGTTTCATTGGCATGATTAATCCTCAAATTAATTTACAACACAAGTGGTCACAAGTGGGTTTTAATAGCAAAAAATTACTTTACCAGGTAGACATAAGTTTTGTTATTAAAGGAAGCCACTGAATCGACCATCTTGGATTTTCTTGAATAATTTTTTACAAGGTTTTGCACTCCCCAAAATATCATCTCTAATAGTGCAAAATATTTCCTAAGATCTAATATTTCTAATTGGGCTATTATATTTGGGATTTATGTCAAGAATTCTTCTAATTACTACCCCTAAGGTAATGGATTGACAAAGTCC
Source organism: Taxus chinensis (assembly GCA_019776745.2). Classification (NCBI taxonomy): domain Eukaryota; kingdom Viridiplantae; phylum Streptophyta; class Pinopsida; order Cupressales; family Taxaceae; genus Taxus; species Taxus chinensis. The sequence continues at coordinate 821,836,839 of CM034150.1, read as the reverse complement.
ACTAACAAGAACTTGATTAGGATCATGAAGAGATCAATGGATGTCAATCAAAGATATTTTCATACCAATGTGAGAAATGCTCTTTGGGATGATAGGATCAAAATGAAGAAAGAAATTTGTACTATACCTTACAAGCTTGTCTATGAAAAATAACCTAGGCTTCCTTTGTCACTTGAATTTACCCAACTGTTGAAATTTGATGGCATAGATCAAAGAGAACTCAGAATGGCATAACTAATGGAACTTCAAGAACTGATGAATTCTGCCATGATCAGAATAGAACAACATCACAAATAAGCAAAACAATGGTTTGATAAAAAATCCAAGTTTTAGATAATTAATACTGGTGATTTGGTCTTTTAATGGGATGTTGAAAGACATAAACCAGGGAGACACTCCTATTAGAGTAGGTATTTACCTTAGCTCATGTTAACCTAGGTAATTTATTTACTTTTATTATATTTATCCTCACCCACTTATGTGTGTGTATATTTATTTTATCTTATTTAGATAATACAAGATATTACCTAGTTGTTAGGTTTAGTTCCTTCCTTGATCTATGGTATTGAATAGTTCTTTCCTTGATTTATGGTTTGATCTATGACTTTGACTGGTTCTTAGATTGTTATTCCTTTCCTATATAAGCAAGGCCCTTTCTCATTGTATTTCATTGAGTTGCATAATAATATATGATATTGTTGTTCATTTTTTTGCAAAGGTTTTGGTAAAGTTATTATAGTGAATTCCTCTCATATTATTTATTTTGTTATTTGATTAGCATCTAAGTTCCTAGTTTGGTATGATCTAGTTATCATTCCTTTTATGCTATCAGAGTAGGAGATTTTTGTTGACATCCATCTGTAAGTTTAGTTTTGCAAACATTTTTTTGTATATTTATATATTTAGGATTTATCCATATTTTTTTGTTGCATGCACTTTTATGAAAAATAGAATCTTCGATTAGATCTAGAAGGTGGTAAAACCCTAAGATCGACTGTAAACTTGACCATTTCTAGAGGCAATCATTTTTTGGTTTTTTTGTTGTTGTAGAGAAACACACTAGTTTGCCTTAGGATTCGTGTCAGATAGGAAAGAAACCCAGGAAATCAATTTCTATGTTTTGTGTAGCAGACTATTTCCAATAGGATGCTTCTTTCTTTTTTTGGTAGTGGTCCATGGGCTACTATGCATGATTTGCTATTTTGGACAAGCGACATATCCTAGAATAGTAATTTGCTCACAACCATTGAAATCCGTAGCCCCCAGTCATATAAGGGCTTAAAGATTTTGATTCCTACTAGTAGGTTCTCAACTCCAGCTTATTTTATTTGTGTGGTGAAGGAAAGATCATTTTATTATCTTCTAGTGGTAACTAAAATAAATAGTAAAGTATAATATTCAAAATCTTGTATCTTTTGATCGGTACCTCAATTTTGAGTACTTTTTTTTGCAAAAAGTTCTTGTTTTTTCATGATATTTCCATTGTAAACACACACTCATTATAAAGTGCCAACGCACTCATTATAAAGTGCAAAAATATGGGGGGGCTCTTGTCACTTTTCTTGGGGGTCTTATTACATTTCTTAGTTCTTGCATTTCTTTTGGTGATTTTTTGAGGATGGTTTCTTTATATACTTCTATATTAGATCATGTTGAGCCATTAACAACAAATAATTACTACACATGGAAACCAATAATGGAAACAATAATCAAGTAGAAAGGATTATGGGCTTTAAATTCTTCATAACAACCAATGTTCACTAGAGAATATGAGAAATTTTAGTACCAAGGAAAATTTGATGAGTGTATGGGTTTGATAGGAACTTATGTAAGTGATAGTCTTTTATTTCATTTGGAAAAGTGTGACTCTCCTTTCAAAATATGGGAGAAATTGGAGGATTTATTTAGTAAGGTGGATCATATGGCAACCATTCAACTTGAAATTGAGATCACCTCTCTTAATCGTGAAGATTTTGAGAAAATTATAGACTATCTTACTAAGTTCAAGCATTTGTTGACATAGTTGAAGGGGAGTGGAAGAGATAAGAAATATGAAGAGTTTGTTTACTTGATTCTATTCAAGTTGAAAGGACCATTTCATATGTTTTATTCTACCTTTTTCTCTAGCATGGATACCTTAGGTGACACATTCAAAGTTCCTAGCTTAGAAACATTTTTTGAAAGACATAATAGGGAAGAATCCAAATTGTCTCACCTTGAGTCTTCCACCTCTCAAAATTAATTAGTTGCATCTAATCCTAAGGGCAAGGTAAAACCAAAAAGTAAAACAAAATCCACCCCTTCTCCATCTCAAAGTGCTCCTAAACCCAAAGAAAACAACTCTAAACCCAAGGAGTATTCTAAATAAAAGAATAAGTCTATCCTTTCATGCTCTTTTTGTGGGGGTAGTGGTCATGAAGAACATAGGTGTTATAAGAGAATGTAAGGCTTAAAGGATGTAGTCAAGAAACAAAAAAATTCTATCTCCACTCCACCTTCTTCTCATCAACATGTTGAAGCACTTAATGTTGTTGGAAGATCTCATTCACCACTTGTAGATAATTGGGTTATAGATTCTAGTGCTTCTCATCACATTACTTCCTCCAAGGAGTCTTTTGTTTCTATAGGTTTGAGTTCTTCCAAAATTGAGGTTGGAGATTCTTCCTTTCTTTTTATTGAGGTAAAATCTGATATACACCTTGATGGTGGTAGTATCCAAGATGCACTATATATTCCTAAAATTACCACAAATTTACTTTCTGTATATCAAATTCATCATTCTGATCAAGGAAAATAGTGGCTTTTACACCAAATGGGGTAGAAGTATGAAATTTTTTGGAGCCTCACTCACTTTTTTCTCAAGGTATTTTTATCATAGTTATAGACTATATCACTTTGAGGATTTGATGACACTTTCTCTATAGGGATAGGATTGGTTTCTCCTGTAGATTCAAAGAGTAAGCTTTGGTATGAAATATTTGGACATCTCAATTAAAAATATTTGAAGGAGTTGAGAACTCACGGTATGGTAGATGGTCTTCTTAGAGTTTATTGTATTGAGGGAGTTTTCTCTAGCTATGCATTAGGGAAATAACACCAAGATCCATTTCCTAATAATTTTTCCAAGAGATTTTCTTCGCCACTTGAGCTTGTGCATAGTGACTTGATGGTTTTTCCTACCCCTCTTTCAATGGATATAAGTATGCACTTAACTTTATTGATAATTTCTTGAGGTCTTCTTGGGTTTATTTTCTCAAGCACAAAAGTGATTTTTTTTCACACTTTCAAGTCTTTAAGGATTTGGTCAAGAAACAATCTTCTAGTTGCATAAAGAACCTTTACACTAATAATGGGGGGAGTAATTCAAAAATGGGTTTTCTAATTTTTTGGAAAATCAAGGCATTATTTATCAACATTATGTTCCTCATTCTCTAAAACAGAATGGCTTAGTAGAACAGAAGAACAAAAATTTGAAGGAAATGGCTAATTGTATGATGTATACTAGAGATTTACCTCCTATGTATTGGGAATAAGCAATTAATTATGCTAACTACATTCAAAATAACACAGCACACAGAGCACTTGAGAATTTTACTCTAGAGGAACCTTGGTCCAACACTAATCCAAATGTATCAATTTTTTGAGTCTTTGGGAGCCATGGTTGGGCCTTTGTTCCAATGAAGAAAATGAAATTGTTGGATAAGAATAGTAAACCCATTGATCTTTGTAGGGTATTATGAGGACATGATATCTTATAAAATTCTAGTTTCTGATACTCATGATGTACTTTTTCAAACACATGTTTAGTTTGATGAGCGCTTCACTCCTCATCATTATTCATCTCCTTCCATGCCTCCTTCTTCATCTCATCCTTAGGATCATTTTTTTGAGGAGGTTGATGAGGAGGTTATAGATTCCATTGAGGATCCTATTCCCATTGATGTTGTCACTATGCATAAGTGGGCTCATACTAGAATTTCTAAGGTAGCAGATTTCATACAGGATCTTCCACCCACATGGCATCATCACGCACATTCTACAGGTTCCGTACTTTTTTGTCAGGTATTTTCTAAGGATCCACAATATTTTTCAAAAACTCATGGGATAAAGGAGTGGGATGATGTGACTTTAGCTGAGTATTCTCCTTTGATGAAGAATCATACTTGGGATTTAGTATCTCTTCCTAAAGTAAGATAGACAGTTAGGTGTAAGTGGGTTTACTAATTCAAATACGTAGCTAATGGGTCCATTGAAAAGTATAAGGATCATCTTGTTGCAAAGGTTTTTTTTGTAAGTTGAAGGTATTAATTACTTTGAGACTTTTTCACCTGTTACCAAGATGGATTATGTACGCCTTGTACTTGTTATTGTTGCATCATAATGGTGGCCTGTATACTAGATAGACGTGAAGAATGCCTTCTTACATGGATATTTACAAGAGGAAATATACATGGAGCAACCTGTTAGATTTTTTTAGGATTCTTCTCTTATTTGTAGGCTTTGAAGGTCTCTCTATGATCTTAAGCAAGCTCCTCGAGCTTGGTATGAGAAGATGGATTCTTTTCTTCTATCTACTAGTTTTTTTCATTGCCACTCCGATCATACAATGTATCTCCAACATGTTGGTGAGGATATTATGATACTTGTCTTGTATGTTGATGATCTGTTACTTACTAACAACTCTTTTTCCCACATTCAGACTATTCAGAGGGCTATTTCTACATAGTTTTACATGACAAATATCTGGTTATTGCATTATTTCCTTAGTTTTCAGATTTCTCAAATAGATTCAGGGATTCATTTGAGTAAAAAAAAGTACACCCATGATCTTCATCAGTGCTTTAATATGGCTGATTGCAAACCAAGTCCATCTCCTTTTCAATCTAGAGTAACTCTTACTTCCACATCTACCACTCCACTTTTTTATCCTACTTTTTATAGGAAGTTAGTTGGAAGTCTCATGTACTTGACCCATACTAGCCCTGATATTTGATTTGTAGTAGGGGTTGTATCTCGGTTTACACATTCTACTCATAATAGTCACTGGAAGGATGCTAAAAGGATTTTTGCGCTATTTGCAAGGCACTTCCCACTTTGGCCTACACTAAAGTAGGGGTTCCACCTAGTTCATTAGATATACATACTCAGATTGGGTAGGTTCTATAGATGATAGGCATTCCACTTCTTACTATCATTTTTTTTCTTGGTTCTTCTCCAGTTTCTTGGGCATGTAAAAGGCATAAGGCTATTGCACTTTCATCTTCATAGGTAAAGTACAAGGCAACAATTACAGTGAGTCAGCAGATTCCTTGGATTTGATTGTTATTAATAGAGTTTGGATTCATATAGGATTCACTGACTATACTTTGGTGTGACAACCAAACTGCAATTCACATTTCTCGCAACCCAATTTAGCACCAGCAGACCAAGCATATTGAGATACACATCCAATTCTTGCATCAACATATTCAGGATGGATTTATTTACTTGGATTACATTCTGACTCAGAACTAGGTTGCAGACATCTTTACGAAGACTTTTTCATCACCTCGCTACCATGAGTTGTGTGGCATTCTTGGGGTTTCAGAAGTTGTTCTTGGGGGTGTTAGTGAGAACATCTTCCTTCTTCTTCTTTCTCTTTCCCTATAGCAGAATTCTTTCCTTCTTTTGGTTTGAGATTTCTTCATGGATATACTGTACATGAGTACCTCATTAGGCCTAGTTTTCAAGACTCATATTGTGTACATGCCACTTCTATTTTGGCCCCTAGCTTCACTTGAGGGGGGGGTGTTAGAGTAGGAATTTACCTTAGCTCATGTTCACCTAGGTACTTTATTTACCCTTATTGTATTTATCCTCACCCACTTATTTATGTGGATATTTATTTTATCTATTTTAGACATTAGGAGATATCATTTAGTTGTTAGGTATAGATCCTTCCTTGATTTATGGTTTTGACTATTTCTTTCCTTTTTTTATGGTATTGACTATATCCTTGATGTCTAGTTCTTTTCTAAATCTATGGACTTGATTAGTTCTTTGATGAATATTTTTTTCCTTGATTTATGGCTTGATATACAACCTTGACTGGTTCTTATATTGTTATTCCTTTCCTATATAAACAAGGCCCATTCTCATTGTATTTTATTGAGTTCCATAATAATATATGATATTATTGCTCATTTGTTTGCAAAGCTTTTGGTAAATTTATTCTGGCGAATTACTTTCATCTTATTGATCATGGTGTTTGATTAGCATCTAAGTTCTTGGCTTGGTATGATTTGGTTATCATTACTTTTAACTCAAAGTGTTATATAATTTAGTGTGGTCCTTATATTATTATTGCTTGCAAAAATCTAAATCTTTTGATTTGTCTGATCTTGATGGAAATGTATTACAAATCCTATCCAATGGTATTTATCTTAATAATTCCTATTAAGTTATCTTGATACATATTATACATAGTATATTAGCATTTAAATTCCTCCAAGTTCTTGCAACACATTGTTCTCTAGGTAGGATAGGTATTTTTTCAGTAAAAGAAGTGCATTGTGGACAATCTCCATTCTTAACTTGAAGCATGTATGACTTTATTTTGTACATAGTTTTGTACCTTGTTGTGGTTGCATTTATTAGTTTAGAAAAGGCTCTGTAGGGACAAATCAGATTTTGGGGTAGATTTCAAAGTACATTTTCAGCCCTAAGAGATCGTATGCAGTTACAGAGGAAAGGGTGGAATTTCAGGTTTGGAACAATTTTCCACTCTCATAAAAATCTAATTCAGAAAATTCCACATTGAGATGGTCACTTCAGGATTCAAGGAGGATCCAAATCATTTAGAGCAGTTCATTGGCATAATTAGATAGTTGGAGTGGTTTCAAATCTTCATTCAAAGATCCACAAATCAAGTTTTGGTAGTGGCACTTCAGTACTAAGTCCATCTAGGATTGGGATAAGAATTTTAAAAAAAATGATCAGTTTTTTAAATTTTTAAGGTTTGAATCCATGCCCAATGGATGCTTAAGGTATACTGATCAAATTTAGTATGAAAATCACCCCTAGATGTTGCGAAATTTTTATCCCAAATTAACCCCCCTCGATATTAACTTAGATAACTTATTTTAGATGGACTTATCCATTTAAACAAACATGGGACATATAAATATGTTCAAATGGTCATCAAATTCCAATTTCCAAAAGCATTGGCCATTGGAATTTGAAAACCCAGGGGAAACTTATCTAGTTCATTGGCTAGTTATATTAAAAATCCTCTTGGCATTCATTTGGCCATCAAATTTAAATGCCAAGTATCAAACTGAAGGCCACATTGTGGGATTTTGTTTCTCCTCAATTTTTTCGGGCTTGGATCAGTAAAGTTCAAAGGACATGAGGTGGGTGAAGGTGAAAGAAGGTTGCAATAGATCATCAATCGAAATAGGGATACACGTCACCATTCTGAAAAATTCCTAAGGAAATGGGCTCATCTAGACATCAAGTCTATGGGTTAAACGTAAGTTAATAATTCATCGGGTCTACAAAGTACGCTGAGATCAACATGGGCTACGTGGAATTTCTTTTGAAGCCAAAAGTTTCTAAGTCCAAGAAAGTTAAAATTTGTGACACGAAGCCAAAAAATCTAAAAATTGTGATGATAGAGCTACGTGGAGCCACATTATTGGTCCTCCTTTGGCATTCTGACATTGCGAAGAGGATAGGGCAGTCTGTCACACTAACACTTTGAAGGAATCAAAAGGGTAAATGAAAAGGACTGACATTGAAAAATGTGTGGAGCCTTATGATTGGATTAGGCTTCCCAATGGTCAGTCAAATGGTTAATAAAATGTGAAATTATGAAGCAACATGGACCCCTCCCATTGGCTCACATTTTTAAAGTATAAAAAAAGGAAAAAGGATAGTGTAACTGTTGTAAATATCTCCCCCCCGGGTAGATATAGACAAACAGAAGAATATGGAAATCAAAGAAACTCAGAGCCCGATATTTATTGTGTCACCAATAGCCGAAGGCGCAAGTAAAGGGCGCATGAAATGGAGTATTGACATGGAAAAAGTCACACTGAAAGGTGCGCCAAGGGTGATGATAAGTTCATGTCGACATGCTGAAAGGTGCACCAAGGGCGCTTATAAGTTCCTGTCGACATGATGAAAGGTGTGCCAAGGGCACTGATAAGTTCCTGTCGACATGCTGAAAGGTGCACCAAGGGCACTGATAAGTTCCAGTCAACATGCTGAAAGGTGCACCAAGGGCACTGATAAGTTCCTGTTGACATGCTGAAAAGTGCGCCAAGGGTGTTGATAAGTTCCTGTGAACATGCTGAAAGGTGCACCAAGGCACACCTTTAGGAGGCGTAACATTTTGAGCGCCGACAGGAAGCAGACTCTGACCTAAATATTCAGACAGCCATAAAGTTTCACAGGGAGCTCAAATTCACCCAAGGTTGGACTTTTCGAAAAGCTTATGAAGTCCTCTGTCCAACTACGACTAGATATATTTAATTGGGTGACAAAAATTTCTTTAAAATGTAAAATATAGTTCACCACTTTTTGGGTTCACTAGGGTTCTCACCTACCACCATAATGAGATGAATTAAATGCAACCTAGAGGTCGTTGGGGTAGATTTGGATTTCCTCTCTCTTACCTCTCTCATTCTTCCTATAAATTGTAAGGAGGGGCTTCTTTCTAAAGGTTGGACATTCTTGTTTTTTCCCTCCCTTCTTCCTCTTGTTGTAGGTGGATTTTGTGGAGTTCAAACCTCCCATCTAAAACTGTAATGCAACTTTGCCTCTTAGCATTTTGTAGTGTATTGTATCAATCTTTGGAGCAAATAACACATGCCTGTGGATGATTCTCAACCCTCTCTATATTCATTTGCACCCTCCTGATCTTTCACTACAAATTTGGTTATCTGTGCATGATCTTGCATTGCATTTTAATGGTTTGTGTTTATTGGCAAGATAGGTGTTCTTCATTCCTCGGTGCATCACCTTTGTTAGTTTAGGTTTATTTTTATGCATCTTCTTCCCCTGTCTACTTGGAAAGTTAGATTAGGTTTTTGAGTAAACCCTCTACATTTTTATGTGTGCATCTAAACAGAGGAATAGGAATCGGCCTTCAACAGGAGAGCTTTTCCGATTTCACAAGGTCCCACACTTGGGAAAAGCTCCATGTTATGCAATCGCACTGAGTGTCTCAACCCATCGAGTTGCAAACATTTAGGGGTGTTGTGATTCACCATCAACAATTTTGGAATGCCCGGTGGGACCAAGAGGTCATTCCATGAGATTTGAAGGAATTTTCAAGAAATTTGGACTAAAAAATTACAGGTTTTGCAATTTTAGATTTTTTACCTTCCAGGATGAAATTTGAAATTTATTTTCAAGGGCTTAACTTGCTCAAAACAAGTCAAAATTTCACTAGTTGATAGATCGGGGGATAATATTCAAAAGGGTATTCTTAGATTTTTGGGATTTTAAATTTCAAAATTTCATGTTTTTTGTATTTCAGGTTTTCCCAGTTGCCTTGCATGACCTGAGTTTTTCCTATACCTTTCGGAGATTAGTAGCTGCATAACAAGACCCAATAATCAAATTAAAGAACTAGATCTTCCGGGTCCTTCAAGGTTTTAAATTCTATTTTAATATTTGTCAGGCTCGGTATGTAACTTTGACAGATTCAGCCTTTTGGAGGCATATTCAAAAGCACATTTGGCAACTCCATCTGGTAAATAACTCATTCTCTGAGTTGCAGACCACTTTTCCATCCATTTCCATCCATATTTATTTCCACCTCTTTCATTCTTTTCCATTCCATGAAGTTGTGCAATCATGACTTCATTTCCATCATGGAATTCACATTTTCAACAACAACAGTATGTCACACCTCCAACATGTTTTACAAATCCTCCAAATCAACAGTTTGATCAAATTCAAAATCAGCATATCTACCCATATGAGCAGCAGTGCCAAAGTCATTTTGGTTGTGAAGCACATCAAGAGCAAGGGTACACATGTAATGAAGACAATCAAATGGAAGATGATGATTTTGTGGAAAAAATCCAAAAGATGGAGGCAAAGATGGTGTAATCAAGAGCAACAGCTCAAATGAAAGCTTTCAGAATTGGTTGCAGGAATCCTTGTCCATGGGGAGGACCTTTTCCAAGACACTTCAGCCCTCAGGAGAAGCTGAACTTCATGATGGAGATACTGCCCCAACTTGCACAATAGACAACAGAAATAGAGGCTTATACACTTGGTGTTGAAACAACCTTGTCAATGGGTAAGTTCTACAACATCATCTAGTTTTTCTCTTCCCATTACTCAAGAAACATCATCTCATTTGGAATTTCAAATTCTAAATCCAGTCAATGCTGCCCTAGGAGTTATTTCCATTTTGTCATCCCCTAGTCTTCCACCACATCTCGATTCTTCTTTTCCCTTTCCTTCCAAACAGTCATCCCCTCCACAAGAGATAACAGAAACACCCTCTCCTCTAAATAAACAAGAGTTTCTACCTCCTCCACCACCATGAAAAATTTCCAAATCAATTGAGTTACAATCCACTTCTCCTCTTGCATTCCCAAATCCATGTTGGGAGGATAAAAATTAGAATGCCAGTCAAGGAAAACAACAACAAAAACAAAATCCAAACAAAGATAAAGAAATTCAAAGTCTGAAGAGTTGGGCTCTTAAATTTGGGATGAAAAATATCCCCTTGATGGCTAATCCTTCAAAAGAGGTTGGATTTGGAGAACAAGTGATGGTTAGGACTTATTTTGTGGCAACAGAAGAAGAGTAAAAAGAAGAAGTAGATCAACAATCAGTTTTCTAAGAAAATAGTGCCCATGTTGGCACTCTATTTGAAAGGGATGTTGATTCAATTCAAGTTTCACAATTAGCCATGGAGGAAGAAAGCTCTGAAAAAGATCCTATAGTCCCAACTTGTCCTCTGGAGCAGCAAATCGAAGAGTTTGACTTAATGAACTTCGTGCTAGAGGAAGAGTTCTATCAAGAGCGGGATTGTCTTCAAGTAATAGAAGAGGAAGAAGATGCTCCAAATCTAAAAGAAGAGGAGAAAATTTTAGTTGTGGAGGAGAAAAGTACAGATCCAAGGGATTTGAGCACAAAGCAAGCTACAAGAGAACTTTCAGTTCTTCTTTCTACTTCATCTCTCTCAAGTTCTAGTGCTAAAGAAGAGTTTGATCTCTCAAAATAAATGTTGGAGGATGAAAGAAACCATGATGATCAAGTTAAAGATCAAGAGGACACCATGGAGAAATTTGAGCATTTGCAGTAGGACAACAATGAGGTAGTGTATCTGTCAGATTTGGAGGACTGTTTTGATAAAGAAAAACTAGTTGAGTTTCCACCATTCTCTCTTTCATCTTCCACGTCCCAAATACTTGAACCTACTGTCATGAAGGAAAGCATTCACTTGTAGCAGCCTGCATCTTATAGCAGCTCTTTAGAACCAAGATTTGAAGATTTTAATCTTTCATGTTATTCACTGGAGGAAGAGAAAGGGAAAAAAGGTTCTACTATTGCTTCCACACCAACCATTCAAAAGGGTTTACTAGAGAAATCCATTCTTGGAGTTGCAAATCAGGGAAATGGGTATACTCAAAGGACCATACCTTGCCCAATTAGGTATCTGGCTTCGTTGGAACCAAAGGAGAAGTCACAACTAGTCATGCTTCCTCCTAAGCATGAGGATGAGCTATAAAGAACCAAGGATCAGCTGTCATACCTCTCCAATCCAAATGTAGAACAACTAAAAGAGGTATTGAATTTTCCTTCAGCTGATACCTTGATGATTTGGGTGGAAGGCCATATTCTTGTTGATTTTCCTACTCATCCAATCAGCCATGTTCAATGTCAAATCAGTTGCATGGTTGCCAATTTTGAAGAAAGGAAGCTATTTTACACAACCAGTTGCAGGGTTTGTTTAACACACCTTTGCTTCTAATTAGAGTAGAGTAGGCAGGTTTTCTTTCAGTAAAAGAAGTGCTTGTGCACACTCTGCATGTTTTATTTGGAGCATGTATGAATTTTAGTTTTTTACATAGTTTTGGTGCTGCTGGTTTTGCTCTTGCACAGTTCATTTTAAGTGGTATTTTTGTGAGAAAAACTCTAAGTTTAGTGGAATTCAAGTGGTTTAGAGGGAATTTTTCAAAGTTTAGATCATTTTTCAGGTTTTCTTATGACTCCATGCCCAATGGATTACTAAAATGTCACTGATATTCTACCTAGCAGGTAAGAGATCCTGTTGAGTCGCCAAATTGTTGTAAATATCTCCCCCCCGGGTAGATATAGACAAACAAAAGAATATGGAAATCAAAGAAGCTCAAAGCCCAATATTTATTATGTCACCAACATTCGAAGGCATAGGTAAATGGAAAATGACATGGAGTGTCGACATGGAAAAAGTCACGCTGAAAGGTGCACCAAGGGCGCTGATAAGTTCCTGTCGACATGCTGAAAGGTGCACCAAGGGCGCTGATAAGTTCCTGTCGACATGCTGAAAGGTGCGCCAAGGGCACTGATAAGTTCCTGTTGAAATGCTAAAAAATGCACCAAGGGTGCTGATAAGTTCCTATCGACATGCTGAAAGGTGCGCCAAGGGAACTGATAAGTTCCTGTCGACATGCTGAAAGGTGCGCCAAGGGTGCTGATAAGTTCCTGTCGACATGCTGAAAGGTGCGCCAAGGGTGCTGATAAGTTCTTATCGACATGCTGAAAGGTGCGCTAAGAGCACTACTAAATTCCTATCGACATGCTGAAAAGTGTGCCAAGGGCGCTGATAAGTTCCTGTCGACATGCTGAAAGGTGCACCAAGGTGCACCTTCAGGAGGCACAACATTTTGAGCACCGATAGGAAGCAGACTCTGACCCAGATATTCAGACGGCCATAAATTTTCACAGGGAGCTTGAATTCATGCAAGGTTGGACTTTTCAGAAAGCTTATGAAGTCCTCTATCCAACTACAACTGGATATCTTTAATTGGGTGAGAAAAAATTCTTAAGAATGCAAAATATAGTTTGCCACTTTTTGGGTTTGCTAGGGGTCTCACCTACCACCATAATGAGATGAATTAAATGCAACATGGAGGTGGTTGGGGTAGATTTTTATTTCCTCTCTCTTACCTCTCTCATTCTTCCTATAAATTTTAAGGAGGGATTTCTCTCTAAAGGTTGGATATTCTTGTTTTGCCCCTCCCTTCTTCCTCTTGTTGTAGGTGGATTTTGTGGAGTTCAAACCTCCCATCTAAAACTGTAATGCAACTTTGCCTCTTGGAATTTTGTATTGTATTGTATCAATATTTGGAGCAAATAATACATGCCTGTGGATGATTCTCAACCCTCTCTATATTCATTTTCATCCTCCTAATATTTCACTACAAATTTGGTTATCTGTGCATGATCTTGCATTGCATTTTACTGGTTTGTGTTTATTGGCAAGACAGGTGTTCTTCATTCCTCGGTGCATCACCTTTGTTAGTTTAGGTTTATTTTTATGCATCTTCTTCCCCTGTCTCCTTGGAAAGTTAGATTAGGTTTTTGAGTAAACCCTTTGCATTTTTATGTGTGCATCTGAACAGAGGAATAGGAACCGACCTTCATCTAGAGAGATTTTCTGATTTCACAAGGTCCCACACTTGGGAAAAGCTCCATGTTATGCAATCGCACTGAGAGTCTCAACCCATCGAGTTGCAGACATTCAGGGGTGCTATGATTCGCCATCAACAGTAACACCGTGAAAGTATGTGGCATTGTCTCATTGGCCCGTATTTTCATAAAGGCAGCAAAATGAAGACAAAGGAAAGAAAAAAAGGGAAGAGAAAGAAAGTAAATCCTGAAGTGCAGACTAATGGGAAATAGACACATGGAAAAAGTAAGATAAATTCACACATGGGAAGGGGCCATTCAAAGGCTGCGACATGTCATTATTTTGCACTCCCCAAAAGACCAATACTTAAAATGGAAATAGCTTTTACTACAGAGCTCCAAATCTAACAAAATAAGTCTGCTTTGAAATATCTCCTTGAGACCTTCAATTTGGCGTCATCAAAATATGGTTTTTATAATATTTGATAAAAAAGGGATAAAATTGTTTGATCCATTAATGATTAACTTTGCATGTATTTGAACTACGTGAATTGATTGAGTATGGGCACCACATTTTCATTTGAAATTTCAGATAGTGTGCTTTGGAGCATGTTTTATGCCCATTACTTCTCTAAAGATTGGTCCTTTGCATTGGTGGGTAGTTGAATCCATTAAAACATTGTCTCAGACCTCTTTATCTTTTTATTCTCTCAAGAAAGCTATAAATCTAAGTATTAGGCACTTTGTTAAAGGTTTTTTTTTTGAAAATGTAAAGGAACTATGTCAAAATTGATCCAAATATTTTGTGAGTTGCAATCCTAAGAATTTTATGTTTTTCAACAAAATTATTTCCCTATTCCCTACATTGTAATGAATTGTGCATCCCTCGGGCAATAAAGTTCATGTTTTGTGGCTCTTTCTACCATATCTTGTGTTCTATTGCATTTATTTCCTTTCCTTGCATGTACATATATGTTGTGCATATCTTCTTGTCTTTGAAGGGTTCAAAATTTGTTGTGCTCCATGAAAATGGTGATTTGAATGTTGTTTTGGATTGTGGCACTTTTGTGTTTCCTTATTTCTTTCATTTTTCTCTAATTTTCACTCACAAAAAAACTCCACCCATTGTTCTTGGTGCTATCACCTCCCTTAGTTTAGGATTTTAATTTTATGTATCTTCCTCTTTCCTTGGTCCATTGGAATTATAGATTAGTATTAGGTAGCTACATTTTCCTTTCTAAGAGTAGTATTAGCATTAGGAATAGGTAGAGGAATTTGAACTTCTTTGAAGGTCTGTGTTAATTAGTTAAACTCTGGCACTTAGTTATGAAAATACAAAAGGTCCGCACGGGAAAATAGGGCATGTTCAAAGGCATAAATGGATAAGGGAAACACATGTGTAGAGGATAAGTTCATATTTTTGGATTTAGCCATTTTTACACATAAGGATCTATTTTTAGAGATGGTGTGCATAACACATAACTGAGGCAAAGACTTATGTGCCACGCATTGGCTATTTTTGGAGGATTGGCTACAAAGCACTTTGTATGGATGCATGCAAAGAATAGGTTTATCACTGTCAGTGAACTAAATTAAGTCTATTATTAGCACACTTGCATGTGGGGATATGGATGTAAAAATTGCGTAGCTAATAATAGCATGTGATCTATTATAGGGTTGGATAAGTGGTGAAGGGAAAGTCCCCACCCTTATTAATATGTAGTGAACTGCATAGTAGAGCATAGAATATAAAATAATGAGTACATATATGGATATATGTATGTATGTGTGCAAGACTAGACTACTATATCAGATATGTGCACGTATGGGCATAGAATTCCATTACTATAAGAAGATTCTATGTGATTGTCATATTTAATATAATGGAGGATATTGGCTGAATCTAAGTGTTAGTTCTGTGTGTATTTGGATCTAGTATGTTCTTGATTTCATCATGGTTTGTACGTAATTCTATTCTCCCTTATATATAGATCTGGCATGCTCTGTAGAATTATGTATTAATAATGGAACTAAATTTATGCTAACATCCTGTGACAACAACCCTAAAGAGGGACCTGGTACCTTTGCGTACTTTAGGTGAGTGCTTAGTTTAGGATAAGTGATGTGCCAGTGCACCTGGGGTCTTAGTCGTGAATTATAGGCTGCATCATTGGTTCCATTATCAAGACATCTTTTTTATTTGTTTCCAGGATGGTTTGTAATGAAGACATACCGGTTGACCTTAGCAAGTGTTGAAGAGTGGATACATGATATGGAAGAAGAATACGCATGATGGTTCAACACTGGATTTGAGTTTAACGTACACGTGTGGGTGGAATAGAACATGTATGATAGTTTATATGAGATCTTCTTCACTATTTTCTGGTAGAATTGTATGAGTGGTTGATTATGTATGCATCTAAGAAAATTGGAGGTATCACGTACTTGTTTGGACATAGGAAGAATTTCAAGCCCTTTATGATGTTGATATGATTTGGACTCAAGTCATGGATACATGGTTCCATGGCGTTTTGAACAGTTATATCTTGGATTGCTCAATATCCACTTATTCATGCCCAAAGGTAGCTAAATTCTAGTTTTTACAATATCCAAGGGGAACTTACCTGCAAGGCATTCCACTAGTGATAAAGATCCTGATGGTAAATTTGAATTTGGAAAGTAAACTAATGGCTAACTAAACTCCACCATGCGCAGGGGTAGGAGTAGGTTTGGTGAAAGATGACAGACCTAGAGATAGAAAGGAAAAGAAAGGAAAGTAAGCTTAAGTATAATGAGTTGCGGGAGAGGGAGATCGAGAAGTAGCTGGAGGTTGTAGAGAAAATGATGTTGTGGAGAAAGATAGTTTGGGAAGGAGTTGAAGTTCACGCAGAATACGTGGAACCCGAGCCTAAAGAACTCCCACATTTGGTAAAACATGATAGGGAACACTTCTCAGCGTCACGTAGAAGCATGCCAGCAGAGACAACCTGGGCTACAAGCACGCATCTAAATCCACTTGGAAACCTATCTCTTGTAATTGGTTTTCTAGCATCTAGTAAAACAAGCAGTCAACAACTTAATTTAAGAAATTGAAGAGTAGGATTAATTCTTATATAAGGCATAATGATGGTAGCATGAATGAATTCATTGTTAAATGGGAGTACCTTTTCGGGTGTATCATCTGCAAAAAAACTCAGGCACACTGATTTTTGGACTAGCTTCTGGAAGTGGTAACACTTCATAGACTATCGGGGTATAGGTCATTTCTACTGTTGGGACACAAAGAAGCATGTCTTCTAGTCTAATACCAACTATAGGTGTGGGATCAAGAGGCATAGGTAGCTCTAGATTTGGTGGGTCTAGTGGTTCTGGAGGCAAGGGAGACCCATGAGGTTCTAGATCAGGTGGGCAGGGTCCACACCAACCCCAGAATATTTACATGGAGATGTCTCTTAGTATTCTAGAGTATAGGGGCATAGAAGATGTTGCTAAACATGTGCACATGTGTGAAATATTATGGTGTGTAAAAGGGATCATGGTTTTTGAGCATAAGGTAAGAAAATTTGTTACTACATTACAAGGGTGTGCACAAAGATGGTATAGAAATTTTTACCCTGATCACACTTGCGTAGATTATACAACCCTAAAAGAGGAATTCCTTAAAGAGTTTCACATCCCTGAGTTTAAGCAGAAGAGTGTAACTGCACTGAAGGAATTTAAGCAAGGAACTACTGAGAGTGTTAAAGAGTATGATACCCATTTTAAAACACTATTATCTAAGCTTTCTTATGATATACATGCAAGCCAACATGCACAGTAGTTTGTTGGGGGCCTAATTACCCCTTTCAGAAGGGCATTATCACATAAGACATACACTGATCTGTGCAAAAAACTTGAAGTAGTCTTACATGTTGAGGTAGTTGGAAGTATAGATACTGGGGTGAGCCCATTTTTAGAAGCACAGATCGCAACTATGGAAAAATAGTTGGAAAAAATATCAGCAAATTCAACACATGAGATGCACATAGGGATTTTGTGTACAGATTTTGAAGTTGAAGGTCACACAAAGGATAGTTTTCCTTGCAGATCAATACGATCATTGCTACTAGATTGTGATATATGTCATTTGAACCATGATGCTAACCACTTCCCATTACTACAACATGTAATAAGGAAGAACATTTCAAGCTACTGTAAAATCTGTAGGTCCACAACTCATGACATAAAAGACTGTTGGTTGATTGGTCAGATCCATGATGTTATAGATGTTGGTGTACAATAGGAAATATTTTCAGATAAATCTAAGGGTAAGAACTTGCATCAAGACCA
Organism: Taxus chinensis; assembly: GCA_019776745.2. Lineage (NCBI taxonomy): Eukaryota > Viridiplantae > Streptophyta > Pinopsida > Cupressales > Taxaceae > Taxus > Taxus chinensis. Next base: position 821,818,890 of record CM034150.1, on the reverse strand, counting down.
GGATCACAATCAGGCATGCTATGAGTGAAATGAAAGGCATTTTGAAGGTGGTCATGGTAGAGGACAAGGATACAGTGGTGGATTTGGAGGATGTGGCCATGGTAGTTGAAGAAGTGAGTTCCCTCATCGAACATGTTATACATGTAGATCTCCTAACCATTACAGGCATGAATTTCCTTAGAATATTACATGTTCATTTTGTGGAAAGAACCATAGCTATGAGGAGTGCCCAGACTTATATGAGAACCTTAGTAAGTAGCATAAACAAGAAAACAAAGGCACATGAATGGTTAGGATACAGTGCACTATGGTAAATCAATGGATGCCTAAGTTAGAGGCAGAGTCCAAGGACTTACAAGTGAAGATCATGACCCAGGATGAGGTGACACACACCTAAGAAGCATTGCAGTAGAATCCTACAATTAATAAGGAGGATTTTCTATGTGCAAGGTACCCAAATCCAGCCCATCAGAAGGAGGTATATCAAGAAACCATGGAAGTTATTAGGAATATTCAGGGTGAGATACAGTACTTAAAATACAAATCATGGAAGATGGAGTAAAAGAAAGTATCAGATGGTCCCAACTAATATAGATGACTTAAGGGAAGTGTGTAAAATTTTGCGCTTGGAAAATATCATTCCATTGTTAGGAGATTGGGTTAAAGGGAAACGCTTAGCGCGTAAGTATTGAGACGAGACAACAGATCCTGCATGCAAATCTTCCCCCTCATAGCCAAGATTATGACAAGGAGATCACTCTGAATGCTTTTATGGATGGTTGGCTATTGATTAATATACTGATTGATATAGGCATAAAATTCAATGCTCTTACCCTAGATGCATGGGTACAAATGGGAAGACCCACATTGTAGACATCCTCTAATATATTTTTCATGGCTAGTCGAACTAAGGCCAGTCCCATCGAGGTTCTGAAGGAAACATCCATTACTATACAAGTGGCTAATTTCACTAGAGACTTTGAGGTTTTAGTGTTGGAAAACTTAGATTACTTCTAGCTCTATTACGACGTTCTTGGTGTTATGAAAATAATTCTAACCTTTGGTTCAACAAGGGCTATATCAGTTTCAAAAATAAGGAGGAGAGAGTTATTATCCCATTAACAGATGGAAAATATGTGCCCTATGTTGATCCCTTAAGTGAAGAATATTTAAATAGGATTTATATATGCACCATTTGAGATCTAGAGATACTTGATCCAACCATATAAGGAATACTTTAGTGGGAGGATGCATAGTCTATTAGCGAAACTAAAAGTGTTGCTTGTGATAATTGGGCTCATTATAGTTATGAGTTGGTAGTGCATGAAGTAAAGAGCGTATTTACTAGAGGTAGAAAACAATGTTATGTTAGGATAATAGGTAACAACTTGGTACCTTGTTACAGTTGAGGGGGAGATCTTATGGTATTCTTGAACACCATGGAAGAAAACTGGATAGACCCATTGGAAAGAAGAAATATGCTAACATATACACTCCATGGGACAGCAGTACACTGGTGGACAACCCAAAAGGATAATCTTGTAGGATGGCATGAAATTAGGATAACTCTTGCTACTAGATTCTTCAGGGGAAATACACTTACATAAATCTACACTTATTATGGTAACCAATCTATTCATCACCATGTTCAAAAGTGTGAGAGAATCTAGACAGAAGGGAAGGAATCTCTATCACCTTCACTATGGGTGCACAAGTTTTATTCAACTTTACATGGATGCATGCATGTTTGTTATGTATATGCATAACTCCATAAAGAGACTGGAAATTGGTAGGATTTAATTGCAGGAATAACCCAAACATTTGAATTCTTCTCCACAAATCCTCTGGTGGATGAAGTGTTGAAAGTCATAAAGCTCTTAACTATGGGAGATAGTGCTAAGGTTGAAGAAATCCTTCAAGAGTTATTAGATGAAGGAGCCTCAGGAGCACATCTTATTGAAGAAAGAAAAGGTTGACGAAACATTACTTCAGCGTGTTTGCCTTGAGAAAGAAAAAGGAAAAATGGTCTAATCAGTGGATGATGAAGAAGTAGAAAATATGGATGTAAATCATTCAACAGGTAGGCAAGAGGTGTTGGACCATGTAGACAAGACCACATGCCACTATCATGCACCTATGATGACAAAGAAGGTAGATATTGAATCAGAGGCTGAGCCTAAGGAAGTCGTAATTGGATATTATTGTTCAGACTCTGAAGTGGAAAAAATCATAGAGTTACTAAGGGATTAATAGGACTTATTCCCTAGGGGTACCATGAACTTAAAGGTATGCATGCATCATTAGGGGAGATGAAGATAAATCTTAAAGAGGGTGCATGCCCAGTTAGAAAGAGACCCTACAAGATGAACCCCAACTTGCGCGAAAAGGTCAAAGAAGAGATTAACAAAATGTTGAAGTCTAGAATTATCAAGCCCCTTTATGAGTCAGAATGGGTTAGTCAAATGGTGATTAGTATTAAGAAGGATGGATGTATCATGATTTGTGTGGACTACAGGGAGATGAATGTTTCATGTGTGACTGATCCCTTTCCCACACCATTCACTAAGGAAATACTAGAAGGCATTGGAGGGTGTGAAATATTTTCATTTATAGATGGGTTTTCTGGGTATCATTAGGTTCAGATTACACATGAGGATAAGGAAAATACTACATTTACTTTTGAATGGGGTAGCTTCACCTATACTATAAAGAATTTTGGTCTGAAAAATGCACATGCTATATTTTCACGCATAGTTGTTCAAGCATTCAAGGAATTTAATAACAATTTCTTATAGGTCTACTTAGATGATTGGACGGTGTATGGATTGGTTAAGAATCATTGTGAGAATCTATTCTTAATTTTTGAAAGATGTAGACAGTTGAGTATCTCATTGAACATCAAGAAGTGCATATTTTATACACCATTTGGGATACTGTTAGGATACACAATATGCAAGGAGGGTTTATTTGTTGATGCACCCAAAGTTACGGTAATTATATGCATAAGGGAGCCTACCAATCAGAGTGATGTGTGTGGAATTTTTGGTTATACAGGATATTACAGGAATTTTATCAAAGGATATGCCAAGATTGGTGCACCGTTGGAAGAGTTACTGAAAGGGAAAGGTGTGTTCTACTAGGGAGAACCGTAGTAGTGCACATTCGAGACGTTAAAGGAAAACTTACTACCATACCTATTCTACATTTTCCTTCATGTGACCAACCCTTTCATATACATGTTGAAGCATCTAGCATAACCATTGGTGTGGTGTTGGCTCAACCTGAAGACAGTATTATAGATCATCCTATCTATTTTATGAGTAGAAAGCTAAATCCTACATAATATAATTACACAACTACAGAGCGCGAAGCCTTTTCAATGATCTATCTGCTACATAAATTCCACCAGTACTTACTAGATACACCATTTGTCCCTTATACGAATCACATGGCATTGAAGTATTTGATAAAAAAGTCTATTCTACATCAATAATTTGATTTCACCATTGTGGTAAAACCAAGGAAAAGTAATTTTGGACTAGACCATCTATCAAGAATATAGTCAAGAGAAGAATCATAGGCAATTGAAGATACCATGTCAGATGCACAGTTATACAATTTACAATGAGCGCCATCAGAAATAAAGGACATTTTTATATTTCTACAAATAAGGATGACACTAGAAGGAGTGAAATCCTTTGAGAATAAACTACTTGGTATACATGTAGCCCCCTATATGTTAATCAATGGTGACCTGTACAAATTAGGCTGAGATGAAATATTGCACCATTGTGTATTGGAACATGAGTGCATGTATATTATAGAAGAAGATCATGGTGGAATTACAAGTGGCCACTATGTCAATGATGCCACTACGCGTAAGATTATACTCATTGCATTATGGTTGGATACCCTGTATAAAGATTGCAAGGAATTTTGTAAGGTTTTTTCTCATTATCAATGTCTTGGTAAATCAGGCTAATGAGATGAAATGACTCTAAGACCCATTACTAGTGCAGAACCGTTTGAGAAATAGGCTATAGATTTTTTGGATCTTATTTCACCATCTACATGTAGGATTGGATCATGCTACATCATTACTTGCATAGATTATCTCACAAGGTGGGCAGAAGTAGTACCTACAAAGGAATGTACGGAAGCTATAGTAGCTAGGTTTATGTGGGAAAATGTTCTTACAAGGTATGGATGTCCTCTAAGTTTGACAAGTGATAGGGGCACAGATTTTTTGAATGAGACAACCAGGATATTATTACATGATTTTATGGTTGCGTACCATAGACTACACCTTACCATCCTTAGGAAAATGGAACTGTTGAGGCTTTCAACAAGATTTTGAGCAAGACCTTGACAAAAAATAATTATGTTGAAAGAAAGGATTGGGATGATAAAGTGTATGTTGTACTTTTGGCATATCAAATAACTTATAAGAGGTTGAACAAACTCACACCATTTCTGTTAGTGTTTGGTGCAGAAGCCATTCTTCTTATGGAATTCATGTTACCTTCTTTGCATATCACGCATGCTGGAGGTCTAGCTGATGAGTAATCTTTAGAAGAATGGATTGAAAATATAATCAAGCTGGATGAGCGATGAGCCATAACATGATAGAGTCAAAAACAAGATAATGCTAGGAAGAAAGCATGGCATGATATGCACATCAGGGGTAAAAAATTTGAGATACGACAGATGGTGCTTGTTTATGATTCTAATTTTTTGTGCCATCCAGGAAAATTCAAAGTACATTGGTTCGGGCCGTATGTTATCACTAACATACTCGAATCAGGAACTTGTTGGTTAGAGGCGCTTGATGGAATATGGTTACCTAGTTACTTAAAGAGGATTAGGCTAAAGCCCTAATATAAATAAGTCTTCTTGGTGTTTGTAATAAGGTAATGTTGCCATTTAGATTAGGTTTTCAATTTTGTAGTTCCTTAACATATTTCCTTCTTTTTCGATATGATTTTTCAATTTATTTGTTGTTCTTGTGTAATAAGCGTGTTTGCATGTTTGAAGCTAATTACTATTTGAATAATTTTTATGTATAGAGGACTGCACATACTTTTACTGTGGGGTGGTTGTTGATATCCAAGTATAAGACTGTTGGAATTGAACAATGAAAGGAATAAGTTGCTACAGGTGCTATTCAAGTCAAAATATTGCTTCTAAAAAGTGACCAAATATGGATATGAATGAAGGGATGATATAACATGAGGTAAGCAGATGCCATAACAACTTCTAGTGGAAGGTGCATTGATAAGGTACTTGGGTGCAAGGAAGTGCACTGAAGAGAAGTCTGTGACTAGAGGGTAGGAAGGCATGTTAGAAGGTTATAGGTGGGGCAGAAAGATGTATCGTGCTGAATGAATGAAATTGGTCAATAAATGAAAGGACATTGGGTAGGTGAAGGAACAATAAATGCATCAAAAAATTAAAAACATAATGGGATGTGAATTCATTTTTACCATTGTGATTAAGATAATTTGAAAAGAGCTAACTGCAAAAAGCCGAGGAATCATGTTGAGGTGCAAAGACTGTGAAACCAGATGTGGAAAGGAGGTTTGTGTGAAGGAGAAGCTTGCGTTCCCATACGACAAAGGTTTGAGTGAAGATAATGCATTACAAATGAGCTACGACACATGATTTCCATGAGGGCACAGAGATTTGAGCTAAGGTTTGAGTTTCACATTACAAAAGTCAAAAGATGAGTATTTTTAGAGGATTGTAGGGTAGAAATTACACCAAATAAGGAAGCTGCAGTGGGAGTTAAGGGAAAGAAGAAGGTGGTCGTGGAGGAAGAAGAAATGACACTCGAGAGAATTTTTTTAGAGATGCATTATCTAGAGGGGGTTATAGTAGGCCAAGAATGGAATTCCCACATTCAGAGAAGTAAGATAAGTCATTGCAACCATCATACCATAAAAAATAAGAAGAATCTTGATGCATTTTTGAACACAAAGACAAATAAGTGTACAACGGAGGACATGGTGGTCTATGACGATGCTGGGGAGAAGTTTTTGAAAAATATTGAAGTATATCAGTTATATGAGCTCCCATAATTTAGAAAACATGAGCCCTTATACCAATGGATCATGAGTAGAGTACACAAAGACTTCTTCTACTTTACAAGACACAAAGTAAGGATTTTAGCCACATTGATCTGCACAGTGACAGGGTTAAAGGCTACAGGTGAAGACCTCAATGGGGACTTAACAAATAAGGCCACAATTATGGATACTAGGATGAAGATGGGGTATATAAAGGGTCTATGTAGCATGGACATAGAAAAGATTAAAAAGTACCCAGCTGTACAGGAAACTACGCACCTTGTGAAAAAATTAAATGACCAAGATAGGTGGTCACAAGTGAATACCATGTGGCTACACATTGCTAGAAGGATGTCTGAAGGAGTGGTCTACAAAATTTTAGGTTGCATTGTAGAAACTATCATTAAAGAAGCACGTTCAGGAGGAAAGATTAGTTTTGGGGCTGTTCTATTGTCTCTGGTATTCATGGAGATTGTGGTGCCCGATGGACCAAAGGAGAAGATTTGGGAGTATCCCATTGAGAAAAATTCACCTACAAACTGATTCAACAAGAACTTGTGTAAAGGATCGATGGCTAAAGCAGTCAAGTAGAGGGCTAAGAAGTGGTACGATAAGCTCTATGCATCATTTGAAGAGGAATGACACATCCCCAAAGAATTGCCTTCGGTGATGGGTAAGGTAGTACAATTTGTAGTTTACCAGCCTTTTTACATCACATGATTTGTAATGAAGGATAGGGCTTGCAGCCCATGGTGCAAACTGCCATATGCCTTCACAATGAGGTATTTTCATGCATCATTTCACAGGTTCTCAGATGCATGCCACTTAACATTCAATGCAGACAAGGTAGAATGTGAATACCACACATTGATGAAGAAGTATGTATATCTAGGACATTATGCATATATTGAAAGGCTCATCTTAGATGTGTTGAAAATAAATCCAATAAGTTTTATTGTTGCAGACATTAGAAAACAACAAGTATGTGGAAGATAAGTTTACACACCGAGGGCTACCGAAGGGTAAGAATACCATGGAGAAAATTCCATTGCCTCAGCCCACAAAGAAAATCTAAGTCGAGGATGAGGAGGATGAGCATAAGGATAGTGGTGGTTTGGAGCATAGAAGGAAGAAGCCATTAGATAAAAGAGAATTAGAGCACATGACTATGCCAACTCATGGAAAGGAAGAAGAAGAGGATCCAGAAGAAGTTCAAGGAGAGCACCACTTTAAAAGAGTATTCAGGTGAACAACGACTTAAGGTGCTACTCCTCAAACAATGCACAGATCACCATAAATATCCCCACAGAAGGATACAAACAAGAAAATGAGAATGAAATTAAAGTTGAATGAGGAAGAAGAAGAGTCAGAAGAAAGCACACCCAATTCTCCTACACCTCCAGAGAACATTGAGGAGTAAAAAGATGAAGAAATGAATGATGGAGAAGAGCGAGAAAAAGGGGAAGAAGAGACAACAACAAAGACTACTCAGGACATAGCAGTACAAGTTCCCAATCTTGAAGCCCAAGTTCCTAAATAGCCTAGATCAAGAAGAATGATTGGGGAGTATATTCCACCAGCCATGGGCTATGTGGAGGACACAGGTAAAATTATCTGCACACATTTCCAAAGAAAAATGGCACAAAACGAGTTATACAGCTGGGAATTAATGGATGAAGATATGGTGATAGTACTCATAAGGAATAAATTATCATGGTCAATGCACATGCACATAAATGAACCATAATTTGATGTATATGAGGATTCATGTGTGTTAAGGAGGTTCAAAAAGACACCTCATGCCAGACACATAACAGTAAAGCCTAGTATTATGTCATATGAATATGTAAGCAATGCTCTGGTGAAAGTGTCAACAGAAGTCGCACATCAGAATATGGAAAAAAATGCCATAATTAGGGCACTAAGGGAGGAGATCAAGAATAATTATGAGGAGATAGCATGACTGAAATAAGAAAAATACTTAGTATAGAAGAATAATGTTGTGTTTATCATCATGGGAGAGGAGACTGGTGACAATGTCATCAAACCTAGGCCACACTTGGAGCCAAAGGTACCCAAGACGTTTCCTTCGGCAATACATTATGTTAGTACATTGGTGGAATTAGTACTTGAAAATGAACCTCTACACATATGTGAACCAAAGGATCCAACATAGGAAGTAGAGCGTGAAAAACCGCTAGTGATGTGGAAGATAGCATCATATGCAGGATTGCTTCAAAGCTTGTAGGAAGAACTCGAGATGGAAGATCAAGCTCTGAATATTTGTATAGCACCAGATGTTGTTAGAAGGACCAGGACCATTTTAGAAAACAATGAGGTCTTGAAGGCCATGAAGGATGATACATTATGCCACAAAGAATGGTTAGCACTTGTTAAGAAAAAGTGTGAGGCCTTTACAGCCGATCAAGAACCTTACAGGGAAAGGATCGATGAGCTTGGAAAACTCATCACTCAAAAGATGGACTTGTTGGAAGGGAGAATGACTGGCATGTCTAGCATTGTTTTGGTATTACAGAATGAAAAAGGAGAGATTACAAGGGATGAATTGGAGTCAATTGTAGTAGATATTCCAGAGAAAGCTGAAGTCATGCTCAATGACTGGAAAACCTTAGAGGTAGAGACAAAAGAGGAATATCCAGAATTGATTATTCTGGTTACAAAAAAGGATAATGCAAGTTGAAGACATTCTTTCATTCATCCAAAAAAAATTATTCCTTTATTCATATTCTTTGATTCATTTTTGGAGACAACCATTACCAGGGCATCAATGAAACTAGTGTGGGGTAATGTTCATTAGTCAAAATATAACACTTAGTTGAGAAAATATAGAATGTCCATGTGGGAAAATAGGGCATGTTCAAAGGCACAAATGGATAAGGGAAACACAAGCGCTGTGGATAAGTTCATATTTCAAGACTTAGCCATTTTTGCACATAAGGATCTATTTTTAGAGATGGCATGCAGAACACATAAACTAGGCAAAGACTTGCACACCACACATTTACTATTTTTGGAGGATCAGCTACAAAGCACTTTGCATGGATGTGGGCTAAGAATAGATTTATCACTGTTAGTTAACTAAAGGAATTATATTATTAGCAAAATTGCATTTGGGGGCTATGGCTGTAAAAAGTGCGTAGATAATAGTAGCACGTGACCTATTCTAGGGTTGGATAAGCAGTGAAGGGAAAGTCCCCACCCTTATAAATATGTAGTGAACTGTATAATAAAGCATAGAATATAAAAGAGTGAGTAGAGAGATGGATATATGTATGTATGTGTGTAAGACTTGACTACTGTATCAGATTTGTGCATGTATGAACATAGAATGCCATTACTCTAAGAAGCTTCTATGTAATTGTCATATTTAATATAATGGATGATATTGGCCAAATCTAAGTGTTAGTTTTGTGTGTATTTGGATCTAGTATGTTCTTGATTTCATCATGGTTAATACTTAATTTTGTTCTCCCTTAGATATAAATTTGGCATGCTCTGTAGAATAATGTATTAATAATGGAGCTGCATGTATTAATTATTCATCATGCTAACATTCTACAATAGCAACCCTAAAGAGGGACATGGTACCTTTGTGTGCTTTAAGTGAGTGTTGAGTCTAGGCTAAGTGATGTGTCACTGCGCCTAGGGTCTTACTAGTGAATTCTAGGTTGCATTAGTCTATCTCACAGTGTAAGTCCCAAAACTTGGAGATAGTACCATGTTGTCTCAAAATACTAGGTTTTCTATGACTTAGGGTAGGGTAGAATTTTGAGTTCCAACAACATGGATTCAAATTTTTACGGTTAAGCTACTTGTAATAGTTGGTACATAGAAGTGTTGAAATCGGCAGAGGCTATTATCTTGATAAAATATACTTATGGGTATAGATTCCCCCACCCTTCCATTCCATGCGTACATGGCATATTCTTCAACAATTATTATTTTTGGTTGAAAAACACATTGTAGCATGATATTCAACATTCTTACAAAAACTCGTATAGTTTCTTCTGTGATTTGAACTGAAGACTTATGCATTAACAACGCATGTGCCCACCAATTCCACTATTTCTTTCCACGTGATATTATGTCATTTGAAATGTATCCATTTAAATAAATTCCCACCAATGATTTGAAAGGAGATTATGGATCCCGTGCATGCATGTGATTTATGGTGCATTTGTGCTTTTCTATAGGAATCCATCGTAAATGGTGCATTTTATCAAGAGAATATCTTCCACCTTAAAATCAAGGTAAAGGAGAGGAATCACTTGAGTCATGGGACATATTGAACTATCAATTTCCTTATGAGATGAAACCTAAGTTGATGTGGTGGAAAATAAATTTCAGTGCCTAAAACGCTAAATGAAATCGATGAAGCGAATTTGGTGCAAATAGAATAAAATCAATGAATCTATGCCTCAAAATTATTTATTTTGATACAATAAAATATTTATGCATTCAATGGGAGACAAATGATTCTTATGAAATATAACAAGAGGTATTGACACAAGAATAAATATCTAACAATGATATAATAGATAAATTAAATCATATATATATTAGACTGATGTACATGCTCATACTATGAAAAGTATGAGCATGTACGTCAGTCTAGATAGCGTCTACTCTTTCAAAATGTTCAAACCTTATGAATTATTTATTAGAATATCTTGAATCATTACCTAAACTAATATTCTTTCCATATAGGTATATTATTCTTTTGGATTCCTTAACAATAAGGGATGGGATGATTCTAGAGAATATCAACGCAATTTGATTAATAGGGACCCAAATAAAATCAAAGATGATAACGCATGAAATTAATTACTAAATATATAATGATAAGGTTCTCCTAGTAATAAAATTGGGATCTATTCTTAATTATTGAAATAAAACCATCTCATACATATTACTATAATCTAGAAATAAGATAAATTAAATTACAAAATATTCACATAAATTTATCTCTCATTTTGAAGGAAATGACAAGTATCAATTGTCCTTATAGAATAAATTATTTTTCCATTAGATAAAACAAAACATCTGTGATACCAAATGTAAATTTTTTTTAGGGATTCACACAATAATAATGAATTTATTAATTCATATGATGAAGCACATACATATATATTTTTATCTCTTCCAAATAATGAGTAAGGATTTACAAAATAACTCACAATCTCTTATTCTCCTCCTAAAGTCACTCCATAACTATATATATCATATATTAGTTCTTTGTTATAACTGCACACTTTTAGACACTTAAATTTGGTGATTTGAACTTTGGCAACCCTTGATTTTACTATTCATTCTTGCTATGATAAATACCTCTTATGCATTCAATGTTAACACTTTCCAAGATCCATTGTTTAATTTGTTTATCCTTTCACATTGATATATTGAAACATCTTGAGAATACAATACAAAAAATCAATAGAGAAATATTAGTCTATCATCTCTAGAAACTTTATTTTACACATTTTCTATCCCCAGCTAGGGCCGTATAGTTTTTTCTCAACCTTATATATAGTCCTCATCCATCTTTACAGTCTTGGACCAACATGTATTTCCAAATACACTTTCAAATTGACATATTTCTTTGGGTATTATATTGCTTATGGGTTGGTATTTCCTATATAGATAATTTATGAAACTATACATAAGAAAGTAAACACTACATCATTTTATAACCTAAAACTCTTAAGGTAATGCACTAGAGAACTTAGTTCATACACTTGTAAAAGACATTTGCAGATCCTTAAATCTCACAATAGCATATCTAAAGTCATTAGGGAAATACCCACATCAGGTCTAAAGATAAAAAAGGTCAAGTAAATAATAAAACTCATCGACAAGAACTCAAATATTTTGTCTCCAAGTATTTTAGTAGGAGAAAAGTCAAAGTAAAAATGGTCAAAGAAATCTCCAAATTTGATTGATCTATATAGAAATCACATAAGTGAATAAAAACGTGCATTTTACTATTTGAGACATCTTTAGAGTAGTGAAAATGTTTGCGGTGCATGAAGGAGCCCAAAATTCTTATAATGTTTGTTTTCTAGGACTCTTCATATGTGTATATGGTTTACGATGATGCACAATGTATTTGGAGAGCCTCATTACATGGGTGACAACCTGTGTTTGATAGTAGTAGACAAATCTAGTAATGTGACCAGCCCAAAAAGTTACATAAGCCTATTCAAATAAGGTCCAATACCGTAAATAATGTGGGAAACCATATGGTGTGGTTCCAAATGAATGGTATTGTCTTGACCCAACTAGATTCACATTCACAATTCTAGTTTCGAAGTTCACCCATGTTCATATCTCCTAGTTTCATTGCTGCACAGTCCCAAATATCTCAAAAAATCATTTGAAATTAGATAAGTACCTCTATACATCCATTTTGTGCTTTCAATTGCATTTTGATGCGCCCGAATTAGCAGGAACTTGACAAGGTCATAACTTGAGCTCCGGGTGTCCGTTTGAGTCCGTTTTTTTTTTGAAACCACGTGTTTCGATGAGACGAACGCAGCGGCAACTGGCCCTACTGGTTGGGGCAAGTTTTCGACACGTTTTCGGGCCCTAAATCCGCCATCTTGAGGCCGAAAATTAGGATTTAAGTTATAGTTTGGTTTTTTTCCTATTTTTGAGCATTAGTTAATTTTAGTCTATTAATTGCATTTTGAGTTAGAAAGTTGGCAATTCCTCTAATTTAGGGATGTAGAAGATGCGTGGCAATTTCTGTGCCCGTAGGAATAAGCATGCGAACTTACTAAGAATAGCAGGTTCTAGTAAACTGCTAAAAATAGTAATTTCCGCCACCTAGAGTAGATTTTAGTCAGAGTTAGCTAGAGTTTACTTGGAAACTCGAGTTGGGAGTTATTTTCCTATTTAGGAAACATTGTAATTGATTATTTGATAACGAAGAAGGAGATCTATTTTCTTTTGGAGTTCATTTTATTGCAGTTTATCTCGTTGTTCTTAATTTGGCTACATTACATTTTAGGTTTATTAGTGTATGCAAATTCTTTTTATCTTATCTGATTTGTAAATTCTAGTTAGCATTCATTTTTGTGACATATCGGTAAGATTTATAGATCAAATCTAATATAATCTACACCTAATTAAATTTACCTAAATATAAGTACAGGTTAAAATTTTTTAGTGAACCCGCTATTGATAGAACCCTTAACCTAACGTACGATTTATTCCTTGTGTATTAGGATGGATGATATGAAAACCATAGAGGTTATGTTGTCATTATTTCTTAATTTTTGAATCTTGTTTCATTTTCTCTATGATATCCATCGATGTGATTATGACAAAAAATTATCCTTTTTGATCAACCCATTGAACATATTGAGATTTCCCATCCTATTCACAAGCATCTCCCCCATGAGTATTACAATCACTCCACCCATTTTTGACACCGCTAATGGGGTGCCATTACATGACATTGAAACCCATAGTGACAATTCTTATGAATATGATGATGGAAATGATAACATCGTGGACCTTGCTCAAGTATAGATTGTGTTTGTTTTTTGTGAAAAAAATTGTTAGAATCCTTGCCATATTGATCCCATCATTAAAATATTTCTCCCTACTAAAGTTTCTTGTGATCCAAAGTCTAATGAGGAATCCCTTATTGGGAAATGTTATCCTTCTTGAAATTTATGAACATCTCTTATTTTAACACATATAGTTCCTACCTCCTTGGGTGCACCTCATTAGTTAATGCCAAAAGCATGCCAAAATTCTCTATATCTATTCCTTAAACTACAATTTTCACCACTCATCCCATATCTACTCCTCATAGTTCGCATGTATCTTATTCTAGCATACAAGCTCTTGGATCCCTTGTTCATACTTTAAAACCATAACTTTTATAATTACAAAAGGTGTATCTACTTCTTCTCACACCATAAATTACACATAGCTACTTCATAATATTGTTACAGCTAAAGTGATTTTCTATTTATTATCTACTAGTTTTGTTACTCCTAGATTTCCCATCTATGATGATAAAGGGGAGCATACACACCACCTTCAATCATTCCATGTTTCTTGTTTTGATTATTCAAGATATGGTGTGAAGCATTATTTATAGATCCAAAAAAGTAATTTCATGATCAAATAAGTAGTTGAAGAAGACCCTATCCAATTGCAACAATCATCATAACAATGAAGGAAGAGTGGGACTCCATTCTGCAACATATATCTCCTCTCTCCTTATTTCTTCTTCTCTTTCTAGAATTCCATTTCTCCGTTAAGGAGAAAATTTTATAAAACTATTACTTAATTCACTTAAAGTTTATTTTTCTCCATTGGGGATTGTAATTTAAGTTGAAAATTCATAAGGGAATTTGACGATACATTATCTTTCACTCTAAATTGTAGTTTCCTCTTTATTCCAAGGGATGCAGCTTTTCCATCTCTAACAAGCTACATTGTTCCACTCCATTATATTGTGATTTTCCTCCATCCTCATCTTATCACTCAGTCAAGAACATGCTTGCATTTATAAGGAGTTGAAGGAATTTAGTGTCGTATTTTTGGAATGAATAGAACTTGATAAATATTTTTATTTTTCTTGTAATTATTCCTTTCATTATCCTATGATGTTATGTTTTACTTTCTTATTTCCTCTGATTATACTCGATATAGTTTAAGTTATTGGTTGACAGAACCTATGTTACTACGATCAACATTAATCTCTCTCCCTCTTTTCCCATTATTTCTCCCTTGTGCCTCATACCTTTCTCCCTCTCTCACTAATAATTGTAGTTGCAACAAGGGTGTTTCTTCACTTTTAACGGTATTTAACTACCCTCACCCCAAGAGCTAGAAATTGTGTAAATAATCTACATTTTAATAAATGAGAGTTGTCCCATCTTGAAGAGGGGGGATTGAATCCCATAAGTGTTGACGAAACAAATATGTTTTCCTTAACAAAATATTTCTCCAACACCACTATATATGGTCACAAACCTAATATTAATTGGGCATGGATGACACTTCATTCAAAACATATTATTGTCCCTTTATATGCCCTAAGTGTCATTCTTTATTAGATATTGGTAGGTAAAATGTGAAAAGAGAAAGAAAAGTAGTTAGTTCCCTTTCTTAATGTTTGAAACATGTTATTAATTGTCTTCCTTCATTCTGGATAGTAAATTGGATTTGAATGTCTATTGCTGGAATTATTGTTAAAATTGTCAAGGAAAACATATCCCAATTGTAAAATTCCTCTTTTGTTCCCTCATTCTGGATAGTAAATTGGAGTTTAATGTTAGTTGCTATATTTTTAGCAAAACCCACTCCAATTTTCAAATTCCTATTTTGTTCCCTCATTCTGGATAGTAGATTGGAGTTGAATGCGAGTTACTAGATTTTGTGAAAAATTGTCACTGGAAATTGTTAGGAATTCATTAATCTAGTGCTCACATTATATTTATGGAGTGGTAAAATGTAATTATTAGTGTGAAGTAACTATGTGGTTGAATTGTTAATAACCCATGTAAATAGGACTGAGTGACTTATATAAACTCACGAATATAATTGTTTGTTTATGGGTTGTTTTATAGATAGTTGGATCTCCTATTTTATAAGAAAACTATGTCCTATATATTGGCATGTATATGAGAAAAATATATGAACTAAAATTATTTTTATTGCCGTGAAAATTTCTCGTACCTGTCATTTCGCATCAAAGTGATGTAGTATGGAGGATTAGAAGGAAAGGGGGGGCTGGAGAATTGTGCTTTGGCCTTGAGAATGAGAGAGTAATTTGTGAAGAATTTATGACTATTAAAAGTATTGATTTCGCATCATTTGAAGGAGTTTACAACACATATTTTATCCATGGATTATTGTTTATGTATTGATTTTATTAGTCAGACCTGTCACATAGTTGTTATTGCATTGATATCGTCATTTGCAGAAAATAATCCTTACCAGATCATTCCGCAACATCTGAATTGTTCTCGAGCTCGTTGTTTCTTGTCTTTGATTCGTGAGCTACCTAAATTTGGATCTTAGAAACTTAATCTTGCATTGGTAGAACATGATTCACATATTTGACAGTGACGATGTTTTTATCGGTTCTACATTCATTTACCAAGATCAATCTTTACTTTGTCATAGGCTTTAAGCTTCGGAAGGTATCCATCATGCATAGCACATGTATCTGTTCCTTTTAACATGTGCATTGCAAATCTCACTGTTAGTCTGGACCACAATCCCAAATGCACTCCCGTTTATAGTTGGATTGGCTTAGATAAAGATAAGAGGAGAGTGAAGATCAACCCAGTTGAATGACGTCCAGGCTTGCATCAGCCAACACCCATCGACTTCTCATTAAAATCCTATAGCCCATACATAGGTGTTGTGAAAAAACCATTCTTGTTTGCATCATCCTCGTACAAATTTGGTCCATTGTATGATCTTCGTGAGTCTCCATGTGTTCTAGCATAGAAAATCGTTTCCGTGTGAGACGTATAGCACAAATGTAATGTTAAAAAATGCTTACTGAGGTATATGAGCTCAAATTCCAGTGTTCAATATCTTCCTCCTCTAAACACGGCACACACATTTACCATTTACATTGATTTATATATGACATCTATCTATTACATTAACGTTGAAGTGAAAATTCTAAAAACCCTCCATGTCGTTTCTAAGATTCAAATCTCGAGTGATTTGTGACTAGATTTCATAGTTATTGTATCAAGAGTCGATTAAGTTTCACTTTAGTTTATTAGAGGTGCTGGACTCTATAATGCAAAACAAAAAGAGTTGGTTATATCTTGAATATCTTATTTGAGTCAATATTGTGTTTATTTTCTTATATGTTTAATTTTTATGTCGTTTATAGGTTAATAGTCTTATGTCATCTTCTTATTAAAAAAAATCATTTTTTTTAAAAGAGTCATCATCATTATTGTCAAGTGTTGTTACAAGAATCAAGGTTATGTAAAAGAGTCGAAACATTTTTTAATGGTCAGTAAAATTATTGTCAAAGTTCATCATAAATCATTATGAAGTTAGTGTCAATTGTAAAATAAGATTCAAAGTCAAAATAAATGTTAGTAGTTAAGAAGTCAAATTGTTTCATTGTAAAATGTCCATAAAATAAAATAAATTGCCTTATGAACGCATTTTCAGTGTTACCCGATGTCTGAAAAATAAAGTGTTTCACATTGCAGGAGGGAAGTAAAGAATGATCACAATGTGGAAATAATTGAGTGACATGATCATATTTGCTGAGTAAGAAACATCATTCAGTAGAGGACGGACACAGTGAATGATGGAGGTCAGATCAATGACCTCTCATCAGTCACTAGCGACGGGGTCGCATGAAGCTATGGTGGCATTTTTTGGTGTGAGTTTGCTTTCAGTTGTGTCCTTCATTTTAATAGTACCTATTTTACAATGTGTTCATGTTTATAGTTGATTGTTGCAATATGTTTTGAGATCATTCCTATTCATATTTGTATTAAGTGAGAAGTTTTTCCTACATAATTCCCTAAAGGAAAAATGTAGTGGAAAAGATGAAAGCACAAAGAAGAATCAACATCATGATATTTGGATTGTTGGTTGTCCTGTAAAACCATCTGTATGTTTGGGTTGTTGGTTGTCCTATAAAACCATCTATATGTTTTGGGTTGTTGGTTGTCCTGTAAAACCATCCTTGCAGGCCATTGTCTATTCTTGGAAAAAAATCCTTGTTGAGATTTTAATTTATCCTGAAAAGTTATCTAGATCATGACCACGCACGGGTGGAAAGCTGCAGAGGAAGTGTGATTGTTTTTCTCCCATGTTTTCACTAAGGAGGGAATGTTGGGAATTCACTAATATAGTGCTCACATTATATTTATGGAGTGGTAAAATGTAATTATTAATGTGATGTAATTATGTGATTGAGTTGTTAATAACATGACTAAGTGAGTTATAACAACTCACTAATATAATTGTTTCTTTATGGTTTGTTTTGGAGATAGTTAGATCTCCTATTTTATAGGAAAACTATTTCCTATATATTGGCATGTAAATGAGAAAAACATATGGACTAAAATTATTTTTGTTGCTATGCAAATTGCTCATACCTGTCAAAAACCTATACCAACTATCAAATTTTTTATTTTCCTGATGAAAAAGATGATCATGTGGGATAATAGCACCCACCACTAATGTATTTTCTAGGTCCCTCTATTATTTCTATCCCATATCTGATTCTGAACCATTTTTTGAGTCTTTGTTCTACCCAATTTTTCTTTGAATCATTACGTTTCTTATTTTTGAACTAGTGATAGAGTGAAATAATAACCTAATGGTGTCCCCACACTCATTTTGGGTCTTGAAGATGGATTAATGTGAGTGTGAGCCAAATGAGAGGACCCAAATATGATGTGCACATTTGATGAAGGATTCCTACAGGGGGAATATGGTATGTGCATGGTAACAACCATGACACATGCAAACCAATGGAAATATAAAAATAATGAAGTGTTAGTGATAAACATTTATGTCTTAATGTAATAGAAACAAGTCAAACTTGCAAAAAACCACTAACAAGACAACATAGTAGTTGGTTCAAAACATGGGACACCACTCAAGATTTGGCAAGATATTCAAGGCTTTCAAGGCGGTACTAGAAAACAAGAAACCATGGGGCATAGCCCCCAAAAATAGAAAAAAGTCACAATCATAGAAAAAAAAATAAAAATAAAATAGTATTAGCATATAATCATGGTTATAAGTAAGCCTACAAGAAAATTTCTACACATGAAGCACTTGTTATGTCATACCCCGCTAGTATATCTTGGATGAATGGTTAATTTGTCTTACTGTGGGTGAAATTGTGTTGTTATCATTCTTGGATTGATTAAAGTATAATATAAATAGTTATGTTTGTTATTTTAATCATGTCAATTTCATTATCTATAAGGTGTATAATGATGGCTTGAATTTATTTATTGAGATTGCTTCGTTGATAGATCTTACACTTGTGTAGTTATTTTTACTTCTACAAAAATGTGCACTCATTTGATTTTACAATCCTTGTGATGTTGACTATTGCAAAGACCTTTGTTGGCCAAAAATGGTATATTCAATAATGGGGTCATAGTTCTAGGTTGTTATTTAAGTATTGTGTTAAAATCCATTATATGGCCTTTCGAACCAATATAGATTGGTTCGGGGAAATGATTATAAATCTTGTGATATCGATAGATATATATCCATACACATATGTATGTATAGGTGTACACACACACACATACTATGGAATTTGGTTTTAATTTAACGCAGACCTTAATGCAGGTAGAGTTATGTTTAAAATGTGGCAATGTTTATTGGCTGGGTCGACGACTCAACCTAGCCCCACCCGAGCTCATAGTAAGCTAGTCACCTCACCTGCCACCTAAGCCAAGTTAAACTTGGCATAGGCCACATCAGCCAATGTGATGACTGAGACCATTATCAAGTTTTCATTTGAATAGTCCCTGACCATTAGATGGTGTATAATCACCCAAAGAGATGGTAGAGATTTGATGATAGGGTGTTAATATCGCCAAAGTTTGCGGTCGGTGGATAAGTAGGGACATAGAGAGGAAATTGGGGAGAAGATGGTACCATTGGATTTAAGGAATTTAAAATGTTCTCGAAGTCCTTGAGAGAAGCAAGAAGCTTCTGTAGGAAGCTACCGCCATAACTAAGTGATTACTTTTGGTTCATTTCTTTAGTTGGTATCTTTTCTCACCCCTTGCGATCTCTACATGAAAATACGGTCATGGCTATTTAGTGAAAATCTATTTCTAGGCCTTTCATGCATTTTCATCAATTTGGGAGTTTTTCATGGAAATATTTAAGTCTGAACTATGGAATTATTTGAGCTCCTGGGTTGATTGGCAGATATACTCATCTATTTTTTTTGTGATTTTTTGGAAGATTACTAGAGGTAAGAAGTGGGCACAGTCAACTATGAAATAGTTAATAAGGAATACCTCTGCAAACATCTTCCGGCATGAGATCGTCTCCTTCTCATCTTTATCATTTATAGCATTTAAATATTTTAATGGATGCATGGTGAAATTGGTTTTCACTGCTTCTTACTTTACCACTGGTGAATGATAATGTGTTTGATTTTTAACAAGATGTGAATCTTCATCTGAATGCTCACCTGATTATGTAGATATTTTCTGATTATATACATGTGTGTATATTTCTTTTAACCTGCGTGAGGTAGAGTTATATTCAGGCTATTTGATAGTATAGCCATGTTTTTTCTCACTCTGTTTAATGGCTGTGTTACCCATTTTGATTATTTTTGCATGCATATTGTTCTGGGCTACATGTATATTGGTTGGGTACCTTATTACATGTATTTTTCCTCACCTCTGTTTTCTTGGGTTAAACCTTGACTGTCATGTCTGGTTTAGGCTGTAAAATATGATTGTGTGATTATTATCCTAGAGCTCATAGCTCTTGTACCTATAGCTGATCATTAATTTTGACCAATTCATTTTTTTGGGAATTAAATGTAAACATGGAATATGAATACCCAACTCAACTTTCTATCATGTTGAGGTTGTTAAAGGATTTTTACTCTTTCTGGATCTTTTATTTATTTCAAAGGATATAATGATATTTATGTGTATCGTATATTTATACACATATTTATAAATGTTTTCCAGTTTTTATTTAGGCTTTGGTATTGACTGTAGAATTCTTACTAGTTCTAGAAATAATTTGAATCTTTTTGAACAACCCGTTTGGGGGTTGCAGTGAAGTAAAATTTTAAGTATCAGTTTGATATATAGGGAATATGCCAACATAGCTATTGGGTTTGTATCATTGTTTTATAATGAATTTTTAGTGGCATAACCCTAGTCAAATGATAGTATTATTGCTTAGACATAAGATCCATATGGTCTCCTTTTCTTGTTTAGACCACCCTGTTAAACGATGTTGCAGTTGGATTCGTTTTCTATGTTTCTTTGAGTTCTTCATATTAGTAAAAATATATAGTCGAATCTTGAGTTGAGGATGCATACTGATAAAAAAAATTAATCTCATGGACTTATCTTATTTAGCCGTAACTAATTTGACCATTAGGCTGGGTCCAATCCTTCATCTTGACTACTATGCAAGTTTAAGGATTCTGTTGAAATTGTTGAGGTGTTTTGGATTACTTAAGGTAGTTTGATATTATTAAGGTTTTCGTTTTCAAAAATATTACTGTCATGTAAAACAGTGCTTGTACATTTTACTTTGGTGTGAAGGAATAATGTGTTTGATAAGATTAAGTTTATTTGAGGAGGTTAAGGTATTGATTATCTAATAAGTACTTATTACCAGAGCAATGAGTTGACTCCGATTACAATTATTATTATTATTATAGGACTTGAGTGGTTTTATACTCTTCCCTTAAAAAAAATGTTTGAAATTGATTGAAGTTATTTGGATGGCTTGGAATGCCCTTCAACCTTGACTGAGTATAGTGATATATGATGATATAAAAACATGAATGAATGTATCAGTATAAAGTTGAATTCTTTCTTTATTGTTATTGATTAACTCTGTTTGGATATAAAGGACATAGTTGATATGTTTTTGGAATTTGAAATTCATACTTGTGATCTGTTAGTAATCTGAATTATTGCTTTAATGATTTTGAGTTGATAAATCATTTGATCATTTAATGGTACATGAAAGAAAGGAAAATAAAAATAAAATAAAAAGGGAAATAGACTGGTTATTCTCTTTATAGATTTTAGATTGTGTTCTTAGTTGAATTATGTTCATTAAAATATTTTAGTGCTATGAATCATAAAGATAAGATGGTTGACCTTTTCATGTCATTTCTTTCCAACTGACCATTACCTAAAATTTTTACAAATGGAAGAATTTACATCTTTTCTGGAAGACGATTATAAAATAGCTATGTTATTTCATTGATTGATTATGATTGAAAGTTTTATTTCTTGATTGAGTGTAAAAGAGAGCTTTCGCTTCACTGCATAAAGTTTATGAGAAGGAATAGTGGCCTCTAAAGCTTTTGTATAATTTTGTGAAGAAGAAATATTAATTTTTTATTCAATTTAGGATATTATTTACGATTGACTTATTCAATCTAATCTCATGAGACATGTATAATCATAAATTTTATTAATGAACAATGATAGATTAATACACTTAAGTGTAATAACCTTGAATCAATCGGATGAATTAAAACTGTATGAAAGATATGAGATATAAGCTATTAAAATAAATGAATGTGTTTTATTATTTAATAGTTGTATGTTTGATCTCTTCTATTATGGTAAATGACTGATAATTACATATTATATAGCAATAAACATGTAAACAAAATTACTATGAATAATTGAATTATATATAGTTGGTGATTTCAATTAACTTGTATTTAAGAAATTAAAATGAGATTATCATAATTTAAATAAATTAGGGGATGCGATAAAAATGTAGTCTTCTGTCCTAATCATATTAAGGATGGTTAAATGGTTATACATATACAAACTTATGGAATTGATTATGAATATTTATCAAAACTAATTTATTAATTGTATGATCAATTTAATAATTGATAAAGTATCGCTGTGTAAGAAGATTAAATTTTTTGTAAAACTAGTTCTATGTGGTGAAATAAGTTACTACAAACCTAATACGATGGATGTGGTAGGCTAACTTCGGATGGCTACTATAGTGAAATGTTCATCGAATGAAGCATGTCATTCAATGAATACTACCATATAAAAAATATCCTAAGTTGTCCCTCAAGCTCCATTTATTATGCATGTTGTAATCAATAAGGGAATTGAGTTATGCTAATATGTGAAGGTTCTTTTTCATGTTTGGTCTAGTCATATTTGTACCAAATTATGTTATCTACAGGGAAGAAATTGATCATGTGGCAATGTAATTCGTAACGTGGGAACTTTCTCTCCCATAAGAAACCTAAGTTGCCATAGACGTGATTCATTGCATAGGTTCGACAAGTTTTTTACCTTGTGTGTAACTTGAGATTAATTTAACTTAACTAATGGATTCAATTTTGGTAATTAAATGAAGTGACATGGTGAAGGGAAAATTTTTTATTGAAAAATGTGTCGTCAATAAATTGAACATGCAATGCATGAAACTTAAACATTCACCGAAGTAGTGTAATTCATTACACTGTCAAGCTCACATAGTTCTAACTATAGTGTAAGATGCCATATGGGATTCGATTGAATGAATTCCAGGTATAAAATTAGAGAAAAAAATTTAAAATCAAATCCAAGAAGGGCCGTAAGGGGTATATATTGTATAAAGACTCAAAAGAGTAACTTATGGGGGATCATTGAATCCATTTGACCCGTAACTATGCCCATGCTTTATTGACTTTTTATCTAAAGATTTTAATTTAAAATTTGTTGGATTGAAATGTCAGATTGTACATTTAAATCATTAAATGAATATGTTAGTTTTCAGGAAATAAAAAAAAATCTCGTATTTAGGATGAATTGAACAGTAGGTGTTACATTTTGGTATCAGATCTAAAGGTTACAGATCTTGGACCTACTGAGTCCTCATGTTAACACAAATTTAAATTCTTTTCTAACAAATAATATGGTTAGAACAAGGGGAAACATTGTAAAAAACCAACTTGGAGGTGGCAAGACAGCCACAATGCAGAAGTTAGATGAGATCCTTGCTGCCATATATGATACATGAAATTGTATTGTTGTTTTGGAACAACAAGTCATGGGTAATGATGACGGTAACGCTAGTGATGGAAATGAACCATCTAAAGAAAATCCTAACGATGTAAAAAAAAATACTGAAGATCCAAATGGAGAAAATAATGATGCTACAAATGTTAACACAAAAGTAAATAATAATGGAAACCTAAATGTTAACAAGATAAAACCACTTGAGATAAAGAGGGCATGTTTGACATGTGAACTGTAAAATGATATAAAGAGGATCATCACATGAAAGTTCAATAGTATAGCCTTAGGTGATGGAGCTAAGAATCAACTCAACAAAATGGAGAAGTATTTCGCCATTAGAAACTTATCAGAGAAACTAAGGGAGTTTGGGGACCCTATTAGATCTTTAATTAGGCATCCTCATGGTAGGATAGTTGGAAGGTTAAGATGGTTGTGGATGAGAAAAAACTGACTTGGGATCCATTTAAGGTATACTTTAGAAAGTGTTGGTTACCTTAGCTTTATTATGATCATAATATGTCTAAATTTCATACAATAACATAGAAAAATTATAGTGACTGAGTATTAGGAGAAGTTCACAAAACTTCTCAAGTATGTGCCTCAATATCAAATAGATGAAAAATTCCATTTTAGGATATTTATCATGGGGATAAATCCGGTGATAGGAGGAGAAGTTGATGTCTATGGGCCATCAACAATGGAAGTTGTATTTGAGAAAGCAATTAGACAAGAATAGAAACTATAGGCTATTTCTACATATAGAGATGAAAAGAAAAGAAATCAATAAATGCACCATCCTCATTGGCACCATAAGAGGTTTCATGGAAAAAATTTTGGAATCAAAAACAAAAATTATAATGGTAATGGAAAGAGAAAAACAATAGTTAAGATTGTTGCAAATAACAAAAAGAATGGGCTAAAAAATATAGCCAACAATGAAAATAAATCTTAAAGGAAAGGACCATTTGGGGGCTACTATATCTGCAGTATAAATAACTATGCTAATAACCACCATTAAAGGAAGAAATATGGTAACTAGCAGCATCATATTCATACTGCAGTGAGTGACAAGTAAGCTGAAAAAAGGTTGCGCTAATTGAAGTTATAGTAAGTTGTATGGATTACCTGTAACCATTTTATTTGATATTGGTGCTACTGAATAGTTTGTTTCAATGAAATTTACATATAAAATTAAAATAAAATATGGTTATATGAAATAATCATGGTTTTTTAAATATGGGAATAACATTTTCCAAACTATTAAGCAATGTTCATTTGGCGCAACACTTGAACTGCCAAGATTTACCACTAAAGTAGACCTATACTTAGCTCCTCTAGGATCATATGACATAGTCATAGGAATACATTGGTTAGCTCAACATAAGGCAATAGTATATAACCTAGATAAGTTAATTAAAAGCCTTAATGACCTGTAGAAAACAACATAAATTTAGGGAGTAAAAATAAGTTTTAAAATTAGAAAAATCAAATCAATGCAGGTTAAGAAGGCTAAGAAAAAAGGTTGTGTCTTATATGCTATGAAAAATGTAGATTTGGGTGAAGAAGGTAAGAATTTTGGGGAATAAAAACGACCACTACACGAGTACATCGATGTATTTTTAGAAGAATTACTAGGTATTCCACTCAAAAGAGAGTTTGATTTCATCATAGATATCAAATCATGAACTGAACCAATTTTTAAGGCTCCCTACAGAATGAAAATAATAGACCTTGTGGAGCTTAAAGCACAACTTCATAAAAATTTATCGAAATGATTGATCAGATCGAGTGTATCTCCTTGGGGAGCACCACTCATATTTGTAGAGACGAAATATGAAACACTTAGAATGTGCATCTATTATCAGATTCTTAATAAAGCCATAATCAAAAATAGGTATCTTCTTCCAAGAATTGATGATCTCTTTGATTAGATGTGTGGAGCAACAATTTATTATAAGATTGATCTTTGATCTGGATACCATCATTTGAGAACAAAAGAAGAGGATATTCATAAGAATTCCTTTAGGAAAAGTTATGGATACTCTGAATTCATCGTGTTACCTTTCGGGCTTACTAATGCTCGAACATATTTTATGAATCTAATGAATAGTATATTCCTAGCATACATGGACAGGTTTTTTCTACTATTCTTTGATGATATTCTCATTTATTCAAAAAGTGTTGAAGAACATAACAAAAATATTAGAATTCCCTTAGATTTGTTAAGGAAAAGAAAATTGTATGGTAAACTTTCTAATGTTCATTTTATCAAGATGAAGTGTAATATCTTGGACATATCATAAATATGGATGAGATTTATGTATATCCATAAAAAATTACTGTAATAATAGAATGAACAACACTTAAAAATGTACATAAAGTAATAAGCTTCATGGTATTGGTTGGATACTGTTGGTCTTCAAAATTGCACCCACGTCTTGGATCTAGAAGATCTGAGTTTTTTGAGATCATAATGGAACCCTCTCCAAGTTGTGGGACCTTGCGTGCTTGAGATGGATCTTTCAAGAAGGCCAATTCCTCTATCTATTTCTACTACTACTGCTACTACTACTCCTAGTGTTGAAAGGGGAAACTATGCTAATAAATGCCAAGGGACTAGGGATAGAAAGATAACATGTAAGGAAACTACACTAAAAGAAGATAGCACCAAAAAAGAGGGATGAACACTATCTATTTTGAGTAAAAATGAGAGGAAATGCGTAAAAGAATGCTAGGCACATATAACACGACTTATAATGTATTCACCATATCAGTTTCATGGGACACAACCAAATGAGGAGCTACAATGGATGCGAAATGGCATAATGAACACACAACACAAAATAAAACACAAGAAGAAGGAATGCAAAAATGTTAGGATAGAGAATAGTCACAAAACAATGCTTCTATTACTTCCAGAAATGCATAGAATTGTTACAATGGAAAAAGGGGTCAGTATCCACATGCAAGAGAGAGATCTAGAGGTTTGCAACTCAAAATATAGAAATTAGAAAGTCCTTAAAAAAATCATAAGGATCTAGAGTGTCCAACATTAATAAGGATCCCATATCTTACATTTATAGATGAATCTGTAGAAGGAGAAGAGAAGGAGGGAAAACCTAAATTTGAAATACAACCACCAACAAGAAGCATTCACTTCCTCAAAATCTACATAAGAATCTGTTGAATGCACTTCCCTAGGTCTGTATTGGCATGTTCAATGAGGAAGGATGGTAGATCATATCAAATCAGGCAGTTGAAGTAATCAGATCTACTTCATTAATGATCAGAAAGACATTTTCCCATTTCTCACCTACTAGATCCGCCAAAATTTGAATTTGAATGTCTATCACTGTGGCTGATGTTATCTGCTCTATGACAAGTCTAGGTGTGCATTGATTAGAGATTTGTAGTAAAATATATATTTTTCAGAGGATTTCATGACCATTTACACATGTAAGACACATGGCGTGTGTGATTTGGTTGAAATAATGACCAACTATGTAGAAATTTTCTCATTTATGCCACGTCTTAGTCACTGATTTGTTACAATGATTCGATGCCCTATTACCGCACTTTGGTGGGTTATCTGTGGCATACTCAAGTATGTCAAAAGATGACCAAGCACATAAGAGCGCGAGGGGAGGGTGTGCAGAAGAAAACATAGGAAGGTAAAGAGGAATGCATGTATGACACGTGTTGGGAAATGAGGTAGATTGGTGAGTAGATATCACATGATCAAGGCACAAATATTACAATATGATGTGTGAGAATTCACGAGGGTGAACATTTTCCAGAAGAAAGGTGAATGCATAGAAGATGCACGCATATGGAAGATGGAACAAAGAAGAAATGGAAAGGAATGAAAGAAAGGGAAGAACACAAGGGCACGTGAGGAAAAAAAGGGAATGTGTCAGGTGAATGTGAGTGCGTGTAACCTTATAATGAAGAGTTCAAAGCTAGAAGATGTATACAAGTTATCCAAAATCACTAGGAGAGTTCTTTGGATTACAGATGCTATAGAATTTTTTTTAAAGATTTATCAAAAGTTTCAGCTCCAATTACCTCACTGCAAAAAAAGGAAAAGAAATTTGTATGGTCTAAAAAGTTTGAATATGCTTTCAATTTTCTGAAATAAAAATTAACTTCAGCACCTATATTAAAATTACTGAATCCTAATGGGAGGTTTACAGTAGTAATATATGCCTCCTCTGAAGGCTTGGGAGGTGTTTTCTACAAAACGATCATGTAATCACTTATGAGAGAAAAAATCTCAAGGTGCATGAGATGAATTATGCTCCCTATGACTTAGAGCTTTCTTCCATTGTGTATGCTTTGCAATTTTAGAGACATTATCTTTCTGGAAATCCCTTTGAACTAAAAATAGATCATCTTGAGATGAAATACATTTTCACACAGCTAAACTTAAATTCAAGGTAGTGAAGATGGTTATATTTTTTATTACAATATGAAGTTGATATCAGCTACATAAAAGGTAAGGAAAATAGAGTGGTAGATGTGTTACGTTGTAGGAAGCATATTTCCACCCTTGTCACTTTGAGAACCAACTTAAAGGATGACATAAAGAAAGAAATGATGGCTGATTCTTACTACCAGTAGGTTAAAACCACATTTTTTGCATATCCTAATTATAATAGGTACAAAGGATTTAGATTTGACAATGATGGATTCCTAAAATTTGAAAATTGAGTGTATGTACCTTTAGATTGACTAAAATTCTTCTTGATGTAAAACAACAATATTTTTGGAAAGGGATGAAAAATGATATAGTTAACTATGTATCAAATTTCTTGGAATGTCAATGAGTTAAGGCTAAACATATGTATTTAGTGGGACTATTGTAACCTTGTTTGAATTTTGCAATATAAATGGTAGGTAATCAGTATACATTTTGTGCAAGGAGTTCCTATGTCGAGGATTAAACATGATGTAATTCTGGTTGCAGTTGAAAAATTAACAAAAGAGGTTGATTTTATACCAAGAAATCTGAAAGACGATTCACATGTTCTTACAAAACAGTTCGTGCATGAGATTTTTAGATTGTATGGTGCACCTTAATTGATAATTTCTGATAGAGATCCTAGGATGACTTCTTTTCTTGGCAAACCTTCAATACCTCTTTAGAGAAAAATCTAAATTTCATCTCTACCTACCATATGGAAATAGATGGAAAAACTGAAAGGGTTGATCAAGTGATGGAAGATATTCTTAGGATGTACTACATGGATCAATACTATAAGTGGAAGAATATCTTCCACTGGTTAAGTTTTCCTATAATAAAACTTATCAGTCATCACTGAAAATGGCTTCATTAGAGGCCTTGTATGGACTGAAGTGTAGACCAATTGTTAGTTGGGACAGTGTGGAAGATAGAGAAGTAATAGGAATGGAAATGTTTCCTAAAATGTAACAACAAGTAAATCTCATTCTTGAACAACAATTGAAAGAGGGTTTCGATATGAAGAAAAGCTACACTGATTTAAAGAGAGTTGACAGAAAATTTGAACAAGGAGATAAAGTTATCTTACAATTTAAGCCTAAGAAAATTTCAATTTCATTTGGCAAAGCAACCAAACTATAACCTCACTATGTTATACCCTTTAAAATTATTGAATTAATCAGCCCCGTAGCATACCAATTAGCGTTGCCTCCTAAACTGTCTAAGATGCATGATGTTTTTCATATCTACTCTCTTAAAAAGTATTTATCAAATTTATCACATGTACTTAATTTGAATTATTTATAGTTTTAGGATCTAGGCATCATCATAGTTGAACCCATAAGGGTGCTGGAAACTCACAATCTACTCTTGTAAAATAGAGAAATAAGTTAGTGCAAGGTCCAGTAGGACCACTTTTATAAAGAAAGTGCAACTTGGGAGAATTTGGATGAAATAAAAAACTACTTTTTCGTAACTATTTTAGTGATAAACATAATGATTTGTTGATTATGATGATACTTTTGGTATCTATATTGTTTGAATGGATAGAAAATGTCATAGAATTTTGTTGTTTTAGTGAAAACTTTGAAAATTTAAGCTATTAAAGCTAGTTAAATGGTTGTTTTATAGTTTTGGAAGCCAATTAATTGTAATCTTCAGTGATGTTATTCTGAGTTCGAGATATTTTTATGAGTATAATTTTATCTCATCATTCTAATATATGTGAATGATATGAATTAATCATCAGGGATGATAATACTTAAGGGGAGAGGTATGACATACCCCGCTGCTCTATCTTGGATGAATGGATACTTTGACTGGTTACAGGTGAAATTGTGCTGGTTATCATTCTTGGTTTGATTAAAGTATAATATAAAAACATTATGTTTATTGTTTTAATCATGTTGATTTCATTATCTATAATGTTTAGAATCATGGCTTGATTTTATCTAGTGAGATTGCTTCTTTCATCAATCTTATGCTTGTGTACTTACTTTTATTCATGCAAAAATTTGTAGTCATTTTATTTTATGATCCTAGTGATGTTGATTGTTGGAAAAAAAATTTTGGAAAACAATGGTATATTCGATAATGGGGTGTAAGATCCAAGTTCTTATTTAAGTATTGTTTTAAAATCCACTATATAGCCATCCGAACCAATGTTGATTGGTTCGGGGAAATGATGGTAAATTTTGTGATATCGACAAAGATATATGCATACATATATGTATGTATAGGTGTACATATATATATATATATATATATATATATATATATATAATGGAATTTGGTTTTAATTTAATGCAGACCTTAAGAAATGTTGAGCTATGTTTAAAATGTGGCAATTTTTATTTAGGTGGGTTGGTGGCTCGATGACACCCCACTTGATCCCGTAGTGAGCTGGTCACCTCACTTGCCACCTGAGCCAAGTTAAACTTGGCATAGGCCACATGGCTAGTTTGCCAATTGAGCAAGTTATTATGGTTTCATTTGAACAATCCCCAACCATTAGATGGTGGATAACCACCCAAACAGATGGATGATATTTGATATTTGATAGGGAGGTAGAGAGGAAGTTGGGGAGAAGATGTTACCGCTACATTTAAGGAATTTAATACATTCCCAATTTAATACATTCCCATAGTCCTCGGGAGAAGAAATAAGCTTCTCGAGGAAGCTACCACAAAAAAAAAGTGATTATTTTTAGCTCAATTCTTTTTTTGGTCTCTTTTCTTTCCCCTTGTGATTGCTGCATGAAAATTCAGTCATGGCTATTTTACTGAAAATATGGTTTTAGGCCTTGCATGCATTTTAATCAATTTGGGAGTTTTTCATGGAAATATTTAAGGCCAAACTATGGATATATTTGAGCTCCTGGGTCAATTGGAAGATATAATCATGTCTAGTTTTCTTCTGAGTTTTTAAAATATTTTTTGGAGGGAATAAGCGGGCACATTTGACTAAGAAAGAGTTGATGAGGAAGACATTTGCAAACATCTTCAGGCATGAGATCGTCTCCTTCTCATCTTTATCATTTATAAAATTTAGATTTTTTAATGGATGCATCACAAAATTGGTTTTCAGTGCTTCCGCTTTTATGAATGGTGAATGATAATGTGATTGTTTTTTAATAATATGTGGAATATGATATATGATGATATAAAAACATGAATGAATGTCTTGGTATAATGTTGAATTAATACTTTATTGTTATTGATTAACCTTGTTTGAACATAAAAGACATAGTTGATATGTTTTTGGATTTTGAAATTCATAGATGTGATGT
Source organism: Taxus chinensis (assembly GCA_019776745.2). Classification (NCBI taxonomy): domain Eukaryota; kingdom Viridiplantae; phylum Streptophyta; class Pinopsida; order Cupressales; family Taxaceae; genus Taxus; species Taxus chinensis. The sequence goes on along the minus strand of CM034150.1, from coordinate 821,787,318 downwards.
GTTAGTAATTTGAATTATTCCTTTAGTTATTTGGAGTTGATAAATCATATGCTCCTTTAATGGTACAGGAAATAAAGGAAAATAAAAATAAAAATAAAAATTGAAATAAACTGGTTATTCTCTTTATAGATTTCAAATTATGTTCTTAGCTGAATTATGTTAATTAAAATATTTTAGTGATCTAAATCATAAAGATAATATAGCTGACCTTTTCGTGTCAGTTCTTTTGAGCTAACCATTTTCTAACAATTTTACAGATGGAATAATTTACTTCTTTTCTGACAGATAATTATAAAATGGCTATGTTAATTCATTAATTGATTATGATTGAAAATTGTAGTTCTTGATTGATTGTAAAAGTGAGATTTTGCTTCACTGCATAAAGCTATTGAAAAATCATAGTGGCCTCTAAATATTTTGTATAATTTTGTGAAGAAGAAATATAAATTTAGTTTTTGATTTAGGATATTACTTGCAAGTGACTTATTCAATCTGATCTCATCAGATATGTATTATCATAAAGTTGATTAATGGACAATGATAGAATAATACACTTAAGTGTAATAGCTTTAGATAGATAGAATGAATTAAAGCTATATGAAGGATATGAGATATAAGATACTAAAACAAATGAATGTGGTTTATTATTTAATAGTTGTATGTTTGAACTCTTGTATTATGGTAAATGACTAATAACTACTTATTATATAGTCATAAGCATGTAAACAAAATTATTATGAATGATTGAATTATATTCATTTGATGAGTTCAATTAACTTGTATTTAAGCAATTAAAACAAGATTGTCGGAATTTAAATAAATTAGGGTTTTCTTTAATAATGTAGTTTTTTTCCCTTATTATATTAAGGATGCTTAAATGTTTATACATATAAAAAATTATGGAATTGATTACAAATATTTATCAAAACTAAGTTATGGACCTTAGGATTGATTTAATAAGTGATAAGTTATCGCTGCATAAGAAGACTAAACTTGTCATAAAACTAATTCTATTTGGTGAAATAAACTTTACGAAAAACCTAATACGTGGGACTTGGTAGGCAAAATTTGGATAGTTGTTATAGTGCATTGTTTATTGAATGATGTATGTCATTTAATGAATACTGCCATATGAAAGATATCCTAATTTTTCCCTCAAGCTCCATTTATTACGCATGTCATAATCAATAAGGGAATTGAGTTATTGTAAGATATGAAGGTTATGTTTCATGTTTGGTTTAGTCACCTCTGTAACAACTTTTGTTGGCTATGGGGAAGAAATTAATCATGTGGAAAAACAAGTCATAACTTGGGAACTTTATCCCCCATAGGAAACCTAAGTTGGCACATACATGCTTCGTCACATGGGTTGGACAAGTTTTTTACCTTGTGCATAATTTGAGATTAATTTAACTTAACTAACAGATTTAATTCTGGTAACTAAACAAAGTGATATGGTGAAGGGACAATTTCCCTTGACAAATGTGCAGTCAATAAATTTAGTATGTAATACATGACTCTTAAAATTTGGTCAAAGTATTGTAAGTCATTACACTGTCAAGTTCAACTAATTCTAACTATAGTGTGAGATGTCAGATGGGATTCAATTGAATGAATTCCAGGTAGCGATTAGAGAAAAACTTGAAAAATCAAAGCTGAGAAGGGCACTAAGGGGTATACATTGTATAAAGACTCAATAGAACAATTTATGGGGGATTCATTGCATCAACTTGACCCATAACTATGCATATGATTTATTAATTTGTTATCTAAATATTTGAATTTAAAAAAAATTTGATTTAAATGTTACATTGTACATTTAAATCATTCAAGGCATATGTTATTTTTCGAGAAGTAAATTTTTTCCCCATATTTAGGATGAATTAAAAAGTAAGTGTTACATGTTAGAATAATGGATAATATTTCACAATATATATATAATTAAATAGAAATGAAAGTAGTAGATATTTCAATGATCACACATGAATATGGAAAACTAATGAAGGTAGATTACCCCAAGAGCTATGGTGGGATTTGTAGAGAATAGTGTCAAGCATCATACATCATGTGATAACCATTATATAACATGTATTAACTTAAAAGTACAATATGAGCACACATTTGTACATGTAAAAAGGATAAAACATGCTATGAATCAAGATAACATGTTATGCACACTATAACATGGAAATTGAGTCTCCTCTCTCTGACACCTGAGAAAGGTTTTCACTAGGAAATACGTCCATATTTTTTTGCTTGTTAATATCTTTCTTATTTTTCTATTTCTCAATTAGTTCCTTGGTGAGGTTTTCACTATAAGAGATTGTGTTTTTCTTTCTCTTATTTTTTATTTTTTTAATTGGAATAGAGTACTCAAGAATTAAGATGAACCATAAAAGTATATATCAAAACCCTTGTTATGATTTGATAAGGGAATAAGGTCTTGAGTACCGAGGAACTCCTCAATGGCTTCATCATTCTGAAAGAGGTCCATGGTGATATGATTTTATTTGTCTTGATGGATAAGGGATGGATAGAAAATGGAAATTTCAATGGTACAAATGGATAGTTGTTTGAGAAAGAGGTTGGTTTCAATGAGGTATTCGAAATTGATATGTGTGGAAATTGTATCAACTTTAGAGTCATAGTCCTCATCACTAGTCATTATGTAAAATATCATGGGCCTATTTCAAAATGTTTCATAACCTAAACCATGATGGTATAGATTTTATTCATACAATATAGGTATGAACTAATCACGTTCTCATGAACCAAGTCCTTTTCCCTTTTAATTTATATTTTTCATCATTTTGTGGGATTTTTGTAGTTTCAAGATTCATAGAAATTAGCCATCTGATCCTCACATACTAAAGAACCTTCAAAGCCATGAATGTGTTCATCATCCAAATATCCATATCATTTCCATAAGCTATTTTCAATCAGGTATACATGAGCATATTTTAGGTGGGGTGCATTATGTCATCCATATCTATGAGGAGGAAAAAAAATATTGCGAATATGAAATGCATTTTTTAGAGTATACTCAAAAAAACCTTTATGAGAAAACTTGAGTTCAAGTTGTGAGTTGGATGCAAATGGTTGTGAACTGGATGTAGAGGGTTGCGACTTGAAAACTCATGTTAGGATCAATATGATTATCAGTAAAAGGTATGACATGGGGTTCAACAGATCTATCTATAAAAGGACAATAACTTACATGAGTGTACTTTACTTAGATAAGAGTACAATATTCAAGGGGTTTTACATCTGTGAATAAGGTAAATTGTTTTCCACCGTGTAAGAACTTGATACATTTATAAAATTTGGAAGACACACCTTGCATTGTGTGTTTAGTAGGTCTTGAGGAATGAATGACAATATAGGGTCGTTTGGTGAAATATTAGCAAGTAATGCTTGGAATTGTTGAGAACTAATGTCTTTAGGAACACACAGTTCTAAAAAAGTACAAATAATCTGAATGTTATATAGAGTGGGAGAAGACTTCAGTAATTCCATGAGAGAGATATGTACTTTTTTCATCTCTAACTATAATAAAGGTTCATAGGAACCAAATGTGGAAGCTTTAGTAGTGGTTGTTGGTTTAAGATTGCTAGGAATTGTAGGACTTGAAGGTACTTGAGGCATGGAGGAGGTTGATGGTTGTTTTATTGGGGGAACCCAACCATTATTTTTTCTTATGGATAATGTATTTGTAGGAGCTTGAAACTTAATTGTAGAAATGGAATTGGTAATCTCTTCAAAAAATAATATTATTGAGTTAAAGCAGAAAATATTTTATGAGTGACTTTATTTAGTAGATTTTCCACTCGTTCCATGCTTAGGAAAAGCATTTGAAAACACCTTTAAATTATCATTAGGTGTCTTATTAGATGATGGTTTTTCAACCACAATGTCTCCATTATCAATGAGGTATTGGATATAGTAGTGAATCCTCGTGTAGAGACCTGTAGGATGGCCAATGATGCAATGAAAATCACAATACTCATTTACCTTATACAAAGATTGTTTTAGTTATCTTTTACCCAGGGATTTGTGATAAGATAAAAGACCATATTGGCACTTATCAATTTTCATAAAACACTTGAAAAACACTCCCCTAATGGAGTAAAATTTCTTCACTTATTATCAGGAGGGGGATCTTATTTATTGGGAACAACAATGGTTTATTTTGATTTAGTTTGTTTCTATTGATTATTCTACACATTGTGTATGTTGTGGTTATCAGTTATGCCATCATTGATGACATTTACGATTACGATTGATGTACTTGGGATTATTGTTATTGCTATTATTGTTATTGCTATTATTGTTATTGCTATTATTGTTATCTATGTTATCCTTATAAGGAGGTCTAATTAAGCCTTTTTTGATGAGGTCTTTTTATATTTGAGTCCCCTTCTCGAGAACTTCCTCAAAACTATTGAGGTAATGCATATGTATATGAAAGGAAAATTCATTATTAATGTTTTCTATAAAGTTACTTACCATCTATTTCTCAGTAATTGAACATGGGAATCGGTTGGTGATTTCTCTCCATCATTGAAAGAATTGTGCAAAGTTTTCATTTTTTGTTGTTTTGCATTACACAAATCCATCATGGTGACCTCTAAATCAAGTTTAAAGGTGAAATTATTAATGATTTTCTCTGAGAGGTCTATGAAAGTGATGATTGAACCTTTTGAGAGATGTAAAAACCAATCCAAATAGTTTCCATCCTAATTTTTAAAAAATAGTCGTAAAAGGTATGTGTCATTTGTATTTCCCGTTCAAACAACCACTTGAGACCAAATAAACAACCTAGGGTTAGCTATTAAAATTATGGGATAATTTCTTTTTTGATTTGAAGTGTCTACAATAAAGTTACAAGACATCAGTTTTCACTAATAGCTTCTAGAATAAACCTATTTACTAATACACAAGTTTCCTTTATTAACATATAACAAGTTTACAAGGTTCAAATTTTAGGGTTAGATGTTCTAGTTAGATTCAAGGAGTAGTCTTACCCCATACCTACTCTCTAAAAGGCTCAGAACTTCAACTGGATTTTTATCATATTCAATGTTTATCAAAATTTCCCTAAACCATTCCCAATGGATAGGAAATTTTCTCACCTTTTTGGTGATATAAATAAGTCCTCATAACTCCTTGTATAACTCAAGTTATAAGTGGGTGGAGTCTTGGGGTCAAATTTTCCCTAAGGGACACGTGGCAAGAGGAGGAGTGCACCTTGGGCAAGTTGGCGGGTTGCATGGTGGAATTGAGAAATTTTCCCAATGCATGGCTCAATGTAAAAAAACACTCCTCACCCCTTCGGGTCCCTAGGGGACACATATCAGGTCCTGGTGCAAGGATAAAAAGGGGAAAGAAAAGGGTGGAGCAGCGTGTCCATTTGGCGCTTTGCGCCAATGAAGGCAAAAAAAGGGAGAAGGAAGTGCACAGGTCCACGCACCTGCCAAAAGAAAAAGGAAAAAAGGGAAGTAGAATTACGGGTAGCGGAAGGAAAATTAGAAATTTTGTAAAGCCAAAACACAAAACATATTGGAGAAGGAAAGTCTGCTCTCCCGCTTCCACCCCCAAGGTGCCACGTGGCACGCTTTCATTGGCCGCAGGCTGGCGGGGTCAACATGGGAATTTTTCCCCCAAAAATTTATAAGAGCTAAGGGATTTAAAAGAACCTACACCTCTGTTATAGCCACAAGGGGACACGTGGCACCCTCTAATTGGCTACTGGTCAGCGGAGGCAAAAGTGAAAATTTTCCAAAATTTTTCAAAAATTTTAAGGGGTAAAATTTATCCGTGCCTTCACCTCAACCTCTGGAGGACACGTGGCAACCTCTGATTGGCTATGGGCTAGCGGAGGGGAAAAGTGAAAATTTTCCTGAGCCCTAAAATTTTGAAAATTTTCTAAGGGCAATTTTGATGCAAAATTTTTGGGTTACGGGCCTACCAGGGGAAAATTTTCCCAAATTTTCTCGCCACGGCACAAAAACTTCAAAGTGTCATAACTTGAGCTAGAAAGCTCAGTTTTGGGAAAATGAATACTTTTCAGAATGCTCTCAATGCCCTCTTTGCACAAGGAACATCAAAGTTTCTTTTAGATGAATTTTTGAGGGTAAATTTTGTAAAATAAATCTGCAGGCCTTTATTTGGCAATTGACAATTCTAACTTATAATTTTGATAAAATTAGAACTCCTCCTTAGCTCAGCATGTCAAAAAAACATGGAGGATCAGTCTAGGGAGGTGTTTAGAGTGTTTTAGGGAAGGTCAATTTATCCAATCTGTTCAAGGTTGTATTTTTCCGGCAATAGATAGAAAAACGACTGTGTAAGCTCTGAATTGAAATTCATTAAGTTTTGGAGATTCATTCTTGACTGTTATAGGGAATTTGAGTTCCTTAGGTAGTACTAAGTCTAATTTTCAATGTTTCATAGCTTATTTTTTAGAGAAAGTATGAACTATTCATTTTTATCAAAATGTGAATTGTTAGGATGAGTATATTACAATGAACTATTTCTTTAAATTGGAATCTCCATTTTGTCATTTAAATGTGCACATGATTCCTAACTTAGTCAAATAAATTGATTATTAAATCATCCATCCAATTCTAAATGAAACTTCATTTCTAATTTCAGTTTTAATATACATTTTGCAAGGAAAAATCACATTGACTTCCATTCCATATGCATTCTTCTTTCAACATTCCAAACAGAGGTTTCTCATTGCAAGTAAAACTCAGACTTCTAATGGAGAAGATAGGATATGAACAAGGTAAAAAAATTTTGAGAAAGGAATGCAATCTTTCATTGATCATCAATAAAATTTTGTTACTCTCCTTTCTATTTGATTTCAAGCTAAAGTACATACAATAACCACATTGTTTCTTATTCCTTTTCAAAACAGAGATATCATTCTTGGACTGCAAAACAATTCCAGTATACAATCCAATTTTGAAAATACTTTCAATCTTTTATACATAATTCAATGACACTTTTAAAACTTAAAACTCTTCTGATTCGATTACAAAATATAAATTACAATGCTTATAATATCCTTTACATTGCTTTCTAAAAACATAAAACAAGTGTAATTCTTCTTTACATTTCTCAATACAACTACAACTTCCATTAACAATGCAATGCTTCACATTACAACATTTATGCATTGATCCACTCGAAGTGGGAGAAGTTACGTTGGATTACTCAAAGGGAAATGACTATCACACTGTGAAATTCCTTATCCAAACAGTAGCATGCTTGTTTCTTTTTCTTTGTAACTTGATCACAACAAGGAAGTGAGAAAGGCAACGTGCTCCATCCAACTAAGACATCCAATGAGAAAGGAGAAGACATCCTTTCCTCATTGGCCCACAGCCCCAACCATATTGAAATAAAGTGATGAACATCAACACATGGCAACAAGGCCTCTTCCACAACAAACAAAGAATTCTTCACATTGCATATAAACAAAAAAAAACACAGTCCAACAAAACAACAGTTCCCAAATGCATTTGAAATCATACACACAACACATAGGCTTGATCAAGCAAGCCAACAAGAGCAAGAACTATGGGTAACTCCTTATGCCTCCCAATTTTGAATTGGGTCATCCACCAAAATGCATACCGCTAATAAACATATCAACCCCATAAACCTTATATCTCCCAACCCCTCCTTATACCACCCCCAAGTTTATCCCTTATGCCCCCCAAGAGTAAGAAATGCAAGTAGTTTCTTGTCCAAGGTGGATCCCAAACTAAAACTCCCTCCTCAATAAAATAGTGCCATTCGCAATCACTTATTCCCCCCATATGAAATCCCTATATCCTTCTCCTACACCATGCCCTAAGCATTCTACCCAACTAGCCAAGAATGCAAACACAAACACCCTTCAAACATGCATGCAATAAAATGAAAAGTAATTAAAACATAGATCAAGATCCTACCTCTCCCTACTGAAGTTTGTTACAAGCTCACAATATTTCCAAGATGCCAAATACAGTCCAAAATCAGCAAGGTTCAAGCAAGAAAAAATACTCCAAGATCTTCCTCAAACAAGCTCCAAAAGAAACAACACCAAAATGTGCCCCCAAGAGGAAATGGACAAAGTTCCAACAACCATAAAAAAGCAAGGAGTTTCACTTTTATAGGAGAGGGAAGAGAAAAGAATGATGTGGATCCATGTGGGATGCCACATCATTATTTTCCAACCCCAAGAGGAAAGTCAACATCCTTCACCAAATCACAATAAATTAAAATGGCGAAATCACTTACATACTCCAAAAATGCCCATACTCCAAAAGGACCAAATTTAAAACATGTAAGGGAACTTAAATTAAAATTTACATATTGTCACTTCAAAATGCATTATAAATGCATACATTTAGCTTCTAAACTATAGACAAGGTTGGTGGATCATTTTAAGTATTAATGTGGGACAAGTTTATGATACTTGTTCCACACGCCTCCAAATTTGGCCTCCAAGGTCAAATTCGAATTTCATAATTGAGATGGAGTGCTTGACCTTCCAAAATTGATGCCTTACAAGACTCTTACATGTTAACTTACACACTCTTCTAGGACATTATTATTTAAAGCTCAACATATTCCTCTTATTAATTAAATTCCATCTCCCAATAGCATAATTTAAATAAAAATTTGAACTATATCGATCTCTGCAAATATTAATCTACCACATTTAAATTAATTAAAAGAAGGAACACATTACAATGTTGAAAATACATGACAACAATAATTCAAAAAGGAATGCATAAATATCTTCAAAACTTATCCCATGGTCACATATAATGGAGATCCCCCATTGGGAAATCCTAACATAACTCAACACACAAATTTATTGGAACAACACAATTTCAAACTGCCATGGTGACCTTGTTGATTTCACCTAAAATTTCAATATGGTTAGTCTGTCAGTCCCCTGACAATATTAGTGAAAGGTTTAACCTACAAAATGCAAATACCTCCTTTAGCCTTGTGGCCATATTGAAACTACAGAAATGTTAAAAAACGTATTGATATAAAGCAGCATTCCAAGATTCATCTAAACAACATGAATCATAAAGAACATGAAGAAGTTCAACATCATCATTTTTAATTTTCATAAATCAACTATATCATTATCAAGAATCTACCATACTAGGTCTGCTCCATATACATCAAGTGTCACAAGTCCAAATCAATATTCAATAATATGTCCATATCAAAGTCATTATATCATCAACCACATAAAGAAAATGTCTCTAGTAATTGTCCATCATGCATAATAATCGAATCTAGGTCAATAATAATCCATTATCTAACATCTAACCCTCACACTAAAACAAAACATAATAGTGTTCATAATATGATCAATAAGTATCAAAATCAGTATCTATCAAAGTGTCAAAGTGAAGTGAGTAACTACATCCCCTTCCCTTAGACTTGATTTATATCCTAGAAGTCACTGGAACAAATGTGAAAACTACACTCGTAATACTGTGGCATCCTCCCAAGCAGCTGCAGTCTCATCATAGAGTCTCTCCCACTGCACCCGTACCTGATCAATCTCTCTGCCTCGAAGGCCCAGGGTCCTACGATCTATGATATAGATTGTTTGGGCTCCACCATCACCTACCCCTGATCATACACCTATAATGATAGTCCATTCGATCTACATGAGAAGGGATTTGCAATGTACTTCCTAAGTTGGACAAAAACATGAAACACATCATGTACATTGAGTCAAATCTTTCAAGTCTTTGTAATGCTAGATGGTAAGACAAAGTCATTGGAGTCAAAATGATACACTCCATAGAATTGCTTCAATGCAGGTTGCCCAACAAATCAAGGAGCTAACTTAGAACCTTTCCCATAGTGGAAAAGGCTCTTGTGTGGTCTAACATGAAGGAACACCCTTGGCTTCGGGGACCGCATGCAAAGCTATGATCAATGCTATGTTGATCTGCATACTTCTTCTACCTGTCCTTTGCCTCCTTGCAATCATCTTCCTGATCAACACTACCTGCTTCTCCATGTCCTGACATAAAGAGCAAAAATGGTCCAAGAGATACTCTATCCTCTAACCTATCATAGCTAAGGGGTGTCCTATCACATCTCTACCTTATAATGCTTGAAAAGGAGCCATGGAGGCACTAGGAGGATGGAGGTCAGACAACAACCTCTCGTCAGTCACCAACGACTAAGGGTACTCGCACAGACTGATTTGGTGGCATCATTACATACATCCTGAGCATATCCTGTTTTTATGATTTTTGCACTCGTTCCATCTATTCAAGTTGATATGGTGTGAAGTTTCAGCTTGGTGTGATTTCAGGAGTACTCTGTTTTGTAGTTGAGATAATGTGAAGTGTTCACATTGATCACGGTCACAAATGATATTCTACAGGATCCCATGTAACCATGAAGATCTTCAGCTGAAGTATGTGGCTCATGCCTATTACTCTAGCTGTAAAAAACATAGTCAGAACTGGAGAACACAGTGAAACGCAACATCATGAGGCTTGATGAGGTAGAACAGTCATGATGTGTTCCTGTTCGTACCTAGGTTTGACCATGGTTAGCCTCAATTGAAAACCATTGAAGGTGTTCAGATGTGTTCCTGCTTGAGTTCCCACACGGTAGGTCAGATGTGTTCCCTAGAGAAGACCTGGTTGATAAGCAGATGCTTCCTGACCGTGTTCCCATCCTCGTCGGTCAGATGTGTTCTCGACAGTGCATGGTCATAAGAAGTTGATGTGTTCCTTCTTCTACCTTCAGTTCGAAAAATGTTTGCAAAGATAGCATGCATCTTCTTCACCCCGGGATGGGCTGCAATAGGAAGTGTGAAAGATGTTTTGTTACCATGTAATCATTAATGGGGGGAATGTCCTAGGAAATCAAGCCTCCATCTCTGGGAACATATATCACACCTCTATTCCTAAGAATACCATGGCTAGGTTGTTATATTATTGTTTTATTAATCCATCAAAATTCCCCTCTAGGGGTCTCTATGAACTCGATCTGATGCTCGTACTACCATGTAGAAGCTGTCAAGAGGAAGGTGCTAAAGAATCACTACTATATAGGGGTCGGTGAGATATTATGTGCTCACTGAGGTGGCCATAACCACATAGGAGATCCTGTCCTATCTGAGTAACTGCATTCTACTACCACATTATCCTTCCCTTTCACATGCTCTATCTCCATTCATACTCAAAAAGTAACTCCATCCAACGCTGTTGACAAGCATTTAGATTGGGCTGTGTGAAGAGGTGGCAAAGACTCAAATGATCTGTCCTGAGTGTGAATATCCGTCCAAGAAGAAAATGCATCCATCTAGCCCAAAGCATGCATAACTTTCGCAAGCTCAAGATCATGGGTATGATAATTAAGCTCATGGTCCTTGATTTTGCGAGACTCAAAAGCTACAACCCTACCATCTTGCAATCAACACACCTTCAAGCCCTACTAAAGAAGCATATGTGTAAACAAAGAACTCACCCTGTGGATCCGACAACTGCAAGAATGGGTGCTGTAGTGAGGCACTCCTTTAGTTCTGAAGGCCTACTCAGGAAACTATCTAAGGCTTCTACCTTTCCTCTGAAGGGAAACCTATCTCTAAGATAGGATATGCATCTCTTCCGGTGAATCATATCTGAATGCCTAAAGTCTTGCACAATACATGTAGAGCTTAGTCTTCTAAAAATATCTGGTTAGTAACCCGCTAAACCCATGAAGATGCGCACCTTTGTCACTGTAGTGGGTGCTGAATAATCAATAATGGCCCTAATATTGGAAGGATTGACTGCAATACCTTCCCTAGAAATAATATGACCCAAATACTACACCTCTGTCTGGAAGAAAGTACAATTCTCCAAGTTCCGACATAATATTTTCTACTCACAAAGGCACTGGAGATACCTGTTGAAGGTGCCCCTCATGCTCCTCACATGTACATGAGTAAATCAAGATGTCATCAAGGAAGATGAGCACAAAAGTGATATAAAAAGGTTCTGAATACCCCATTCATCAAACTCATAAACACTATAGGTGCATTCATCACACCAAAAGGCACCACTGTGAACTCATAGTGCCCATATCATTGTGTTGGAAGACGGTCTTATGAATGTCCACCTCCGAAATCCTAAACTGATGGTAGCCCGACTTAAGATAAATCTTAGTGAACATCGTGGCTCCCTTCATCTGATCAATCAATTGATCAATACGATGAAGAGGATAACGATTCTTGATTTTTAGTTTGTTCAACTATTGGTAGCAATCAATACACAATCGTAATGATCCATCCTTCTTCTTCACGAAAATCACTGGTGCACCCCAAGGGGATACACTAGGATGGATAAGGCCCTGTTATCAGAATGTGCCCCTGCTCATTTTTTGTGGCTAACTCCTCTCATTTTTTCCTCTCTTGTGCCTCAGTCATAATATTTTGATTTTTAGGCACTCAAACCTTTTGGAAATGACACCATTGGATAGAGCTCTTTCTCAGCTTTCCAGAAAGGTAAAGTTTTCCTCCTAACTCCATGTATTTTTGAAGTTATGGCTCAGAAGAGTTTTTTGGGAAAAATTTTCCCCTGAAACGCCCGCAGCCAATGAGATGCCACCACATGGCACCTAGAGTGGCAGAGCGTGGGGAAATTTTAGAAAATTTTCCAAATGACCAAAAAGGTGCAAAAATTTGAATTTTTGCCCACCAACCCGATTTGGCCCTGTTTTTCCCTAAAACTTCAAATGGCCATATCTTTCGATCCAGAGCTCGGTTTTTCATGTTCTTTATATAAATGGAAAGATGGTGAAATTCTCTATAAGATTCTAGGGTAATTTTTGCATTTTGATGGAGTTTGGAGAGATAAAATTGAAAAATTCCTCTAGCACGTGGATCATGGACAGAAATGATGTTTCAACCACCGTTTTTAATGAAGAATGGCTCGCATTCTCTCCCAGCATGGCTAAAAATGTCAGGGGATGGGTCTGTTAAGGATGCCCATATTGTTTTGAATGCATTTTGGTCAATGGTTGAATCCCTTCCATGTTTTCCCACATTTCTCTCTCACTGGGCTCATCCCTTTCACTGTAAAATCTAGATTTGGCTCATTTTCAAAGGGTTGAACATTTTTTGTGTATTGCAGGTCCCCTTTCTCACCTTGGAAGTGATTTTGGTGGAATATTAGACCTTTTCTAATAACTACAACTCAATTTTGCCTCCCAGGTGTTGTAATGCAAGTGATTTTGATGTTAAAATAACAATACAAGCCCTGTGATTAATTTTTCATCCTCTGCTGGTGTTGTTTGACTAATTTTCTGATTCTTCATTATATCTATCTGTTTGTGCATGTTGTTTCTGTGGCATTTTATGAATTGTGTCAATCTATAGAAGTGAGAAATGCTCACCACTCCTTTGGTGCATCACCTGATTAGCATTAGTTTTAGTTTATCTACATTCTCTATCTCTGTCTCCTTTGGAATTTAGGGTAGGATTAGGAATTTAAACCTCTGTAACTTGTAAGTGATAAATTTGATCAGAGGAGTTGAGGAACCAGCCTTTAATTTGGAGATTCCTTTCCCATTTTTATAAGTCCCACACTTGGGGAGAGAATTCAATGTTGTGCAATCACACTGGATGTCTAAAATATCAAACTAGAAATCTGATAAACATCCAAGGGTGTTGCTGATTTGCAACAATAGTTTTGGCACACCCAGTGGGACCTTAGAGGTCTTTATCTTCATTGCAAAAAAATTGATGTGCATTTGTTGTAAGTTTCTTGGTTTAAAAGAGCTATAAATTACACATATGGCGACTCCAAGGAAGAATAATCAACTGGTTTTAGCAGTGCAAACTTGAAAACTCATGAGAAGAATCAACACAAGGTCAAGAGTTAGAGAGGAAGAGGTGTTATTTGAATATCTGTAGTTATCTCCAAGAATAAGGCAAAGTAGAAGGAGAATCCAAAGGTCTCCATCTCCACCAAATAGAACTCTCTCAACTCCTCCACCTGGTAGGCCTTTCATTCAATCAACAAGGGTTCTAAGGCCAATCAAAATGGCACAAAACAACCCCTATGTTAATTTCACTGGTAGCAGCCCACTTGCTGTCAATGCACAAAATATAATCCCAATTGTAGCATTGAAGAACATTCCATACTTCATTGGAGAAAATCATACCTCACCTAGTGATCATGTTAAGGATATTGCTAACATTTGTGCAATCCATGAGATCAATGAGATGCAACTTGTTGTCAAACTGTTAGCATCTTCATTCAAAGGGAAAGCTTTGCAATGGTTTAGGAGTCTTGCCTCAGGTTCTATTCAAAATTGGAATCAGCTATGTATAGCCCTCCATGAGCAGTTTGGGGAAAAGGGAGACAACTTGTCCCATTTGGAGCAGGTGACAACTATCAAAAGAGCTCCCAATGAGCAGTTGACTGATTTTAATTTTAGATTTCAAAGGACTTGGGAGAGAATTCCGAGGTGGCAGTTAGGCCAAAAGCAGAAGGTGCTTTTCTTTATTACCTTAAAGCTTTAAATTCTGATATTTCTATGTTAATTCAGTCAATGGGAGGCACAACTATCCCCATTGCTTATAGCATTGCCATTAGAGCTGAAAATTATTTGATTGAAGCTGGCAAGCTGGCTCCTAGGCCTCCAATGCCATTATTTCTAAGTTTAGAGAGCCCCGGGTACTAGCCAAGTGCCTAATTTAGCTTTTATTCCCACTCCTAGAAATCAGAATTCAAGTGAAGCTTCCACTTCATCTTCTAGTGCCTCAAATGAACTTCAAGAAGTCATGAAGCAATTGCAAAATATAGTTAATGAGCTAGTATATAGCTCAAGAGTATGATTGGTGTTTCCCCATGCAATATTGAACATCATAACTAGTCCATGTGAACCTCATAACCAGCTTCAATGGTGCCTTGAATCAAGCATTAATGGTGACAGCAACTGGTGTGGAGGGTGAAGGTAGTCAAGAAAATAACCAGCAACAAGAAACATTCCAACAGCAATCAGCTCCAAATGATACCACACTTGTAAACTGACAGGTAGAAGATTTTTGTGGCATGAATCAAACAATTTCCCAAAGTGTTGCAGCCAACACAAGGTCAAAGAGGAGAAATTTGGGTGAAGAACAGCCATTGGCCCCAAGTAATTCATGATCTTCTGTCACTCCACAAACTTTTGGCAAGCAAAATGCAATCCCAAGTACACAAGGACTGCCTAAAATAGTTCCTAGGCCAACTCAAATGCCAATTGTTGCTTCCCATATACAAGGGATGAATGTGCAGGTCAAGGGACAACAAAAGGATACTTTATCCCCATTCAATATCATTGATCAGATGAAGAAGACAAATGTAAACATATCAATGTGGGAATCACTATCTATCCCAGGCCAAAGAGATTTGCTACAAGCTGCCATGAAGGACTAGTCAACTTTAAATCAACAAGTCCAAATGCAATAGAAGGTGCTCCCAAATGCTACCCAGTCTGAGGGGAATCATGGAGGATAGCAAGGTAAGATTTTGAAGCCCCCTCCATTCTATGTTTCATTGATTATTGGGAATCAATTAGTACACAATTGCATGATTTAATTCTAGGGCAAGTAGTTCAGTAATGCCCAAGAAAATAGCTGATCAGTTGGGAATTTAGTATGAAACCATATCCAAAGGGGTGGTCTAGTTGGATGGGACAGCGAGTAACAACAATTGGGGTGATTAAAAACTTGAGTCTTATTTTACATGCCTGTCCCAACATGGTTGTTTTACAAGATGTCTCAGTAATAGACCTTCCACCACTCTTTGCCCTATGTTTGTCAAGGGATTTCACAGCTAAGATTGGAGGTTACTTGTCTGCTGATTGGTCACACATGCTATTCAAAACAAGATATGGAACCAAAGTCCATAATCAGGTATAAACCTATTGCAAACTTTCACATTGAGCCTTACACTCCAAGTCAGATTAAGGCTAATTGTTCAGTGTTTGATCAAGAAGATCATCCAAGCACTGATGAAGCTGACACCAAGGTTGGAAGCATCCCAGATTTAACTATTGATGAATGGGCAAGTAAGGTGCATGTTTTTGATCCTTAACAAGAAATAGAAGAATCTGAGCTGGGAGTCTATTGCATACATGAAGAAAATCAGCCTATTCCTAGCATCACCAAGCCAAACCACAAAGATGACAATGAGGTATGGCAGTTGTTTTTTGATGGATCAAGGAGTAGACAAGGTGCAGGAGGGGGATATATGCTTGTTTCACCATAAGGAATTAAGTATTATTCAGCTTTTAGATTTCAGTTTGCATGCTCTAATAACACTACTAAATATGAAGCCTTGGTGCAAGGAATGCATTGGGAAATCAAGAGAGGAATAAATAACTTGCAAGTCTTTGGTGACAGTGAGTTGATTGTCAACCAAGTAAAGGGGAGGCATGCTTTCAAGAATGATCTACTCAAGTTCTACAAGAACAGGGTGTGGGACCTCATTGAATATTTTGAGGGATTTAGCATAAAATCCATTCCTAGAAAAGAGAACCAAGCTGTTGACAGGCTTACTGCAGTTGGGGCAGCCTTTGACGTTGTGGAGAGCATTCAAAAGGAAAAGGTACAACCAAACATCCATGTGATTGTGAGGCCTTTAGTGCCGGAAAAAAATGTAAGTTGGCAAGTATTTGAAAATGATCAGCAAATCATCCATTTCTTGCAAGAAGAGGTTGAGTTCTCAGCCAAAAATCAGGAAAAGTTTGAGCAGCAGTATGGTGACCAAGTGGTGCAGCTGAGAACCAACAAAATACCAAAGGGACTTATTAATTTGTAGTCCATTTTCAATCCTAATGATCAGTTTAGGAAGGAGAAAGCAAACATCCAAGTGAAGGAAGAAGATTTAGTGTCCATCTCAGTAGAAAGAGGAAAATCACTCCAAGTTGGCAAGATGACAACTGAGCAAGAAAGGTATGAGTTTATACAACTTTGTCAAGAATTCCCTGATGTGTTTGCTTGGAGTTATGAAGATTTGAAAGGTTTCAATCCCGAGTTAGCTCAACACACCATTGAATTTGATCCAAATACTAAGCCCATCAGGCAGAAACAAAGGCCAGTCAACCCCCTCATGGAGCCTCTCATGAGAAAAGAATTGAATAAGTTGATAGAATCAAGAATCATATTCCCTATCAAGCATTTATAGTTGGGTTGCCAACTTGGTTGTGGTCAAAAAGAAGAGTGGGGAAATCAGATTGTGTGTTGACTTCAGAGATTTGAATAGAGAATCTCTTAAGGATCATTACCCACTTGCTTCCATGGAGAAAATTTTATAAGTTGTTGCTGGTTCCAAGAGGTTTGCACTACTTGATGGCTATTCAGGGTACAATCAAATTATGGTGAAGGAAGAAGATCAGTTCAAGATAGCATTTACAACCAAATGGGGAACTTATGCATATAGTAAAATACCATTTGGGCTGTTCAACATCGGAGCTACTTCCCAAAGAGCAATGGACATGGCATTCAAAGGTTTGATTAACAACATAGTGCAGATATATCTTGATGATATCACTATTTTTTCAAAAAATATAGTAGACCACCTCTCTCATTTGAGACAAGTGTTCCAAAGGTGTAGAAGATTTGGAGTCTCCTTGAATCCTAAAAAGTGTATTTTTTTAGCTCATGAAGGAAAGCTCCTTGGCCACATTGTCTCCAAAGAAGGATTAGCAATTGATCTGGAAAGAGTTGAAGCCATAAGAGCACTGCTATTTCCAAGCCACAAGAAGACTCTTCAAAGTTTCTTGGGGAGAGTAAATTTTGTTCGGAGGTTTGTCCCAAATTTTGCAGCCCTTGTCAGACCTATCACCGAAGATGTTAAAGAAAAGCATGGCTTTCAAATGGACAGCATAGAAGGAAAGAAAAGTTTTGAAGCAATCAAAGAAGCCATCTCTCAAGCCCCAACTCTCATCAACCCAGATTTCTCCAAGGATTTCATCCTCTATGCATTTGGAGGTGATGATACTATTTCTACAATTTTGGTACAACAGACTAGAGACAATGATGAGCAGCCAATTGCTTTCTTCAGCCAAATCCTAGAGGACTATGACGTGAGATATTCTTTCATTAAGAAGCATGTTCTTGCATTAATCAGAAGTTTGAAGAAGTTCAAGTATTTAGTCTCAAACAACAAGGTTCAATTGTTGATTTCTCATGCGGGAGTTAAGGACTTCCTCCTAAATAAAGACTTAAATGAAAAAAGGGCAGGTTGGATTACTCATGTCATGGAGTATGACATAGAGATCAAGGTCACCATGTTGGTCAGAGGAAAAGGACTATGTGAGCAGCTGATTTTGAGCAAGCAAAAGGAAGCATGCAATGAGAAAGAGACTGTTTTGAAGTTGCAAAACAACCATGAGTAAGGAAGCACTCAAGAGGAAAATAATGGTGTCAACACTCCTTGCTGAACCTAAATTATAATGCACTTCCTAAGCATAGGCCTATGCCCTCCAGAGATGAACAAGACCCAAAGGAAGACACTTCAGATTGCAGGCTATCCCATATGCCCTTGTTGATGGTGTCTTGTTCAAAAGAGATGTGAATGGAGTACTGCTGAGATGCATTGGTACAAATCAAATTCATAGGATGTTCGAAAAATTCCATGGTGGACCAGCTGGGTGGTAATTTTGCACCAAGAGTGATAGCTATAAAGATCATGAGGGCTGGCTATTATTGGCCCAAGATTTTCAATGATTTTTATGCATGGATCAAGAGGTGCAAGAATTGTGCATTCTTCATAGGTAAAGAGAGGCTAGTTTCCCTTCCATTACATCTAATTTTAGTTGACCAACCATTCATGCAATGGGGTTTAGACTTCATTGGAGTCATTAATCCCAATTCAAGCCAAGGGCATAATTGGATTTTAACAGCCACAGATTACTTCACTAAGTGGACTGAAGTAGAAGCACTCAAGGAAGCAAATGAATCTAGCATCCTAGACTTCTATGAGGGAATAACAACTAGATTTGGTGTACTTGCTAAAATAATATCAGATAATGTATTGGCATTCATCGAGTCCAAGAGTGACTAAATGGGCTGTCGAAGAACGGGATCTACCTAAGTACTTCATCAAACTATTACCCCCAGCGGTAATGGCTAGGTTGAGTCTACAAGCAAGAACTTGTTGAAGATCATTAGGAGGACTCTTGATGAAAATCAGAGGTCTTGGCATACTAAATTGAAATCGGCTTTATGGGATAATAGGATAACTCCCAAGAGATCTATAGGTAACTCTCCATTCAAGCTTGTTTATGGGAGAGAGGAAATTTTACCCATGTCTCTTGAGTTTCCAACATTGGAACTCATGAAACAGTTGGAGTTGTTGGAGTTTGAGCCCATGGAGGTTAGATATGCAGAATTGATGGAGCTCCAAGAAACCAGAAATCAGGCATCCCAAGCAATGGAGAAGGATCAGGCTTTAATAAAGAATACCTTTGATAGAAAGGCCAAGAATAGATACTTCCAAGTTGGAGATCTAGTGTTAAAATGGGATGCAAACAGAGAAAAACTGGGAAGGCATTCAAAATTTGATGCCATTTAGAGTGGCCCATACATGGTCACAAAGTGTAAGGATAGCAATGCCTTCCAATTGTCTTCATTGGATGGTGAAGAGTTACAGATTCCAGTCAATGGAATCCATATAAATCATTGTTACTAAAGGGAAATTCTCCACCTTGTAAATATTAGCTTATGTTTTCATTCCTCCAAGTGCTTGTGCACATTGTTTTGTTGTAGGTTAGTTTTACTTTTCCTAAGTGCTTTGGCACAGGCTTGCTATTCCTGGGAATGTGTTTACAGGCCTTGCTACATCAGGTGATATTCCTTGTTCCTCCTTGCAACGTTCTAGTCAGTTGGGGTACCAAACAAAGAATTTAATGACTCCATGCCCAATGGATTGTTTCAGGTAACTGGTAATTTCATCCAGCAGACAGATGACCCCTTTGAGTCGCCAAAATTGTTATCCAAAATGTGTCCCTGCTCATTATTTATGGCTAATTCCTTCCATTCTCCCCTCTCTTGTGCCTCAGTCATAATAATTTTCTTTTTAGGAACTCAAAACCTTCTAGAAATGACACTATTGCATAGAGCTCTTTCTCAGCTTTCCAGAAAGGTAAAGTTTTCCTCCTAACTCCATGTATTTTTTAAGTTATGGCTCGGTGGAGTTTTTTTGGAAAAATTTTCCCTTTGAAAGGCCCACAGCTAATGAGATGCTGCCATGTGGTACCTAGAGTAGTTGAGCACAGGGAAATTTTGGAAAATTTTCCAAATGACCAAAAAGGTGCAAAAATTCAAATTTTTGCCTGCCAACCTGATTTGGCCTTGTTTTGCCCTAAAACTTCAAATGGCCATATCTTTCGATCCAGAGCTTAGTTTTTCATGTTCTTTATATTAGTGGAAAGATGGTGAAATTGTCTACAAGATTCCAGGGTAATTTTTTCATTTTGATGGATTTTGGAGAGTGAAAATCAAAAAACACCTCTGGCACGTGGTTATGGACAGAAATGATGTTTCAACCACCGGTTTTAATGAAGAATGGCTCGCATTCTCTCCCAACATGGCTAAAAATGTCAGGGGATGGGTCTGTAAGGATGCCCACGCTATTTTTAATGTGGTTTGGTCAATGGTTGAATCCCTTCCATGTTTTCCTACGTTTCTCTCTCTTGGGCTCGTCCCTTGCACTGTAAAAGCCATATTTGGCTCATTTTCAAAGGGTTGAACATTTTTTATGTATTGCAGGTCCCTTTTCCCACCTTGGAAGTGATTTTGGTGGAATATTAGACCTTTTCTAAAAACTGCAACTCATTTTTTCCTCCCAGGTGTTGTAATGCAAGTGATTTTGATGTTAAAATAACAATACAGGCCCTGTGATTAATTTTTCATCCTCTGCTGGTGTTGTTTGACTAATTTCTAATTCTTCATTACAGTTATTAGTTTGTGCGTGTTGTTTTGTTGCATTTTATGGATTTTGTCAATCTGTAGAAGTGAGAAATGCTCACCAATCCTTTGGTGCATCACCTATTAGCATTAGTTTTAGTTTATTTGAATTCTCTATCTCTCTCTCCTTTAGAATTTAGGGGTAGGATTAGGAATTTAAACCTCTGCAACTTTTAAGTGATAAATATGATCAGAGGAGTTGAGGAACCAGCCTCTAATCTAGATATTACTTTCCCATTTTACAAGTCCCACACTTGGGGAGAGGATTCAATATTGTGCAATCACACTGGATGTCTAAAATATCAAACTCGAAATCTGATCAACATTCTAGGGGTGCTATTGATTTGCAACAATAGTCAAGTCCAACACATGAGAAGTATCTTCAATGTACCTCCTAAGGATAGAAACATGAAACACGTCATGTATGTGAGATAAGCTAGGTGGCAATGCTAGACGGTAAGCCAAAGGGATGATACGCTCGAAGATCTCAAAAGAACTAAAAAATCTTGGAGCTAACTTAGAACATTTTCCATAATGGATAGGGATCTTATGTGGTCTACTATAATCAATCCTATGTTGATCAACATACTTCTTCTACCTTTCCTATGCCTCCTGCAATATCAACCTGATCAACACTACCTGCTACTTCATGTCCTGCAAAAGATCTGGTCCAAGAGATATTTTCCTCCAACCTGTCCCAGCTAAGAGGTGTCCTGCACTCTCTACCATATAATTCCTGAAAATGAGCCATGCCTATAGAACTCTAAAAACTATTATTGTAGGAAAAATCCACTAGGTACAGGTACTCCTCCCACTTAGACTGTTGATCGATCACGTATATCCTGAGCATATCCTCCAAAATATGATTCACTCGCTCGGTCTGTCCATCTATCTCAGGGTGATATGCTATGTTAAAGTTGATCCTCATTACAAGGAAATTTATTATGGTAGTCTAGAAATGTGAAGAGTACAAATGATTGATGTCACAAATGATCTTCCACAGAATCCTGTACAACCTGACGATCTCATCCAAATATACTGATACCACTGCTCTAGTTATATAAGTGGTCTTCACTAGAGAAAAGTGAGCCACTTTTGTTAATTTATCAACCGTGACCATAACGGTGTCGTATTGATATCTCAACATAGGTATTCCAACAATGAAATCCATAGAAATGGGTGTCCCACTTCCAGTTTGGTATGGCTATGAGGATAAAGAAGACCTGCTAGATGTTAATGCTTGGCCTTAACCCTCTAGCACTCTAAACACCATGACACAAACTGAGCCAAGTCTCGATGAAGTCCTCTCCATTGGTACAACTATCTCAAAGTAGCATGCATCTTCGTCACTCCAGGATGGGCTCAATAGGGTGCATGATGTGCCTCTACCAAGATGTCCTACCTCAAGCCTCCATCTTTGGGAACATATATCCTTCCTTTTTTACCTGAGAGGGACAATCTACCTCTAAGGAAAATCCATCAAAATTCCCCTCAAGGGGTCTCTGTGACTCGATATCTACTCATACTGTCATGTAGAAGCTGTCAAGAGGAAGCTTCTAAAGAATCATGTTCCGTAAATCTTTGCTCACTGAGATAGCCATAGCCACATGTCTCTGTCTGCTGAGAGCATCTACTACCACATTATCCTTCCCCTTCACATGCACTATCTCCATGTCATACTCACAAATCAACTCCATCTAATGTCATTGACGAGTGCTTAGACTAGGGCTATGTGAAGAGATGACGAAGACTCAAATGATCTTTACTGAGTGTCAATATCCATCCAAGAAGAAAATGTCTCCATCTAACTAAAGGATGCACAACTGCCACAAGCTCAAGATCATGGGTAGGATAATTAATCTTGTGATCCTTGAGTTTTCAAGACTCAAAATCTACAAATCTACTCTCTTGCATCAACACACATCCAATCCCTGTTAAAGAAGCATTTGTGCAAACAAAGAACTCACCCTGTGGATCCGACACTACAAGAATTGGTGCTATAGTGAGGCACTCCTTCAGTATCCTGAATACCTTCTTACATTTATCTAATCAAACAAACTTCTTCCCTTTCCTCTGAAGGGAAGTGATAGGGTGTAAAATATGAGAGAAGTCCTGATCAAATATCCAGTAGTACACTGCTAAACCCATGAAGCTGCTCACCTCAGTCACTGTAGTGGGTGCTGGCCAATCCATAATGGCTCTAATCTTGGAAGGATTGACTACGATACCTTACTTATAAATAATATGACCCAAGTAATACACCTCTGTCTAGAAGAAAAAGCACTTCTCCATGTTCCCGTAAAGCTGCTACTCAGGAAGACACTAGAGAACATGTCGAAGGTGCCCCTCGTGCTCCTCATGTGTACATGAGTATACCAAGATGTCATCAAGGAAGATGAGTGCGAAGGAATATAAAAAGGTTCTAAATACCTTATTCATCAAAACTCATAAACACTGCAGGGGAATTTGTTAAACCAAAAGGCACCACTGTGAACTCATAGTGCCCATATCTCGTGTGGAAGGTGGTCTTATGAATGTCCACCTCTGAAATCCTCAATTGATGGTAGCCCAACTTGAGATCAATCTTAGAGAACACCATGGCTCCCTTCATCTTATCAAACAAGTCATCAATACGAGGAAGAGGATAACGATTCTTGATAATCACTTTGTTCAACTGGCGGTAATCAATACACAACCATAATGATTCATCCTTCTTCTTCACGAAGATCACTGGTACACCCCAAGGGGATACACTAGGATGAATAATACCCTTTTCTAAAAGGCCCTCAAGTTGTAACTTGAGCTCACATAGCTCTAGGGTGGTCATCCGATAAGGTACTCGTGAGATAGGCTCTAGTCCTGGAACTAGGTCTATATGAATATCAATCTCACGTGGGGGTGGAATCCCTAGTATCTCTCATGGAAATACATCTAAAAACTCTCTCAAGATGGGATGATCATCTAGCGATGGTACACTAGACCCATCCTCTGATCTGTCACTAACTATAACAACATACATATGACAACCTTGTCACACACACTGCTTAAGTTGCATAGCAAAAATGTGTGGTGAATAGAAATGTGTCTCCTAACCCCCGAGATCACCGAATCAACACCCAAATCATCTGCACAAGCTATAGTCCTGTGGTAACAATCCATCCTGACCCTCTGTGTAGATATCCAATCCATACCTAAGATAACTCCATAGGATCCCAAAGGAAGGATACAAAGATCTGAGGTGGTGGTGAAAGATCCCAAATCCATAACACACTCCTTAACTAAGGAGTCCATAGAGATCTTGGATATAGAAGCCATCTCAACTTCCCAAATGAGACCCTTCCTAACTTTCACCAGCCTGCATCACTCTACTAAAGATGGTGTAATGAAAGAATCAAAAGAACTAGAATCAAACAATACAGAGGTAGAAATACCACCAATGTTACCTGTGGTCTCCACGACTGTGGTCTGGTGTTATGCCTGGAAGTTCTCAACCATTGCATATATCTTGTGGCTATGTCCCATGTCACCAACTGTTGGCTTAGAAACTGGTGCCTTACCCTTTTTAGGGTTATGAGGACAATCTCTCAAAAAATGTCCAGCTACTCCACATCCAAAGCAACCACCTGATCCTCTCCAAGGAACAACACCTGTAGTAGGTGCCCTAGAACTTGTGGCATGGATCCCGATTATTTGAATGTGGTATGTTATGGCCTCTGCTAGTGATTTCCTACTGACTGAGCTCTAGGTACACCCTATGTCCTAATGGGACCCCTAGGAGGAGGCCCCATGCTCTGACCTCTCTGTGCATCAGCTCTCTGTGGAGGTCTATATAGTGGGTGGGACAGATGCTACTGCTACTATCGCCTAAAGGATGATTGTGCTGAATGCTAAACACCATGAGGAATAGGTATTAAACCTCTCGATCTACTATCTTGTATCTACTGAATGAGGATCCTAAATTGGTCTCTAGCCTGCTGGGTTTTACCCCGAGTCTCCTCTGTAATATAGGCCTTCTCAATGGCCTCTACAAAAGTTTGTGGATAGTGAATCTGTACTACACTTCCAATGTCCAAATTCAGGCCCTGGATGAATCTATGAATCCACACCTGCTCATCTTGTATATACTCTACATATAGAAGTAGATCTAGAAATCTACTCGCATACTCTTCTACAGAAAGGGTAGTTTTTCGGAGGTCATAGAACTCATCAATCCTCTGTTGGATGAACCACCATAATAGTTACCTTCTCCTGAATCTCTCCTCAATCGGCTCCCAAGTCACTGTCTCTAAATCTACATGGAGCTTCTGCTCCTCTGTCCTCCACCATACTCCTGCTCCATCCCTCAGTATATGGATCACAACATGAGCTTTCATGTTACTAGAACAAGGACAATGCTTGAAGCAACCACTTAAGCTCACTAGCCAGGCCTCTACTTGAAATCCACCTGTATCACCTAAGTAATGTGAGGGCCTAAGCTTTAGGATCTCTCTGATGTGATCCACTGCTATGGTCTATTGGCCTCTGGTATCTCTGCATGCTCATCACTAAGCCTAAGGCTTTGAGACCTCTCTCTATGATCTGGAACTCTGTCACCCTATCTCCGAGGTGGTGAATCTACTCTGACTGACTCTGCATGGGAGTTCTCTCCTCTATGCTCTTTGCTGAGTCGAGGAGATACCTGACCCTTGATAGAAGGAGCTCTATCATGACTAGATGTCTGCCCTCCACCTAATCCTCTGCATAGAGCAGTATTAACATCCTAAAGGGTTTGTAATCTGAGGTAGAATGGATGCTACACCCTGATCCGGTAGTGGTGGTGGTGAATCTGAGTCTTTTTGAAGGTTCCTCTCACTTCGTCTGAGCCTCCTACACAGACCAAAGTGAGAGTTAGTTCATTTTCTAAGTTATACAACTTCCATGTTTACTAAAACATACAAATTCTTGCTAAATTTTTTTCTAGGTTTCAGTTTGCTAGGTTTAAGTTTTCATGTCTCAAGTTTTCTAGTGTGCTCAATGGTCCAAGCCTTTAAACCACTACTCTAGTACCAAAGTGTAGTGCCCGTTCAAACAACCACTTGAGACCCAAGAAACAACCTAGGGTTAGCTAGAAAATTATGGGATAATTTTTTTTATTTGAAGTGTCTACAACTAAGTTGCAAGACATTAGTTTTCACTAATAGGTTTTGAAACAAAACCTACTTACCAAAAAACAAGTTTCCTTTATGAACTTATAACATTTTTATAAGGTTTAAATTTTAGGGTTAGATGTTCTAGTTAGATTCAGGGAGTAATCTTACCCCACACATGCTCTCTAACAGGCTCAGAACTTCAACTACATTTTTCTCATATTCAATGCTTTCAAAATTTCTCTAAACCATTTCTAGTGCATAGGAAATTTTCTCACCTTTCCAGTGATATAAATAAGTCATCCTAACTCCAAGTAGAACTCAAGTTATGAGTGGGCGAAGTTCTAGGGTCAAAGTTTCCCAGAGGGACATGTGGCAAGAGGAGGAGTGCACCTTGGATGGGTTGGCGGGTCACAGGGTGGCATTGGGAAATTTTCCCAATGCATGGCTCAAAGTCAAAAAACACTCCACACCCTATGGGTCCCTAGGGGACACGTGTCAGGTCTTGAGCGCAAGGCAAAAAGGGAAAAAGAAAGGGTGTGGCAGCGGATCGATTTGGTGCTTTGTGCCAACGAAGGAAAAAAAGGAAAGAGAGGACGGGCGGGTCCACGAACCCACCGAAGGAGGGAAACTGAGGGAGAAGGAAAAATTTTTTTCATTATTTTTAATAAGGACCGATGATGAATATCTTTAGCAATATGATGACAAATAAAGTTGTTTAAAAGGCATTGGATGGATGTTAGCTCATTCCCTCTCCCTCATATTCCTTTTTTTATTCTATATCCAATTTCTTCTTCACACTATTCTTTCTTTTGTTTTCTTCTCATCATCTTTTTGATCCTTAATTGATTTATTCTATCACCCCATAAAAAATTGAGGGGGCATCCTCTATTCTACTCATTTTTCTTCTATCCCTTAAATTTTTTTAACTTGTTTATGCTTGTCTACTTTGAAGTGACGTCGCTTACATCACCCTAAAGAGAGGAAAATGTAGACACCTAAAATATTCTTACACTTAGCATTTCATCCAATCCAATAAATTAACGACACTTCCTTAATTCCCTATACTTCACTCCCTTCTCGAATGCCCATTCACGACACTCTTTCAGTCATATTCCTCCTATAATCAACTTATTTGGCTAATATCTCTCTTATTAGCTAAACATTCCTCCTTTTGACCATTCAAAACCTCCCTTGTTCTCTCTAGACCACTTATATTGGCTTCGTAGGCTATCTATCAGTCATAATTGGTTATCCATACCCCTCCCAACTCTCAATGAGTATCTAATAACTTGCTAATCAAGTTTAAATAGCCTAATCCTAGCTTAACTAAGCCTAAAGCATGTTTATCCTGATCTAATCCTAGATTGCTTTTTAGAATTTAGTCCCACATGCACCCAAATTCCAAACTCTTCCAAGTGAAAAACTATAAATAGAAGGGTCACTCCTCCCTAAAAAACAAACCTTGTTTTCATAACAAAATCTCTCTCACATTTGGATATATTGGCATTAGACCTCATTTGCATTAGCCAAGCTAATAGGAATTTGATCTTGGCTATCCTCCATTGTTGAAGATCCTCCATCTTCCCTCCATTCCAAATATAGTTAGTAAGGGAAGATCTAAAGCTTGGCCATGTAGCCAACTTCGAGAGATATCTTCACTATGTTTGGGAGTAAACAACACACAATTTGATTTCTTAGAATCTAACTAGGTTCACTTTCATTAAGCTTTCATAGAGTAGAGAGTAGTATACATGTTAATTTTTTATGTTTTTTTGTCAAAGTTATAATGCTTGCATGTTAGTTTCTCTTATTTAGCTCTAATCTCATGGTGCATGGATGAGTTAGTGAAGCTTTGAGGTTCTTTATCCTCATTCCATAGCTTTTGCAACTTTCCATTACATACATCATGACTAGGCTTCACAAATTCTAGTGTTCATTGTGCATCACGAGTATGTTGTGGGCTTATTTCAATGTGCTTATGAAGATGGAAATTACTATTTTTAGGAAAGTAACAGAGAATTCCTACCTATTATAGTTGAACAAAGTGTTCATTTTTCATTGAAAAAAATGCAATTCAACAACCAACTGCCAAATGTTATATGTAACAGAAAAATGTTGATTCAAGTTAATATATATATATATATATATATATATATATATATAGTAGTCTGAAGTCACGTAAGAGTTCAATCCTAATTTGGCTCTTGAAATCATAGTGGAACCTTACAAGTGGACTGTGAACCTTGTTGAAGAGAAAATTTTGAATGCCATATTTCTTGAGATTACGGGACATACAAAACATCGAAATTGCCGCTAAAATTGTTGTTGATATCTATATCATCACTTCAAACTTTTCCACCTCAATCTTACTAAAACCTTTGCATACAGTCACCCACATCATCATGGTAGGAATGGTGATCCCCAGGAAAACAAAGTGAAAAAATCCAAATACTACTCTAACTCAGGTCGAGTGGTTGATTCCCAAGAAAGATAGCTAGCAGGGAAAAGATTAATAGAAAAAATTCACTGACAGAAATACTCTGCATGGAATTTTATTGACCGCTACGTGTAAATGCTTTGGCCACAGGATTTCAATGCACCCTGCCAAATTATTCTCCACCAATGGATTTCTGGTTGTTATCAGACTCAGCTAACCTTGTTTCATAGGGAAAATGCCTTACTAGGTAAATATGCTTTACACAATTTATAATTACTCAGTTACCTGCTCCATATAATATAGCACGTCTAATTAGAATGAAGGTGAAAAGGTAAGATAAAGAGGATATTTTAGAGAAAAATAAGAGTTAAGAGGGATAAATTAATGACAAGTAGTTCATGTAATATGAATTAGTTATTGACAAGTATTTCACGTAATTATAAAGGAAATGGTGGTTATTAAACTTAAAGAAATAATAATTGCTAGAAACAGACAAGAGGAGGGGGATTTCGTTTTAAACTTTTATTTAGTTTTTGATATAAACTATAACAAAACTATATGTTTTTCTTCACTTTGTAAAATAAGTTATTGTAAATTTGAAGGATTTTGTCTATCTAATTTTATGAATGGTTAGTGTTAAGAAATTTGAACACGTGACATATTTAACAAAGGTTGGAAGCAATCCTTTCCCAACAAGCAAAGGTATTGGTCAATGCGGTATGTAAGAAATTTGACCTAATTTTCAATCTCTACACATTAATGCATATGTGGAAGAAATGTGTATTAAATATTTTTCTTATAACCAATATATTGAAGATGTCTGTGTCATCACCAAATCACTGCACCCTCCGAATGACCAGAATGTGAACAAGACATTTGGTTTTATTGGGACAGGGGATCACCTCTCAAGCTGTGGGACTTGGGCTTGAGGTGAACCTCCAGAGAAGGTCAGCTTCCTCTTCCTAAACTAAGTGTTGTACTACTCCTAGTGTAATAAAATGGCTATCTAGTCCTATGCTAACATTTTCATGGGTTTTAGGGAAAGATATTTTTAGAAATGAAACTATACTACGGATGGTGATGCACTAAATAAAGGGTGTTTCTAGGCTCAGGAAGGGTTAATTTGAAGAGGTTGTGTGCACCACAACTAAACTTCACCTATTGCAACTTAGAGAGGGTACAAAATACCACAAAATAAGAAGCATGTGTTCCTTGTGTTAAACTCAAATAGAAACAACAATCTATCAATCTTATAATGAAGAAGTATGAACTTGAGAAGCATTAACAGGCACCAAAACTCAACTGCATGCAATACTCCATGTCTTGATAAGCATAAAACTCCAAGAACCTGTAATAGAAACGTAGACTTGCACAGTGTACCTATAAGTATGAGAAAAGGAACAAAGAAGTATAGAAGGATGAAATGATCAATATTAGTCACAAAACATGTACTTTATTACTTTAATAATGTGTACAATGCATCATACATTCAGAAGAGGAAATTTTTTCCATTACAGTCCTGAAAAGGGGGCTTGAAAGTTCCCTCAATATACAAGGACAACTTGCAGAAGAGAGAGGACTCTGGAAAAATTTGCACTTGTCTAAGATATCTAACATGTTCAAACTATCTCACCTATTAGAACCCATTGGAATAAGCTTCCGACATACATTTATAGAATAAGTTGAGAGAGAGGAGAGAAGGAGTCATAAATTCCCTTCCTAAATTGAAGGCACGTGATGTATTTATTACAAGTCGAACCACTTGAGAAGGTTCCTTCATGTGTCATTAATTTCCTGTTGACCTAATCTTTTTAATTAATTGAATTATTCTTCTCAATTAATTAAAATAATATTTAAATAATAATAATAAATATTATTATTAAAATATTTAAGTCAAAATATTGATTCAATAAAAGTATGGTGGGAACCGTCATTGGCCGGTTTACACTGAAAGGGGAGTTCATGAGAAACGGTCAAAAAATACCAACTCGGTGGTTGTCTCACCGAGTTGGAGTCGAGCTCCTCTACACCGCACCGACTGATCTATGCTAACTTGGCCAACTCTACTCAGCCATGACTTTGTTGAGTGACTTCTTACCATAACCAAGCTCTTTTCATTGAGCTCCTCCATCGACCGAGCTCCTTATTATTTCATATGTCGAACCCCCAAAATGACCTATCCACTGAGCTCTTCCACACGTGTTTTTCTCTAAACTCATTTTGACGAGCCTTATCTTTCCTTTGAGCCGAG
The DNA here is from genome assembly GCA_019776745.2 of Taxus chinensis. Classification (NCBI taxonomy): domain Eukaryota; kingdom Viridiplantae; phylum Streptophyta; class Pinopsida; order Cupressales; family Taxaceae; genus Taxus; species Taxus chinensis. The sequence goes on along the minus strand of CM034150.1, from coordinate 821,756,509 downwards.
TTACTCGCTATGGGCTGAGTTGTGTTCAAACATTGAGTCGGTCTTGTCTTCCCAGGATTTCATCTTAAAACAACAACTCACTTTATAGTTCTTTTCCAAACTCAGGGACGTTGAGTTTATCATGACTACACCAATTTTGCATTTATGATCTCCTTGCTACCTCGTTGAGATTGCTTCGCATATCTCTCCAAATGACCCATTTGCATGCATTTGTCTTGCTAAGAAGATATCTCTTAAGAGGCTTGCTTAACTGCTTGCAATGTTAACATCACTGAGTGACTCACCTATCACATTACCCTGATCTCTCAACATGTTGATCTCGAAGAAGCTTTCCCCACCTCTTTCATTGAGCTCAGATATATCCCCGATGAACTCATAGGTCAATTTATCAATGAAGAGCTCCATCCTCTTATGATTATTCCAATGACTCGGCCATCCTTAGATGAGTATCAGGCCCCTAATTATAACTCGATGCATCAAGCGAATTCACCCTCTTATTCAAACTCGGTGGGAAAGTTACTAAACCACTTTTTTATCGAGTTGGATCTTTGTGCATTGCTCGATCAATCTCCATGCACAAAATCAAACTCCTATTACATGTGTGTAGCTCACGACTTGGATCTACAAGCCCAAATTTCTTCTACCACTGAACTCTATTTCATCCATGGTGCCAAGTTAAACTAATTCTTCATTCACCTATGCGGGAAACCTAGTTCATTTTTATGCTTATGCATGTACCTTTGGTAGTCTTCTTGCTCATTTTCTATGCACTGAGCCATAGCTCGTCTTCACATTTCCTTCTAATGACTCATTGAACCATGTCTTCCTGAGATAACTTTAAAATCTTGCACCTAGTATAAACAGCATGATTTCTCCTTCTTGATTCAGTAGGTCGAGTCTTAACCATGTTGTGCTAACATTGAGTGCTTTATACAATGTCAGGGCTGATCTCGTCTTTGAGGTGGATAAGATGTTATTCACATCAAACTAATAAATCAACATCGAGCTATATATACCATTCATTTTGTCTTTGCATTGGCTCACGTAGTTGAGCTCGTAACTTGCACAACTCAATTTTGACTCGGCTCCCAGTGTTAAGCTCTATCTATTATGAGTTCATCCCATGATGATTGATCACTACAAACCCTACTCCTCACAATCAATTCACTCGAGCTATTATGACTGCATCATTTGCATGAGCCAACCTTACAGAATGACTTGTCTTGAACTCATTAATTGATCTTTGCACCAAATTCCGAGCTCCTTCACAAACCAAACTTGGACATATGGAAATTTCTCCACAAAGTGAGCCACTATATTTCAAGCATGGCTTGAGGTCTTCACCCTTGCTAAGCATTTTTGAATATGAATTGGCTCTTACAGTATTATCTTGGCTCAAGCATAGACCTAGCAGTCATGTTCAAGTTCTTGAGTGGCTCGCCAAATTACGTGAGGTTTTTGTTTTTACATGGTTATTGACTGGGTTCCACACCAAACTTGACTTACCTATAATGTAAGCTTCATCTCATTAGTTCACATGCCTCTAATATTTCTGAAAATATTACATTTTATGGAAAGTTTTGAACTAGCCAGAACACCAAGTTTTCCAAGATTCATGAGCAATTTACTCACCATGTTAACATATTAATCGGGCCTCCTATATTAGTTAAGGACTTGACATTCAATCTGCTCAACGCTTGTTATAAAAATCACCTCCCACATTCTCTGAATGATATGGTTGTTTGTCGGAAAACTTGGCATGTCATTCTTCCATGTCGGGGATTCTCTATGGTCTTTCCCTTTGGTTTTCCCACTTGACCATTCTCGCATGAATTTCCATGTACGAGGAATGCACCTCGGCTCACCATCATGTATCACTACCTGGGAATAAATTCCCCAAATTCCCTTGTTCATGCCTTAGCATGGGATTTATACATCTTTTCCACCTACATTGTGGATGTCATAGATTATTGACCCCAAAACTCCCATTGACTCAACATCTTCATATTTCCACCTGGCCACAATTTGAATTTCTCCTAGAATGTTCCCAAAACTCACTCCTTAGGATATTTTTGTTCTCAAGATCTTTCAAAGCTATGTCATTGATGATTTTTGAGTTACACACTTAGTCACTTAGGAGCTATGATCATTGTTGATTCATATTTTGACATTTTTCTACACAGTCTAGAGCTTTCCCTAAAAATTAGCTAACCTTGCGACCTTCTGCACATGAATCAATCTCTACGAGTTCTAACTTGCTGCACCAATGGCTTGGCCTGACCATTTCTATCTGGCCCGAGTCATTCCGGATTTCATTGTATGGATACCCCACAATGGGCCACTTTTCTTATCACCTCACATGCTGAGTTGTGGGATTATATCACCGATCTTCCCACCGATCTGTGTTTTGAACTATTTATGCCGAGCTAGCTCTTTCTCCCATGTCAGGTGGATTGGTCGTGAATTGGAAAATGGAATTCTCTATAATGTTACTTCTAAACTCCTTAAGTTCAATCATGATCTATTCTTCCTTGAGACTTTTGAACTCCAAACAAATTGAACTCGGGATTTATAATCTTGTGAGTGTTAGGAAATAAGAGATAAAATATGCAGAATAATCCCTTACATAATCACGATAGTAGAAACTAATATGAAGAAAACATTACAGATCTCAAATAAAAGTGCAAAATAAATAACACAACACAGAGAGACAAGATTTAACGTGGTTCACTCAATTTAGGCTACATCCACCAAGAATCACTTGCTCAGATTTTATTACAAGCCTCCACTCTCTCAATACAACACCTAGATCCGTTTTGAGCTATGCTCAACAAACTCAACAGAATTCACACTTGAATTCAAAGCACATCTACAATACATTTTCTTTTCTATCTATCATATGCATAAGACCATATAAATAGACAATTACTTAAGAAGTTTGATACAAAACCGTGGGTATCAAAACCATGGGAAAAAAACCATGGGTATCAAAACAATGGGAACCAAAAAACCATGGCCCCAAAAACAGCCCATAACGGTTACCCATTACCCATGGGTTAATAAACCATCCATGAAAATTTGCTTCGGGGGCTTCACTCCCAAACCCCCCTGACCTGCTCACCGGTGAGCGAGATCCCATAAAAAATACCCAAGTGTAAAACATAGAAGGTTTACCACACTCTAACATGAAAATAGGCTCCACAAACATAACAATCTCCCACTTGGAGACTGATTTCCACTAAGCAAGATTCTCAACCCTTCACTGTCATCTACGGAGGCCAACCAAAGATGAACATAGCTTTAGTTTATCCCTTATGACCACCTTGGTCATCATGTCTACAAGATTCTGACTGGTATGAATCTTCTCCAACTTCAACTTATCTTCCTCCAAAGCTGTCCTAATGAAGTGATATCTCAACTATATATTCTTCATCCTGGAGTGGAAAGTAGAGTTCTTAGCTAGGTGTATAGCACTCTGACTATCACTATGCAGCTTACATTCCTCCTGTGTATGCCCCAACTCCTCAAGAAATTGTTGTAACCAAATCATCTCTTTGCTTGCCTCTATGGGAGCAACATACTCAGCCTCCATGGTTGACAAATCCACTAGCTTTTGTAGTCATGAAATCCAACTCACTACTATCCCACCGACAGTGTAAATATAACCTATCATGCTCCTCCTGCTGTCTACATCTCCAGCCATGTCTGAATCTACATAACCATGTAAAGTGGTGTTTGATCCACTGTAGCACAAAACTATCCCCATGGTCCCTCTAAAATACTGAAGGATCCACTTTACTGCTTACCAATGCTCTTTACCTGGATCACTCATAAATCTACTCACATCTCCCACTGCAATGGGCAATATCAGGCCTGTGCACACCATAGCATACATCAAACTACTAACTGCTGATGAGTAAGGTACTTTTGACATCTGGTTTCTCTCCTGCTCTGTCTTGGGGACACTACTCCTTTGATAACTTACAATGGCCTATTAAAGGAGTCCCAACTAGTTTAGCATCCTGCATGTTAAACCTATCCAATACCTTCTTAATGTACTCTTCCTGAGATAAAGTCATTTTTTGTTCCTTCCTATCATGAGTTATCCTCATACCAAGGATTTGTCTGGCTTCCCCCAAATCCTTCATATTAAAGGATTCACTTAGTTGTTTCTTGAGTACTTTTATTTCCTGCATGTTTTTACCTACAACCAACATGTCATCAACATACAAACACAGTATAATATAACTTCCATCCTCAAATTTCTGTTGTATTAAACGCAATGGTCAGAATGACATCTAATATAACCTTGCTCCATCATCAAGCTATCAAATGTTTTATACCATTGACGTGGAGCTTTTTTTAGGCCATACAAGCTCTTCTTTAGTTTACACACCATCTCCTCTTTACCTTTTGACCTCATAGCCCTCTGGTTGCTGCATATATAGTTCCTCCTCCAAATCACGATGGAGAAATGTAGTCTTTACATCTAATTGGTCTAATTGCAAGTGTTCTACTGCCACTATTCCAAGAACAGTTCTAACAGAAGTCATTTTTACTACAGTAGAAAAGATCTCATCAAAATCTCTACCTTGTTTCTGTACAAACCCCTTGACCACTCAACCGGGCCCTTATATCTTTTCTTTCCTCCTTCTTCATCTTTAACTTTGTACACCCACTTGTTCTGCAATGCTCTTTTACCTTCCCGTAGCTTCACCAAATCCCAAGTCTGGTTCTCCATGAGATACTTATGCTCCTCATCCATGGCTTTCTCCCACTTCTTATTGGCATATTCATGTATTACTTCATCAAATCTCTCTGGCTCTCCACTATCAGTGAGTAATAAATAATAAAGAGAAGGAGAAAAAACATTCAGGTTCTTTTCTTACCCTAAGAAGACCTCATGAATGTAGGAGTTTGGGGTTCCTATTGAGTATGTTCCTAAATTGATTCATGGGTCACTGTCCCATCTAGAAAATCCTCTACCACTGCATATTCTTTCTTAGATTCTTCCTTATTTTCCTGCAACTATTTCCTATACATGACTTTCTCATTAAAGACCACATCCCTAGACCGAATTATTTTATAGTCCTTAATACTCCAACATTTAAATCCAAAGTCATCACCACCATAACCAATGAAAGTTCATTTTTTTGATTTAGCCTCTAGCTTGGTCCTATCATCCTTGTCTATATGAGCAAACAACTCACATCCAAAGATTCTAACAAATGAATAATCAACTTTCTTACCATACCAAGCCTCCTCAGGTATGCCTCCATCTGAAGCACTTGAGGCTCCTTTGTTTATCAAGTACACAGTTGTGCTCACTACTTCTACCCAAAAAGAAAGAGGTAGTCCTGCATGTAACCTCATGCTCCGAGCACGTTCCATTATTGTTTTTTTCATCATTTCTGATACCCCATTCTGCTACAGAGTTCTTGGAACCGTCTTTTGCCTGCGGATTCTATTCTTAGAATAGTAATCATCAAATTCATTACTACAATACTCCCCTCCATTATCTGACCTAAGAAATTTTAGCTTAAGACCTGTTTCATTCTCTACCAAGGATTTCCATTTAACAAAAGTGTCAAATACATCAGATTTGTTTCTAATACAATAAACCCAAACTTTCCCTTGTTGCATCATCAATAAAAGTAGCATAATAACTTGAACCCCCAAGAGATGATACCTGAGCTGGCCCCCACACATCAGAATGCACCAGCTCTAACTTACTCTCTTTCTTTGTAGGTCCAACCTTGAGAAACCTTACTTACTTCTGTTTCCCATATATACAGTCCTCACAGAACTCCAAACCTATTTTTGTATATCCAGGAAAATTCTTCTTTAGGATGTCCATTCCCTTATTGCTCATATGATCGAGCCTATAGTGCCATAATGTTTTATCTGCATCTGAAGCCACAAAATTACAATCATTAGTACTATCAGTGGATAAATACAAGGTTCCAACCTTCTTACCTCTTGCCACCACAAGAGCACCCTTGGTAACCATCCAAGAGTTAGCTGTAAATATCATAGTACAACCATCACTTCCCAATTACCCGGCCTGATATCAAATTTCTCCTTAATGTAGGCACATGTCTAACATCCTTCAATAGCCATGTATTCTCATTCTGCATCTTAACCTGAACAGAACCTTTTCCAACTATACTACAAGGCTCATCATCACCAAGAAAAACATGCCCAAAATCCCCTTGAACATAATCAACAAAATAATGTCTATGTGGAGTAGCATGAAAAGAATCCCCTGAATCTAAAACCCAAGATTCAGTAATATTATGCAAAGAAAGAATCAAAGCATGTTGGCTTACATTACCCGATGCCACATTTGCCTCCTTGTTTTCTTCCTGTTGTTTCTTCTTGTCTTGAAACTCCCAATATTTTTTCTTTGCATGCCCAGACTTTCCACAGTTCCAACATACAATCTTGCTCTTGGATTTTGACCTTGCCTGATCTTTCGATTTTCCTATGGTTTTCTCTATTCTTCTGTCTCCCTCTAGTTTCCACTGTCAAAGCATTCCCTGAAAGTAGAAGATTCCCCAGATCTTTTTCTTCATATTTCCTCACTTAGAATCACCCCTACGACATCCTCAAAATTCAACTTCAAGTTATCTGGAACCGAGTTGCTTACCACCATTACCAGGCTATTCCAACTTTCAGGTAAAGAGCATGAAATTAATAAAGCCCTAACTTCTTAATTAAATTCTATTGTAACCAAAGCTAGCATATTCAAAACCCATATTGAAATCATTTAAATGATCTACTACTGAACTATTCTCAGACATCTTTATATTAAACAACTTTTTCATTAAAAATATCTTATTAGAGGCAGATGGTTTTTGATACAACTTCCCTAATGCATCCATCAGTTATTTTATAGTCTTTTCCTTTGAAACATTAAATAATACCAAAGATGTAAGAAACAGCCAGATCATTCCAAGTGCCTTTCGATTTAACAAATCCTATTCCACATATATCATACTCAAGGGTTTGTTCACCTTCTCAGACAATGGAGTATAAAGATCCTTCTGATAAAGGTAATCTTCCATCTACATCTTCCAAAGACTAAAATTCTACCCGTTGAATTTATAAACCCTACATCTTCCATCATCTACCATAGCTCCCACTCAAGATAAAACTTTCCCTATGATTCAACACTTCAGAAAACCAAACCAAGCTCTGATACAAATTGTTAGGAAATAAGAGATAAAATATGCGGAATAATCCTTACAGAATCGTGACAGTAGAAACTAATATGCAAAAAACATTACAGATCTCAAATAAAAGTGTAGAATAAATAACACAACATATAGAGATAAGATTTAACGTGGTTCACCCAATTTGGGCTATGTCCACCAAGAATCACTTGCTCAGATTTTATTACAGGCCTCCACTATCTCAATACAACACCCAGATCCATTTGGAGTTATGCTGAACAAACTCTACAGAATTCACACTTGAATTCAAAGCACATCTGTAATACATTTGCTTGTCTATCTATCATATGCATAAGACCACATAAATAGACAATTACTTAAGCAGTTTGATACAAAACCGTGGGTATCAAAACCATGGGTATCAAAACAATGGGCAGAAACTATGGGTATCAAAATAATGGCTACCGAAAAACCATGGGCGCAAAAAAATCCCATAACAGTTACCCATTACCCATGGGTTAATAAACCACCCATGAAAATTTTCTTCGGGGGCTTCTCCCCCTAACTCCCCTGACCCACTCACCGGTGAGTGGGATCACTGTAAAAAATACCCGAGTGTAACACATAGAAGATGTACCACACTCTAACATGAAAATAGGCTCCACAAACATAACAGTGAGCTTTCGGGCATGAGTTCATCATTCAAAACAATCCTTCCCTTCTATGTACATCTCGAATTGACTGACTCATTTTATTTTTGGATCATTTGTGTCAAGGCCGAGTTGATTTTGAACATTATTTGGAGCCTCTTATACATGGATTAATATAGTGAGGTACCTCCAATTGAACCGAGTTACATATTTCAAACAAATTAATTTATTTTAACAATTCATCCAAGCCTCTCCTAGATGAAACACTCTCCATGAGCCCTTAGCATGATTCAATTTAACATGGTATGTTTGAATTGGTCACGCTATCCATGCCCCCGATCATTCCTCTCTATCACAATTTCACAATTTCTACCATGACCTAATGTCGAGTCAACATCTTAAATATCAATATCCTCACATTAACATCAACGAGATCAGTCAAGTGAGCTCTAAAATTTTGAGTCATCGGTTGCATTGACTAAGCCATCATCCAAACCCAACTCACCTTTCTTTCGTTGAGCTCACACTGACTCGCTCAGCATGTTGCAACCATGTACCTACATGAGCTAGCACTGAGATGAGCCCGAGTTGGGCTAGGTGAGCTCAATTATTAATTTATTAATTATTTTAATTGTGTTATCTGTGTGATTACTGAAAGTGAGTTCTTGGGACCATTGTCATGATTTGATTGAAATAGGACCCCGTTGTCTAATTTTTCCATGTTCACAAAATTGGATAACAACATGTACATGGAAAACAATTTCAAGGGTTGAAGCATGCTTCACAGTGATGTAACTTCACTCAGAACCCCTCTTTCCCACATGTTGGTATCCAAATTTATTCTCCTGTGAGAGCTAAGTAGCGTCATCAAATTGGCAGGATGCTTAAAGATAGACAAATCATATATAAGTCATTTTATAGCTGAGGAGGGGATTCAGTTGAATCTTTATCACTTAGGCATTGGAGAAATGGATAGCACCACACTGAGGGTTTTATCTACCCTCACTACTTTAGGTTGTTCCTTCAACTAGGGTGAGGGGACCCATTTTGTAACCCATGTTGGTGAAGGATATCAAGAGATCCTTCTTTACACAATTTTCATGAGAAACTTGAGAAAATATGATCATGCAACACAATCTAACTCTCACAAGTTGTCACACTAGAGAGTGGAGATGTTTCCTAGATAAGGTTCACGTTACTAAAGACAATAATGGAAATCTAATTGTATCTACATATTTTGGTAGTGAAATTTGATAAAAATTTGTTAAAACAATGTGGATACACAATAAAAATAGGGGTAGTTCATGTAGGATTCATCATTTGAGAAGTTTTTGGTGGGAAGTTAAGCAAGATAAAGTTGATTATACCAGATCTTTGAGAGCCTTTACAAATATTGGAACACTCACAGACATAATGCTTTAGAATAGAGAAAAAATTCCTTCAACCAGAAGGTGTGTATCAATGGACGTCCAAAGATGCACGGTTTCATACACTCTTCAAGAATTCAACACAAAGGCTCATGCTAAAGACTTAATTAAACGTTGAAAGTCCCTGATTCATTACACCTAAGATACACTCATAGACTTACAAATAATCTTCATCAACATAATGAAAGTAGAGTGATTTTAAACTATTTATTTGCATCACAAGATGAAAGATCTTCTCAAAATGAAATTGCAAATGCCACAATACTAACACATGGATGAGATCTTGTGTGATTCAGAGGAATTTCAACATAAGATTGCAACAGGAACAAGAAAAAATTCTGAAATGAGACAAACAGAATAATGCTCATGATCAACAAAAATTCATTTCAAGGTTCATTAGATTCATCAGCAGGGGAGAGTTTCATTAAAAATCTCAAAGCTTGTTAATAGTTGTACACTTACAACCATATTGATGTGATTAAATCTAAAACATAGGAAAATAAAAAGGTTTCTTAGACGGTCTCTCAGGAAAATGGTTTTTTCTCAAAATTTCTTAGAAAAATTAACCCCCCTATGCAAGAGTATTCTCATTGCATTTATACAATTTGACTCGCTCACTCATCCCAAATTTTCCCCCCAAAATTTTAAATCTTCAAGAAAATATTCCCCTTTATACTATTTAATCATGTTTATTCCCTTGAAAATATCTTACTTTCTATTTCTAGGTGGATGAATCATGAACTAATCACGTTTCTCAGTTCCTCAACTATGATCAGGATGCCATGTCATAACTTTTGACAGTATTTTTAATCATTTTTTTTTATTTTTTCATGCAAGAAATCCATTTTTCAATAATTCTCAAGTGGCTCCATATGGATTGATCTGACAATAAATCCTTTTCACCTTCGAGAATACACCTTTAGTAATAGATACTTGCATTCATGGCTCTTAAAAATGAGTTTCCTCGCATGGATTATACCACATATTTGTGCTGCGAGCCTGAGTCGGCCAAGTGTAAAGAGGATCCAGTGGTATCCTCCTCATGTCTCATTGGCGCAAATACAAAGGTGAAGTCTAGAGGTAGGTTCCCAAATTAGCGCAGACCCTCCACATGTTCAGAACCTGAGAGAGTTGCATCGGTCACTGAAAAATCCAAGCAGTGGATGGTCCAGCGGAATCTTCCACATGTCTGTTCGGTGAAAATTCAAAGGAGTCTAGAGGTAGGACCTCAAACGAGCGTAGGCTCTCCACGTGCCCTGGGCCCAAGAAAGTTACCTTAGCCATTGAAAAAATATCAGTATAAAGAGGAGCCAGCAGAAGCCTCCATGCATCTCTTCAACGTACTTTTGATATGGTGCACAAAAGTAGAGACCCCAAACAAGCGAGATCTCTCCACATGTCTCAGGCTTGGAAAATTTGTACCGGCTATTGAATTTTTTTAAGAAATAGTGGAAGGTGTCATGTGCCTAGGGTCTGAGAAAGTTGCATCAGATGCTTAAAAAGTATAAGTATGGGAAGATCCAGTGGAAACCTCCACGTGTCTCTTTGGCTATCTTTCAAAAGTAAAATTCAAGGGAAATTCCCCAAATAGGCGTGGGCCCAACACATGGAAAAGATTTGAATTGAAGCGAGCCAAAGGGTTCTATTCAAATTTTGTATCACTTAAATAAATTGTGCATTTTTGGGCAATTTGGCCCACCCATCCTCTTTTGATATAGGCTTTACACATGGCTTTCCGGGGCATCAACGGGGTTGTGGATTACTTTATGAATTTTATTGTTTTTCATAAACAAAGCTGAGAATATCAAAATTCCCTGGCAACCCACCTCTTCACTTTTAATTTTTGATGTGGGGCCCAGTGGAAGCATGGATCACTTTTATACTTTTACTTCATTTCAAAACAGATCTTAAAAACTCCAAAGTGCTTCGGTGACCCGCCTCTCCAATTTAGATGTAGACTCAACACGTGGCTTTACTTGGGCATTAGTGGGGCTGTGCTTCACTTTTATACTTTATTCCTTTTTCATAACAAAGCTAAAAGTTAGAAAAACCTCCAATAACCCACCTCCCTGCTTTGACTTTTCAATGCAGACTAAAACATGTGACATTTACTGGTCCTCTGTAGAGTCGTGGATCATTTTATAACTTTTCTCCTTTTAACAAAAAAAATCCAAAAAATTCAAAGTGCTCTAATATTCCGCCTTCCCACATTTGACTTAAAAGTGGCCACGTGTCCTCTTGTGGGCCTTAGGCATTTATTTTACCTTTTTACTCCTTCTACCATAACGCCTTAAAACACAAAAAGGCCTACTTTCTGCAACTTCTCAAATTATGACATGTGTACACCTTCAGGGAAAAAATAATAAATTTGATCCGCCACTTCATAATGTTTAATAGCCAATTAGAAACTATCCGGGCCATGGGACCAATTTGGCACTTTTTACAATTGTGACAAAAAGTGACAAGTTCACCAAAAATACCCATTGTGCCGCGTCCAATTAAATACAACCACGTATCCAAGGATGTTGGGACATGATTTACAGACAAGACATAATGGTGGAAGATGCCCAACAACATAATTTTTCCCCGTGGAGAGAAGACTGTAAATAATACCAAGACTCAATGTGATCCACGACCTAAGGAAAGGTTTGAAAATGGAAACCAAATGAAGGAGAAATTTTTCATGCATCCATATAGGGAGAAAAAGTAAACTTCAAACCATGTGGACTAAGAAATTTTTAATAAACAGGTAGAGATTAAATTGAGCACCAACACAGCACATGCAAAGATACCAAAATATAAATATTAAATATTTTTTAAACAATATATGTATATGGAAATATGGTTTAAGTGGCATATGTAGATTGTTGAATGTTTTAAAAAGGTGACAGATGTGTCAGAAAATGGTACAAAGTAGTCAGAAAACAACATAGTACAGTAAAAAAAAAGCACAACGCATTGGGTTCTGTTGAGCGTGCCTCGACAACAGTCCTTACTACTAGATAACGCTTACGGATGCACACAGGTCACCTTGAAGCATGCTCTGAAGTGTAATATTTCACCCCATATGTGAGGACCATGAGTTAGTACCTTAATATAGTCTATGATGTTGTATTCAATTTTAGAAAGGTATGTTGGAAGTGGGATAATATTTTTTTATTTCTTGAATATAGCTATAGTGAACCTTTCATAAGTTTTTTTAGGATGATCTATATATTAAAGAGTATGTTAAGTGGTTGTGAAAGTAGCTACTATTTATGATATATGGTTAGAAAGTTTAAAATTATGTTTAGAAATAGAAATGAAACACGCTTGGAAATTCATCAACAAAATTATTGGTGGTAATATTATCTATTATAATTGTCGCTAATACTCTAATAGACATTTACTAAAAATGTGGAAGAATAAAAAATGGATATAAATTGTTATACCAAATTCCTCAAAAAAATATAATTTTGTATACCATTCTAACTTTCAAGACTTACACCAAATACAAAATAAAAAATCTTAATAAAACTTTAGAAAATTATACGTAATTGAATTTACAAAATATAAATTAAAGTGCTGCAACTTTTGTCACCATTCTCCTAAGGGTAAGTGCATGGAAATGGGGGCTAAAAGGGGGTCTTAAGTTGACACTTTTTTCTGAAAAATAAAAAACTTCAACTTGTACGAGTTATTTGAGATAGTTACACTCAAATTTTGAAGATGTTATAAGAACATGCATTGTAGTATTTCCATTCTAGTTTCTAAAATACTTTTTTTTTTTTAAATGGTTAAGTCTAAGTGGGTTAAAGATCTAAGATTTCGATAGGTTTTCATGTTTTTGTGAAGAAAAACATAGTAGATAGTTGGTCATGCCACCCCACCCCTAACCTTTCCCCACCACACTCCATTTTTTGAGAAATATTTAGTATTGTTTAAAACCCTTTGGTAGAAAGATATATAGGCACCTCTAGTTTGGGATAGATTTTTTAAAATATTTTCTAGTGATTTTTTTTACGATTTTAAAATAGAAATATTTTTGAAATTAGAAAATAATGTATAGTCAATCGTTCCCCGCTAACTACCTTAGAAAAATATTGAAAATATATATTTTTTAATATGTATAGAATTAGTCCTAGTTTGAGACTGTATAATTTTTATTCAGATTGGGGAAGTGAAGAAAAATATACATGACAAAAGATAAGAATTTACAATCACTAAAAATAAATGTATAAAAGACATAGTTTGAAGTAAATATAAATGGAAGCCTTATAATCATCAAAAAATAGTAAAAATTATATCTTTAGAAAGAGGATAGTTTTCTTGATGTTGTAGGACAATGTTTAAGAAGGATTGCGATCTTTTTTTAGGATTTATCATGGTCAAAGATGATTTTTTTACATTTTTGTCACAACACACATGTTGTTCTGTTGTAACAGGTCCAAGGCTCAAGATCGAGAAACGAAAGCAATTCCAATCCTAGAAAATATTTGCTTGTGTGCATAACTTAAGGAATGCGTATGCATTAAAATGCGTACATGTTTCTTATATTATGTGTAGTATATGTGTTTTTGGGAGTCTTTTATTTTAAAAAAGTGTAGTAAATGTGTTTTAGGGAGTCTTTAATTTACAAAAATAAAATTTTAAGTATAAGTTATCCATTTAAATGCAAAACTTACACTTTAAATTTATTTTACTAAATATAAGAAATTAGGGTCACTCTACACCTTATGGAACTAGTCTCACAAGTTCATGAGTCTCAGTTTAGGAGATAGTTTTTTATAATGTAATATGTTCAATACATAGTCATTGTTTAGGATTTTAGGATTCAACCTAAATCTTTTAGGGTTTAATTTCTATAATTGATGTATATTTTAGAAAAGAATATAGTCATTGTTTTAGTTTTGAGGCCTTTTAGATTATTTACTGACATTTTTAGGAGTGTAAGATGTTTCAAAATTGGATTTTACAAACCTCACAACTCTCAAAGGAAATAATAGCTACTCAAATATATGGACTCATGAAATTCCTTATAATACAAAACAAATCAAAACACATGTACATGTTTTTTTTTTAATTTTAAAACACTTGAAGACATCTACAAATATTAGTCCCATTTTTTAGACTATTACGAACATCAACAAAAATCCTAAATCTATTATAATGGTGTTTCTTCATGACCCTTGAAAACTTTTGCTTGTTCTGTGTTACTCAACTTGTCTCTACTCCTTGTCACTCTAGCCCCTCAAATGGTAGACTTGAATCACTTTGTGCACACCTTATTCTCTCACTTTTTTAATCAATTCACATCATACAATTTAACTATTTAACAAAACATTCATGAAATCCCTACGTAATCGTCTCCATCAACCAAATTTTGTGTTGCACTTTCCTTTCTCCATTATCCTTCTCACCATCTTTGTGTGTGTCCATTTACATAATTAATATTGTAAAACCTATGTAAGAAATTTTAATTCCCTCTTGATACTCCTACATTAAATTTTTTATCTTCAATTTAAATTGAATTAACTGATTGATTCATGTCTAGATTTTTAATTAGACCTAGATGAAGTAAAAAATCAAATCATATAGTTCTATTATGTTTCACATGGCTCAATTTAATTGATATTTCCTCTCTTATTGAACCAATCAACTAATTATGTAATGCATCATATAATTAGGTGGTACAATTGAGTCCAAATTTACTATTTTCATGTAAAATATCTAGCATGAAAAATTGAAAATATTGAGTATGACAACAAAGCCCATAATTGAAAATTAGGCTTCCGAGTCATTGTGCATCATTCCCTTTAGAAGCATACCTTTAGTTCAACCTTAACCCCAACTCAGAGGAAATTATTAACAATGGTTTAAAGTTTTTGTTAGTGTAAATCAGCAGCACCCACTAAATTACCTTCAAATCTGCAAGTGACAATTGGGTCATTTAGTGTCATTACACAACATGGAATATTCTCCACAAGTGTGGGACATGCATAAATGGGAAAAAAAACTCCATATTAAAGGTTGGTTCCTCTACTCATCTGATAAGATGTATGCATGAAATTTGTAGAGGTTTAACTCAAAATTCTACTCTAATTTATCCAAGGAGACAAGGATAGAAAGAAAAGAAGATAAAACTAAACTGACAAGGTGATACACCAAAGGAGTGGTGAACATATATTTTTACAGATTGACATAGATTATAAAAATACAACACAAATCATGAAATTTTTTCTAAAATTGTAATGAAGGATCAGGATAGAGCAAGCAACACAAGAAAGGATTGAAAATTCATCCACAGAGCTTGCATTGTCATTTCCATTTTTAAATACAATGCATTATAATAGCAAGGAGGTAGAAAACATGTTACAGTCCTAAAAAATGTCTAATATTCCACAAATTCACTTTCCAGGGTGAAGGAGGGAGCCTGTAGATCATTAAAAAATGTCCAACCCTTTACAAATGAGCCAAATATGGATTTTAACAATGAAAACCCAAGTTCAGGAAGGAGAAACATAGGAAAATTGAGATGAATGATTCAACTACTGACTAGATCCATCATAATAGCATGGGTATCCTTAAAAGTTCATTCCCCAAGATTTTCAACCATGTTGAAGAAGAATGGAAGCCATACTGCATTTAAAAATGGTGGTTGAATGTCGGTTCTGCTCTTTTCCCCATGCCAAAGGCGTTTTTTCATTTTTCTCTTACTAAACTCCACCAAAAAAACAAAATTAAAGATTCCATCATGTAGAGGACCTCAATACCTTTCTAGTGACACCAAAATCAAGAAAAAATGAGCTTTGGATCGAAAGATATGCCCCTTTGAAGATTTAGGGAAAAATTGGTGCAAAAATCAGGTCAGTGGGCCGAAACCTAAACTTTTTCCCCCATTTTTGCATTTGGGAAAAATTCCCCAAAAATATTTGCACCCCACTGCTCCACCATGATGTGGCATTTCCTCATTCATCTACGGGTTCAAATGGCCATTTTACCCTTTTTAAATTTTGGAAAAAATTCCAAAATTTCGCCACGCCCTGCTGCTCCACTACCACGTAGCACACTTTGATTTGGCGCGGGCCGGAATCAATTTTCTTTCCTTTGCGGGCCCATGGGAAAAAAAATTTCTTTGCACCATTTTGAACACTTTGGAAAATTTCACCAAATCTTTCCGTGCCTCCAACACCCGCTACGACTGGACATGTGGCATCCTCCGGTTGGTCCGCAGGCCTTCATAATTTTCCTTTCCTTCTCCTTAGAGGGCCTGAGGGCCAGTTTTTTCCTTTTCACCCTTTGCTATTTTAGAAAAAAGCCAAAATTTTACTCCACCCCTCTGACTCCCCACCGCCCTCATGGACATATGGCACATTCTTATTGAACACGGGGCTTCTGGGCAAAAAATTTCTTTGCGCCATTTTTGGAAAAAATTTCAACTTGCCCCTGCTGGTCCAACCTCCACCGCCACATGGCACCTCCTCATTCGTCTGGGCCTCAAGCCATTTCTTTTCCTCCATGGGCCAGTGGAAAAAATAATTTCTTTGCACCACACCCACATTTTGGTGAATTTTCCAACTTGCCTCCGCTGACCCGCCATTTCGTTGCCACGTGGCACATTCCTATTGGTTGCGGACCTTCCTAGGGAAAATTTCCCTCAAAAACTCTGCCAAGCCATAACTTATAAAATACAAGGAGTTAGAAGGAAAAATTTACCTTCCTTGAAAGGTGAGAAAATCCTCTATTTGATGAAACTATTTCTAGATAATTTTGAGTGCCTAAAAAGCTGAAAATTTTGATTGAGGCACTAGGAAGGAAGGAATGAAAGAAATTCAGTCAAAATAAGCAAGGGGCTTATTTTGGATAACAATTTTGGTGACTCAAGGGGGTCATCCTCATGCTGGATGAATGATCAATGGCCTTTGAAGCATCCATTGGGCATGAAGTCACCAAATTAACTGTTTGGTACTCTCAACTCATTAGAAAATTTCTAGAAAGAAGATTATGAGAGTAGAACATCACTTGATATAGAGCATGGCCTGTAAAGATGCATCCTTAGGACAAACAAATATTTTGCCGAAGCACTTAGGGAAATGTAAAACTAAGCTACAAAAAAATAGTGTGCACAAACACTTAGAGGAATGAAAATATAAGCTAATATGTACAAGGTGAGGAGTTTCCCTTTTAGTAACAATGCTTTAGATGGATTCCATTAACTGGAATGTGCAGTTCTTTACCATCCAATGTAGACAATTAGAAGGCATTGATGTTCTTACATTTTTTTACCATGTAGGGGCAACTCCAAATGGCCTCAAGCTTTGAATGCCTTCTTTGCTTTACTGGGTCTGCATCCCATTTTAACACTAAATCTCTAACTTGGAAGGTTCTAGCCTTAGCTTTCCTATCAAAGGTTCTCTTGATCAAGGCTTGGTCCTTCTCCATCGTTTGGGCTGCATGCTCTCTGATTTCTTGGAGTTCCATCAATTCTACATATCTAACCTCCATGGGTTCAAACTCCAACAATTCCAATCGCTTCATGAGTTCCAACGTTGGCAACTTGAGTGACATAGGCAACATTGCCTCTCTTCCATAAACAAGTCTAAATGGAGAGCTACTGGTGGATCTCTTGAGAATTATCCTATCAACATATAAGGATAATTTAAGTTTAGTGTGCCAAGTCTTCTGATTTTCATTAAGAGTCATCTTAACAATATTTAATAGGTTTTTGTTTGTAAACTCAACTTGGCCATTACCTTGAGGGTAATAATTTGATGAAGTGCTAAGATAGATCCCATTCTTAACATCCCATTCAGTTACCTTCGATCCTATGAATTTCAATGCATTATCTAATATAATAGTGGTAAGTATACCAAATTTGGTTACTATCCCCTCATAGAAGTCTACAATTCTAGATTCATTTACCTCTTTGAGTACCACTGCCTCAGTCCATTTGGTGAAGTAGTTTGTTGCTATTACAATCCACTTGTGTCCTTCGCTTGATTTTGTGTTAATGAATTCAATGAATTCCAAACCCCATTACATGAATGGCTAGTTAACTGAAATTAGGTGTAATGGAAGGGCTACTAATCTTTCCTTACCTATGAAGAATGCACAATTTTTTCACCTCTTGATCCATGCATAACAATCACTAAACACCTTGGGCCGATAATAGCTAGCCTTCATAATATTGAGGGCTTTCACACTTGGAGAAAAATGACCCCCAGCTAATCCACCATGGAACACTTCTAACATTATATTAATTTTATTTGTCCCAATGCATCTCAGTAGCACTCCATTTATATCCTTTTTGAACAAGACACCATCAACAAGTGCATATGGAATAGCCTGCAATATGAAGTGTCTTCTCTTAGTTTTCTTCATCTCTAGAGGGTATAGGCCTATTTGTAAGAATTGCATTATGTCTTGGGTCCAGTAAGGAGTGAGCATACCACCATTCTCTTCTTAAACACCTCTTTGTTCTTTGTTTTCTTACAACGCCAAAACAACATCCTTCCCATTGCTTGCTTCCATTTATTTTCTCAAGACCAGATGCTCACAAAATGCCTTTCCTCATACCATCTTGGTGTCTTTGATCTCAATGTCATACTCCATGACATGAGTAATCCACCCTGCATGTCTTTCATTTATGTCTTTGTTGAGGAGGAAGTCCTTAACTCCCACATGAGAAACCAGTAGTTGAACCTTATTGTTTGAAACTAGATTCTTTAATTTCTTCAAGCTCCTAATCAATGTAAGAACATGATTCTCAATGAAGGAATACCTCACCTCATAATCCTCCAAGATTTGGCTAAAGAAGGTAATTGGCTACTCTGCATTTTCTTTATTCTGTTGTACTAAAATTGTAGAAATTGTGTCATCACCACCAAATTCATAAAGGATAAAATCCTTAGAGAAATTTGGGTTAATGAGAGCTGGAGCTTGTGAGATAGCCTTTTTGATTGCCTTAACACATTCCTTACATTCAGATATCCATTTGAAAGCCATACTTTTCTTCAACATCATAGTTATTGGCTTGACAAGGGCTGTCAAGTCTAGAACAAACCTACGAAAAAAATTTATTCTTCCTAAGAAACTTTTAACAGCCTTCTTGTGACTTAGTAATGGTAGTGCTTTTATTACTTCAACCTTTTCTGGATCAATTGCTAATCTTTCTTTGGAAACAATGTGACCTAGGAGCTTTCCTTCATGAGCTAGGAAAACACATTTTTTGGGATTCAAGGATACCCCAAATCTTCTACATATTTGGAACACCTGTCTTAAATGAAAGAGATGATTTGCTGCACTTTTAGAAAATACAATAATATTATCTAGGTATATCAGCACTATTTTTTTTATAAATCCCTTGAACTCCATATCCATTACCCTTTAGAAGGTAGCTCTGGCGTTAGACAACACAAATGGCATTTTCCTATATGCATAGGTTCCCCCTTTGGTGGTGAAGGTTGTTTTAAACTGATCATCCTCCTTTACCATGATCTTATTATACCTTGAATAACCATCTAGTAATGCAAACTTCTCAGAGCCAGCAACAACTTGTAAAATCAGCTCCATAGAAGGAAGTGGGTAATGATCCTTGACGGATGCTCTATTCAAATCTCTAAAGTCTACACACAATCTGATTTCTCCACTCTTCTTTCTAACTGGAACCCAGTTTGCAACCCATCTTGAATGTTTGATGGGAAATATGATACTTTACTCTATTAAATTATTCAATTCCTTCTTCATGAGAGGCTCCATGTGTGGATTGACCGGTAGTTTCTTTTTCCTGATGGGTTTAGCACTTGCATCTAATTCAATTGTGTGTTGAGCTAGCTTGGGATTGAAACCCCTCAAGTCTTCATAGCTCCAAGAAAATATATCCGGGAACTCTTGGAAAAGTTGCATGAACTCATACCTTTCTTGTTTGGTTGTCACTTTACCAATTTTAAGTGATTTTCTTCTCCCACCGAGATGGGCACTGAATCTTCTCCCTTGACTTGGATGTTTTCTTTCTCCTTCCTAAATTGAACAATAGGATTAAAGATGGAATCCAAACTGACAAGTCCTTTTGGTAGTTTTTTGGTTCTCAACTGTACCACTTGATCACCATACTATTTTTCTAACTTTTCCTAATTTTTGGCTAAGAACTCAGCTTCTTCTTGCAAGAAATTGATGATTTGTTGGTCACTTTCAAACACTTACCAACTTACATTATTGTCTAGCACTAATGGCCTTACAATCACATGAATGTTTGGCTACACTTTATTTTCCTTGACACTTTCCACAACATCAAAGGCTGCTCCAACTGCTGTAAGTCTATCAACAGCTTGGTTTTCCCTAGGGATGAAGTTCATTCCAAAGCCTTCAAAATCCTCAATGAGGTCCCACACCCTATTCTTATAACTCTTGAGCAGGTCATTTTTGTCAGCATGTTGTCCTTTAACTTGATTAACAATCAACTCACTATCACCAAAGACTTCTAAGTTTTTGATACCTCTCTTTCTTGATCAATGCAACCCGTGTATCAAAGCTTCATATTCAATAGTGTTGTTAGAACATGCAAACTGAAATCTAAAAGCTAAATAATACTTAATGCCTTGAGGTGAAATAAGCATAGTCCCCCCTTACACCTCATGTACTTCTTGATCCATCAAAGAACAAATGCCATACCTCATTGTCATCTTTATAGTCTGGCTTGGTGATGTTAGGAAATAAGCTGATTTTCTTCATGGATGTAATAAAATCCTAGTTTAGATTCCTCTATTTCCTTGTAGGGATCAAAATCATGTACCTTGCTTTCCCATTAATCAAGATTCAAATATGGGATGCTTACAACGTTGGTCTCAGCTTCATCTTTGCCTAGATAATTCTCTTGATCAAATTCTAAATAGTTAGCATTGATTGGTCTTGGAGTATGAGGCTCAATGTGAAATTTTCCAATAGGTTCAGACCTAATTGTGGCCTTAGTTCCATATCTGGTCTGAAACAACATGTGTGACTAATCATTAGATAAATAGCCTCCAATTCTAGCTGTGAAATCCCTTGACAAACATAGGGGAAAAAGTGGTGGTAAATCTATCACTGACACATCTTGCAAAATAGTGACATTGGGGCATACATGCAAAGTTAGGCTCAAATATTTAATTACCCATACTGTGGTTACTGTTATCCCATCCAAGTTCACCACCCCTTTTAGATATGACTTCGTATTGGAGCCCAGTTGATTAGCTATTTGCTTGGGCATCACAAAACTACTTGCCCCAGAATCAATCATACAATTGTGTACTAGTTTATCCCTGATCAATGAAACATAGAATGGAGGGGGATTCAAAAATTTCCCTTTCTATCCTCCAAGCCTCCCCTCAAGCTAAGAAGTATTTATGAGTACCTTCTCTTGCATATGATCTTTCTGATTTAAAGTTAACCAATTATTCATGGCAGCTTGTAGTAGATCCCTTTGGCCTGGGATGGATAGTGATTCTCACATATATATATTCACATTTTTCTTCTTCATTTGTTCATTGATGTTAAATGGGGATGAAAATCCTCTTTTCTGCCCCTTATCCTACACATTATTTTCTTGTACATGGGTTTGTAACAGCTGGCATTTGAGCTGGTCTAGAAGGTGGCTTGGGCCGTCCTTGCACATTTGTAACTGCATTTTACTTACCAATACTTTGTGGAGTGATGGAAGGTTGTGGATCACTTGGAGCTAATGACTGCCCTTCACCAATATTCCTCTTCTTTGACCATGTGTTAGCTGCTACATTCAAAGAAATTATTTGATTCATACCACAAAAATCTTCAGCCTGCCAATTCACAAGTGTAGTCTCATTTGAAGTTGTATTTTGCTGAGATGTTCCTTGTTTTTGGTTTGTTTCTTGACTCACCTCACTCTCTACGCCAAATTTTGTCACCATCAAAGCTTTGTTTTAAAGCACCATTGAAGAACATAGACTAGTTGTGAGGTTCATTACATGAGAAACACCAATCATACTCTTGAGCTATATTAGTTTGCATTGGCACTAAGGCTTTAGAGGTAGATGTAGCATTGGGGTTATAGGGTAGAAACAATCTTTTGGTAGGAGGCCTTACTTGATTTTGATTTGTAGCTGGATTGGGTGGCCTATTAGGTTGATATGGTTGCATATTAGGCTGAGTTTGAGATTGATAAGAAGGTTGAAAACTTTGGGCTTGCTACCTCTTGAGTTTAACCAGCTCATTACCTAAATTTTGTAATTGTTTCATGACTTCTTGAAGTTCATTTGAGGCACTAGAGAATGAAGTAGAAATTTCATTTGAACTTTGATTTCTAGGAATGGGGATAGGAGCTAAAGTAGGTGCTTGACTAGTGCCTGGGTTTTCCAAGTTTGGATATAAGGGCATGGGATGCCTAGGTGCCATTTTACCATCTTGGATCAAACAATTATCATCCCTAATGGTGATGCTATAAGCTGTAGGTATATTTGCACCTCCCATGGATTGGATTAACATAGAAATATCAGAATTTAAAGCTTTGAGATAGTATAAGAAACCACCTTCAGCTGTTGGCCTCACTGTCACTGACATTCTATCCCATGTCCTTTAAAATCTGAAATTGAATTTTGTTAGCTAATCATTGGGATCTCTCTTGATAGTTGTCAGTTGTTCTAATAGAGACAAATTATCTCCCTTTTCTCCAAACTGATCATGGAGAGCTTTGCACAACTGGTTCCAATTTTGGATAGAGCCTGCCCTAAGACTCCTAAACCATTACAAGGATTTCCCTTTGAATGAAGATGCCAACAATTTGACAACAATTTACATCTCAAAAATCTCATGGATTGCACAAACATTAGCAATGTCTCTGACATGATCACCAGGATTTGTCTGATTTTCCCTAGAAAAGTATGGGATGTTCTTCAATGCTGCAACATGAACTGGGTTTTGTGCATTAAGAGCAAGTGGGTTGTTGTCAGTGAAGTTGACATAAGGGTTGTGTTGTGCCATTCTGATTGTCCTAAGAACCCTTGTTGATTAGGTGAAAGGTCTACCAAGTGGAGGAGTTGATAGAGTTCTATTTGGTGGAGATGGAGACATTTGAATTCTTTTTCCCCTCTCTCTTCTTCCTCAGGATAATTGTAGATACTTAGACAATCCCTCCTCTTTTTCCCTTGACCTTGTTTGAATCCTTCTCATGAATCTTTAGAATTCGACTATTGAAACAAGTTGATTTTATCTCTTTGGAGTCGTCAGATGTGTAAATCAGGGATCCTTTTAAGCAAGAAACTTACAAAAAATGTGCATCAACTTTGTTGTAATGAAGATGAAGACTTCTAAGCTCCCACCATAAATTCCAAAATTGTTAGTGCAAATCAGCATCGCCCCCTAAATGACCTTCAGATCTGCAAGTGAAAATTGTGTCATTTAGTGTGATTGTACAACATGGAATATTCTCCCCAAGTGTGGGACTTACAAAAAATGGGAAAAAAACTCTCGAGATTAAAGGTTGGTTCCTCTACCCCTCTGATAAGAAGTGTGCATGAAATTTGAAGAGGTTTAAATCAAAATTCTACTGTAATTCTTTCATGGAGACAAGGACAGAAAGAAAAGAAGATAAAACTAAATTGACAAGGTGATACACCAAAGGAGTGGTGAACATCTATTTCTGTAGATTGACACAGATTATAAAAATGCAACACAAATCATGCAAAAATTGCTAAAATTGTAATGAAGGATCAGGATAGAGAAAACAACAAAAGAAAGGATTGAAAATTCATTCACAGAGCTTGCATTGTCATTTCCATTTTTAAATACAGTGCATTACAACAACAAGGAGGTAGAAAACATGTTTTAGTCCTAAAAAAGGTCTTATATTCCACAACTTCACTTTCTAGGGTGAAGGAGGGAGCCTGCAAATCATGAAAAAACATCCAACCCTTTAGAAATGAGACAAATCTGGTTTTTAACAATGAAAAGCCAAGTTCAGGAAGGAGAAACACGGGAAAATTGAATATGAATGATTAAAACACTAACCAGATCCATCATAATAGCCTGGGTACCCTTAAAAATTCATTCCCCAAGATTTTTAACAATTTTGGAGAAGAATGGAAGCCATATTGCATTTATAAAAATGGTAGTTGAATGTTGGTTCTACTCTTTTCCCCATGCCAAATGTTTTTTCATTTTTCTCTCATTAAACTCCACCAAAAAACAAAATTAAAGATTCCATCATGTAGATGACTTCAATATCTTTCCAATGACACTAGAATTAGGAAAAACTAAGCTATGGATCGAATATATACCCCTCTAAAGATTTAGGGAAAAACTGGGGAAAAAATCAGGTCGGCGGGCAAAAAAAAAAATTCCCCTTTTTTGCATTTGGGAAAAATTCCCCAAAAATCTCCTCACCCCATCGCTCCACCATCATGTCGTGCTTACTCATTCATCCCCGGGTTCAAATGGCCATTTTACCCTTTTTAAATTTTGGAAAAAATTCCAAAATTTCTCCGCACCCCTTCGCTCCGTTGCCACGTGGCACACTTTGATTTGGCACGGGCCTGAATCAATTTTCTTTCCTCTGTAGGCCCTCAGGAAATTTTTTTCCTTTGCGCCATTTTGAATACTTTGGCAAGTTTTTCCAGATCTTTCCACACCTCTGACTCCCGCCACAATTGGACACGTGGCATCCTCCGGTTGGTCTGCGGGCCTTCGCAATTTTCCTTTCCTTGTCCTTGGCGGGCCTGCGGGCCAATTTTTTCCTTTTCGCCCTTTTCTATTTTGGAAAAAAGCTAGAATTTACTCTGCCCCTCCACCTCATGCCACCCTCATGGAAACGTGGCACATTCTTATTGAACGTGAGGCTTCTAGGCTAAAAAAAATTTTGCACCATTTTTTGAAATTTTTTCAACTTGCCCCCGCCGGTCTGACCTCCACCGCCACATGGTGCCTCCTCATTCATCCATACCTTGAGCCATTTATTTTCCTCTAAGGGCCCATGGGAAAAAAAATTATTTGCGCCCCACCCATGTTTTGGTGAACTTTCCAACTTACCTCTGATGACCCACCATTCCACCGCCACGCGGCATATTCCTATTGGTTGCGGACCTTCCTAGGGAATATTTCCCTAAAAAACTTTCTAGAGCCATAACTTACAAAATACAAGGAGTTAGAAGGAAAATTTAACCTTTCTGGAAAGGTGAGAAAATCCTCTATCTGATGCCTAAAAAGTGGAAAAATTCGACTGAGGCACAAGGAAGGAAGGAATGAAATAAAGTTAGTCAAAATAAGCAAGGGGATGATTTTGGATAATATTTTTTTAGTGTGCAGGGATGATTACCCAACGTGATAAATTAATTTAGTAAGATTTAGTGAAAGATGACTTCCTTCAGAGGCCTAAAAAGGTCAATTTTGTCCATTTTGCAACTACTAAACATCCTTTGGGAATGTTTAAGGAAATTATAAATAATCTGAGGGTGATTTAAGAGATAATTAAAGGTGTTTGAATCATTTTAGGAAATTTATGGAAATAAAATATGATTCAATATCCATCTGTTCAACAATGGGTATTCAGGGTGTGGGGAATAAGAGGTTCAATGGTGAGTATTGTCTTCTTTGGAAGATTACGGGGGTTCCTGAATGATTTAACACGAAAAAAAATATGCATCAGAAATATATGGGAATCCTCTACAATGGGTAAATATCACATTTTATCTAAGGCTTAAGGGTTTCTTGATATATTTCAAACTTCTTTAGCTACCCCTCTTAGTTTAAGAAAGAATAGGCCCTAAATTTTGAGTTTAAGGAACAAATCAATTTCAGGAATTATTTAATTGATATTTAAATTTCATTTGAGTTTAAATCATATAATATTTGACCCTGAACCATTTTCCTAAGCTCAAATGGTGAAAAATTCAAGCTTAGTGTCTAAAAATAGACATCCAAGGTAAAAATGGCTTTCCAAATAAGGAAAAATTACATATTGGATACTTTTATGTCCTATTTTTCCCTCAGGGGAAAATTTTTCATGATGGATACAAAATTTTTACCTCATACTCCTCCCCAAGTTTCACTTTGGACACTCATGTGTCCCCACTATCCCTTATGTACCCAAGATAAAATGGTGATAAGAGGGACCTCATCCTAATTGTGGTAGAAGGGATTCATCTTGGTTGAATAAATGAATTAAAATGGGAATCATGGGGATCATCCTATGATAATGAATATATCATGGTGTCCATATGTACAAAATACATTCATTTGGACAACGGGTGCAATTAGGAGAATCATGAGATCTTTAAAGGATTTATAACATCAAGTACCTCATAGAAATTAAATTTGTCAAGGGAATGATCATCATGAGCATTATGAAAAAGCATCACCATGAGTGGTGATGGATGTCATCTTTGACTCACAAATGACACATATCTCTTGAGATTGTTTCTCAACACTTAATCAATATTTGGTGAGGCGTACACCTCTTACAATTCTGGGAGTGGAATTTGTATTACTTCAATGCATTTTGAGGTTAAGAACATGGATCTTACCCTTAAAAATTCCTTAAAGTCTCATTCAAGGATCAATCCTTCCATCTAGAGGAAGAAACCTATTTCCATGAGTATAAATCAAGAAAATAGGTGTGTAGATATAATAAGCTTGTTTCCACTCAGGTGATATCTTGTTCATGGAACTAAATTTTGAAGTTTTAAAAAATTGCATGACTTAATTCATCACTTTAGGTGTTATAAAGATGCTTTCAACTCATGATAACTCATTCTTTACCAAATTTTCATGATGAATGGGCCCATGAAAACCTTTTTGACATTTGGTGTCCCCTTTTCCCTTTTTTCCAACAACAATGGGACATGGGGGAAAAATGTGTTCCCTTATCAAGGAGAGGTTTCGTCACTCAAAAACACAACCTGTGGTTTTAGGAAGGTGTTTTCAACTCACATAATTTGGACCCATCCTCATGAGATCCTCACCCCTAGTAAACAAAAATCTATTTATGAAAGTCACCATTCTGAGAGGTACTTGTCAAAATTTAAAAATATTCACCTATGATTATGTGGTGAGAATCTCTCTAGATATTTCCTCATAAGAATGATAAGGAAAAATTCATGCTTACGGAGGATTGGAAGTTTAATTGTGACTTAGGTGGAAGGGAAGGCCTCTTGGTTCCCAATTTTGAACTCAAATTGTATTTTTGTCTCAGTGTGTTTCTAATCTCATTGCATGGCTTGATTAAAATACTGAAACATTCTTCATTCAATCTCATACCTTCACCCATATAAATTTTGAAAAGGTTTTCAGTCTCACATTTCATTAGCCACTATGTTTCCTAGGTGGAAGGATCATCATGGTAACATTTTCAGGAAATTGTTTCAAGTTCTCATCAAATTCAAGATGGTCATAAAGGCATGAAAATGTTTCATAAATCGTTTGAATTGAAAGAGGTCATTCTTCATTGACATAAGTGGTCCATTCATCAAGTTATTCTCACTTCTTCTCTCATTGTAGCTTACAGAGCTACATAAATTCATCATTCTAGGATTCTCCTTCAATCATATAACTAATTATTTTATATAACGATGTAGTTACAGTCCATTAAACCCAAAAACACATCATACAGTAAAATTTGATTTACTATGCATGATGTTATTGAGACCAACTTATCCCTAAATCGCATCACATCATCATAAATAAGTTCATATGAATCAATTAAGGTAAACTACCTCTCTTCTTGAGAAAATGTGTGAATGATGTTTAGGAAGGTTTGAAGCATGTATACATTAATTTTGAATACTCCAAGACTCAATTTTTTTGATAAAAACCTGTTATGAATCTATGTTCGACTATAAGGCTTAGTGCTAGAAATGTATTGTGAGAAGTTTTGGTGTTCCCATGTAGAAAGGGAAATTTTTTAATTAGATTAGGTAATAAGTAGGTATCAGCTCCCAGAGGCCTTAAAAAGATAGATACATCATGAAATTTCCCAAGAAAAAAAAGTTGAAGAGGACCAAAAAACAAAGTTAAAAAAGCTTAACACGAGATAAATTGGGTCCACACAATCAACAAAATATCAAACGAAAACCAAAGAGTCTGCAACACAAAAAGATGCAGTCCACCTACAGTCAACAAAAAGACCTAAAACATCCAACAAGAAATTAATTATTCTTGAGAAAATTGGAGGGGCTCCCATGAGTACTGGTAGATTATTTTTTTTGGTGGTCCTAGGATAGGTCCTTCTGAGGCTCCTTCCCTCTATCTTCCTTATCCGAGCTTCTCAAACGAATATTGAATTTCCTCCACTTCTCCATTGATTCCATCATATCCAGTCTTCCTTGAAATTCTTTAACATTATTTTACAGCTCTAACATCTCCCCTCTCATCATCTGCTAAGATATACAAATATTTTTATAAGCTTCGATACATTCAATCATACTATCCCTCATAATAGAGCCAGTTTCATCCATGGCTTCCACAATCGTTTCCAGTTGTTGAATTTTTTGGTAGAGGAGTTATTTTTTTTGTTCCCATTCATCTTGAATTTTTCCCTTCCCCTTGGAGGTGCCTTCCTTGATACAATCCTCCTAAACCTTAGGTTTCATACCCTTATCCTCCCCACCCTAGTTTAGGGGTTCCTTACCAATACACATTTTGGCTAAACACTCTGCAAGAGTAATGTCATATTCAAGTTCATCCCTAGGTGAACCAATCTCATTATAAATAATGGGTTTACCATTTAGGTAAAGGAGGAGAATAATCCCATCATGAATGGGGGTGTCCAACTTCCCATTCTGAAAATCATTGACAAAAAAAAAAAGAGCAACATGTATAAGAAGAAATGAATGCTCATTAGAAAGGGATTTTTTATGATGAGAATGATTTTTAAACATTTAGTAGAGAGGAACAAAAAAATAAAGTTTTAATATGTGTGTAAAAGTATCCTTTTAGGATTTCTCATTCCTTCATATATGATGGTCTTGTATGCCTCAGTAGCTTAGACTAGCTCATCATGGCTTGTTCCATGAAGAATATTTGAACATAAAGGAGTTAGGATATAGAGATCATCGACTCACTCCTTGAGTCTCACATTTCACTCACTTTCCTAAACACAAGTTGAAACATCCTAATATAAATGCAACAACACAATATAAGATCAATGAAACAAATTTCAAGAGATGATTATACCTGAACATAAACATTTAGGCCCATTTTTGTTTGGAAATAAAAGGGGCAGCTACATTATTTTGAAATGCTTCATGAAACCTTCAAGCCTTATAGAAAAATGGATATTTCCAAATTGTTAAAGGATTCACGTATATTTCCAATTACTATTTTTTTACCTCCTAAATCCTTATAGAAGTCCATAAATCATTTGGAGAAGTTTGGTTTCAAAATTAGAGTGTTTATTCCCTACACCTAGAAAACCTATTATTGAGAAGATTGTCCTTAAATAAGAAAACTTTTTCGAAATATTCCTCAATTACATCCAAAATTTCCAAGATTCCCCAAAATCACCTTTGAATGCTTAATATACTTCTTGAAATCTTTTGGAGGGTGTTTGATTAGCTCAAGAATGCTCAAAATAACTAGCATGAAAATAGAAAATTTTGAGGCATGACAAAAAATCCCTTAATTAAAAATTATGATCCTCAGTCATTGTGCATCCTTCCTCTGGATGACCTACCCTCAGTTAAACCTTTACCCTATCTCATATGAAATTCCTAATAAGATTATTTAGTGTGCAGGGAAGAGTGTCTAAGGTTATTGATCAACTCATTCAATTTAGATGAGAGACTACTTCCTACAGAGGCCTAAAAAGAAAAAATTTGGCCATTTTGTAGCTAATTAAATACCATTTGGAAGTTTTTGGCGAAAATAAAAAGAATATTAGGGTGATGTAAGAGAAAATTCAGGAAATTCAGGAAATTTTACGAGAAACACCCATGTTTTCTTATCAGTATTGATTAGATATGTGTGTTTGGTTTGACATGCTTCTATAACAGAACTGCATTTTGATTAGTATAATTTTCTTGGACTGTATGTGAATGCATTTTTCTAGCATGTCAGAGAAAGTGTGACCTTACTCTAATGACCTAAAATACTTGCATATCTTGGTTATTAAGATTCAGGTACTTGATGATCTGTTGTTGATATGCATGTAGATTGTGATCATACTCTATTTTAATTTCTTACCTTGGTTTTGTTTATCATTTTGATAAGTTTGGAACTCTTGGTACTTGGTTCAATATGATCTGACTCAACAGCAGAGAAGGATTGACATAGTTGAGGTAATCCTAAATGTGAATTCTATTTATTAACAACTTTGGGTTATACTTTAATAAGGTTGGGCATTAGTGTTCTTTCCTAAGCAAAAGCCAAGATAAATTTGATGTCATTCAAATATCAGGTCTCCTAATACTATGCTAAGGTCCAATGTTGAACACCTTTGCATTTGGCCATAATTAAGCCTAGATTAGTTAATAAGGGCTTACTTGATTAATATTCAAAGATGATGTTTTTAAATATAAATATAGATAAACTGGTTCAAGTTTAGTAAGGATAAATATTATAATGATCTAAGCTCAGGTCTAGAGCCAACATGTTGAGGGGAAACTATGTCTCTATGGCATAGATTATAAAGGAACCTAAGCATATGACTAGCTAAGGATTAATGGTGTCTACATTAATTTAGGATTATGTTAATAAATCCATGGTATATACTTTAAAGGATTTAAGTTGAACATCTATGTGGATATTTCAAATTGTTAAAAACCTAACCTAAGGTTAATAATGTAGAGGGCCTAAAATTATATGGTCTATGGTTCAAAAAATGGGTCTAAGGGATGAGGAGTGATTTTTCACCCACTTTAACTGTTACTTACTATGGTAGTATGAGGTTGCATTAATGTCACCACCAGCTAAAAAAGTGATATCGACTAAATATGGGGGTTTTCCCTAAACTAAAACTAGCAATACAATCTTTAATTAACTTGGTATCACTAAATTTGAAATAGCATAAGTCGGTGGCAGAAAAGGTGGTGGGAAATCCAAGTCATCCTTCCATGCATTTACTCTCCTCGAAACTCTCCTCCATCACTTTGAGGGAATGCACAAGTGGTTTTGTGGGGGAAAGATTGAAGGGTTGTTTCATTTTTATGGCTTCATTTGATGGATCATGGAGCTCTACATGTTATTGTTACTCCTATTTTGTTTCTTAGCTCTACTCAAACTTGTGCATGTATTATCCATAACTGTGAATGAGGAATTTTAGGGAGATATTATTAGCAATGAAATAAATAAGAGGATGGAATTTTGGGGTTTGTGGATTACTTGGATTTCAGGTTTTCTATGGAGTTAAATTATAGCCAAGCTTGCAAAAGAAGGAGAAGAAATAAAAGGAGAAAGGAGTACTACCAGGCATGATAGGCTCTATCTCTTCTTATAATATCTTACTCTACTTGTTATTTGCATAATAAAATTCCACTTTGAGTTTTATTTGTTTTAGTGGACATGGGTTTTGGTTGAGGAACTTAAATTTATGATATCTTGTGTCTCCTACAAATTGTATGGATCTTGGTATGTAAAGTAATATCTGGAAATGAATAATGGTATGGACTTGTTATGATAAATAGATGATGTTTATATTGTTGTCATTCATGGAAAGCAATAGAATATATGAAGGCTTGTATTATTATGAAACTTTGTGACCTAGGTTTTCTTTCCTTATTTGATTATCATGCTTATCAAATCCTTATTTCTATATAGATTTCTGGGTATATCATTTATATGGTTATAATACTTCAGGGTATTATGTAACCATTGAAGATGTATGAGTATGTTGATACCCTTGATATAGATTTATCTTCTCTCTATTATTGATGGGGTGATTGAAGTGTATATCTAAGTATATTTTCAATTTCTTAATGATATTATTCTTTTGTTAAGATAACCAAGTTCAAAACCCTTGCCATGTAACTTGACTGGGATTTAAATAATCTTGGTCATTGACCAGGACACAACCATAATTGAGACCTTGAATTTACAGGTTGTTGTAATAGTTGTGTCTATGGTTATATTGTAAAATTGTCTTTATCTACTATTAAGCTATGGAACCCTATGTCATGGCCTTATGGTTTGGGTGTTAATATTTGATTGGGAATCGTGCCAGAATTATGGCACTATTGGAATGAAATCTTATCATATTCATAGACCTAAACTCTACCCTTGTTGCTTGAAGTTAGATTTTTGTTTATTTGTCAGACTTTGCATGGAAATTCTTTAGGAAGATTTACAGAAGCCTTGTATAATCAATCTATATTTTATTGTTTGGTTTAACATACACAATGACATTGATTTCACCCTTTCATGAATGTTAAAGGTAAATAGATTACGGGTTTTATCGAACAATGGATATCTACCTTTTTATTATAATGAGACTATTATATATTCCTTAAGAATTCTTGAGGATCTATATTCATAGGTAATCCGAGTTTGGTGATCCTTGAATGGTCATGGAACCAATAATAAAAGTTATGGAATTACTATGTCATTTATATTAGGAAGTTAAGTACTCCTATAAATAAATTATATGGTTTTGTTATTGAAGGATATTCACTAATTAATACAGGCAATGATATCCATTTGATTGAGAAGTATGTATATTACTTGATACCCTAAAATGATAAGTAAATAATAATGACCTTACTTGTATAATTTATACTGATTAGTATTATCAAAACTATTAGCTATATGAATGGAAATAAGGACTATTGAATCTTATATAAGATATATGGAGTATATAGTGTATTAATAAATTCATCTTATGAAGTTATAAAATAAATGATATACAAGTATACTCAGTACGATAAACAATAATTAGTGAATTGACCTTAATGATTATATAAATTATACTTGAGTGTTTACATTTAAATTATTATATTCAATTGAAGTAAGCATCAATGTATTTGTAAAACTGGTTTATGGAAATGTTATAAATATGATTTGTGTTCTTTTTGGTCAATTATGTGATTTTAACTTAATGTAGTATTTCCTATATGTAAATACTAGATGGTGTAGGTTATTATGGGAGATATAGATCTTATCATGTTAGTTTGGTTGGAACTAACCATGTACAATGGAATATTTTCCATGTAGGTTATTAACATTGCAGGTTGATTATGAAGAAAGACGTGACTTACACCTTTTCTCACTACTATGTCTTTTGATGAAATCTATAAAGTTGTTCTTGTTGTGAAAAGATGAAAATAATTGTATTTTAGTAAGGCATGATGATTGAAAAAATATGTGATTATTTTGATAATCAGTTGTGGACATGTATTAGTGATTATTTTTTGATGATGTTGTACTAATTGAGAAATGCAATTAATTTTATTGTATTTTACTAAGAAGTGAAATTTTTACTTCGCTATGATATTAACGATATAAAGGTAGTTTGTCAGTTATTAATAAAGTATTATCTTAAGCTAATACATATTGTATTGTAATCATTATTATTTCAATAATGATAATGTTGATAGTTTTCTCAGACTATGTAATAAGTATTGATATTGAATTGGAAATTGATTAATTAAATAAATGATATTACTTCTATGTTATTAATTGAATATAATTATATATATTAAATGGAATATGTGTAATTGAATCACATATGAATGAACTTATATGTAATATGGAATGATGTTATTCATTTGGATACTAATACTATTATGTACTATTCTTGTCATAATGCATTACTTGTGTAAAAAGGCAAAGTATGAACAAGGGATTTAATGCAGAATGTTGATTTAAAACTGCAACTAGTAAACATAATGATCATGTTGGGAATGAAAAACATGATTGATATGCATGAATTCCTTGTTTAGATCCTTAGGTACGAATTCTATCAAATGAGAGTAACACTGAAACTTGGGAATTGATATTGTCATTATTCGAATAACTTAATAAATAACCTAAACTAAGATATGACTGTTCCTATTTAGTGGAACTCGGCGAGCCAAATCTTGATATGGTCGTTGCCATGATGTACCCACTTAATGACTAAGGTCATGATTTGGTTACAATAGGTAGTTGCTCTATGTCAAGTTATCTCATTAAGGTCCTCTAAATGAGAAGGTAGTAATGCATTAATATGCAAGTAATGTCCTAGGTAAAATGTGCGGATTGTGTGCATGGTTAAGTACCCAATGTCATCTTATGATGACTACGGGAAAGAGAGAGTGACCTGTAATGATGAAAATCATTGTGGAGATGATTACTCTCCCTTAGTCATCCTAAGCCAACATTGTGGCACTTACCCATGTAGAATGATCTGGAATTGGTACCTTGTACACAACTTGTAACTATCTAGTCCTAATCTAGATAACATAAATTAATAAGGTGAAATAAATTTCCCAATGATGAGTGCGCTGTCACCATGGAACAAAGCATGGCATACATGTCTCTGAAAATTTTGGACAAAGTAGTGTAAGTTGCTGATTACACTGTCCTAGATTTCACCAAGGATCTAAGTTGTAGGATGTCAGATGGGTATTCAATGACGGATACCCATGTAGAAACTTAGAATGCAATATTTGATTTTCCTTGATAGATGATTGAAACCATTAGTATAATTTGTATACCAAATGATACACTTGTTAATCACTCGTAATTAAACACACTATGTTGAGGGGGATCGAGTAGGATCTATATAATCTCATGCAACTGCACATGGTTTATGATTGTTATAGGATGTATTGACTAAGATGATGTTAGTTCTAAATTATGAGAATTTAGAACAAGGAAACATGAGATATTAACATTAAGATTTATGTTGGATTTAAATATATGGGTATTTAAATAAATGAAGCATAAATAAAGATTAAAAAAAAATTCCTAGTTGAGATGAATAATAAAGTGGTTGTTATATTTTGGTATCAGAGTTGAAGGTTGTATCTCTGGGACTTATTAGATCCTTACTCTTACTAAATTATGATTTTTACTAACAAGATAAAAATAATGGGAGAAGGATGTACCATGGATAATGAACTAGATCAAATTATGATTCAGTTTTGGCAGTAAATAATTTAGATAACAATTTAACAGTCCTTTGTTACACACTAAGATAGAAGGATGTTGGGAGCAATAGGTAAAGTGTGAACAAGATTGCAAGAGAGAAGGAAAAAGGATGATTCACAAAGACCTTGAGTAGGATAATTATCAGATTATTTAAATTAACAAGAAGTTTAACTCACTGGATAATAGGCTTGGAAATGCAAAAGGAAGGCATGACTATACCATCTCAGTGCTTAAGAATATTTATAATTTTTTAGAGAAGCATGTCAAAATTATGTGTACTTAGCTACATTCTTGTTGTTGCAAATCAGCAGCACCCTTGGATGCAAATCAAGGTTCTAAGTTGATGTTTAGGGCATCCAATGTGATTGCACAACATTGAAACCTCTCTCCAAGTGTGGGACTTGCAAGATGAGAGTGGAATCTCCAGATTACAAGTTGGTTCCTCAAACTCCTATGATTAGATCTATTAATTACACAATTGCAGAGGTTCAGAAACTAATTTTATCCTAATTTGCAAGGAGACAGGGATAAGAAATGTAAAAATTGAAACTAAACTGATAAGGGTGATACACCAAAGGAGTGGTGAGCACTTCTTGTTTATGAAAATTGACAAAAATCAGAAATTGCAACATAAAACATCATGCACAGGTTGATAAGCTGTAATCAAGGGTTTGAAATGAAGCAAACAACACATATAAAGGACTGAAAGCATTCACAGAGCCTGCATTGTGATTTTCAACATCAAAATCCTTGTATTCAAACACCAAAGAGGTAGAAAAACCTGTTACAATCCCTAGAAGGTATGATACTTCCAAAATCACTTGTTGAAGGTGAAAATAGAAGCTTGCTGTGCAAAAAGGTGTTCAACCTTTGAAAAATGAGCCAAATCTGGCTTTTACAGTGCATGGGTCGAGCCCAGGAGAGAGAAAATGTGAAAAAAGGTGGGAGCCATTCCCCATTGACCAAAATGCATTAAAAACAGCATGGAGGTCCTTACAAACCCATGCCCTAACATTTTTGACCATGCTGGAGAAGAATGCGACCCATTTTGCATTAAAATTGGTTGTTGAAACATCAGTTCTGTCTATGGGTGCATGCCAGAAGCCTTTTTTTATTTTCTCCCTCCAAACTAAACCAAAATTCAAAATTGACCATGGAATCTTATAGAGAATTTCACCAGATTTCCATTGATATAAATAACGTGAAAATCCAAGATTTGGATCGAAAGTTATGGACATTTGAAGATTTAGGGCAAAAATAGGCCCAAAACGGATTGGCGGGAAAAAATTTCAAATTTTACCTCTTTTTTGCATTTGGAAATTTTTTTCAAAAATCCCCGGACTCCACCACTTGGATACCATGTGGCATGATGTGATTGGCCATGGGCTCATCCTTGAAATTTTTCTTATGGGCCCTTCCTTAGAAATTTTTGCCACTTGGACACGTGGCACTACTTTATTGGCTCGGGCCTGAGGGGCGCAATTTCCCTTTGAAAATTTGACATTTTTACTTTGGGGAAAAATTTTCATTTTCCTCCCTGCACTCTACCCTCATGGGACACATGTCAGCATCTGATTACCTGACAGGGGGCCATGGGCTCATCTTTCCCTTTTTGATTTTTTTGGCGGAACTTAGTCAAAATTTTAAAAACTTCTCCGAGCTCCGAACTTCCCTTCCCCTCCTGACACGTGGCTCGTTATCATTGGGCGCGGGCCCTCCATTGAAAATTTTCATTTTGAAAAACTCTACAAAACACTTAGCTAATTTTCCATTTCTACCTCTGCCACCCTGATTGGTGAAGACACGTGGCGTAACCCTATTCGCTGTGGGCCATGCGGGCCATGCGGGGCCAATTTTTTACTTTGGAAATTTTGGCAAAAAATTAGCCAAAAACATGATTTCTCTCTGACACCCATCGCCCTCATTTAGACACCGTGGCAGCACCTCATTGGCTATGGGCCAAATTTCAAAAATTTTCTTGTGTCAAACACTTAGTCAATTTTTTCACTTTGCCTCCTTCTCCCGACACGTGTCACGTCTTGATTGACTCGGCGGGGCCCATGGGCAAGAATTTTCCTTTTGCAATTTTTGACCAAAAATTGAAAAAAAATCTAAGTTTTTCTCTCCTCTCCGCCACCTCCTGGGACATGTGGCAGCTTCCTATTGGATGCAGGCTTCCAAGGGGAAAAATTTCCCACAAAAAACTCCGCTGAGCCATAACTTGAAAAATATGAGGAGTTAGGAGGAAAAATTTACCTTTCTGGAAAGTTGAGAGAGAGTTTTATCCAATGGTGCCATTTCCAGAAAGATTTGAGTGCCTAAAAATAAAAAAATGGAGACTGAGGCACAAGAGAGGCAAGAACACAAGGAGTTAGCCACAAAAATGAGCAGGGGCACATTTTGGATAACAATTCCCATTGTCATTTGGGATCTAGAACCAGTAAGGAACTTGACTCTCTCACAGCTGAATAAGAAGGATCCCACCCATGTCACTTCATTAGCACTCTTCACCTCTCTGCAGAAGGTAAGGACAAAGCTTGACAAAGTAGAAAAGTGAGGAGAATGATTATTACTATATTTTATTTTTTATTTTGATGTCGTCAGGAGGTTGTTTTCATGCAGCTTAGTGGCAATTTTTGTTACTATTTTGATATTCTGATATAGTTCCTCAGTTAACCATAGTTGGACATACCTATTTTTTCTGGATGTTGATCTAAACTTAATGTCTTTATTGATTTATCTAGCTTTGGAGCCTTTTTTTGTAAAAAGGGTATAGTCCCTTCAAAACTATGAACTGTTCTTTTCTGCTTTATCTTAATTTTAAGAACTTTTTCTAATAGGGTATAGTCCCTTAAAAAATATCTACCCCTAATAAAAAAAATTATGAACAGGATCGGTCAAGGTAAACAACTTAAGATGATGAATAACAATTAGTAGAGGGTTGCTCAATTATTGAACTGTCATGATGACAAATTTTGGAACTTGAAACCAACATGAGATTAAACCTACAAAGGGGAGATGAAGTAGATAGAGAAGAGGATCATCTGATATAGCATCAATGATATGAAATGTCAATCAGGATAGAATGAGATTGGTAATAAATTATTACTCAAAAAGAGAAAAAGAATACAAGATTGTTAGCTCTTCTCCACCTGCAACTTTAGTAAAAAAATGGTGGAAACAATGTGGCAGAAAATATAGACTACTAGAATGATTTCAACAAGAAATACTTGTTGCAATTTCCAGCAAGCTGCATAACAACATTGCGGTGACTAATAAGCTAGGATGAAGGAACAATATTCCCTAACGTGACATCAAGTAAGTTAAGTAGAAATTATTGTTGCATATTTAATCTGATACTAGTACAACCGTTCTCGTGGTATCTTGTGAATAAATTAAAACAAAATCATGAATATGATGTATTCTTTATATATAAAAAAAATGCAAACCCATAACTGTCAATGCAACATTGACATCGACATTGATTGAGCCTCATCACAGAATTTGTAGTTAATGAGTTCTTATAGGACTTAAGAACTACTTGACTATATTTTACGTATTGAATGCTAGAATGGAAAGTGTTTTATCAAACTCCAGACTATTTTTCATTAATTAAATGAATAAAATAACAAAAATACTGATATGTCAGGGTGAAACACAGAAGTAAAAAATGTTGCAGTTTTTTGGAAGAACAAGTCATTCCTAATGTAATGTCAAGTAAGTAAGTTATGGACTTCCTAATGTTGATTTAGTACAACACTAGAATGATTAAGGTCATTGTATATATTTATTTATCAAAAATAGAAATCTAATTCTTATTTTCATTAGTGTATGATAATAAATTTTCTTAAGCCATAAAATTTTGTCAGTCATCATGACATTGAATTTGGTTAACTTCATTAGAGAAATTGTATGTGGTAATTAAAATTGGTTGTTTGGTTGAAGATTAAGTGTCGTAATGATCTTTTCAGATTAGAAAAGGAACATGGGGAAGTAAAAACATCGTATTCCAGTTTAATTTTTCTATATATAGAGATTAATTTTTACTGTTCTGACATGAATCAATGTTTTTGTTGATAAGAAAGATAATAAATACATAGAGGGTATGTAACAAATAGTAAGGCAAAAATGAAAAGAGAGGAATCGTTTGTATGATTAAGTAATCATTGACCATGAATTTATGATGAAGAAATATGAAAGGTGAAAACCATGCAAGTATTTGGATAAAAACAATCAGAAAAAGGAAAATCGTTGTGCAAATTGAAAACAAAATTGAGGATTGCACAAGTCAAAGGTCTAGGAAAACAAACTAATTAATGAAAAAAACAGCTTAGGAAGACTTGTGGGAAATTGAAAACAATGTTTTTCCTTGTTTTTTTTCTATGTTATATAACTTGTTTCTGACTATCTGTATTATATATTAAATAATATTACAAGTTATCAATGGATGTTATGAAAAACATTATGTCATATTTCTGATCGTGTGACAATTTTTCTTGTTTAAAGGTTGTTACAAAAATTATGTTATATAACTACTAAATTTGTGTTTCAGATCTGAAAATTAATTTTTTTTATGGAAAATGATGATTGACCTTCTGTAATGCCCCGTCCCTCAATCTACTTTTTCTTCTTTGACGACCGTGTTGCCAAGCATTTAACATTGTTGTGCTCCTACTGATCCTTGTTGGCTTCACCTTTTCGATTACCCTGTTAAGGAAAAATATCTTTCTCGAATTCGATAGGTGGCCAGTTGCATGCTTAGGGATGGATGCTCCATGGCATTATTTGAAATTTGTGTGTTTTGTTACGTGCTTAGGGAGGTCAGGGTTTGAAAATGTATTTGTCTGCCATGGTTGACCTAGGCGTAGGAAGCGAGAGAGCTTGGAGATTCAGGCTAATAATGGAAAAGTTCTCAGGTATTTCCAGTTAAAGGGTGAAAGCAAGAGGTTGGATCATATCCTAGCATTTTTAATCCTCACTTGCATTAATTTAGGAAATATTTTAAAATACTTGGAATCCAAAGAACTAATGCTTTCCAATGTTTGCCATTCTATTTGAGGCAGATATGCATATTTATGGGAGTTCATACTCTATTTTCATTTTGAATATAAGTAGATAGGATTACATATAGCATGTTTAAAGTGTTACATAGTATCCAGGGACTATTTCAGTATTAACCTCATAACTCTGCTACTTATTGCAGTTAATATGTAATGCATATACACCATATTTATCTTTAGTGGATCAAATTCATTTTCCTACATTGTTGTACATGGTGCTGAACACTCGTCAATGTTACCTATATAGCCATATTATAAGAGGATGATTGACAAAGCTAGTATATTGGGTCGGCCATGTTTTTTAGTGGAGAAGTTCAAAACTTGCAGCTTACAACACAACTTCCCCAACATGACAAATAGTCGAATATGTATTTAAATATATATATATATAAAGGAACATGTATATTATCAATCAGTCGAAGTGCTATAAATGTGAAAAGAATATGGTTGCAAAAAATAAAAAAATAAATAAATAAAATAAAGGGATTAAATTTCAAAAAAAAACCCGTGAAATCTGTGGGGCAGACTTAGGGAAAGTTGGGGACTGTTTCCATCTTTTTGTTTTGTTAGAGAGGGAGAGAGTGTCGCCGCCATGGAGGGAGGGGGGAAATCTCTAGCCTGATGAGTTTCCTTTACCAGTGTTCTCCAAGCCAGTGCTACGCACCCTCCAGACTTGAAGAAGGCATGGAAGGGGTTTTAGTTGTTGGGACAGTTAAAAATGCGCAGGAAAAAAAAGGAGAAAATGCCTGAAGGAAATGTGGTGCTTGAAATGTTGGGTCACATTTTTTTTTTACAAGATCCATTGCTCTGGCCACAGATTTTACTCAAACCAATGTGCATGAGGGAATATTTTGTTTTGTTTAAAATAAATGCCTCACCATCTATCATCTCATGGAGTGTCATGGATTTACTGCCACCTATGCCAGCATCCTCCCAGCCTGTGTCAAAAAATGAGCCCTCCCCCCAAACCTGTGTGACATCTAGCAAAGCATAGAAGATGGAGGGATCCTGTCAAATGTCATAGTAGCATATACTTTGGGGGTGCTTTTTCAATGTTTGACCAAATGAAAGAGTGAGACAACTCTCATGGAATATTATTATTGTAGCATACAGAAAGACATGGATTTTCCTCATGAGGCAATCACACTATTTCACCATATGTAGCAAATAGGTCTCCTAGACCAATCAGTTTACATTTTCCAATGTACCTCCCAGCCTGTGCCAAAATGGAAGCTTGGGAGCAAGGTATAATATCCATCAAATTTTAATGGAGAGAGAGGAAATTTTGTCAAATGTGGTAGTTACAACTACCCTAGTATACATGGTATGCAAAATCTACAGAAGAATAGACATCACGTGTATTGATAAGACTTTAGAATGGATTTGAGGACCAAGACGTGGGAATAGTAGGTTGATAGAATGCCTCAAATTTAATCAATCTCATGGAGTGCCATAATTTCTAGGATATGCACATAATGTGGAAACTTATTCTGTTGAGAAACACTTCAGAAATTGGGAAGTCTTGTGTGACGTTTGGAGGTTAGATCGAGGCTCATGAACTAGTGTGACAAAGTTCACAATGTATGAGAAATGCTAGACTGAAGCCTACGCATTTGACCGACTCTGTTCCTCCCAGGATTAAAGAATGGTGACAAAAGGGTGATGTGTAACTCATTTGATTTATCTTGTAATTTATATCATTCATTGCCTTAAATGAATAAATGTATAATATAGTATCATGTTATAAAATGGTTTTATTTGATATTTGTTGCTATGTATGAGATGCTGGTTTTCAGGGACATCTAGGAAATGTGCATTTAATCTTAGGTTCAATTCTGATTCATAGTACACATGGTAAAAAGGTTTGATTTTTATATAAAGTAAATGAATTTAATATCTTGTCAGTGCATGCGCAATATTCAATAAATGATCAATGAGTCATCTTGTGCTTTCATACTTGGTAAATGTAATAAAGAGAATCAAATCAAAACACTCTACCCTTGTTACAATATTGGAGTATAACTCTATCTCTTTATGTGATGATACACCTTACTGTAGATGACATTGAAAACCATAGGATGAACTTAACCTCTACACTCGATGGACTCCTCCTAGTTATGAGTAAACAAGAACCTGAGAAGTTATCGTCTTAGTTAGTATGTCTAGTGACATTGCCTTAAACCTATCTGTTAGGAGTGACACAGTCAAAATTTTCATGGAGTGTGTAGAGCTAACTCCTCCTCCGTAAGCCTGAGTGAACTACCTTGTCATCTCGAAGATAGATTTAAAATACAATTTTCTTCATCGAATGAGATCCCTGTTGGATCTAGATGACATAGGATGGAGGTTGTGACTTAGTTGTTATAGAGTCTTAAACTCTTGTTAATGAACTCCTTAGTTCCATGCAAGCTAAATGTGTTACCTTGGTATTCTCTCAACATAACACCTTGGTCCTTTCATGAAGGTGGTTTAGCATAAATTTGTCCTCTCGCTTAAACCTCATTTATAGTTGATGGGTAGATCCTTAGGTGAAGTTGGAATTAATCTAAAACTCAGTTGATTTGGATGTTAACTTAGGGTTCGCGTGTAGCTTCAAGTCTCCTAATCATGTATGTCTTCAAGAGGTTAGGCAAACCATTTCGTAACTCCTTTTGTTAGACAATGCTAGTAATTAAGTCATAACGTGACGTAGAAAATAAAGCATATAACAGTAAACAACGTGAGTTGAGGTTCAGAATAATGCCACTCTTGGAGACCTTATATCTCAATTAAATATCTTTATGTGATTCAAAGAATATGTATTGTACTGTTGTGATCAAACTATGAGAAAACAAAAGATATATAAATGTAAAAAGGAAGTCATTAAGTCCTTGATTTAGAATAACTATGGTAGGAAAATAACTTTTCCATGATCGAAGAATGTTTTGTGGTAAAAAGCTATCTTGTAATTAAATCTCCGTCAAATCCTAATATCGCTATATGGACACCAAGTCTCATCCACTTGAGTTGTAAGAATAAAAAGGTAGATACTGAATATATGTTTGAGAAGAATATTCTTCACATAAGAACAAGATAATAAGTATTTTTGTACTTTTGAACTATGCCCAAATAAGTATGCAAGTTACAAAACTTTTGTAAAGAATAAGAAACCAACTTAAAAGGGGTGAATGGTAACTTAACCACGGAATTTACTTAAGAATCTGTAGGTGGCCAATCGAGAAAATTATCCTTGTGAAATAATGTTCTTGGAGGGTTAACCGTAACTAAAATACAAATAAAGAAATGATGTGTTGTGGGTTCGCCATTCCTCGAAGTCGTGTTCTTGTGGTTGGAGTCATTGCTAGTAACCAGTCATTCGGAAAATGTGTGGTATCGACATGCCTATGATGTTTTCATGTGTCTATCTGAGTCGATGATTTATGTGTTTGTCGTATGCAAGTCAAGTTTTTGTACTTGAAGCCCATGTTGTGTTGTGTGTAGTGAGCAATGTAAGTCAAAAAAAAAATCCTGGTATTTTACTGTTGTAATTGTGTGTTTAAAATGTGGGCACTACATATGGTATCAGAGTGGAGGTTCATGCTCTCGAACCTCTGGGGCAGATTGGAGTTGTGATGGTGTTGCATGATGGTGGTGGATATTGGAAGAGTAATGTGATATATGTTGTAATGTGAACTATGTTGTAATTGTGACCTTATGGAAGCACATGTGGTGCATGTCACTTAGTGCATATTTGTTATCATATTGATGTGCTTGTGATGAGAGTATTCACTCTCTATGTTGTTGATTCAATGAGGAATCCGTGTGTGATGTACCACCTTGTTGTTTGTGAATGGAATGTTATTGTGGATTGTAGAGGGTTAGAACATGTTGGATTTATGTGATGTGAAGGTGTATTAATGTATTACATGACAAAATTGATGTAAAGTGAAAGGAATTTTATCGTGATGTCATCACCGTATTGTACTAAGTTGTGTGCATCGTTGTGTTGTATTGCAATTGACTATATGTTATAATGTTAGACATTGTGTTTGTCATACTTATGATTTGTGTAATATGTAATGATTTATGTCATGATTTAGGGGCATATGGTGAGCGTATGATCCCTATGGTATAGTGATTACACTCTGGTTGCAGAATGTGGTAATGTGATGTATCGTAACTTATGAAAGTAGTGATTGTGTTATACCCTGTATATAAATACCATGCGTAAGATGTTATGGTTAATGTGCGTGAATCACCATTGTGTTAGTGATGTAGTTATGTGTATGTTGTGAACCTTACACTAGATGACCCTAAGGGGATAAACTGTCAAGAGTGTATGTGTGGAGAGAGGAGGCATGGACCAGGTTTTCATAATCTTGAGCCGAGTATGAGTGAGGAAGTGGAGTCTTATATAGACTGAAAACCCACTTCTATCTGTTTAGTATACTTCAAGCTTGCTCAGTATATTATGGGTGCGCACCACCTTAGGCTCAACTTATGCAACTAGAGTTCCCTGCTCTTTCCTATTGGATTGTTCATTGAATAATCCTATGTGAT
This sequence comes from Taxus chinensis, assembly GCA_019776745.2. Lineage (NCBI taxonomy): Eukaryota > Viridiplantae > Streptophyta > Pinopsida > Cupressales > Taxaceae > Taxus > Taxus chinensis. Next base: position 821,711,618 of record CM034150.1, on the reverse strand, counting down.
TTTGACTATGTTGATCCTTGTGGGAGTATGGAGTAATGATTCAGGCAGAGATGATGACAGTTACATTATTTGATATACTCATTTCTGGTTACATGTATATTTTTATGAGTTGAGGCTCGATGTCTGAGTGCCAGCAACTCGATGAGTACCCCTTTGGTGGTGATATTAGGCCACATAGTGATTGTAATGTGTTATTCCTCTATACATATTTTATTCGTAAATTGATCATTATCTCTTTTAGCTAGAACCAGTCGTTTTCTTGATTGACATGTTCTTATATTTTGGGAATTTATTTGATTGTTGCATTAACAATTGGATTTTGCACTAAACATGGCTAATTAGCCATTTGTTTTTCTTAGTTTTAAAACTTTCTTTTCATATTTAAAAGTTTTGTAGCCTAGCCCAAGGCTTTTAATTTTGCCACTTGGCATTTGAATGGATTGTTATGCTGGTTCTAATGTCGTAATGTGTTGGAATAGGGTCATGGGATTCACCATGGAGTGGTGGAACCTATGGACCCACTTCGTTGTATGGGGGTACGCCCCAAGGAGTTACAGATAACTAGTGGGTTGTTGAACCATGAGTTATTATGTCACTTGGGTTGGGGGTGATGGGGCTCTATGTGCCTAGGGCAATAGGGTGACCCGGCCTCATTAAAAGGAGAAAGGAGATGGGCCTCTATGGTTGAGTGACCTGCTATTCTTTATGGAACTCTATGGTTGAGTGACCTATTATTCTTTATGGCACTCTATGGTTGAGTGACCCAGCTTGGTTTTGACACTATGTTTCTTTCTCTTTGGGAGGTATATGGAGATTATCTGGTGATGTTTTGGGGAGTATATGGAGTTTCTTTATGATACTTCAGGAGATATATGGAGTTATTTCTTAATATTTTGAGATGTGTGGAGATTGGTATAGTGAGTTATGTGTACCCGTGTGAGTCTTTTTGACACCTTGTTATGGTTGAGGATTGACATTTCCATTTGTATTGGATGTTGGATATTGGATTGGAACTATGTTGTTACAGTCATGGATTGTTTTGGGTCATGTGATACCTGTTGTATATGTATCAGCGTGTTGACCCAATTTTTCAGTCATGTATGTGTTGGATCTTTGTCTATGACATAATTGTCAGAAATTCCTTGCTAAGTGGTCTACTGGTTGTCATTCCATGGAGGAATTAAAAAGACCTTGTGTTATGATATAGTCATGAAAGTAGGTAGCAAGATGTCTCATGGGTTGTTTGTGTTGTGTTAAGTATTGTGTGATATCTTGATGTTAGTTATTGTTGGGCACCCACGAACTTAAGACAACTGAAAAAAATTCTAAACAATGAATATTATAATCTTGAGATAAGAAATATTGTAAAGGAAAATGCTAACTAAGTAATAAGGTAAAATGGAACTACCAATCTTCACAGAACCTTGAAAGTTAAAATTTCTACCTGATGTTCCTAGGGCCACCCCGTGGCCATGATTTTGTGTCTGAAATCTTAACCGTAGAGCGTACCTTCGCCCATATTCATTCCTTGTTGCTTACCATTTCTCCTTCTTCATTGTATGTCACATCGAGGACAATGCTTTCTTAAGGGGAGGAGAATGTAATGCCCCATCCCTCGTTCTCCTTTTTCTTCTTTGACGACCATGTTGCCAAGCGTTTAACATTGTTGTGCTCCTGCTGATCCTTGCTGGCTTCACCTTTTTGATTACCCTGTTAAGGAAAAATATCTTTCTCAAATTCGATAGGTGGCTAGTTGTGTGCTTAGGGATGGAAGATCCATGGTGTTATTTGAAATCTGTGTGTTTTGTTACGTGCTTAGGGAGGCCAGGGTTTGAAAATGTATTTGTCTGCCGTGGTCAAGCTAGGCGCAGGAAGCGAGAGAGCTTGGAGATTCAGGCTAATAATGGAAAAGTTCTCAGGTCTTTCCAGTTAAAGGGTGAAGGCAAGAGGTTGGATCATATCCTAGCATTTTTAATCTTCACTTGCATTAATTTAGGAAAGCTTTTAAAATACTTGGAATCCAAAGAACTAGTGCTTTCCAATGTTTGCCATTCTATTTGAGGCAGATATGCATCTTTATGGGAAATCATACTCTATTTTCATTTTGAATATAAGCAGCTAGGCTTACTTATAGCATGTTTAAAGTGTTACATAGTATCCAGGGACTATTTCAGTATTAACCTCATAACTCCGTTGCTTATTGCAATTAATATATAATGCATATACACCATATTTAATCTTTAGTGGATCAAATCCATTTTCCTACACTATTGTACATGGTGTTGAACACTCGTCAATGTTACATATATAGCCATCTTATAAGAGGATGATTGACAAAGCTGGTATATTGGGTCGGCCATGTTTTTTAGTGTAGAAGTTCAAAACTTGTAGCTTACAACACAACTTCCCCAACATGACAAATAGTCGAATATATATATATATATATAGGAACATGCATATTATCAATCAGTCGAAGTGTTGTAAATGTGAAAAGAATATGGTTGCAACAAACAAACAAATAAATAAATAAAATAAAAGTTTTAAATTAAAAAACCCGTGAAATCTGTGGGGTGGATTTAGGGCAAGTTGGGGACCAAAATAATAAAAATAAAAAAAAATTAAAGTAGGGTTCTCGTAAAACAAAATTCTGAGTTTTGAGAGAGGAGGGTAGCTACCATGGAGGGAGGGAGGAAGCTCCAGGACAGTGCTACGCACCCATCTGCTGTAGAAGAAGGCGTGAAGGGGGGGTGGCAGTTCATGAAAACTAGTCTTTGCAACATCCTCCCAGCCGGTGTCAAAAATGAGCTCCAAAACCTGCGTGGCATCTCACAACTTTGAACTGTTTCAGTGTTTGATCCAATGAAAGAATGAGACAGCTTCTCATGGATGTGGTCACGACCATGTACAGAAAATGTGGGGGGATTTTCCTCATAAGGCAGTCACACCGTTTCACCATGTAACAAACAGGTCTCCAGCCCAATTAGTTTACATTGTCAGCATACCTCCAGCCTGTGCCAAAATGGATTTGGGGAAAAGGCATGGGAGCTGTTTGTTAGAATGCCTCTAAGAAATGTGGTCTTATGGAGTGTCATGGTTACAGGATCTGTACAAAATGGATTTTTTGAAAAGGCTTTAGAATCTTTCAACCAAATGCAAATAGCAGGTGTAAAGCCAAATTTAACAACCTTTTCCAGCGTATCTCCAGCCTGTGCAAAACGTGGAAGCTTTGGAGTAGGATTTGAGCAATAGAATCTAGTTTGTTTGTAAGATTTTGTTCTTGCAGTGTCACAGCTAAGATGTATGAAGTGTGCTATAGTTGGTATGTATGAAAAATGTGGAAGTGTATTCAAGGCATGTGATTTGTTCGACAAAATGCCTCAGATATTTCAGTCTCATGGAATGCAATGATTTCAGGGTATTCGTAGATGAGCTTGTTGTAAAGGCCTTTGAAACTTTGAAGGAAATGTATTTGGCAGTGGTAAAGCAACACTTAACAAAAAAAATTTGAACACCCTCTCAGCTGCGCCAAAATAAGCATTTTAAATTGGGATATGGGCAAAATGGACTTGTTGAAAAGGTGTGTGATCTGTTTGACATAGAAAATGTAGTCTCATGGATTGGGATGACTACTTGAAAGCACAAAATGGTTTTTTTTTATGAGACATGGGGGCACAACGAATGGTTTGGTTTGCACATGATTATTTGGCATCATGTGACATCAATGGTGGTCTCAATGGATCACGAGTGTAAACCACTTGGAGCACCTTATCCCCATTTTGCTCATTGTTCCCAGGCATGGTTCATCTTCCCTTACCTCTCATAATTCTCATGTTTTAGTTCTCATTTGCAAATTAATAGAATCTTAAAATATTAGGTTTTTAATATAGTTAAATGTTTACATCAACTCGTTGCAAAAACAATGAAAGGTCATGTTGTAACTCACAAAATAAAAATAACTCTTCTGCATTAAACCACAAACTCCCACCCTCATTTTGAGGTGATGTAGAAAACTTCCTACCCAACTGGATCACTACAAAATTGTCTTATCGACCAGATGAAATTGACTTTCCAGTAATAATGTTCACCTTCTCCTAGTTTAAATAGTTAATTTTTATATTTTTTGGAGACTCATTAAGTACCCTTCGGAACTCTTAAAATGAGATGTTAGGCTTCATTCGTGTACCTTGTTATGTGAGGAATCACCTAGACCATTGGATTGACCCCGAACGAACATATGTGATCTTTTTTACGCCCTTGTAGGAGCCCTGTTACACTAGTTTACAGCAGTAGAAAGCTGTCAAATCTAGAAAGTTGGCTTTCATTTTGAACTGCCATTTGAAACCTGGATAGAGAAATTATTTCCCATCTTTGCAAACCTCTAGTGTTTATACTAGAAAATTGCATGGAACATTCAGCTTAGGGAAAAGCACTCTTCTGGATAGTTTGGCAAAGCCATTTTGTATTCCTCCGGCGGCAGTTGAACGAGGTCAAACTGGACCAATTTCAACTTGTCGTTCTAGAAAACTTGTCGCCGTTTGAAAATGGTTTTCTAGTTCTCAGTCCCGTCGACTCTGATGAATTCTCCTCATATAGGGGAACTTGTAGGAAGTGTCTTCTTGCGTGCTCATCCATCGAATGTCAGTTATGGACGTGATTTTCTGGGCCCTCGAGCTAAATTTTGTTCATTTCCAACTGGGTCAACTACGACCAGTGGCCCCGGAGAACTGGCCGCCAAACATAAACTGTTCACTTTTTCCCAATTCCGTTAGTTGCTATGAACTCTTGGTATATCTAGGGACACGTAGAAATTTGATCATGGTGTGCATTCTCATCAGAAGATAACTTTTGGAAGTGGTTTCTTAGCCTCTGAGCCTGTTTGTATGTTTTTTGTAGCTAGTAAGAAAATGTAAAAATAGAAAGTTGCAGACCCTCGTAGGGTTGCCAAACCACCCTGTAAACTCTTAACACATACAAATAACTATTTAAAACTCTATAGTGGAATTTTTTGTGTGCATTAGAAACTTTTGACAAAACGGTGTTTTCTCTCTCTTCCCTTCTCTTTCTCTCTCCTGGGTTACAAAATGAAGTAAAATGAAATGTAATGAATACATGTCTCTAGGCCTTTTTATTTCGATTGCAAATTGTAATTATTATCATATGTAAATGGGAAACTGAAAAATGATACTTATGTTAGGTTAGGGTGGATGCCATGCTAGTGAATTTTCACTGATATCATGCTCACGTGGTTTTGCAGGATGGAAGAATGACGACAAAAAAAGGTGATGTGTAATTTAATTATTATCATTGTAATTTATATAGTTCATTGTTAAATGGATAAATGTATAATTTAATATCATGTTACAGAAGGTTATATTTGATAATTTTTTGTTATGTATAAGATGCTAGTTTCAAGGACATCTAGGAAATGTGCATTTAATCTTAGGTTCAATTTTGATTTATAGAACACATGGTAAAAAGGTTTGATATTTATATAAAGTAAATGAATTTGGAGTAATATCTTGTAGTGCATATTCAATATTCAATAAATGATCAATGAGTCATCTTGTGCTTTCATACTTGGTAAATGTAATAAAGAGAATTAAATCAAAACACCCTACCCTTGTCCAATATCGGAGTATAACCTGTTTTCATGTGTGATACTCCATACCGTAGACGACATTGAAAACCGTAGGATGAACTTAATCTCTACACTCGATGGAACCTCCTAGTTTGAGTAAACAAGAACCCGAGAATGGGCCTATGTCTTAGTCAGTATGTTTAGTGGCATTGACTTAAGCCCGTCTGATAGGAGTGACACAGTCAAAATTTTCTTGGAGTGTGTAGAGCTAACTCCTCCTTCATAGTCTAGCGGACTACCTTGTCATCCGAGGATAGATTTAAGATCAAAGTTCCTCATCGAGTGAAAACCCTGTTGGATCCAGATGACATGGATGGAGGTTGTGACTTAGTTGTTCTAGGCCTTAAACTCTTGTTAATGAACTCCTTAGTTCCACGCAGCTAAATGTGTTACCTTGGTATTCTCTCAACATAACACCTTGGTCCTTTCATGAAGGCAGGTTTAGCATAAATTTGTCCTCTCGCTTAAACCTCATTTATAACTGATGGGTAGATCCTTAGGTGAAGTTGGAATTAATCTAAAACTCAGTTGATTTGGATGTTAACTTAGGGTTCGTCGTGTAGCTTCAAGTCTCCTAATCTTGTATGTCTTCAAGAGGTTAGGCAAACCATTTCGTAACTCCTTTTGCAAGACAATGCTAGTAATTAGGTCATAACGTGACATAGAAAATAAAGCATATAAGAGTAAACAACGTGAGTTGAGGTTTGGAATAATGCCACTCTTGGAGACCTTATATCTCAATTAAATATCTTTATGTGATTCAAAGAATATGTATTGCACTGTTGTGATCAAACTACGAGAAAAAAAAAGATATATAAATGTAAAAAGGAATTCATTAAGTCATTGATTTAGAATAACTATGGTAGGAAAATAACTTTTCCGTGATCGAAGAATGTTTTGTGGTAAAAAGCTATCTTGCAATTAAATCTCCGTCAAATCCTAATATCGCTATATGGACACCAAGTCTCATCCACTTGAGTTGTAAGAATAGAAAGGTAGATATTGAATATATGTTCAAGAAGAATATTCTTCACATAAGAATGAGATAATAAGTATTTTTGTACACTTTTGAACTATGCCAAATAAGTATGCAAGTTACGGAAACTTTTGTAAAGAATAAGAAACCAACTTAAAAGGGGTGAATGGTAACTTAACCATGGAATTTACTTAAGAATCTGTAGGTGGCCAATCGAGAAAATTATCCTTGTGAAATAATGTTCTTGGAGGGTTAACCGTAACTAAAATACAAATAAAGAAATGATGTGTTGTGGGTTTGCCATTCCTGAAGTCGTGTTCTTGTGGTTGGGTCATTGCTAGTAACCAGTCATTGGGAAAAGTGTGGTATCGACATGCCTATGATGTTTTCATGTGTCTATGTGAGTCGATGACTTATGTGTTTGTCATATGTGAGTCGAGTTTCTATACTTGAAGCCCGTGTTGTGTTGTGTGTACTGAGAAAATGTAAGTAAAAAAATAATTATCCCAGTATTTTACTATTGTAATTGTGTGTTTAAAATGTGGGCACTACACCTTCCAATATTGATGGGCATAACGTTGTTATAGATCCCCTAAAACTTGATTTTTACAAGTTCATATCATATTGTTTGGAAAATTGATGATTGAATTATTTACTTACTTAAGTTCTGTTATGATGGGAGTGAATCATCGGAATGATGATTATTTTAAGGGGAGAGGTATGTAACATCCCTGTTTTCTTATTAGTATTTCTTTGATCTAATTTGTTTGGTTTGACATGATTCTATATCAAAATTACATTCTAATTGGTATTCTTTTCTTGGACTATATGTGAATTCATTTCTATAGGCATATCGAGAGAGTGATTACCTTACTCTAATGACCTAACATACTTGCATATCTTGGTAATTAAGATTTGGTACTAGATGATCTATTGTTGATATGCATGTATATTGTGATCATACTCTTTTGTTTTACTTACCTTGGTTTTTCTAGTTTTTTTGATAAGTTTATAACTCCTGGTACTTGGTCAATATGATACAGACTCAGGAGCAGAGAAGCATTAACATATTTGAGGTAAGCTTAAATGTGAATTCTATTTATTAGAAACTTTGGGTTATACTTTAATAAGGTTTGGCATTAGTGTTCTAGCCTAAGCGAAAGCCTAGATAAATTTTATGTCATTCGAATATAAGGTCTCCTAATACCGTGCTAAGCTCCAATGTTGAACAACTTTGCATTTTCCCATAATTAAGCCTATCTTAGTTAATAAGGGTTTACTTGATTAATATTCAAAAATATGATGTTTTTAATATATATAATATATATATATTATATATATATATATATCCTAGTTCAATTTTAGTAAGGATAAATATTATAATGATCTAAGCTCAATTCTAGAGCCAACATGTTGAGGGGAAACTATGTCTCTATGGCATATATTATAAAGGAACCTAAGCATATGACTAGATAAAGATTAATGGTGCTACATTAATTCAGGCTTATGTTAATAAAGCCATGGTATATACTTTAAAGGATTTAAGTTGAACATCTATGTGGATATTTTGAATTGTTAAAAACCTAACCTAAGGTTAATAATGTAGAGGGCCTAAAATTATATGGTCTATGGTTCAAAATATGGGTCTAAGGGATAAGGAGTGAGTTTTCACCCACTTTAACTGGTACTTACTATGGAAGTTATGTGTTACATTAATCATCACCGCTAGCTTAATAATTTATATCGACTAAAGATGGGGATTGTCCCTAAACTAAAACTAGGAATAGAATCTTTAATTAACTTTGTATCGTTAAATTCAAAGTAGTATAGGTTGGTGGTAGAAAATTTTGGTGAGAAATCTAACTCATCCTTTCATGCATATACTCTCCTTAAAACTCCTCTCCATCACTTTATGGAATGCACAAGTGGTTTTTGGGGGGAAAGATTGAAGGGTTGTTTCATTTTTGGTTTTTCATGTTGATGGCTCATGGAGCTCTGCATGTTATTATTACTCCTATTTTTTTCTTAACTCTACTCAAAATTGTGCATGTATTATACTGTAACTGTGAATGAGGAATTTTAGGGAGCTATTATTAGCTATGAGCAATAAATAAAAGGAGGATGGAATTTAGAGGATTTTTTGGATTCAATTTCAGGTTTTTAGTGGATTTAGATTGCAGGAAAGCTTTTAAAAGAGAATAGAAAAGGATAAAGAAGCACTACAATGCATGATAGACACCATCTCTTCTCTGAAATCTTACTCTACCTGTTATTTGCATAAACAAATAATTTTCTTTCAATTTTATTTATTTTAGTGGACATGGGTTTTAGTGAATGCAGCTTAAAACTATTATATCTTCTATCTCCTGCAAATTTACGGATCTGGGTATGAAAGCAATATCATGAAATGAATAATGGTATGAACTTGTTATGAAAACTAGTGATGTGTATATTGTTTAATTCATGGAAAGGTTAGAATATTTGAAGCCTTGTATTATGTCGAATTGTGTGACTTGGGTTTTTTATTTTAGGGGATTTTGTGCTTCATCGAATCCTTATTTCTATATAGAATTTTGGGTATATCATTTATATGTTTATAATACCTTAGGGTATTACATAACCTCTGAAGGAGGTATAAGTACTTGATATCCTTGATATAGATTTTATCTTCTCTTTGTTATTACAAGGCACTTTCAGTTTATATACTAAGTATATTTTCAATTTCTTAATGTGATATTGAGTTGGAAGTGTTTACCAGATAAGTTTTAAGATTACCAAGTACAAAATCCCTTCTTGAGTCTTTGAAATATCCTCCTTGACATTGAGACCTGATCGTTTTCACATGTTACTATAAAAGCTCAATTGTGTTTATGGTTATATTATGAAATTGTTTTGTGATGGAGCCAAATTAAGGTATGGAACGTATTAATTAGGCCATTATAAATGGTTTGGGTGTTATTCTTTCGAACGCACTATTCCTAGCTCATACAAGATTTATGGCACTATTGGAATGGTGGTAAATATGATCGATTGTGTACACCTAAACACTACCCTTGACTGATACCTTGAATTATACTATGTGTTTTCCTTGTCAGATTTTTTCTTTATCTTGTTTTTTAAGCTATCCCATTGGCCTTGTTTAGGTGGGTAATTGAAGAAATTGTGCCAAAATGGTACGATATTATCGATGCTCTTATTGATTGGTTTAACATAATCAGTGAAGATTCGTTGTCAATTCGCCCTTTCGTGAATATTAAAGTAAATAAAGGTAACTATATTTTATCGAACTATGGATCTTTACTTTGGTATTATCTATGAACTATTATATTTCCTTCTGAACTATTATTTATGGCTATATGCATATGTAGGCAAAGTTCGGTGATCCTTGAATGGTCATGGAACAAGTAATAAAATTTATGGAATGAATTCGTCAATATATATTAGGAAGCTACGTACTCCTGTAACTAGATTATATGGTTCTGTTATTAAGGATATTCACTTTTAATACCAACAATGATATCCATTTGATTGAGAAATATGTATGTTACTTGATACCTAGAAATAATAAGTAAATAATAATGCTACTTGTATAATTTATATTGCTTTAGTATTATCAATAATATTAGCTATCTAAGTGGAACAAGAACTGTTCGACTTGTATAAATCATAATGATTAAGTATTATCAATATCACTAGTATCTAATTGAATTAAATAAGTACTATTGAATATTGTATAAGATATATGAGAGTATACAGTGTATCAATAACTTTAAATTATGAAGTTATAAAAGTAATGATACTATAAGTAGACTCAATACGATAAATGGTAATTGGTTGATTGACCTTACTGATTATATAAATTATACTTGATGTCTACATTTAAGTGTTTAGATTTAAATGAAGTAAACATCAAGGTATTTACAAAGTGGTTTCTTGAAATGTTACAAATATGATTTGTTCTCTGTTTGGTTAATTATGTGATTTTAACTTAATGCAGTATTTCCTATATGTAAATGTTAGATGGAGTAAGTTATTATGGAGATATAAATCTTATCATGCCAGTTTTGGTTGGAGTAGACCATGTACAAATGGAATATTTTCCATGCATGTTATTAACATTGCAGGTTGATTATGAAGAAATATGTGACTTACACCTTTTCTCATTGCTATGTCTTTTGATGAAATATATAAAGTTGTTCTTGTTGTGAAAAGATGAAAAAGAATTTTATTTTAGAAAGGCATGATGCTTGAATCAAGATGTGACTATTGTGATAATCAGTTTTTAACATGTATTAGTTTTTTTTTTGATGATGTTGTACTAAATTGAGAAATGTAATTAATTGTATTGTATTTTACTAAAAAGTGAAAGTTATACTTAACTATGATATTAACGACAAAAAGGCAATTTGTCCTATTAATAAAGTATTGTATTTGCTAATACATATTGTATTGTAATCATTATTATTTTAATAATGATAATGTTGATAGTTTTCTTAGACTATGTAATAATTATTGATATTGAATTAACAATTGATTAATTAAATAAATTTTATTACTTTTGTGTTACTAATTGAATATAATGAATATATATATATTATATATGAGTATGGAATAATTTATTAATTTGAATAACATATGATTGAATTATATGTAATATGGAGTGATGCTATTCATTTGGATACTAATACTATTATGGACTATTCTTATCATAATGTATTGCTTGTGTAAAAAGGCAAAGTATGAACAAGGGATTTAATGCATAATGTTGATTTAAAACTGTAACTAGTAAAAATAATGATCATGTTGTGAATGACTCTAAATATGCGATTTATATGCATGAATCCCTCATTTATATCTTAGGTATAGATTCTAAAAAACCTTTAGAGTAACGCTAATACTTAGATATTGTCATGTTATAACTTAATATCCATAAGATATTATGTTCCTATTTAGTGGAACTTGGCGAGCCTATTTGGTATGTCAGCTGTCACATTGTACCTACTTAATGACTAAGGTCATTATTCAATTATAGTAGGGAAGATGCTACGTCGAGTTATCTCATTAAGCTTCCCTAAATGAGAATGTCATAATGCACTCAGATACAAGTAACGCCATAGGAATGAGTGCAGATTGAACCGTATGGTTGAGTACCCAATGTCATCTTATGATGAATACGGAAAATGGAGAAATCCCATAATGATGCAAATCATTTTGGAGATGCTTACTCTCCCTTAGTCACCCTAAGATGGCATCGTGGAATTTTCCCATGTAGGTTGATCCGAATTGGTACCTTGTATGTAACTTGTAACTATTTTGTCCTAATCCAGATAACATAAATTAATAAGGTGATGGAAACATTCCTAACAATGAGTTTTCCGTCACTGAACCAAGCATGGCATACATGTCTCTAATTTTTTTCCCAAAGTAGAGTAATTTGTTGATCACATTATCCTGGAGTCACCAAGGATCTAAGTATAGGATGCCTGATGGGATTCAATGATGAATACCCATGTAAACACTTAGAATGCAATATTTGACTATCATTAACAGATAAAAAAACCATTAGTTTACTTCGTATACAAAAAACATAATGATCCACTTAGTGTAATCAATCTTAAAGAGTAAACACACTCGTAAAGAGTGTTGAGGGTGATTGAGTAGGATCTGTATACTCTCATGTAACTACACATGGTTTATGACTATTACAAGATGGATTGACTAAGATGATGTTAGTTCTAAATCATGAGAATTTAGAAAATGGAAAAAACAGATATGAACTTAATATTTATATTGGGTTTAAATATATGGGTATTTAAATCAATGAATCATAAAGTAAGATAAAAAATTCCTAGTTGAAAAGTGTAATAAAGTGGTTGTCAGAATTCCAAAAGTTCTGAAAAGAGTTAGGATGTAAAAAATAGGAATTGGAAAGACATTAGAATAATCTACAAGTTAGAATAATCAACATTACTTTAAGGATCAAATACTTCTTGAGGTACTTCAAAACTTTGTAGCTTACCCTCTCAGTTTAAAATGAAGTAGTAGCTAAATTTTTATGTTGCAGAAAAAATTAAAGATTTTTTAGAATAGTTTCTTTTATTGTAAAATGTGATTTTCAGTGTTTCTGTGAAGTATGGAGGTAACGAACATGTATCTCATCCTCAATTTTAATTTAAGTATTCATCCACCTATTCGGAGGAGGAAAACCATTTCCATTAGGACCAACTTGAGTAAAAATGTGTCCAAGCACCATAAACATACTTCCACCTAGGTGTCAGCTTGGTCAAGAAAGTGAATTGTGGACCAAATTTCAAACTTGGTAATAATTCAAGAAGTGGTAGGGACTGTATCTCTATATGTTCATAAGATAAACATAGTGAGCCAATTTATATGACACTCATTATAATCCCCTTCCTCTCCTCATATGTTGTAAAAAAATTCCATTGATAAAAACTCTTAGGATTCATAATTTTTTAATCCCTAATGTACCTATGATTAGTTGAAATAAATGAGGGAGGGTGGTTATGTATTTTATATAGTCACTTAGAAATCCCACATGCTTCTCTCTTTATCTATTATTTATCCCAGATGTACACACACATATATTTACTTATTATTCCACACCCTTATATATAGATATGGTGTGGGATCCCTATATTTTATTTACCTAAAATATCTCTTGAGAAAGAGTGTAAATTTTTGGGTTTTAGTATGTTTATTCATCATCAATCCCTAGTCTTGTATGAAAAATATCTATGGATCCCTCCCGAGATAAATGAATGTATTAATGTGGTGAGATAATTTATTATGATAAAATTTAATATATTGGCCTAATCTAATGTAAATTTGTAGTAAATAAATGAGTAATAAAATAGCTAAAATACACTTAGACAACTAAGAAATGAAAATATAAAACCCTAATGTGCAAAGAGAGTTGGAAAATCCTTAGTTGATTGGGAGATGTTGTGGGACTGTGTCATAGTGGAGATTGGCTAAACATAAATGGGAAACCATCATATAAGAGCTCTAGAAAATGTAGATCTAAGTAATCCAGCTGGATTGGGGTACCTGGAAAAGGAATTGGGGCTCCTTAGGCACCTTGATCTGTAATCTGGGTGCCCTGGTCTATGAAAATAGTCAGAACCTTGTTCTTGTAGGCTCAATAGATCGTCACACTTGTTCTTAGATGTCACGATGGTGGTCTTACCTCTGAGCACTGCACTACATCTCAGACCCAATATAGTCATGTGTTTGTGTGTAAACTTGTGCCCTAGGTTCTCTTGTGCATGTCACACTTTGTGATTAGAGAGAAATAGCTAGATGTAGAATGTAAATAATGTGTGCATGGAATAGAATAAAATCCCCCTTCTATAAATCGTGATGTATAATAACTATCCTTTGTCCCTTGTAATCAAGCTAGATGGGTGCAAATGGAACTCTAGATGCCTTGATGGATGCAACCTTAGGTGGTGATAGATAGTGCTTAGTTCTTGGTCACTTATTATGATCACATAACTTTATATTTATATGATTTCTTCAATTGAATTTCATAATTAACCCCGAAAAGGCCAAATACCAAAAGAGAATATGCTCAAATGGATAGAAAGGACCCAAAAAGTGTGAGTAAAGTAAAAAGAGTATTAGGGCGCCCATAGGTGATGAGGGAACTTGGTGTTGGTAACCTGGCTAGGTGACCCAGTCTAAAAAAAGGTAAAACTGTACTATGAAAAGAGAGACTAGTCTAGTAAAGGTGCAAGACCAAAAGTAAAAACATAAAGCAATGAAATATGGCCAAAGATATGGATTAATTATTAATTTTCGAACTTAGGAACCATATGAATAGTAGTATGTGATCGAGACTAGATAATTACCCAAAGTGTGTGATTTTGTGTCTATAATAACTAAGATCCACTTCACTTATTGGACCTATTTATATAGTTGATTAGATACTTCCAAGATTGAAAAGTATATACTCATCCCCAATAAAATGTTACCCTTCTTCCAAGATGAAATTAAGGCTTCAACTCCACACTCGTGGGAAAAATCATGAGTCCATATACTAATGAAAGTGTCATTATCTTTGGGTGTTGTGTAGTTTGTAAAATTTAATTTTGACGCGTCCAAAACTCCTATAAATGTTAGAAACGAATCTTGAAGGTCAAATAACCTACAAAATGACTATGTGTTTTCCCAAAACCAAAACAAACACTAACTACATTATATATGTCTTGAATTTTTTAGGTCAATGCTAAAACCATGAAAATGAGAAAGCACTAATCAGGTTAGATTTTGAAAAACTGTCTTCTAGATTATAACTATTGGAGATACAAGACCAGTTCCATTAGGTGCAGAGTTACCCTAATTTATTATTTCTCTATACTTTCATTATTTCTTATACTTAACATTTACTATAGTAAATATGCCCCCTTCTAAAATTTATAACTCTAAGAACATGTACACATTATAGGTTTCAAAATTACCAAACCTCACAAACAAAAACGTATGCATGTTTTAGCTACTATTGAGTTTTTTTCTACTTCCCCCCTATGATGAAAGAGCATCTTATGTTGCTATAAGAAAATAATTCAGTCCATAATTAAGACTTTCAAGGCATGAATATCATGTTCAAGAAGTTAGTCAAATGTTCCCTTTGAGTCAATATTAAGATGTTTCAATTTGCAATGTAAAATGTAATGAATGTAAAAGTAAGAACTAGGTGTTTTAGAGGTGAAATTTAAATTTCTTTTGAGTTTTCTACGTGGGAAGGATGTTTGGTTTTTGTATGAGGTCAAAATGATCTTGTTATGATTGTGTCTAAATCGATAAAATTGTTTCCTAGTTTCAAGTATGTATGGTTGAAACAAATTCTCACCTAATAACATCTATTTCTATATAAGATCTACTATAGCTAAATAAAGTAAAATTTAAATATATTCACAGATATAGAAGGGTCAAGTTCTCATTAGTAGAGCTAGTGCAGAGGTAGAGAAGAAAAAAATTCTCAGTCAAGAGTTGATATTTGGACTTGGAGTAAATAACCATGTCGCAGTAGTATGGTATGAAAGTTCAAAGAGGATGAATAAAGTGGTTTTGTCTTGATTGATTCAAATTTCTCCTTAATGGTATGTAGTTTAATATGTTATTATGTAATTAAGTTTGATCAATAAGCTTTAAACTCCAATTCTATGTTTTCCAGTGGACTGTGCACAAGGTTATTGATTGGCAGTGAACATAAGACCCTTAATATGTTAAACCCACATAAAAACCTCCGACTGTAACAACCAAAAGTTGAATAATGTGTCTTAAATCATCTTTAATTTTTTTTAAAATCATGACATGATGAAAATACATTACAAAATTTTTGTAGCCCGAGTCTCTATACATGGGTTTCGACTAGGGAAATGTATAAATATTTATTCACCCAATGGAATCCTCTAAAATTTGTAACCAATCTTTGTCTGAGGAAAGAGAGCATGACCACGAAATTTCAAAGAATATTAATGAGTAAACAAAAATAATTCGATGACAAAAAAAAATAATGGAAAAGGGAAGAATATAGTGATCTGACAAAGAGGTATTGAATGTAAAATTCAATAATTTATCATGTTTCAAATCTTGGTAATGGTATTAATGTCAAATTAGACTATATTCAGAAGTTCCATGATATCTTCTATGTTATAGGCATGTTATTTTTGACAATTATTGCATCATAGTCTTGGATCGGGCCTGTAAGAGGATTCTTAAACCTATACAAGTTAGGATATGCATCAAAGAGAGGAGGATCTGGGAATCTAATATAGTGACTTTAAATGGAAGTTATCAGGTATGATAAAATGAAAATTCTCCCTTACTCTTAGGATTAAATTATTTCATCAAGTAATCAATAGAGAACAAAGCTTCTTGCTAGACCTTGATGATCATAGATCATCATGGAGGACTAAGCATTTAAAATTAATATGAATCTATTAATTGCAATTGAACAGAAGTGAGGTCTTAAAGGATAGAACCACAATGAAGAAACTTTCTGTTAATATCCTATCCAAGCCTTTCAAACAAGAGATCGGTGTATCAATATTTAAGGTTTTCATTCTTAACAAATTCTGCATTATGCACGTATAGCATGAAGAGTTGAGATTAGACCTATGTTAATGGTCTTATGTGGCCAAAGAAGCTACTAAACTATCAAGAACATGGATATATGAGTTTATATCATTAAAATAATGGTTTTTATGGAACTATGGAATAGAATTCTATATTTGAGCACTAGACAAGAATACATGGATGAGATAAGGGATTTAATTTCAGGTTTATTATTCAAAGATCCTGTGATCTATTAGGATTTTAATCCTCAAATCCTTCATATTATACCATACTCTTTAGGAAGATAAAGAATGATGGTATTCCTTAACTTGGTTGTGGACCTAAACCTACTATTAGAGGTCTTGGTAAAGTGATAAGCATGAAATTTGGTATACATAGAGGCTTATAGCACTTTAAACTTACATTACATCAATGTAAATGTCCTAAATACAATATTTTCCAATACACTCAAATGAATGTACAGATGGAAGGAATATGGGCATGAGAGTAAATCATAACATTGTTTAATGATAAATAGGAGTTGAGCTAAGAAAAGGCATCAATTTTTGGTATCAAAGAAAGGGTGGTACCATTGTATTTTGTTCTTTTATGTACATGTGAAATGGATATTTGATACCTGTTATTGCTAATGAGGTTATTTGATGCTGATATACATAAGATTGTAGGGAATTATGTGGAAGGATAGCTAGCCATGAAGGATTAAGAAGAAAACAAAGCCAAGAGAGCCTTAAGGGAGCTAGTGAAGCTCAAGTGAAGGAAGAAGAATTTGTGATATAGTATCTTGAGGTGAAAGAGAATCAAGAAAAGAAGATGGAGATATAAACAATATTAAGAATGATGAGATAGCTCTCTAAATGAAAAGATATAAGAAGAAATAAAATAGAGGAAAAGTATTATAGACCCTAAATATTGGCTAAGTACCAAGAGGCGCACACATAGGATGAGTAAATAGAAGGGTGCTCACGTAAAATCACATAGGAAGAGGTTTTAAGAAGGGTTTAAGTGAAACTAGGGCACACGGGGGAGGCCAAACAAGTGTTTAAAGGACTTAGCCATATTTGGCATCATGGAGTCACTTGAGGAAAAATGTAAGGACCCGACTAGGTGTGATAAGTAGATAAGGTGCCAACCTGGAACCTTGGAGGCTAAGAAAATGATATTCTACACAGGGAATACTCCCAGAGGCATCATTACAAATAGTGGAAGGATTTTTAAAGAGGATAAACATTCACCAATGGAGGAGCACATTGAAACTTTACACACGATCTTCTCATGAGAGAAGTCAAGGTGGTGGACGATGATTCCTTTTTAAATAAGTGGTTGGGACATAAAAAAAGAGAGGAAAAGGGGGAGAAAGAGAAAAGGTAGTGCAAAGGTGCTAGAAGGTATGGGATTGCTAAGAGAAGGAGTGTAACGAGGTGCTAGAAAAATGATAGGAAATGGTAAGGGTTTGGAGATCATGATGCTAGGGTTTAGAGTTCTTAGTGTTAGAGGGTTGTAAGGGACATCATTAAGTATATGTATAGGTATTGGGGTCTATAACAAGGGTTATAATGGGGAAAGAATAGTTAGGATCTCTGATTAGATGAGTTTGCAGGGGTTGGGCCTCTGTCATTTGATGTATATGGTCTGAGATGACCCTTTTGAATGAAGTATTGCTACTAAAAACTCTTTTAAATCAATATACATGAATATAATATATACATCTTGCTTATGGGTGTAAATCCTCATGTTATTTGGCTTTTCATGAATCAGATCTGGTTCCTTGTGCTTCATAGAATGTTTATTTACCTTTAGTGATGCATTGATTTGTAGATATATTAGTTATATCTTCTACCTTTTAAGTAGATGCATGTACTTATGTTTCTTCAAATAATCTTCCATTAATGGTGGAACTCTCTTATAAATCTCACATAATGGAGGAGCTCAGCACCCATGCACACCTCACGTGAGCACCTAGCATATGCTGGGTGATAGGCTGGCACGTTTGGGATTAGAAAATGGTTTTGAGGGTAAAACTAGTACTACATCTTGGTTCCATAGTTAAGACCTCTTTTGAAGCTATTGTGAGAGAAATGTGTAATGAATGAGTGCTTGACCTTGAATAGTGTTGAACCATGGCTTGAAAACATGAAGGATGAGTTTTCTCAAAGATTTAACATTGGACCTGAGTTTGATGCACATAAATAGGTAGAGGATCACCTGTATGATGAGTTATATGAGACATTTTTCTATTGTTTCCCAGTAGAGTTGTATGAATGGCCATCAACATATGCATCAAGGTCAAATTGGTACTATACACCTCGTGTTTGGACTTGGGAGGAATATCAATGGTCGCATGATGTTGATCTAACATGGACCCGTGTTTTTGATCACCGGTGGAGTAGAATGCTGACTAGTTATACTTTGGAACACACTATTTCTACGTATTTTTTCCCAGAGATCATTGAGTTTGAGTTCTTGAGGGAGCCTAGAGGATATTTCTTGTATGCTATAACACTGGCTATCAAGATCATATTTATTACTTTGAGTTTAGAGGCCTTTCACATGGCTGGATAAACTCATGCTAGGCGCAGTGTGCAGAATCTAGCATGGTAGAGGATGGTGGAACTTGTGGAAGAAACAGAGAGAGAGGAGAGGTGGATCAAGTATAATAAATCTTAGGAGAGGTAGTTGGTAAGAAAACATGAAGTTGTAGGAGTGATGGATTTACGGAAGTAGATGTTGAAGGAAGGATTAGAGGTTCATGTGGAGGATGTGGAACTTGAGTAGTCTGAGCTACCTCATCTTTGAAAGTGCAGAAGATAAACCCCCTCAGATTTTGGAGAGAGATCATCATATGAAAAAAGAGGAGATCCATAGGTGTGCATCTTAACCCACATGGCAACCAAAGCCTTGCGCTTAGTTTTCTAGTTCACGAGATAAGTTTTGATAATCCAGTTGCTTTCAGTATTGGTAGTCAAGTGACACTTAGAAGGTATAATTTTTCATTTGGTACATATATGGCTATATATTCATTCACCAGTTTTTGGGGTATTTTTTCTGGCACAACATTTGGGAAAGGTGGGGGATCACAAGGTCTAAGTATCACCTCTGGGATCGATGCAGGAAACACATCTAGGAGCGGTTTGGTATCACATACTATCGACACATAGTTTAGTATGAAGGTGAGATCACAGGGTGCAACTACATTAGGTACCTTACCTATGACAGGAGGAGGATCTAGTGGGTTTGGTGGTGGAGGTAACTATAGAGGGAATCAAGGTCCTAGATCTGGTGGACAAGGTCCATAATACCATCAATAGGTGTTTTATGAGATGTCCCTTCACTAACCAGATTACAAGGGCATTGAGGATTCCATGGAGCATTTACACAAGTGATATTTACTATGGCATGTGAAGGGAATCACTTCCCCAGAGTAGATGAAAAGTCAGTTTATAACCACGTTGTAAGGACGTACGTGATCAAGGGATCATTTTTGATATCACAAGCTCCCTAAACATCCCTAAATTATGTTAGTGTAGAATATATTTTCAAGATATTCCCCTCCGACTATGAGAATGTGAAAAATGGACATTGGGTGCTCTAGTTATGTCTAGTCAAAGTTCAATCAACTAGAAAGCCAACTCTAGTCAATAAGTCAATAGTGGATCAACAACACTGCAACATGTGGCAAAAAGGTGTTGGAAAAATTGGAGGGGTTTTTACCACCCGGTCTTCGATGATCATAAAAAGGTATAGCTCGACGGAACAAGAGGCTCAAATTTTGTTACAGAGGGGATCCTGACCACCATGAGGACTATGGTATTATCGCCAATGTGGTGGGTCCTCAAGCCAACATGTTGATTGCCACCACAAATCAAATTTGATCTATTTTCCTATCAAGGATTGACATCGAGCTATTAGATGAGTCATGCAAAGACTGAGTTACATTTGAGCTCAGTGAGCTATCCACATTGATCGATATCATCTATATTGCATGGGTTCTATATTAACCCATTAACCTCCAACTCACCACGTAGTGGCTTTTTTCAACTTGCTAACTACTTGGCCCACACAATGGGTGAATTAAACATAGTGGTCTACCCACATAATCTTCCAACACCCATCCTATACCAAAGACCATGTGGTAAAGTGGTGGGGCATGCAAAGCCCATTCATGAAAGTTTCCACATGAGAAGGAGGAGGGGGAAATAAGACTCAAGTGGTCCCATGACAACTATACATGTGTGGAAAAAGGATTTTAATAAAGCCTAATTATGTTCTGCCTCCACCAAATGTGGGATTTAATTGAATTAAAAAAGTATGCCGCCTAATATGGGATAATTAAACCATCCACATGCCACAGCTAGGCTAATGATAACCTTTAGATAAATTTTAAAGAATTATTCTGAGGGCCCTATTTTAGTATAAATACAGGACCCCTCTTATTGTAAACACGGACACCGACATGGAGGAAGCTTATTATTTGTTAAGTTTAATTGCGGGTTTTGTGGAAAATAGTATTAGGATAATTTTAATATAGTTTTGTGCACTATATTAAAATCCTAAAATTACTATAGGAAAATATTGTCTATTGGATTTTTTTTGGCAATATTAGATGAAATATTTGTGATTGAGAGTATTTTCAAGCTACCCAATAGGCCCATTGAGCCACACTAATCACTTGTAAATCCTGGATTGTCGACCCGAGTGCCAAAGGGCACATTGATAGCATCAGGTAGGCCGATTGAAGATGAAGGAGAGTGTACACTAGGAAGGTGAGAGACGATTTCGACTGGTCATTGGAGTTCTGTAAAGAACTAGAGTACTAATAGGAAAGTGAAATTCCATTAGATTTTATTGTAAGAAATAACATTATACGTACAAAATTTTACTAGTGGGATGGTTTAAAAATACCTGGAGAGGTAGGCTATTGCTGAACTTCGTAATAAATCAGTGTGTAATTTTTCATTACATTCTTGCATTAATTTTAAATTGATTACTTAAAAGGAGTAACTTGTAGGAAAATATTAAAATCCTATAGGGGTCCGAGATCAGGTAGATAAAAACTTGATCATTTTCAGATCAGTACGCATAGCTGGTATAGGAAGTATGACCCACACGCGATAGTAGTGGATTACATTGCATTATGTTAGTGCTATTTTTGAGCTTGCATTGTGTGCCCTAATTTTTCATGTTTGATTTTGCTCATAAACATTGTATTTCTCAAATTGGTGATCTGTAATTTCTTCCCCCTGGTTGAATGTTTCAAAAACGCCCATAAACTTGTTGTTCTACCCTGGTTTTAAAAGAGAAATCCATGTGTGCTCTTATTTGTGCCCTAGGTTTTTCCAATTCGCGAGCTGTGTCGTTTTCCCTTTACTAGATCGTGTAAAGATAAAAATTGATCAAATTTAAATTATATGGATTAATTTCCCAATCCTAAGGTCAAAAATAATGTCAAAATATGATTTAGTTGATTTAAAATCAAAGAATTTGCAATCCCTGTTGCAAAATTTGATTTCTAGGGCATCCTGTAAATTTTTCACGATTTGACAGTCATACATGTGTCATTTGCCCATCAAATTTATCATCGCAAGGTAATGGAAATGTGGCGGGTTCCTATTGGCCAGGGGTTGTTCGGAAATGTCTCTAACTTATCATTTTTTTGAAATTTTGGCAAAAGGAAAATTTTGATCCGTGGTTTTGCCTTCTGCAATGAAGCGCCTACGTGGCACATTTTGATTGGCTAGGGGATTGGCAGGTGGCAGGATTTCCTTAGGAAATTTTGCTTTCATTATGCAAAATTTTCAAAATAAAATTTTAGCCCAACGGCCCGCAACAAATAGGGAGAGGACACGTAGCATGGAGGGCATGCAGATGTTGAAGGGACTTGGAGAATTTTGATGTTTTTTGGCTCAAAAATGATGAAGTGAATTTTTTGGCCTGAAAGCCCTCGGAAAATCTCTGGTGGACACGTGTCCTGGAAAGGATAGGATAGGGCAGTGGGTTTTGTAATGATTTGGAAGTTTTTAATTTTAAATGGTAAAAAATCACATTTTGGGCCAACACTCCGCAACAAGTCAGGAAGTGACACGTGTCCAAGGAAGAAAAATGGAGGTGGAGGTTTGAACCTCAGGGGACAGAGTAAAATTTTTCCTTTTTTTCAAAAGGAGGTAAAGTGTAAATGGAAGCGTGCCTCCGCGGAAAATCGGAGAGCGCCATGTGGCAGGGAAGAGATCAGGCTTCCAGGCCTATGGAGGTTTTGTGAAAAAAAATCCTTTTTTCAAAAAAGTGGCAAAATTGAAAGAATTGGTTTGTGGTTTTCAATGGGGCCCACATATGGACGCATGGCGGGTCCATAGGAGAAGCAGGGAAATTTTGCAAAATTTTCCAAAACTTTAAAAAGGTTGTAAAAGCATTTTTGAAAGCATGGGCTCGATCGAGTCACATTTTGACACGCATCCCACCTTAACCAAAGGTTAAAAAGGTAATTTTGAGCTTATTTCTAGATCTCATCCTCCACGTGGAGGGTTGAAATTTAAAGTTGATACAAGATCAATGGTTATTGTGCATCCATCTATTTTGGCCACCATGGGAGCCCCATGAAACTTGGAATCATGATTTCTTCATCAAATTTCATCAAATCTTATATGATTTTGTGTCATTTTGACCTTCTAAGAAAATTGGCATCATTTTCATGACCTAATTCTTTGATCTATGGTTTTTTTGATGTAATTTTGGCTCACACCCAAGAAAAAATGTGAAATTTCAACATCAAAAGTTACAGAGGTAAAATTGAAAAGGGGAAAAGGTAAAAAATGATGAATGAAAGATGCTTGCATTCCTTAATGATAAAAACATTCCCCTAGGGTGGATAATGATCCAAATTTGTGTAATGATTTAACTTTTTGAGCATACCTAGCAACCTACGAGTTGTTTTTCCGTTTGGTGCAATTGTCATTAAATCATGAGGTTTTTTGTGACAAATTTGATCCCATAGCATATTCTTCACTTGGAAACGAAGAATCCAATTTGGCATGAGGTATATAGTGCATTTTGGAGAAATTGTAAAAGGCGGGGAGTTGTAAATCATGAGTAGATTATGAGAAAAAACTCATTTTTTGTGAAAATCTGCCAAAGAACCAGGTTAATGTCTCATGTGTTGGAAAATTCATGTATGTGGGTTGGTTACCAGTGTATAGCCACCACACAGCTCTAAGATTGTTCATGTAACTCTCCCCTGCTATTGAATCTAACAAGTTTTGAATTAAAACTGTGTTTTTTTTGGGCAATATGATGTTTGTTATCAATTTTAAATGCCTACAAATAAATTTTACAGTTCTTGTTGCAATCTTGCATTAAAAGTATTTAGAAGTCACACAGGATCTCCATTTTTGGCTGATATTTTAGTTGCATTTGCAATCTCATACTCATAAGAGCCTTCATCTGATAAGGAGATAAACAAATTTAAAATCACTTTACCTTCCTTGACTGCAGAGATATCTTGTAAGCCTTTGGAGGTACCTTAGGTGTGGTTTGATCATCGATTTTTGTGTTTAATTGAGTTATTTACTTCAAGCTTTTGTGGTGAGTTCTCAAAGATTGTGTGAAGAGTGCAACCTGGGATTACATTTGTGCCTCTTTTGGTTGAAAGAACATCCTAATTATTTTAGGCATTTCATCTGATAGTTGTTCAAGTATTGTATAGATTGTCAAAGATTTGATCTATCCCAGTTTGTCTTGTCAATCCCCCACCAAAAATCATCTGAAAAAAAATCCTATCAAGTACTATCCTTGATTTGCAAGTGTATACCCACAGAAGATCAAAATCTATTTGCAAAAGTATGCATAACAGATCATGATTTCCAATATCTCTAGTAACCTTTGCCTTGTTTTGAGAACATACCCATGTTTTGAGAAGTGACAACTTGTGAGAGTTCATATTTGGTGTGTTGATCATGTTTTCATCAAGGTTTCCATCATAGAATTTCAAATAAAGAGAAGGAAATATTCATCTCCTTCACCATTACAAGGTTACAAAATAGGTCCTCTTACCTTGGTTGCAAGGCATAACTTAAAATAGCTAGGACAAGATCAAGTCCTATTGGAGTGCTATCCATTTCTACACAAACCTGAGTGCTAGTTAGACCATATCCCTAGCTACCAATGACATACAACATGATCTAATATGTGTTTAAGCTCCATGCCATAACTGTGCTGCTGCTCAGACTAAAAAGGAGAACAAATTTGGATACCAACACATTACATAATGCCTTTTTGGCGGAGTTCCACATACCTTAGTTTGAAAAGAAAAGAATCAATGCATTCAATGAGATTCAACAAGGAATAATAGAGAGTGTGTGGAATTATGACACACGTTTCAAGACTCTATTATCCAAGTTATCTTATGACATTCACCCTTTGCAAAATGCTCAGTGGTTCATCAAAGGACTGACCACACCATTCAAGAGGGCGCTTTCACAAAAGAATTTCACAAAAGACTTCCACAAAATAATTTCACATATCCGTGTGAGACCTTTGAGACTTCCTTACGCATTGAGGTAGTAGGAAGCATTGATATAGGAGTTAACATATTCCTAGAATCCCAAATTGTTACAATGGAAAGGGATCTAGAGAAATTATCTATGAACTTGGCTCATGAGACTCACAATGGGTTATGGTGTATGGATTGTGAGGTAGTAGGGCTAACAAAGGAAAGTTGTCCTTAGAGATCGGTACACATGATGACGGTAGACTATGAATTTTTCCACAGAGATCATGATGCAAGTAGGTATCCTCTACTACAGTGCACGATCCATAAGAATGTGTCTTGCTATTGAAAAATTTACACCTCTACTACTCATGACACCAAGGATTAAAGTTTGATTAACCAAATACATGATGCCATTAATACCGGTGTTTTCTAGACCAATGTTGCAAACAACTCCAAGGATGATGGTCATCATTATGAAGGGCACATGGATGGAGGAGGTCAAAGTAGAGAATTTCGAGGAGTATTTAGTGGACATGGCAATCATGGGGGTGGAAGGATTGAATTCACTCATGGGGCCTACTATAACTGTGGATCTAAAAAACATTATAAGTGCGAGTGACCTGATTTTTTGCAGTTCTCTTGGTGTGGGAAAAATCACGAGTATGAGGAATGCCCCAAATTATTTAAACACATGAGCCAGAAGTAGCAGAAGGATAAGGGAACTCAGATGGTGAGCATATAGTTTGTTAATCAATAGTCAATGCTAAGGGTGGCACTTGAGTCATGGTTAGAACATGTACTATTGGCGACGTGAGCGGAGGATGCACACGTTAGGGAGATACCAAAGCAGAGACATCTTATTACAAGAGAAGAAGTGGTACATGGGAAGTATCCAAACCCTACCCATCAAAAGGAAGTCTATCAAGAGACCATGGAAATAATAAAAAGTCTTAAAGGGGGAATTTAGTGTCTAAAAGAGCAATCTAGGAAGTTGGAGAAGAAGAAAAACACCAAGGTCCCTCACACAGATATAGATGATGTCAGAGAGGTGTGTAAGATGTTACACCAAGAGAATATCATCCCTCTGTTAGGAGAATGGTTGAGAGATAAAGTACCAAGTGCTAAAGGAGAGTGCAAGAGGAAGGTTTTGCATGCTAATCGACCTCCTCACATCCTTGATTATGCTAAGGAGATTACCTTGAATGATTTTTTTATGGATGACTCCTAAGTAATGTTCTGATTGATACATGCATAAAAGTTAATGTTCTCACCCTAGATGAACATAATCAAATGGGAAGGCACCCATTATAGACATCTTCAAATGTGTTGTATATTGATAATAAGAAAAAGGCAATGTCCATTGGTATTTTAAATAATTTTGCTATCGCTATCCAAGGGGTGAAATTCACTGGAGACTTCGAAGTCTTCGTGCTTGCTGAGGTAGACAACTTTACAGTGTTTCTTGGGAACCCCTAGTGCTATAAGAATAATGGTAACTTTTTTTTCAATAAGGGGTATATAAGTTTTGAGAACGAGGAACATGTTATCATACCTTTGATGGATGGGAATTCAAAACCATATACTGAGCCCTTGGGAGAAGAATACTTAGACAAAATATATGTGTGCACTATCAGGGACCCTGTGGTTGTGTAACTAGTGAAATAAGGCGTTATTTAGTGGGAATATGCTCAATCTATAAGTGATACAACTAGTGTGGCATGTGATAATTGGGCACATGGGACATATGAGTTAGTCGAAAGGAAGTGAAGAGGATCTGTGATGAGACTAAAAAATATGCACTCAGTCAGGAACCTGGGAGGAAAGTGATTACCATGTTACACTGAGGGAGTCAACCCTGATGTTTTCCTATGAGAAATGGAGACCCAATAGAGATGTGAGGTCAAAAGGAGAAGTATGCTTACCTATAATTTTCTTCGGACTGTAACATGTTGGTGGGAGACCCATCACGATAACCTTCTAGAGTGGCGCGAGTTGAGAATCAAGTTCTCTATTAGGTTTCTCCAAAGGAATGAACCTACTTCTATACAAGATTATCATGGGAAGGAACCCGCCTTGTTTCACATCTAGGCATGTGTAGAAGGCCTAGATAGAATGAAACATGGAAGCCTTTCCAACTTCTTTATGGGTTACATAAGCTTTACTCTACCTTACAAGGCTCATGCGTAGGCATATGGTACCTTCATTCATAACTATGCCGTCAGACAGGAAACTGGCAGGCATTTGATTTCTGATCTCCTTCAAGCATTCGAGTATCTGGAGTACTAAAACATTGGTGATTGAGGTGCTACTAGGTTGTTAAGTGCACATAACTATGGGAGATAGTGTCATGGTGGAGGACAGAGTACTAGAGTTGTTGGGTGAAGCTTGGCTTGGAAGCGTGCTTTGATGATGAAGAATCAGAGGAGGTATAGCTTGAGCACGCATGTATGGAAAAGGATAAAGGAAAATTTGTCTACGTGATAGATGGTGAAGAGATGGAAAACTTGGATGTTAACTATACTATGGGCATGTGTGAGGTTATGGATAGTGTTGATGATAAAGCAAGCACACATACCATGAACCCCTAAAAAACCAAGAAGCTTGAACATTGGTTCAGAGGTGAAAGCATAAGGAAGATACTATTAGAGATTACTAGACAGAAAAGAAGGTTTTAAATATCACTCGATCTATTATGCGATAATTTCTGGATTTTTTTCCGCACGTGAGTACCATGAGCTTAAAGGAGTTCACCACTCCTTGGGATAAATTAAGATCAAGTTAAAGGAAGGTGCATGCCTAATTCGTAAGAGACATTATCGAATTAATCTAAATCTATGCACGTAAAATTTAAGGAGGAGATTGATAAGATGATCACATCAGGCATCATTGAGGTTGTTGAGGAATACGAGTAGATAATTTTGATGGTCATCAACATTAAGAAGGATGGGAGGGTAAGGATTTGTGTCAAGGAATCAGAGTGGATAATTTTGATGGTCATCAACATTAAGAAGGATGGAAGGATAAGGATTTGTGTTGATTATAGGGATTTGAATGTGCAGTATGTGTCGTTTACCCTTTTCCAACCCCCTTCACTAATGATATCCTGGAAGGAGTAGCCAGGACGCGAGATCTATTCTTTCACATATGGATTCTCATGATATCATCAGGTTAGAATTAGAAATGAGGACCAAGAAAATATAACCTTTCACCACTAAATGGGGAAGGTTTTGCCTATACGGTCATGCCTTTTGGACTGAAGAACACACCTTGCTATGTGTTTTTATTGCATTGTGGTTCCAGGCATTTCAGGACTTCATCCATAAGTTTCTTCAAGTCTACCTTGGATGATTGGATAGTTTATGGACTAGTAAAAAACCATTACAATAATTTCTAAGTTTATATTTGAGAGATGTCGACAGTTGAGTATATCTCACAAAATTAAGAAATGTGTTTTCACTACTCCATTTCGGATACCTTGTTGGGGCATATCATATTGTAAGGAAGGCTTACTGGTGGATCCTGTCAAAGTCATTCATTATTGTGGATAGATATGGCCGGAGATTCAACACAATACCAATAATACTTTTTGTATTCAATTCATATGATTCTTCATAATACATAATTTATAAGACATTGCTTATTCTAAAAATTAGGATATATCCCATAATATTTTCGCTAAAAAATCAATACAAAGAGTTGTTAACACAAACCTTTCAGATAGGGGTAAAAGCACAATAAAATGTCCCACTTTTTGGTATGTTTTGTACCATTATAAACATGAATTTTCAGTTTCATTGATTTTCTAAAGGTAATAGCCATAAAACCATACATATTCATGAAATTCCACAAATTAACGAAATGTTGTATTTAGAGTGTAGAATACATGTAATTTTTAAAAAAAAAAAAATTACAAAAAAAACGGCCTTTTTCTTAATTTTACTCATACGTTGTTATCTTATGTTATAAAAGAGGAATGACTGTCCCCCGGCTGATTCTTTTGAATGAAAATTTATTTTTTCACCATGAAATTTTAGATATGTGTTAAAGATTTGAATTTTGAAGTGCTGTCAAATTTTCATATTTTTTAGACTTATATTTTTTTTAATTAATTATTTTGTAAAAATATTTTCAAATAAATGGCATACAAATGTTTATGCCAATAAATTTTAAGATTTATATCAAAAATGAATTTTTTTTTCACAGGTAAGAAGAAGACTTCAATAAATAATAATTTTAATTTTTTTCAAATTTTTTTGATATTTTTTGCTATTTTTCAAATTGGGTTGATTGTGTACGATTGATTGTCCTAAAATACCATATGTTAGAAAAATATAAAAAATAAATAGTAAAACATATGTTTAAAAAATAAAAATTATATTTTTAGAAAGCTAATAAAATTCTGTATTTTGTGTTAAAATTTTGTAATTTTATTCATTTGATAACCCTCATTACGTGGCACCTAAGTGGCACATTTTGGCATAAAATTATCCTCCAAATGGATTTGGCGCCAAAATGTGCCACATATGTGCCACATAAGCGCCACATAGGGGTGTTCGCAGCGAAGGGGGATTCACGTGAAGGGGGTTCGCGTGAACCCCCCCTTCGCCCGACACCCCCCTAAACCTTTAATACCGCCACCCAAAACTATATAAATATCTATATATAACTCTTTGCCGCCAAAAATATTTGAATTCGAGGGGTTCGCGCGAAGGGGTGTTCGCGCGAACCCCCATTCGCGTGAACTAGTTTCTTCGTCCTACGTGGCAGTATCAGGCGAAGGCGGTACACCCGAAAGGGTTGTTCACGCGAACACCCTCGATTTCCGATCCCGCCCAACTTCTTACTCGCGTTCTTGGGACATGAAGTGGGACATTCAACATTGTATATGTTGATGCCTCATAGGATGACAATATGGAGTGAAGTGTTTTGACACAAATCACTAGTGAAGGGACTGATTAACTTACTAACAACTAAGAATAATTGTTCTCGTGACCAATACACATGAGGAAGTTGACTAACAGTTAGACTCGGAACTATACTACTACTAAGTGCGAGGCATATATTGATGACATCTATTTTGCACTGCACCTAATTTCAAGATAGTATCAATTGGAAACACCCTTAGTATGATTCTACACAGACCACATGGAATTGAAGTACTCTGATTAAAAAATCCAATTTTACAATCGACACATGTGCAAGTGGGTCCTATTGGATTATCACAGAGTTTGAGTTTACAGTATGGTTGTAAAATTGGGTAACCAGTAACCTCAAGACCTAATAAGAGGTTTATCAAATGATCGACTCTAAGGGAGGATGCATGAAGAGCATTGAGGACTATAATGCTCAGATGCATATGTGTTCCTCAGGATTTGAAATAGGTGCACAAGCTCAGCTTCTCACAGGATTAACAGGATATTGTTGAAAAATCTCAAACTTAGAAAATATGGCACTGGAGGGAAGTAAAATCACATCTACAAACACAAGTAGTTAGCAAATCATACGTGTGCATGCCCCGTCATCAATGACTAAATTGAGTGGAAATTTATACAAGTCCTCCAGTCCTCCGTGATGAGATCTTGCAACCTCTAGTGTCATATTAGAGCATGAGCGCAACTGCATATGATCATGGAGTTTAAGCACAACTGGTGGAATTGTCAGGAGGACACTGATGGAAATGTCATCTGCATGGCAATATGTTTAATATCATGTCTTTGGTGGGACAAGCATTTATCAATATTGCCATCAAGTATTGTAAGGCCTGTGACCACATAACCAGCACTCTATTTATAAACCAAGTGAAATAGAGACTCGACAACTTTGTAATTTTTGACAAGTGAATTGTCAATGACTATGAGTCATTCAAGAAGATGGGAAATTGGCTTCGTAGGCCCTATTTCTCAATAGCCAGATGCGAAATAAGGGCACAAACATTAATAATGCTGATATGACTACTTGCAGTTTGCACATACCCTCTAATCACAATACAAGGTGGGTAGAATTTTATGTAGAAAAAGTCACGTACCAAGGGAAACCTGCACATTAAGGACATTAACAGTGGCTATGTTCTTGTGGCGTACAAATAAGAAATTGAACTAGACTTAATTTCATACTGGATTTGATGTAGGCAATCAACCTGAGATTGACCCCTTGATGAGCAATGATCATGAGTCAATGACTTTTCCTAAGGTAACAATGTCATATATGGATCGAGCTAGATTACAAAGATAACACTAATGTAGTTCCTTACCCAAGAAAGTGTGGGAACTGTGTTGCAAATGGTGATGTTTACGCTCCAGATTAAGGCTGAGTTCCTAGTCTCCACATCGTTTAGGTGTATGATATGACACATTACTATAAGGATCGTATCCTAAATCATACTCTAATTTTCCAAGGAGACATAGTTAAAGACATGTGGCATGAAAGACGAGTAAATGTGAACTTAAACATACATAGGTCTATATTATGCCAAAGTTCGAGTGATTGAAGCAATTTTTTTTCTGGTAAGACATCTAAAAATCACAGAAGACATTTGGTTGAGACTACAAAAAACATGCACAATGAATATACCATAGGTTAATAATGGAAAAGATCAGTGGTTGACATGACAATTAGGCACAAAGGATGGTAGATCTTTACATAGCTATCACCCACAAAAAACAATGTATGTATATGCTGAATCACGGCTTAGTGAGTGGATGCATTACAATCAGTAACAAGGAAAATTTAGCATTTAGTCAGTCTATATGGCGAGGTCTAAAACTCCATAGGAATTCACTTTCTAAGGGGATTTTAGGGGAGCTTGAATCCACAAGGAACAAATAGAATGCCCATACCCTTTACAATGAGTCTCAACCATACTTATTATAGATTCAACACAGAGGGGAGACAAGAGAGAGATTTCTATGGGATACCACTAATAGATATTCCAGTAGCTTTAACACACTGCGATAATAATGCCTCCCATAAAATGTATTCCATTCAAATGATGTCTTGACTAGTACATCAATTTCTAGGAAATTTATTCAGTGCCTCAAAATTAGGAGATATCCCATAATGATTCTTGCTTAGCAGATCTAATCCGATTTGAGTTGTTGGGGAAAAAATAGATCCTTTCATATGATGGCCCTATTAAGTGATTTGTTGTGACAAACCATTTTAAAACAACTCACCTAACCTCCCCAAAACTAAGAAGTAATTGGACTCTCCATGGCCAATAGACATGAGGCCGAGATCTTTCCAATGGTGTCATATTTGCAATATCTTGAGCCCTGTGTCGATTGGGATATGCCTACCTTCTAGAGCGCGGTGTATCGGATTCCTTGTAGCAAAAGGGCGTATTATTAGAACCGATTTGAAAAAGGGGTATGCCCCTATTCGTATATAGAACACATTGGAAGGCTAGTGCTTGTCTGAGGGTGGCCTAAAAGTCAATTTTGATTTGGGATAGGCATAACGGATGGAATTTGACACATTGAAGAATAGTCTTCCTCCATCGTGGCCTACTATATTTCTATGCTTTCCCTCTTGGGATAAGTCCTTTGCTTGGTAGGGGCATATTGATGCTTGACCAGATGGACATGTGGTGGTTTGGCGCTCAACATAACCTAGAGAGACCCTCTCTTTATTCAACCCTTGAGCTTCGTGCCATGTTGGACAGCTTGGAACCTTCCAACTAAAATATCACAATTACATTGACCATTCAGAGCTTGAGGATTTGTCCCCCTTTTTTGAAATCTGGACATGCTGGACAAATCTTCGCGCAGTACTTGCTAGCAACCCGCTTAGGATTTGTTCTACATAGAGGACCATCAGAATTCAATTACTTGGTGAAGCCTCCACAGGCTCTTAGACTTTTCAATGCGCCTCATCTGTACCTTTTCAGACCTATTGTTCCAGGAGTTTGATTTTACAGTTGTTGTAAAACCGGGTGAGCACTTAGTTTGAGCCTCTGACCGTTTATCAAGGATTTACCCTTCAGGAGATGACACACAGAGCATTGACACGTGGCAATCTCAGATGCAACCACTTTTAAAATTCAGACCCTTTTTTAGCGCCCGCCCTATCCACCTTTGAAGACCTCTGTTGATCATTTGCTACATGGATGGGCTAGTGCAAGTTTGAGGAAATTAAGACTTGGGCTCCAATTTTGGAATTTTTCTAAGCCAACACTGTGGCACACCTTCTACATGTTAATTAGTGGAGACTTTTACATACTAGGTCACGATGAACTTTTGCATCGGTGTGTGCTTAGACGCGTGGAATGCACTAGCACTCATAGAAGAGTTTCATCCCCTTTGAGTTTAATATTTGGAGGTGCGTCGTTTGGACACGTGGCTCTACAACCACATGCCTCCTACATACTTCTACCAATATTTTGGACTCGTTCTAAACCGTTTTGAGCCTGAAGACTTCTGATCTTTGTTGTTTCTTCCTTCTCTTCTTACTCACTGGCTCTTTTAACACCACTCCTCTTTCTTTAACCTTGTTTTTCTATTTTTGAGCCTTCCTATAGCCTGTTAAGATCATATTTCTAGTACATAGATCTACTCGACAGAGATGTCTCTTTTACTTCGTATTCATGTATAAGGTTGTTTGGTCCTTCGCAAAGGTCCCGTTACTTCATCGTTATAGTCCTTACATGCGACCTGTTACCTGTACAAGATGGGAACCATGTTTTCTCTGGTTCTTCCTGTGTGGGGTTTAACATGGCTGATCCAATAACTAGGTTCCCCGGGGGAGTGAAATATGGATCAACAGTTATGGACTCCCACTGAGCTTAACAAGTTATAGGGGTACTCATTTCTTAAATGAGACAGTTAGAATCTTATTGGCATAATTCATGGTGGCACATCAAAGGAGTACCCCTTATCACCCACAAGCTAATGAGACTGCTGATGCATTTTAAAAAAAATATAATCACACATTAACCAAGATTTTTGATGTAGTAAGAAAGGATTGGGATGATAAATTTTCTGTTGTGTTATGGTCATATCGGACCACTTATACGACACTGAACAAGGTTTCACCTTTTCAATTGGCGTTTGGTGTGGAAGTTGTGTTACATATTGAATTCATGTTACCATTGCTGTGTATAACATGGGTAGGAGGGTTAGCTGATGAACAAGAGCTAGAGGAGAGGATTGAAAAGTTTATGCAGTTGGATGAGATTCGAGATATTGTTTGCTGGAGTCATAAAATAGAAAAATCCAAGAGAAGGAATGACATAATATACACATTAATAACAAGTAGTTTGAGGTTGGGTGGATTGTTCTCTTGTATGATTCCAAGTTTTTAGGCCATCCTGGGAAATTCAAAGTCCATTGGTTTGGCCCGCACATTGTATCTTATATACTTGATTCAGGAGATTTCTAGCTAAAAGCACTGGATGGAACACATTGCCAAAACATTTCAATGGGAGTAGGCTGAAGCCCTACTATAAATAGGTGTTCTTTGTGTTTGTAAATAAGGTAGTATTATCAGTTAGCCTAGGATTTTCTTTGATGTAGTTTGCTTTCTTTGTGTTTCCCTTTCTTGTTGTTTTGTTTTGTGCGCATTTGTGCGTTGGTAGCCACTTATTAATTCAAAAAAATATCTATGTGTAGAGGACTATAAATCCATTTTTGTGTAGGGTGGAGTGATGTGATAAATGTTGGAAGCTATGGTTATTGATGGCCCAGGTTGAAAAATAAAAAACACATGGATTGGAAGATCATGCATAGAAGAGGTGAACATGACGGAAGGATGGTGTCAAAAGATTTTATAGAAACCACATACAATAATGAAAAGCGTAGCAACAACATGAGGTAGGTGATTTCAAGAACTAGGATTGGGACACAGAGAAATAATGCCTTCAGTGTTGTAAGCACATGCGTAAGGATCTATGGTCAATAAGGAGTTTTATTGCACCTAAAGGTTGCCAAAGATTTTCGCATAGGATTGAATGCAAAGGAAAATCGCTGAAGGTTGGCATTGGAAAAATTCACCTTTATTATGAAAGTACATTGGTAGGTGGCATGGAATTTAGTGTGGAGAAAAGTAAAAGTTATAAATAGAAGATCACAGTCGTGTTATTCTTTACATTGTGTTTTAAGTTATCAAAGATCTCTTGCAAACTAAGGCACCCTTTGGAATAAGGACTGAGAAAATTTGTGAAGATTTATGTGCATAGCTATTTGGATCAGCAAACTAGAGTGGAAAGGAGTACATGAGCATAAGTAGAGAAGGTTGTGTGGAAGGATCTTATAGGTGTTATGCCATCTTGTGGAAAAAGGGTTTTCGAGGTTAGGGTTGAATAGCTAGGGCACATGACATGGAGGGGTTTTCGCAGAGTGGAGCTATGATGTTGATTAGATCTAAGACTAGGAGAGAGGAATAATTTTTAAGGACTCGATGAAGGAATGACACCAGATAAAGTAGCAAACATTTCACCAAAGAAGGGAAAGGAAAAGGGAAAAAATCTATTTCTACCAATTTCAATGAAGAATGGTACGTGGAAATGTAGTTCCTAGATGGTGTATTACTTGGTAAGGAATGGGTGTCTCATGTCAGAAAGATGGCCGTAAGTGATTATAACCATCGAATGAGAACCACAGAAAATGAGATGACACTAGAACTGGTTCGCCATACAAAGAAGAGGACACTAGATGGAAATCCTATCTATGACGATGAAGTGAATGTTAAAATGGAGAAGGTTGGTTTGGTACAAATCTACGAGTATCCCTATTTCAGCAAGCCTAGGTGACTATACCAATGGTCGATGTTACACATGCATGAAGACCACTTCTATTTCTTAGGTAGGAGGATGCACATAATACCTCTAGCTGATTTCTAATTTCATTGGCCTTATCTACAAAGGAGAATCACTGGATGATGATTTGATAGATAAAGAATCCATTAAGAAGACCATTGAATCTCATGACTACAAGAAGGGTTCACGCTACTTTGACATTTTTACAATCACCGACACTGTAATTAGGATGTCCGTGCACTTCGTCATAAATTTGAATGGGCAAGAGAGATAGACACAGATCAACAAGGCATGGTTGAATGTATTCCGCAATATATTGAAGGTAACCATCTATAACCTATCATCTTGTAATGCAAAGGAGATTATGAACTTCATGCGTAACCAAGAGAAGATCATGCTTTGTAATGTCCTTCTCACCATTGTATTTTCAGAGATTAGAGTTCCTGATGGGATGGATAAGTTTATTTGAGAATACCCAGATGAGAACCCCTCCCCTACCAAGAGGTTTGAATAATATACTTGTGACACCATGATAGCCACTCATAAGGTGCACCTGGAAAAGTGGTATTAGTATATGATCGACGCATTCGGGGATGAATGGAGAATACCTAAGAAGTTTCCTTCATTAGTATAAGGAGAGGATGAGTTCTCCGTATACCAACATTTATTTATCAACATATTTACTTTGATAGATGGTACCAAGATTCTTTGGTTTAAGTTACATTTCTCCTTTACGGCGCAGTACTTCCAAGTGGGGGTCAGTCGATTCAAAGAGGTGAAGAAACTTAGGTTAAATCTAAGTGTAGTAGATCAAGATTACCACGAGTTGCATAATAATTTAATACAACCCAAGAACTGTGCCTATGTGGAGAAGTATGTCTCCCATGGCGTGCACATGTTGGAACTAGTAACATTTCCTATTATAGGGAGGACGGTAGCGAGGGTGTATTTACATCTACATTGAAGATGATGTCCCCATTCCTAAGGACCCAACTGAAAGGAAAAAGGTTGTGCTAAGGAAAAAAGAAAGAGGGGAGGCTCTTGGGAAAAAGGTGTCATGCGCACAAATAGTACAGACAGTAGGGGCACAAGAGTCAGTTACAAGAACAAGTACTTACGTCCGCTGGAAGAGGTCTCCTATTAGAAAAGAGTCACCACAGAAGGAAGAGTCACTGATAAGGGAAGATTCACTCGAGAGAGAAGAAAAAGAGAATTCCCCTGAATTGGAGTCACCAGTAAGGAAGAAACCAAGGGTGAAAAAAGGTTCAGACTTAAGAGAAAATGAAATCATGGAGGTTGACAAGGGTGATGAAGAGGATGAAGAGTGTGGTAAGGCTCATAATTATCATGTGTACAATGTACATGAGTAATATGATGAAGGAAATGAAGAGAGGGATGAGAATGAGGAAGGATATCATGACAAGGGGGTAGTGAGGAAGTAAACATGAAAGATCAGAAGACCCTGACCCCAACCAATGAGCAAATGGATAGCACTATAGAGAGGGAGGTGGTAGGTATTATCTAGTAGTTGGTGGAGAATGAAGTAGAGAGAAGTGCTGAAGAATTTCTGGAGGAAACTAAGGAGAGTGCAAGTGTAGGAAAGGAATATGGGAGCATGAGCATAGACCCTAGCTTAGCATTAAGCTTCATAATGACAGCGCCCACAAGTGGAAAGGGCATAATTACGGCGCAGGAACATGATATGACTTATATTAATGATCCAATCAACATACTACGTGCATGATTCCAAAGTAATGTTCTCACCAACCAACGCCTCTCTTGGTCTTATTTTCATGAAAATGGTACGTACCCATGCATGAAGAAAATGCCATCTTGGTATTTTGAGTCCCATGTTGATGAACCATAGTTTTAGGTAAATTGTTAGGCATTGATGAAAATAACAGATGCCAAGGGAGTAAACCCTCTTGTAAATTCCCAGCAACTATCAGATGAAAAAGTTTGCAATGTTCTCAAAAAAGTATTAGTGGAGGTAAAAGCAAGACTCTTCGGCAGAAATGATAGAATAAAGGTCTTGGAGCAAGAGATTGAGAAAAAGAATGAGGTGATCATTGAGCATGCAAAGGAGATAAAACATAAGGAATTGATCAATGCGCAGTTAAGATGTGAACTGAGGGATGAAAAGGTGAAGGTGCGCAAAGTCCAAAAGAAGATAAAGGTCATTTCATATGCCATTATCTTGAAGCACCTGGACCTAGTCCCGCCTGAGAAAAAATATGATTCAACCATGTATTTCTTGGAAGACTTGACCCACATCCTAACTATGAAAAGGAAACCACTCAATGAGAGTCGAAAAAAGAGGCAATGACACACATGAAGGAGGAAGAAAAGATAAATATTGAGGAGATAATGGCTCGTTACTTCGAGCTCCTTGCCACAGTAAATACTACCATTCAGATGGTCAGAGTCGTGTATGAAAACTCTGCTGATAGAGATAGGGTAGCAAACATATTAGTTTCTACACACGAGGCGGATCTAAAGGAATTTCAGGAAAAGAACAAAGGCAATAGGGTGGAGCATGATAAGATCTTAGCCAAGGTTGAGAAGAAGTTGGAAGAAATCGAAACCTTGTGGGGTTTGATTAAGAATAGGCTAAAGGAACTATACCCCCAAGTCACAAGTTGCAAGATGGATGTGCTAGGCGATCTTAGCAAACAGCTGAGAAGTATTTTAGATACGCTAAAATATAAAAATGATGAACTAATTTTTGATGAAGTAAGCACACTGGTAGGTGACCTACTTCATCAGACGTAGGGAGAATTAGAAACTTGGGAGAAGATTGAGGCATCCGTGAAGGAGTTCCCACTCCTCATATATCAGTAATATATTCTTTCATTCTTCCATAGTTTATTTTGATTATTTCAATTCAACTATTCTTTATTCCTTGGAGAAGCATAATGTTTCTAAGGACAAAGAACATGCATAGTGTGCGGTGATGTAGGACCCTAAATATTGGCTAAGTACCGAGAGGCGCACACACATGATCAGTAAATAGAAGGGTGCTCAAGGAAAAACACACATGAAGAGGGTTATGAAGGTTTTAAGTGAAACCAGGGAAGGTGTGGGAGGAAGAACAAGGGTTTAAAGGACATAGCTATATTTGGCATCATGGAATCACTTGAGGAAAAATGTGAAAACCCGACTAGGTGTGATAAGTGGATAAGGTGCTAGCCTGGAACCTTGGAGGCGAAGAAAAGTATATTCCACACAATGAATATTCGCATAGGCATCATTACAATAGTTTGTGGAAGGATTTGAAAAGAGGATAAACATTCGCCAATCAAGAACCACATTGACACTTGGCACATGATCTTCTCATGAGAGAATTCATGGTTATGGACGTTGATCCTATTTAAAGAAGGGATAGGGATAGAAACAAAATAGAGGAAAGGGGGAGAATGGGAGAAGGTAGTGTGAAGGTGCTAGAATGTACATGAGTGCTAAGATAAGGAGGCTAATGCGGTGTTGCGGAAATGATAGGAAATGCTAAGGGTTTGAAGCTCATTATGCTAGGGTTTCGAGTTCTTGGTGCTAGAAGTTTGTAAGGGATATCATTAAGCATATGTATGGGTACTAGGGTCTGTAACAAGGGTTATAATGGGGAAAGCATAGTTAGGATCTATGATCAGATGAGTATGCTTATACCTATGTCATTTGATGTATATGGTTTGAGATGACCCTTTTAAATGTAGTATGGCTATTAGAAACTATTTGAAATCAATATACATGGATCTATTATGTACCTCTTGTTTATGGGTGTAAACTCTCATGTTATTTGGCTTATGATGACTTAGATATGGTTCCTTGTGCTTCATCCAATGTTATTTTACCTTTTGTGATGAATTGATGTGTAGATATGTTAGTTATATCTTCTTCCTTTTAAGTAGATACATGTACTTCTATTTCTGTAAATAATCCTCCATTAATGGCAAAAATCTCTTGTAAATCTCACATAAACAAGGGGCTCAGTGCCCATGCACACCTCAGGTGGGCACCCAACATATGTTGGATGATAGGCCGATGCATTTGGGGTTAGAAAGAGGTATTGGGTAAAATAATGACTACAAGTATCAAAGAGATTTGTAATAATTTAGGCACATACGAGAGAGAATGGAAGAATTAGAGACTATGATGGAAAGCATGATAAAAATACCAATCCAAGGGGTTGGATAAAGGATGAGGAAGAAAGTAAAGTGGCCAATTAAGATACTTATGAAGATGAGGAGGTAAGAGATGATTTCCAGGAAGAGAGAAATGAAGAAAGTTGCTCATAAGAAGATGAAGAGAAGTGAGCCACCTTGTGAAGATGAAGAGGTAATAAAGAAGGTTCTCATTCTGGAGAATAATAATATTAAAAAGGCAGAAGTGAAAAGAGAAGGTGAAGTGCCAAGAGGAGCACTTGAAAATATGAGAATGTCCATGAAATAGGCATTCATGGGGACCTTGTGCTCTCTCTCTCTTTATTTCGAATGTTGTCTTTGGATGGGTAAATGCAAGTATAAGCATTCTTGTAGAGAAGTTCAAGAGGAATACCTTGAAAAATGAGAAGATTGGTGCATGAGAAGCCACCAAGCACACAAGTGATTATGCAAGAATGAAAGAATAGATTGTTGTTGTCTACCTAAGAGAAGAGATGGTTTTCCCAATGCATGAGAAAGGTATTGAAGACTTTGTAAGAGGAAATGATGAAAATGATAATGAAGATGAATTACATGATGTCATAGGACACTTAGAGGAAGCAAGTGAAAAACCATGCAAGCAAGAAGAAGATGATGTAAACCAACAAGAAGTAAAGAAAACCAAAGAGTCCATGGAGGAGCCTGTTAAGAAGGTAAAAGTGAATCCAAGTGTGGATTTTACTATTGAACATATAGTTGTTGATGTACATGTTAGATAAGATAAAGGGATGATAGCGATATCAAATCAAAAAATTAATCATAGATGCATAGTACCTAACTGGATAGTGAAGCATACACCTAAGAAAAAGGTGATTGAGAAGGTAGGTTTGATTGCTAAGTCTGATTTTTCTCATATTTTTAATAAACATGTAAATGGAAAAGATGGTTAAAAGAAAAATAAAGTTGATCTTTTAGTGTTGGCAAAAATACATGGTTATATAGTACCTAAATGGCTCAAAAAGTCAGACTATAAGATTAAAACAAAAGTATGGATGCCTAAGAGCATGAGAACTTGTGGCAAAACATATCAAGAAGATGAAGATGGTGAAAGCATGATGATTGCACCTCGAAGCTTTGGAGAAGAATTGAAGCAGGTTCAAGTAAACAAGAGCATGGGGATGAAGTGATGAGCATGAAAGAGGTATTATTCCATGAAGACAAAGAGAATAAGAGGTATACTAGGGAGATGAAAGGTAAATGGATTTCTTGTGATGATTTGAATGAAAATGATTGTGACAATGTTTGTAATTTATCTTCTAAAATTAGTTTGAATGATGATATGTGGAATGAACTGACCGCAATGGATAATATGCAACAAGGAAAATACTATAGATTTAATAGTGAAGGTCATAGTCATGCTCAAGGAATGATAAAAAATTAAAATATATTGAATGAAGGTGATGAAATATTTTTAAAATATGAGGAAATGGAAGAGTATGCTGATATGAAATGGGGTATGGAGAATGAAAACAATGATCTAGTACCTAAATATGATGAAATCAACGATGGGATGGATGAGGTAGCTTTGACTGAGGAATTGGAAACGATAGAGGAATTTTTATATCCTTATAAGGGGTTGTTTTTGAGCTCAGATTACATTGAGAATTTCATTGATCAGCTGGAGAAAGAGGAAAAGCAAGAGAAAAATAAAATAAAGAATACCAATTTGGACATCATCATTGAAAAAACAAAAACAAGAAAATAAGATCAGCACTCTGAAGAAACTCAAGAGTCTGGATGACCCAACATTTTTGCATCTAACTTTTCCTTTGTTGTTGTGAGTATACATTTACAAGATATTGAAACAATTGAGGAACTTAATTCACTAAGAAAGTTTATAAATCAAGAAGAAAAAGAAGAAATGGAAGACACATATGATGATTAAGATAGAACATGGACTTTTGAAGATGAAAAAGAGATGAGGAGAACATATAAGAAGAGAAAGAAAAGAAAGATTAGCGCCAAAGATAATTTCAAAGAAATACAAGCACTGGTCTTGGAAACAAGACCTTGGGATCAAGGCACTCAGTGAAGGCTAAAAGATAATTAAGAACTACATTTGAACTGGAGTTCAAATCTTTTCCTACCTAGGGAGCTTGATGCAAGAGCATCTTATGATGCTACAAGTAAATAAGTAAGTTCAAAATTAAACCTTCTAAGGAATGAGCATCATGTTCAAAAATTTATTCAAACATTCCCTTTGATCACTATTGAGAATTTTTAATTTGCAATGTAAAAGGTCATGAGTGTAAAAGTAATAATTAGGTGATTTAGAGGTAAAATTTAAATTTCTTGTGAGTGTGCTACATGAGTAGAAGGTTTC
The DNA here is from genome assembly GCA_019776745.2 of Taxus chinensis. Lineage (NCBI taxonomy): Eukaryota > Viridiplantae > Streptophyta > Pinopsida > Cupressales > Taxaceae > Taxus > Taxus chinensis. Next base: position 821,669,155 of record CM034150.1, on the reverse strand, counting down.
CTTGTTTTAGGAGGTCAACATGATCTTGTTGGGATTGTATCTAAATGGATAAAACCGATTCATAGTTTCAAGCATGTATGGTTGAGAAAAAGTCTTACCTAATTAACTTCTAGTCCTAGATAAGACCTACTACAACTAAATAAAGGACAATTTCAATCTTCTCATAGATATAGAAGGGTCGAGATCTCATCATTAGAGGTGGTGTAGAGCTAGAGAAGAATGAGATTCTCAGTCTAGAGTTGATATTTGGACTTGGAGTAAAGAACCATGTTACAATAGTATGGTATGAAAATTCAAAGAGTATACTCCTTAATGGTATGTGGTTCAATATGTTATGATGTAATTAAGCTTGATCAATAAGATTTAAACTAGAATTCTATGTTTTCCATTGTATTATGCACAAGGTTGTTGAGTGGCAGTGAACTTAAGACTCTCAGTATGTTAAACCCACACCAAAACCTCTGACTGCAACAACCAAAAGGTGAATAATGTGTATTAGATTATCTTTAAATTTAGTTTAAATCATGACAATACATTACACGAGCATTTTAGTTGAGTCTCTATACACGGGTTTTGACTAGGGCAATGTATAATTTTTTATTCACCTGATGGAATCCTCTAAAATTTGCAAAAAATCTATGCCCAAGCCAAGAGAGCATCACCACGAAGTTTCAGAGCATATGATTGCGTGAACACAAATAATTTGATGACAAAAATTTCAAGGGAAAAGGGAAGAACACAATGAACAGAGAAAAAGGTATTGAATTCAAAATTTGATAATTTATCATGTTTCGAATCTTGGTAATGGTATTAAAGATACATTAGACTATATTCAAAGGTTCCATGATATCTTATGTGGTATAGGCATGTTATTTTTGACAACTATTGCATCATAGTCTTGGATCAGGCCTATAAGAGGATTCTTAAACCTATACAAGACAAGGTATGTATTGAAGAGAGGATGCTCTGGCACTCTACTATAGTGATTTTAAATGGATGTTATCAGGTATGAGAAAATGAAAATTCTCCCTTACTCCTAGGATTAAATGCTTTCATCAAGTAATCAATAGAGAAAAAAGCTTCTTGTTAGACCTTGATGGTCATAGACAATCATGTAGGTCTCAACATGCAAAGTGAATATGAATCTATGAATTGCAATTGAAGAGGAGTGATATTTTGAAGGCTAGAACCACAATGAAGAAACTTTCCGTTAATATCCTACCCAAGCCTTTAAAACTAGAGATCAACGTATCAATATTTAAGGTTTCCATTCTTAATATTATGCAAGTATAACATGGAGAGTTGAGCTCAGGACTATGTTAATGGTCTTATGTGGCTAAAGAAGCTACTGAACTATCAAGAACATAGATATATGAGTTCATATCATTAAATTATGGTTGTTATGGAACTATGGAATATACCTCTATCTTTGAGCACTAGACAAGAATATATGGATGAGATAAGTGACTTAATTGCAGGTATATGATTCAGAGATCCTATGATCTAGTGGGAGTGTAATCCTCAAATCCTTCATATCATACCACACTCCTCTGGCAGATAAAGAAAGGTTGTATTGCTTAACTTGGTTGTGGACCTAAACCTACTTGGTAAAGTGATAAGCATGAAATTTGGTATACATAGAGGCTTATAGCTCTTTAAACATACATTACATGAAAGTAAATGTCCTAAATATAATATTTGCCAATATGATCAAATGAATGTACAGATGGAAGGACTATGGGCATGAGAGTAAATCATAACATTGTTTAATGATCAATAGGAGTTGAGCTGAGAAAAGGCAACACCCCATCTTGGTGCACTTACCCCTAATTTGTATCAAAATGAAAACCTCACAACACACTTTGATAGACGATCAACAAATAATAAAAAAGAGTTTTTGTGAAATACCATTACAAAGAGCTTAATATACATGCATGTAAAATATGGAACCATTGAGCACATAAAAAACTGACATGTCAAATTTCCTTTTTAACAAACTAAACCATGGCACACCCGATGGCCTACTTTGTAACTCATTTGAAATTGATAGTTTTGATGGCATGAAGAATTATAAGAAATATATATGTAGTCCTTGCTAGTTCCTTCTAAATATGTTTTTAAAAAAGCCCAATGGACAACCGTCATTAAAAAAAAAATCCTTGCATCTTTAACGAATCCGTGATGCCTCACGGGTCAATACAATAGTTTGTGACGCGCAGATCATTGTTATTGATTATCATAAAATGAATGTTAAATCAAAGTGCATGTGTTTTGAATGGTAAAATATATTAAAAAATGAAAAATTATAAGATTTTTTTTTTTTTTTAAATTATTATTTTTATTATTAAATAAGGTATTGATTGAAGTTGCTTGCAATGAAGAAATAGAGAAGAAGAGAACCGTCAAAACACATGCCATGAATAATTATATTCTTTACATATACAGGAAAAAAACATTAAAAAGAAAACTCTGAAAACGTTTGGGATGGCGTCAAATCAATAGTACTACTGCCGACAGAGTAGGTACCAATTTATAACTATTCAGAATTGAAAACATTTTAGGAAATAAAACTTTTCAAAGGATGAGTGGAAAAATATTCAAAGTGCGGCTTGATACAAGGTGACATGGTGGGGCGCCACAACGCACAACAAATGGATTATCAACTAAAACCGCTATCACTATTTAGTCGGTACTAAAAAGGAGCTAAATTAAGTAAAGGGTAGGTGAATTTTTCCATCATTAGGCATGACTACGAGATGATGTCTTTTTCAAGTGAATATACACAGTTAACAGTGAAGTTGGATGATTATATATATATACATACTAAAGCGTCTGTTAAACCATCCCTGGTTCTACATTTGATTTTATTTTCAGTTGTTAAGCCTTGCTAGAGGGTCTGAGCCAGAAGAGAGAGAGCACCGCCTGTTTGTTTGTTTGTTGCAGGGAACGGAGGGTGCGCTCTCTCTTCTGATTTATCTTCCGGTAATCAGAAGAGAGAGCGCACCGCCTGTTTGTTTGCTTAATCCAGCAGGTGCTCTCTCACTTCTCGTTTAGCTTCGGGCGATCATCAAAAAAGGAGTTTCCTCTTTTTTAGTTATTTTGGATGTTAATCATAAGTAATTGGTGATAAAGATATCTTTGTAAAGACGTCTGAATGATCTTATTTAAGATGTTATTCGTCATAATTAGTTGTAAGATGATATCGACTTGTGGAAATTTAGGGACAATTCCAGTGTTTTGTGCAGTAAATTAAGGGTGAAGTTAACTCTTTCTGCAAGAAATTGAAGGTGAAGTGGACTATTTCCCCAAGAAATTGAGGATTAATTGAAATATTGTTGCAATGGGGTGAATTATAAAAGACAACTGCAGATAATCCATCTTTTTCAGTGGATTTTGCCATGTTAGAAATTTTTATTACATGTTTTGGAATTATTAGTGATATGCTGAAGGAAATAATCATTTCATTTATGCTCTCGCAAAGGAAGATGAAATTTATGATTGTATTCCTAAATGTAGTTAATTTTCAAACACAAATGATAATGACTCAAATGATAATTCATAGTTTGTGAATGGTGCAAAAATATATTGGTTAGATTCAACTCTTACAGCTCTCTCCTACGTGCATTTTTTAATGTGACTCGTGACTCTTAAGTATGTTTTGAAAACAATCACGATATATGATAGGAAATTAAGAGTAGAGGAACAACTTCCTACGCTAATCTTTGAGGAGATATATTATGCAAAACTTTCAACATAGTAAAACAGTTACATAAATATTAGCAACATATTCATAACAAAACACAAACACCAGATATACATGGGGAAAATTTTTTCGGATAAAAAACCCCACATTCCAAAAGCCCACTCAATGTATTTCAAATCTAATAACAAGATTACATACACTTGCAGAGCAAATTTCTTACAGGAGTTTCACCAGAAACAATTCTACAAGAATTAAAACTCACTACTTCAATTGCTTCTCCAAGCCTTCAATTTATAGACCTTCAGTTATATAAGAAACCATCTATGGTTTACAAAACCATGTGCCAAACCTCTCATGAGGTGGATAGCATTAAAGAGCAAGATTTCAGTCTAAAATTAGACTCCCACGTCCACAATATTCTCCCCTATTTTTGACCCTTACAGATGTCATAAAATCTGTCGTAATATCTCTAAAAATAGTCCTTCCATGATATACTATCATATGGGAAGCTTTTGACAACTCCTATTTCTATTTTAGAGCCTAGACAATGTGAAACGGTTGTTGGAAAATCTTAAATGAATAAACCAAACAAGGTTGAGACACCTTATTTCCAACAATCTCCCACTTGTCGAATACCTTGCAAGGGCCAAGGGAAAGATACCATCATGGATCAACTTCTAGGGGCCGAGAGGCCCATAGACTCGGAACACCACCTGAATTTCGCTGTGCTTACAGGCTTAGTTAATGCATTTGCAACATTCGCAATTGTCTCTACCTTTTCCAGCTTCACCCTTCCATCCTCGACCATATCTCTCACGAAGTGATACTAAACATCAATGTGTTTGGTCCTGGCATGAAAAGTCGGGTTCTTCGCAAGGCAGATTGCGCTCTGAATGTCACAGTATATTGTAACTGCACTCTATTTTAATCCAATATCTGAACACAAACGCTTCAGCCAAATGGCTTCTTTACATGCATGAGTAGCTTCCATGTACTTTGCCTCAGTAGTGGACAAAGCAACCACAGCCTGTTGCTTGCTCATCCAACTAATTACACCACCCTTAAGAGTAAACACATATGCACTATTGGATCTTCTGCTATCGACATCACCAGCCCAATCTGAATCCACAAAACCATGAATACGTAAGGAATGTTGATCTCCTCTTCCATGAAAACATATAGAGTACTCTGATGTACCCCACAAATATCTGAAAACCCTCTTAACTACATCCCAATGCACTCTTCCAGGATTAGACATAAAATGAGAAAGAACTCCCACTACTTGGGCAATGTCTAGTCTTGTACAGACCATAGCATACATTAAGCTTCCAACTACACTCTGATAAGGCACTCTACTCATTTCTTCCATATCTGATGGATATGATGGACATTATGAAATAGAGAGCTTCATTCTCAAAGTAACAGGAACACAAAGTGATTTACAATCATGTATGTTGAACCTTTGCAAAACAAAACAAACATACTTACTCTGGCCAAGCCATATCTTTCTATTCTCATGATCTCTTCTAATCTCCATCCCAAGTATGTGTTGTACTGCACCAAGATATTTTCATTTTCAAATTTTGCAGAGAGCTGAGATTTGCAATTCTGTAATCAAACCTTTTCCTTTCCCAATAAACAACATGTCATCAACATATAAAGTAATTACCATGAAACAATCACCATCAGATTTAAAATATACACAATGATCAGATTTAGACCGCACAAACCCCAAAATCAACACATATGAATCAAAATTTTGGTAACACATCCTAGGAATTTGTTTAAGAGCCATACATGGATTTCTTTAACTTACAAACCATATTGCTTTTTACCTTTCACCATGTAGTGCTCTGGCTGTGTCATATAGATTTCTTCCTCCAAATCACCATGAAGGAAAGTAGTTTTCACATTCATTTTGTTCAACCTTTAGGTCATAAGCTGTTTACAAATATATAATAAAAACCGAATGGATGTCATTTTAGCAACATGAGAGAATATCTCACCATAATAAATACCCTCAACTTGAGAGTAACCCTTCACAACCCAACCGTGCTTTATACTTTTCAACATTTTCCATCTGAACCAATCTTTTTCTTAAACACCCATTTACATCCAACAGAGTTTTCTAACCTTCAGGCAATGGTACAAGATCTCATGTATCATTCTTTTTAAGGGCTGCCATCTCTTCATCCATGGCTATTTTCCAGGACTTTGCATCATTCATACCCAAAGCCTCTTGTACAGATCTCGGTTCATCAATGTTAGTAGTCAAAGCAAATATACACTTCCAATCATCAGGAGAATACCCATACCTTTCAAGTGGTTGCCTTTGCCCTTGTAGACTTTCGAACAAGCTGAGGTGGAGATTCTTCCACTTTTTTCCTCTTCTGAAGATTCAGATCTTGGTGAGCTCTCCTCAACTTCTTTTCTATTTTGGGGTCTCGATTCAACTTTCTCAAGTGTAGAAGAAAGTTGAACCACATCCTTTTTTTGTTCATTTTATTTATGTTGTTCTAGTTGAAAATTAACAGGAAAAGATTTAATCTCTCTAAAAATAACACTTCTAGAGTATATTACCTTTTGTGCAATAGGATCCCAAAGCTTGTATCCTTTCACACCATAGCCATATCCGACGAAGATACATTTGACAACCTTAGAATCCAAATTTGTTCTCTTCTCCTTAGGCACATGTGCATATGCCTTACAGCCAAAAACTCTCAGATGTCTAATTGAATGTTTTCTTCCCTAATCATAGCCTCCATTGGCGTTTTATCAACAAGCATTGATGTAGGAGATCTATTTATCAAATAGCAAGCAGTGATAACATCTTTAGCCCAAAACCTCTTTTCTAGACCAGCTCCAATAAGCATGCTCCCAGCCTTCTCCATCAATGTTTTATTCATTCTTTCTGTAACTCCATTCTGCTCCATAGAATATGAAGTTTTCTTTTGTCTTTTAATCCCACAATCTGTATAAAAATCTGTCAAAGTCTATAGAATAGTACTCACCAACCATTATCAGATCTCAAACACTTAATTTTCTTCCCAGTTTGAGTTTCAAACATAGCCTTAAATTCCTTGAAATGACTAAAAACTTTAGATTTGATTTTTAAAAAAATATACCCATGTTATCCTACTAAAATCATCAATGAAAGTAACATAGTAAACCTGATTTAGCAATAGAAGCAAACCTTAATAGGACCAAATACATCCGAATGGATTAGATCCAAGATACATGAAGACTTATGAGTAGATGAGTAAAACTGAACGCAATTCTATTTGCCATAAATACAATGTTCATAAGAAATCTAACTCCAGATTGCAAATATTCAACCCCTCAATGAGGTTCTTATTTTTCAGGGCTTTTAAAACCCTTCTCTCCAATGTTGGCCAAGCCTTTGGTGCCATAACATGGTCTTCTCTGCAGGTAATTTTGATTCAATAGATAAAGCACCCTTGGGTACCCAGAAGCCATGACCATCTGTAGAGGAGGAAACCCTCTCCTTTTTTAGTGAAGTAGTTACCTAGGCTTAGTTTTATCCGAAGTGCTATGCGCACTCAACCATGCATGCATCAAGTTGGTACAATGTACCCAATCTACTTCCTCTTGCTATCACCATAGCACCTCTCACCATTTTAACACCTGCTTCAGAAAACTGTACATGCACACACCGCATCTATTATCTTGCTAATAGATAATAAATTTCTTGATAGTCCTATGATATGCAAGACACCATCAAATCTTCTAATTATACTATCAGAAAATTTCACCTGAATACTACCGTGACCAACAATTTCAAGGAAAGAATTATCACCCAAATCCACCTTACCACCATCATAGTTTTCATACTTACTAAAACAAATTTTTGTTAGGAGTCATGTGGAAAAGATGCACCTGAGTCTATCAACCATGCATTACTCACTTGCACGAGTGGCCAAAGCTGCAATAAAGGCATATCTATCTTCTTTTTTTGGACTCAAAATCAGAATCATGCTTCTTCTTTTTCTTTTTCTTTTCTTCTTTGCATTCCCTTCGGAAGTGTCCAGATTTGCCACAGTTCTAATATATCACCTTGGACTTACCAGGGGATTTTGATCTCCCCTTATTCTTGGAATGGCCACGCTTCTTCTCATCTTTTCCTCATTCTTTTGTTCTTCCTCGAACACTCAAAGCCTCTTTGGCGTTCAGAGAGACCTTCCTTCTCATCTCTTCGGAGAGTAGAGAACCAACAACATCCTCCATCTTCAGAGTGACTGAAGTGCTCCCAATGGCCATGACTAGGCTATCCCATGATTCTGGCAGTGAAACCAACAACATTTGTCACCTTTCTTCTTCTTCCATTTTAAACCCCAACCGAGCTCAACTGAGTCACAAACATATTAAATGTTTCCAGATGCTCAAATATTTGTCCACCTTCTTCCATTCTCAAGGAAAACAACTTCTTCCTCAAGAAAATCTTATTTGCTAGAGACTTAGCTTGGTATATCTCACCCAAATTTTTCCAAAGCTTCTCTGAAGTGGATTTTTCATGGACATTTATCATAATAGAATCTGCAATACATAGTCTAATAAGACCTTTAGCTTTTCTATCCATTACATCATATTGTGCAGCCAAAACTAGATCCGTAGGCCTATAGACCTTCTCATCCACCGCATCCCATAGATCTCGATCAACCAACAGATCTCCCATCTTCAACTTCCACATTTCAAAGTATGTGCCAGAAAACTTCTCTACATCAATCCTCCCAGATGTGCTTGCCATTTGAAAAAAATATCTGCAACCAGATAACAAAGTATTCTCTGCACAAGCTCCCACTCAAACTCGAATTAGCACAAAAAAACCCAACAACCCACAATTGAAACCAAAGGTGATCAGGCTCTGATACCACTTGATAGGAAATTAAGAGTAGCGGAACAACTTCCTACGCTAATATTTGGGGAGAGATATTATGCAAAACTTTCAACATAGTAAAACAGGTACAAAAATATCAGCAACATATTCATAACAAAACACAAACGCCAGATATATGTGGGGAAAATACTTTTAGATAAAAAAACCCCACTCTCTAAAAGCCCACTCAATGTATTTCAAATCTAATTACAAGATTACATACACTTGCAGAGTAAGTTTCTTACAGGAGTTTCACTAGAAACAATTCTAGGAGAATTAAAACTCACTACTTCAATTGCTTCTCCAAGCCTTCAATTTATAGACCTCCGATTATACAAGAAACCATCTATGGTTTACAAAACCATGTGCCAAACCTCTCATGAGGTGGATAGCATTAAAGAGCAAGATTTCGGTCTAAAATTAGGCTCCCACGTCCACAATATTCTCCCCTATTTTTTTACCCTTACAAATGTCATAAAATCTGTCATAAAATCTCTAAAAATATTCCTTCCATGATATACTATCATATGGGAATCTTTTGACAACTCCTATTTCTATTTTAGAGCCTAGACAATGTGAAATAGTTGTAGGAAAATCTTAAATGAATAAACCAAACAAGGTTGAGACACCTCATTTCCAACAATATATATCATACTTAAATGTTAAATTTAAATTTAATTTTTTCTTAATTTGATGCTTATTTAGAAAAGATATATGTAATTTCAAACAGTTATGGTGATGAAGTAATGAGTCGACAAATATTCACCATACCTACTGATTTAACTTGAGAGTATAAATAAGATATATTGGAAAAGGGAAGGGAAAAAAGAGGGTTTCCTTTAAAACGAGATTTGTATTCGTATTATTAATTAAGTATTAATATTCATATATGAATATAGATAAAGATATTTGAAAGATAGATCAATTATGGAACATGCTAAATGTAGTAAAACACAAGATGATGAGTGCACATAATTCCTTGACTAGCCTTGACAATGATATGAGTGTGATAGAAGGATGAAATGGATTGAAATCTCTTATAAATGTTTCTATCTCTAATTCTTGAACTATACTACACACAAGGATGAAACCGTTTATCTAATTGTTGGACTATACTACACACAAGCAAAAAACCGTGCCTTTTGGACCAAACCATTTAGCAGTTTCATCCTATTTGATGGTTTTCTATAGATAGTAAATGGCATTTTGCAACTCTTTAATCCTCTATAAGTGATTTGAATATGCTTTGTTCTAAAATATTTTGTCTCTAAATTTGCAAAACCTATAATATCAACCATCTTGACCCAAAACATAACCCCGCATATGATTCAACACAAATAAATAAATTAAAATTTTTGGGAGAAAGGGTAACCCATCTTATTTAAATCCCATAGTGGGGTTAGAAATATGATATACATTCAAATTATTTATCAAACATTAACATTCAAATCAGAATATATATATATATAATAGATTTATTAGAACATTGTAGGGGATTTACTATAAAAACTTATGGCCTATATGTGTATTCGTAGGATACTAAATAATACTCCTATTTCCAAAGATGCATCTTCAAATTCTATTATTAACACCACCTCCCAAAATAAATTTCAATTATAAAATACCCCTAATTATACCATATATCGAAACTACCCTCTTCCCTATGATATTTTTTATACCCTTTTTATTTCCACATTTTTAGTTGCAGAGTCAATATCTTACATTTTCACAAACTTTGGTTATATTTCTATTTAAAACCTTGATGAAATTCGTATTGAATTGAAATATTACAAATCCTCAGTATTTCTAATTTTTCATGTCTATTTTCCTTTCTCTGATATTTAAATTTGTGACGATAAAAACATTTTGCATAGTAATGTGAAGGTTCATATGTGGCTACATTATTTTTAGTTATATTTATTAATCTTTAGGACATTCATTCTCCTTTAAAAATGAATCAAATGAAAAAAAAAAACCTTATCGTTGATACTATGAAGGATGACCTAGCTTATATTCAAAGTTACATAGTGTCATTACTCTAGAAATACACGTTGTTTCTCTAAAAACATGTTGCTAACTTTGAAAAAACACACAACGAAAATGATTTAAATTTAGAGATTCTTCAACCACCCCAAAAATACTATTCCTACCTCCCTATTGCTCCACAAACCCTACCACCAATATATTTTTAACATGGGGGGTTCACTTAGTAAATGTATGGTATATCACGTTTATTCGAAGGGTATTAAAGAATACCTTTAATTCTAGTTTTTACCTCTAATTATTCAATTGATATTACCGTCTCGTGTTATATTATTAGAATGAAAATATCCCATGTTTTTTCCATGTACCTTACCCATTTTTCCATGAGAATTTTATTTACCCTTGTTTATTTCTATGCTAATATATTAAACCGAAAGTATATCATATTTCTCACTTATTTTATTTAATATGAATTTTCTCTCAAAATATAGTTTGAATCCATTCATTACCTATTGCCAATTAGTCTTTTAAATGTTAAGCTTTAATCCTTTATCAATAGTTATTCAAATAATTAAGATGGTGAAATTGTAACACCTGTTAAAACAACCCACTTGAGACCCAAGATCAACCTAGGATTAGTTAGGAAAATTATGGAATAATTTTTTTGATTAAAAGAATCTACAACTAGGTTACAAGGCAACAACTGTCACTAACAGGTTTTAGAACAATTCTAACCTACTAGAGTATAATTTTCTTTTATTAATATTTATAACAATTCATAAGGTCCAAATTTTAGGGTTAGAAGTTTCAATTAGGTTTAGAGCGAAAAAATCCTCACCATACCCACTCTCTCACAGGCTTAAAGTTTCAACTTGATTTTGCTCACCCTTAGCACATTCAAATTTTCCTAAATTACTCCCATTGGATAGGAAATTTTCTCACCTTTCCATTGATATAAATAAGTCCTCCTAACTTCTCATATTTTTCAAGTTATGGGCCGGCGGGCTTTGGGGTGAAAATTTTCCCCAAGGGCCGGCTTGCGGGCCCAGGGGAGAAAATTTGCCCAAAGGGCAGGTTGGCGGACTGTGGGGAGACCTTTGGAAAAAAATTTCCCACATGGGGTAAAAATCACATTTGTGCCCACGCTCCCATGGGTCTGGAAGTCCAAAAGGGACACATGGCTCTCCCTAAGCCAGCGCAGGGAAAAGAGAGGAAAGGTGGGGCAACAGGAGACATTTGCAAATTCTCCTACGCGGGGTGAAAATTTGGCTTTGCACCCGTGCTCCCGTAAGTTCGTAAAGGAAACATGGAATTTTGTAAGCCAACTTGGGAAATCTAGGGTGGTGAGGAGAGAATCGAATTAATGCCCATAAGGGCTAAGTGGGTACAGAGACCTGCGCCTCCACCGGCACCTCGCGATATCATGTGGCAGCCCCTGATTGGCTGCGCTTCGGTGGAATAACGGGGAAAACTCTGAATATTTTCCAATTTTTTTTTGAGATGCAAAGGAAAAAAAAGGGACCTGTTCCTCTGCTGATGCCTCGTCACACTATGTGGCATTACCTTATTGGTTATGGGTCTGCGGGGGAAAATGTGGAAAATATTCCCAAAAATTTTCGAAAGCGCTAAGTTAAAAAGGGGATCTGCCCCTCCGCTGACACCTCATGGTGCCACGTGGCAGGCTCTGATTTGCTGTGGGCTAGTGGGATGGTGGGAAAAATTTAGAAAATTTTTCCAAAAATTTTCCCAAGTGCTTAAGGGAAAAATTTTGGCCGTGGGCCTGCCAAGGAATTTTTTTTCCCCAAAATTTTAACGCCAAATGAAGAAAAATTCAGAAGGCCATAAATTTTTATAGAGAGCTCGGTTTTTGGAAAACAAGGACTTTATGGAAATATCTTGACTTCCTATTTGCACAAAGATCATTATATTTTGATTTTGATAAAGTTTAAGGGGTCAATTTTAAGAAAACGGCATGTAGAATTTTACAGTGCGAACTGGTAAATTTTAACTTGTGAGATTTATTCAATTTGATCTTCCTGTTCTTTCAACATGTCAAATAGACATGGAGGGATTGTTCCTAAATGGTTTTAAGGAAGGATTCATAGTTTAATTTTTCTGATTGACTTGAAAATTTGAGCATTTCTGTTTCTTGATAGAAAACGACTGCAAAATGATTTGAGCCTGATTTTGCTTAGTTTTGAAATATTTCCTTAAGTGTTATAGTCTATTTGAACTCATTTAGGGCCAACTACTTCAATTCAATTATTTAATTTGTTACTTTATTGTTACAGGTTTGAACTGTGCATTTTTGGTTTAATTAATTACCAGTTTTAAAATTACAAACAACATGGATCAAATCTTGATTTATCTATTTGCCATTTCATCTTCCAAGTATTTAGAATACGTTCCAATTCCAATCTAACACATTTTAGTTGATTCAAATCAAACTATTCAAGACCAAAAAGCAATTCTGATTTCAAAATTTTCACACTACAAAGAGACAAACTACTATATTTTTATCACACGCATTTCTTCCTTTCAAACAAAGATTTGAATACATTGATATGATCATATTCAATACAACAATGCAATTTTAGAAAGGCATTACAATCATTAATTGATTTCAAAAAAATTTTTACAAACTTTTTTCTTTTATTCCTTCCAAAATCATTTATTGAACATAGGGTCGAATAATACATTTTCTTTCCACGTGTTCCACTTTCCCACTTTTCAACTAGAAATTTCATAGTGCATGCTAAACATAGATTTCCAATGAAATAACATCATATGAATGACACAAAACCACTTCCATTAATTCAAATGAAATCTTAGAACTTCCTTTCCATTTGATTACAAAATACAGTATACCAAACACGTATCATTCTTTCACATTCTTTCTAAACAAAATACAGAGTATAACTCTTTTACATTTCAAATTTCACTTGTAAATATGTACAACATCTTTCCATTACAAAAATTTACATGTTCAACCACTTCAAGTGCGAAAGGTTACAATGAGATTTCATTTCACAAGGGACTATCAAACTGTATTTTCTCAGCTCTAAAACAACAACATGCATTCTTCTCATTATTCAAATTTGATCACAATAGGAGTAGGGGAAATGCAACGCTCTCCAGCCAACCAAGACATCCGATAAAGAGGAGAATCCATCCTTCTTCATTGGCCCCTGAGCCCCGACCACAATGCAATAAAAGGTGTGATCAACCTCATGGCAACAACAGGCTTCCAAAAACATTCAAGTAGTATTTTCACAATAAGACACGATCCAAAAAAGAATGTAGTTTTACAACTACATTAACACATGACAAACAATAATAAAGCTTTATCAAGCAAGCCAAAGGAGACATAACTATAGGGGATGGTTCTGATGCCTCCCAAAGGGGAAATGGGTACTACCACCTAAGTTACAAGCCACCAAAAATAGTATATCAAAACCATGACATTCCTTATGCCTCCCCTAAGTACCCCTTATTCCTCACATTTCCTTATGCCTCCCAAACCTCTTATGGCACCCCCATAATGAGTAAAGAAATACAGGCTATTTCTTTGTAAGGTAGAACCCAAATCCCAACTCCCTCCACCCTTATACCTCCCTAAAACACACTTATGCCTCCCACAAAATAAACCCCATAGTCTTCTCCTACACTATTCCTAGGCCATCTACCCAAAAGTCCCCAAACATGCCAAAACATTCACCAATTAACATTTACAAATATAAAAGAGGGCATTTCATGAGCCAAGATCTTACCGCTCCATAATGGAGTTATTCCAAATTTCAAAACAACAAGCTCTATCCCAATGCAAGTAGTCCAAACACAGCTAAGGAGAAGTATGCAACAACTTTTCCAAAACTCCTTCAAAGAAAAAAATCCCAAAATCTCCTGCGATCTAGGATGCGAACGAGCTCCACCATCACCTGCCCCTAATCCTGCACCTACAATGATTTCCAATCTAACACATGAGAAGGATATGTAACATATCTCCTAAGAATTGAAACATGAAACACATCATGGTGACCTTGTTGAATTCATCTATACGAGAAAAGCTGGGTGGCAATGCTAGACTGTAGGCCAAAGGGCCAATACGGTCTAAGATCTCAAAAGGACCCATGAATCTTGGAGCTAACTTAGAAAATGGGCACTACATCCCCCTTTCCATAATGGATAGGGCTCGTATGTGGCCTGACACGAAGGAACATATTCATGCCCACATCAAAACTATGGTTGTTCCTATGCTGGTCTACATACTTCTTCTGTTTTTCCTATGCCTCCTGAAGTCTCTGTCTGATTAAAATGCCTCCTCACCTGTTGCTCCATGTCTTACAACAAAGATGGTCCAAGAGAAACCTTGTCCTCAAGCCTGTCCCAGCTAAGAGGTGTCATGCAATCTCTACCATAAAAATCCTGAAAAGGAGCCATGCCTATAGAACTCTAAAAACTATTATTGTAGGAAAACTCCACTAAGTACAGGTACTCCTCCCATCTAGACTATTGATCCATCACATACATCCTGAGCATTTCCTCTAAAATCAGATTCACCCACTCAGTCTGTCCATTCTATCTCAGGGTAATATGTTGTGCTGAAATTGATCTTCATTTCAAGGGCATGCTGTATGGTAGTCCAAAAATAGGAAGTGTACAAAGGATCGTGGTCACTAATGATCTTCCGCATAATCCTGTGTAACTTGAAAATCTCATCCAAATACACCTGTACCACTACTCTAGCTATATAAGTTGTATTCACAAAAGAAAAGTGATCCACTTTTGTCATTTTATCAATCGTGACCATGATGGCGTCGTGGTGATATCTCGACATCGGTAGCCCAACAATCAAGTCCATGGAAATGGTGTCCCATTTCCACTAAGGTATAACATGAGGGAAAAGAAGGGAAGCTAGATGCTAATGATTGGCCTTCACTTTCTGTAACTCTAACCATCGTGACATGAACTAGGCCATATCTCTATGAAGTCCTCTCCAATGATACAACTACCTCAAGGTGGCGTGCATCTTTTTCACCCCAGGATGGGCTGAATAGGGTGCACTATGTGCCTCTACCAAGATGTCCGGCCTCAAGCCTCCATATCTGGGAACATAAATGTGGCCTCTGTGCCTAAGAATACCATCTTCCTCCATGTAAAGACCATCAAACTTCCCCTCGAGGGGTATCTAAGAATCAATCCCTACTCTAACTACAATATATAAGTTGTCAAGAGGAAGTTGCTGAAGAATCCTTCTCTGTAAATTTGTGCTCACTAAGGTGGCCATAACCACATGTCTCCATCTACTGAGAGCATCTACCACCACATTATCCTTCCCTTTCACATGCTCTATCTCCATATCATACTCACAAAGAAACTCCATCCAATGTTGCTGATGAGCATTGAGATTAGGTTGTGTGAAGAGGTGGCGAAGACTCAGGTGATCTGTCCTAAGTGTGAATCTTCAACCAAGAAGAAAATACCTCCATCAAACCAAAGCATGCACAACTACTGTAAGCTTGAGATCATGATTTAGAAAATTAATCTCATAATCCTTGAGTTTGTGAGACTCAAAAGCCACTACTCTGCCCCTTCTACATCAACACGCCTCCAAGACATGCTAAAGAAGCATCCGTGTAAATGAAAAAATCACCATGTTGATCCAACCACTGCAAGAATAGGTGTTATAGTGAGACATCCCTTTAGTGTACTAAAGGCATTCTCGCACCTGTCCAACCAAACGAAAGTCTTCCCTTTCGTCTGAAGGGAAGTGATGGGGTGAGTAATCTGAGAGAAGTCCTGAACAAATCTCCAATAGTAACCTACTAATCCCATGAAGTTGTGCACCTCATTCATCATAGTGGGTGTTGGTCAATCCATAATAGCTCTAATCTTGGAAGGATCAATGGTAATTACCTTCCCCAAAAATGATGTAACCCAAATACTACAAGTCTGTCTGAAAGAATGCACACTTCTCCAAATTCTTGAAAAGCTGTTTCTCCCGAAGATGCTGAAGAACCTGGCAAAGGTGCCCCTTGTGCTCCTCACACGTATGTGAGTAAATAAAAATGTCATCAAGCAAGATGAGCACAAAGCGATATAAGAAGGTCCTAAATACCCCATTCATCAAACTCATAAATATTGTGGGGCATTAGTCAAACCAAAAGGCACCACTGTGAACTCATAGTGGCCATATCTCGTACGGAAGGTGATCTTATGGATGTCCTCCTCTAAAATCCTTAGCTGATGGTAACCTGACTTAAGATCAATCTTAGAGAAAATTATGGCTCCCTTCATCTGATCAAACAAATCATCAATGTGAGGAAGGGGATAACGATTCTTCATCGTTACTTTGTTCAACTGGTGGTAATCAATACACAATTGCAAGGATCCATCCTTCTTCTTCATAAAGATCACTGGTGCACCCCAAGGGGATACACTAAGACAAATAAGGCCTTTCTCCAAAAGGCCCTCAAGCTACAACTTGAGCTCATAGAGCTCTGGTGTGGTCATCCGATAAGGTTCTCGTGAGATAGGATCTTCTCCTAGAACTAGATCTATATGAAAATAAATCTCACATGGTGATGGTAACCACGGTATCTCCCCTAGAAAGACATCAACAAATCTCTCAAAATGGGGTGATCACCTAGCAATGGTCCACTAGACCCATCCTATGATTTGTCATTGACTGTAACAACATACACCTGACAACCCCATCGCACACACCCGCTTAAGTTGCATAGAAGAGATGGTGCGAATAGAAATAGGTCTCCTAACCCTTGAAATCACCGACTAAACTCCCAAATCATCTACACAAGATATAATCTTGTGGTAACAATCCACCCTGGCCCTTTTTTTGGAAAACCAATCCATACCCAAGATGAATCTATAAGAACCCAAAGGAAGGATACAAAGATCTGAGGTAGTGGTGAAAGGTCCCAAATCCACCACACACTCCTTAACTAAGGAGTCTAGAGAGATCTTGGCTCTAGAAGCCATCTCAACATTCCAACTATGACACTGCCTAATTGCCACCATCCTGAATCGATCTACTAATGATGGTGCAATAAAAGAATCAGAAGAACCAAAATCAAACAAAATGGAGGTAGGAATACCACCAATGCTACATGCAGTCTCAATAAACTATACTCTGATGCTCTGCCTCGTGGTTCTTGACCACTACATACATCCTATGGCTATGCCCCATATCACCAATAGTAGGCTCTGAGATCTATGTCTTACCCTTGTTATTAGGGTTTTGTGGGAAATCTCTCTAAAAATTCCCAGTAACACCACAACCAAAACACCCCGCCTGATCCTCTCCCCTATGTAGTAGGTCCAGTCAATACTTTGGAAGTCAATGGTGTGGATCCTGATGATCCAGCTGTGGTCTACTGAGGTATCTGTTGGCGAGCTCCTACTAAGTGAGCTATCTAGGAATCCTATGTCTGGATGGGACCTTTAGGAGGAGGCCCCATACTCTGACCTCTTTGTTCATCAAACCTCTATGGAGGTCTATAAGGTGGGCAAGACTATTGCTGCTACTACTAGGGTCTAAAAGATGACTATGTTGAACCCTGTCCACCATGAGGAAGAGGTACTGACCCTCTCAATCTGTTGTCCTGCATCTACTGTATGCAGCTCCAGACTCAATCTCTATCCTACTGGGTCTTTCCCCAAGTCTCCTCTACTATATAGGCCTTCTCGACGACCTGAGCTAATGTCTGTGGACAATGGATCCACACTGCACCCTCCAATGTCTATATTCAGGCCTCAAATGAACCTGTGGATTCAAACCTACTCATCTTACATGTAATCAACATAATGGAGTAGATCCAGAAATCTACTCTCATACTCAGCCATTGTAATTGATACCTGTAGGAGGTCATGAAACTCATCTATCCGCTATTTTATGAACCTCCGTGACAAATATCTACCCTCAAAATGCTCCTCAAAGAGCTCCCAGGTAACTGTCTCATAATCAACATGGAGCTTCTACTCCTCTATCCTCCACCTGACACCAGCTCCATCCCTCAGTAGATGGATCGTAACATGATATTTCATGCTACTAGAGTAAGGACAGAGCTTGAAGCATCCGTTCAAGCTAACCAACCAGGCCTCTACCTAAAATTCACCTATGTCAATAGAATAATGTGATGGTTGAAGCTTTAGGATCTACCTGATGTGATCTGTAGTTGTGGTCTAACGACCACTTGGCCTCTCTGTATGCTCATCCCTAAGTCTAGGACTCTGGGACCTCTCTCTATGCTCTAAAACTTGGTCACCCTATCCCCTCTGTGGTAACTCTTCCCTGACTGAATCTTCATGGGAGTTATCTCCTCCATGCTCCTCATTGGGTTGAGGAGATACCTGACCCTCAATGGAAGGGACTCTGTTATGTCTGGCTACATGTCCTCCTACATATCCTCCCACGTAGAGTGGCATTAACATCCTGAAGAGTCTACAAAATACGGGGTAGGATGGATGCTACAACATGATCTGGTGGTGGTAAGTCTGGGTCTATGTGAAAATTCCCCTCATCCCATCTATGCCTCCTACACAAACCAAGGCGAGAGTTCATTTTTCTAAGTTTTATTCAATTTCCATGTTTAGTAAATATGTAATTTCTAAACTAAGTTTTTTTTCTAGATTTAAAAGTGTGCTAGGTTTAAGTTTCATATCTCAAGTTTTCTAGTGTGCCCAATGGTCCCATATTTTGAGCCACTACTCTGATACAAAGTGTAACTCCCGTTAAAACAACCCACTTGAGACCCAAGAACAACCTAGGATTAGTTAGGAAAAATTATGGAATAATATTATTGATTAAAAGAATCTACAAGCAGGTTACAAGACAACAGTTGTCACTAACAGGTTCCAGAACAATTCTAACATACTAGAGTATAATTTTATTTTATTAATAATTATAAGAAGTCATAAGGTCCAAATTTTAGGGTTATAAGTTTCAATTAGTTTCAGAGGGAAAAAATCCTCACCATACCCACTCTCTAATAGGCTTAAAGTTTCAACTTGATTTTTTCTCACCCTTAATGGATTAAAATTTTTCCTAAATTACTCCCATTAGATAGGAAGTTTCCTCACCTTTACAGTGATATAAATAAGTCCTCCTAACTCCTCAAAATTTTCAAGTTATGGGCCAACGGGCCTTGGGGTGAAAATTTTCCTCAAGGGTGGGCCTGCGGGCCCAGGGGAGAAAATTTGCTGAAAGGGTGGGTTGACAGGCTGCAGGGAGTGGAAAATATTTTCCCATGTGGGGAAAAAATTACATTTGTGCCTATGCTCCCGTGGGTCTGCAAGTCAACATGGGACACGTGGCACTCCCTAAACCAGCGTGGGGAAAAGCAGGGAAAGGCGGGGTGGTGGGAGACATTTGTAAATTCTCACGTGCGGGGTGAAATGTCGGCTTTGGGCCTGCGTTCCTACGATTCCAATAAGGAAACATGGAATTTGCTAAGACAACATGGGAAAGGTGGGGCGGTGGGGAGAAAATTGACTTAATACCCTGAAGGGCTAAGAGGATACAGAGACCCGCGCCTCTGCTGGCACCTCGCGATACCACGTGGTAGCCCCTAATTGGCTGTGGGCCGGCAGAACAATGAGGAAAAATTGGAAAAAAATTCAAAAAAATTCTGAGATGCAAAGGAAAAAAAGGGACCTGTTGCTCCATTGATGCCTCGTGATGCCACGTGGCATCACCTGATTGGTTGTGGGTCGGTGGAGAAAATGTGGAAAATTTTCCCAAATTTTTCTGAAAGCACTAATTTAAAAAGGGGATCTGTCCCTCCACTGACACCTCATGGTGCCATGTGGCAGCCTATGATTGGATGTGGGCCGGTGGGGGTGGCGGGGAAAATTTAGAAAATTTTCCCAAAAATTTTCCCAAGTGCTTAAGGGAAAATTTCAGGCCGCAGGCCCGCCAAGGAATTTTTTTCCCAAAATTTTAACGCCAAGTGAAGAAAACTTCAGAATGCCATAACTTTTGATAGAGAGCTTGGTTTTGGGAAAACAGGGACTTTCTAGAAATCTCTCGACGTCCTCTTTACAGAGAGATCATTTTTTTTTATTTTGATAAAGTTTAAGGGGTAAATTTTAAGAAAACGTCATGTAGGATTTTACAGTGCAAACTGGTAAAAAAACTTGTGAGATTTATTCAATTTGATCTTCCTCCTCTCTCAACATGTCAAATAAACATGGAGGATTGTTCCTAAATGGATTTAAGGTTCAATTTGTCTGATTGACTTGCAAATTTGAGAATTTCCGTTTCTTGATAGAAAATGATTGCAAAATAGTTTGAGCCCAATTTTGCTAAGTTTTGAAATATTTTCTTAAGTGTTATAGTCTATTTGAACTTTTTTAAGGCCTACTACTTCAATTCAATTAGTTAATTTGTTATTTTAGTGTTACGGGTTTGAATTGTGCATTTTTGGTTTTATTAATTACCATTTTAAAATTACAAACAAGAACGATCAAATCTTGATGGGTGGTCTATTTTCCATTTCGTCTTCCAAGTACTTAGAATACGTTCCAATTCTAATCTAACACATTTTAGTTGATTCAAATCAAACTATTCAAGACCAAAAAGCAATTTTGATTTCAAAATTTTCACATTACAAAGAGACCAAGTACTGTATTTTTCTGAAACGCATTTCTTCCTTTCAAATAGAGATTTCAATACATTGATATGATCATATTCAATACCAAAATGCAATTTGAGAAAGGCACTACAATCATTTATTGATTTTAAAAAGAAATTTTACAAATTTTTTCTTTTATTCCTTTCAAAATGATTTATTGAACACAGGGCAGAATAATACATTTTCTTTTCACATGTTCCACTTTCCCACTTTTCAAGTAGAAATTTCATAGTACATGTTAAACACTAATTTCCAATAAAATAACGTCATATGGATGAGACAAAACCACTTCCATTAATTCAAATGAACTCTTAAAACTTCCTTTCCATTTGATTACAAAATACATTATACCAAACACGTATTATTGTTTCTGAACATAAAAGTATAACTCTTTTACATTTACAATTTCACTTGCAAATATGGACAAAATATTTCCATTACAAACATTTACATGTTCAACCACTTCAAGTGGGAAAGGTTATAATGATATTTCATTTCACAAGGGACTGTCAAACTATATTTTCTCGGCTCTAGAACAACAACATGCATTCTTCTCATTCTTTCGATTTGATCACAACAGGAGTAGGGGAAAGGCAACGATCTCCACCCAACCAAGACATCTAATGAAGAGGAGAATCCATCCTTTTTCATTGGCCCCTGATCCCTGACCACATTGCAAAAAAAGGTGTGATCAAACTCATGGAAACAACACGCTTCTACAAACATACAAGCAGTATTTTGACAATAAGACACAGTCCAAAATAGAATGTAGTTTTACAACTACATTAACACATGACAAACAATATTCATGCTTCATAAAGCAAGCCAATGGAGCAAGAACTATGGGGGATGATTCTTATGCCTCCTAAAGGGGAAATGGGTATCACCACCTGAGTTACAAGCTGCCAAAAATAGTATATCAAAACCCTGACATTCCTTGTGCCTCCCCCAAGTACCCCTTATTCCTCACATTTTCTTATGCCTTCCCAACCTCTTATGGCACCCCATAATGAGTAAAGAAATGCAAGCTATTTCTTTGTAAGTTGGAACCCAAATCGCACCTCCCTCCACCCTTATACCTCCCTAAAACACACTTATGCCTCCCACAAAATAAACCCCATAGTCTTCTCCTACACTATTCCTAGGCCATCTACCCAAAATCCCCCAAACATGCCAAAACATTCACCAATTAAAATTTACAAATATAAAAGAGGGCATTTCATGAGCCAAGATCTTACCTCTCCACAAACATACAAGCAGTATTTTGACAATAAGACACAATCCAAAAAAGAATGTAGTTTTACAACTACATTAACACATGACAAACAATATTCATGCTTCATCAAGAAAGCACTTGGAGAAAGAACTATGGGGGATGATTCTTATGCCTCCTAAAGGGGAAATGGGTATCACCACCTGAGTTACAAGCTGCCAAAAATAGTATATCAAAACCCTGACATTCCTTGTGCCTCCCCCAAGTACCCCTTATTCCTCACATTTTCTTATGCCTCCCCAACCTCTTATGGCACCCCATAATGAGTAAAGAAATGCAAGCTATTTCTTTGTAAGTTTGAACACAAATCGCACCTCCCTCCACCCTTATATCTCCCTAAAACACACTTATGCCTCCCACAAAATAAAATCCATGGTCTTCTCCTACACCGGTCCTAGTACATCTACCCAACAACCCACAAACATGCCAAAAAATTCACCAATTAACATTTACAAATACAAAATTGGGCATTTCATGAGCCATGCTCTTACCTCTCCATGATGGAGTTATTCCAAATTCCAAAACAACAAGCTCTATCACAATGCAAGCCGTCCAAACACAACCAAACATAAGTATGCAACAATTTTTCCAAAACTCCTTCAAAGCAACAACTCCCAAAACAACAAGAAAATTCACCTAAAATGAAGTATTCAAAGTGAAGCAACCCAAAACAAGGCAAGAAATTTAAATTTTATAGAAGAGGGAAGAGAAGAAGATGAGGTGGATCAATGTAGGAGTCCACATCACACATCCACAACCCCAAACACAAAGTCAACTTCATTCTCATATGCATAATAAATAAGTGTGTGAATAATATGACAATTTACTTATACACTCAAATCCAACCCACACCCCAAAGGACGGAAATTAAATTAAGTAAGAAAAGTGCAATTAAAACCTACAATTTGTCTTCCCAAAATGCATTACAAAAGTCTAATTTTAACTTTCCAACCAAAGGTATGGTTGGTAATTAAATTTAAGAGGTATGGGACAAGCTTAACTTGTCCCACAATCCTCCAAAATCAGCCTCCAAGGACAAATTTGAATTTCTAAGAAGGTGGAGTGTTCCACACTCAAAATTTAACTTACACATCACTTACATATTACTTACAACACTTTAATTCAAGGCCAACAACTTTATTAATTACATTCTTATGACATCTTTTAATTAATTAACTAAACAATATGAGTACTCACAATATTAACACCACATTAAATAAATAATGAAAGGTTAAGTGCACCACAAAATAAACACATGAAAACATAACAAAAGGGACCAAATAATTTTAAAAAAACATAAAATCCATTGGTCACATTTAAAGATGATCCCCCCCATGGGAATCCCTAACACTAACAACCACACACACAAACAAAACTAGTTACCATGGTGACCTTGTTGAATTCATCTAGAATTCCAATGTGGTTGGTCTCCAATCCCCCGATGTTTGTTGTGATATTTTGACCTGCAAAACAAAAATACCTCCTTCGGCCTCATGGCCATATTAGAACGTCCAAAATAATATAAATATAATTAAATTTCCAAAATCATCTAGATATATGAATCACAACAGCATCAAAGTAATCTAACAATATCATTATAGTTTTATCAACAACTATATCATCATCTAATAATTTTCTATTTCTAGGTCTACTCCAATATCCAAATATCACAAGTCTAAAGAACATCCATCATATACCCATGTCAAACAATATATTATCATCAACATAGAAAATGTCTCTAATAATCATCATGCAACATATTAGAATCAAAGTCAACAATAGTCCATGATCAAATATCTAACATCATACTAAATCAAAACTATAATAATGTCCATAATATAGTCGAAAGTGTCATGATCAGTATCAAAATGTGTTAAAGAGAA
This sequence comes from Taxus chinensis, assembly GCA_019776745.2. Lineage (NCBI taxonomy): Eukaryota > Viridiplantae > Streptophyta > Pinopsida > Cupressales > Taxaceae > Taxus > Taxus chinensis. The sequence goes on along the minus strand of CM034150.1, from coordinate 821,644,767 downwards.
GTGGGCACTACAGAAATAATATCACTTGTGTTGAAAAGCATACTCAATCCTAGTTTTCTACCATCTTATTATTTCTTGGTTAAGAATATCTTAATTGAGATTTCTTTATTCAAAAAGAGATTATAATTTAACTTTATGATGACACTCCTTTAATTTTAATTTTAAGGTATTTAGTTTAAAAAACTAGGTTTCAAATGTTTTAGTTTTGTATTAAAATTAAACCTCCCTTTCCTTTGGACCACCTTTCTAACCTCCCCCAATACCTAATTCAAAATATTAATAAATTAAACCCTTTCAACCCCTCATGTCTACTGGTATATTGACTATAATTTTATTAATTTTAATTACCTCAATATGAACTCATGTGTTAGGATATTACCTAGCTAATGAACCCCCGTGATTTTTAACAACCTTTATACTCTAACCCTTTATACCCCTTAATATGGGAAAGTACATTGCATCCATTTTGACTAATATTTTGAACCCCTATATGATCTCATGTTATAGGTAATGATTTGGATTGTGAATCCCCCATATAGAACATATGCTAGATAGAGTAAGACATGAGAGAATTCATGTACCTAGATATTTAGCTGATCTAGAAGCTAATATTTTATGAAAAATAGATGAAATGACTAGAAATTTTTTGCATATGATATTTTTATGATATTTGAAGTCATTGATCTAGTGGTAATAAAATTTTATTTATAACCTCGGTTGTTGTTTACAACCCAATTATATTTTATGTTATAGAGATGCATAACAATAAAGAGGATGTAAGGGTTTGTAATAGGGGAATTTTTTGATAAATCAACTTCCAACAATATCCATTCATAATCAAAATGATACTTTATACTTTTGATGATTGATAGGAGATTAGTAAATGTAGAATTACATGCGAAGACAAAGAAACATATCTATACTAGGAAGAATAGGAAGAATTTTATGTGTTGAATACTGAAATATTTATAGAAGAGATTAGAGATGCTTCAGTGCAAGTTATATAACTAAAACTAAGGAGGGGAAAAACTCCACAACTATTATACATTGTATACTATAATTGTAAATTCATAACCTGGATCTAGACGATCTTGGACCCTTAATAATTATGTTTTGAAACTTCTTGTTTTCCTTGTTTGCATGGAAATAACATTCAATACATGTCTATGTTGGTCCAATATATTCTATATGATATGTAAAAACTTGTTATAAAGTGGAAAACCTAGATATACGTAGAACCGTTCATCATAACATCAACAAATGAAAAAGGGAAAATATGTGTGTGTGGTGAGGTTGGACTACTGTTGGTAGTTAGCATCCTAGATGTTAAAATAATTCAAGTGATGTAGTACATGACCTCATTGTTGTATCAATCCTCATGTAGCTATCTTATGTGTGTGTGCAAGTGTGAACAAATAATAAATCACGTAAAGGTTCCCTTGTGTCTCTTGACACTAAGATAATTGGTTATTTATAAATTATAGAAAGTACACATTATGGTATTAGTGTCATGTAGGGTTCTTGGGCTATGTGACCTATTAATTTTTTCCTTGAGACCCTTCAACAATTCTTGGAGTCACTTTTCTCTTGCTAATACATGGATTTATGACCATTATGTGCTTGGAAATAGAGGAAGCTAGAATATTTGTTTTGGTTGAGAGATTCACTCCTATAGTAGGGAATTATTTATTTTATGTACATATTATTTTAGAATATTTAGGGAACCGTAGAGTACTTTTGTACTGATATTTTTTATAGGAGCTTGTAATAACTTTCCAAAGAAGTTATAAAGTAATATTGACTTGCTTATATAGCCTTTTTTATGTGAAATAATATGATAAAGATGACCCTATGAAGATGAAATAAATAAAATAAGATATTCAAAGTGAAAATAGAGTTAGAAAATTAAAGAAGATGGGACTATATAGGTATTTTAAGACTATACCCCACACCCTAACCTATTTGTATGGTATTTGATAGAGAAGGATACAAGTAAAAAAATAAATTTGTGCTTGATGTATAAAGGTTTCTTAATATTTTTATTAGAAAATATTTACTAAATTGGCAACATAAATTAGTTTTAAAATAAGAATATCATATAGGATCTAGAGAGATGGAATGATTGGATTTTGAATGTGGAAATTCATCTTACCAAGGGGCATAGTAAAACTTGACATTTCAAAAGGATAAGTTACTAAATTTTATTGTATACATCCTCCCCTTTAAGTATGTAATTGAAAATAACATGTTTAAAGGAAAAACATACATAAGAGTGAACACACACTTTGTTTTCAGTTGACAGTGGTTCTCTATTGTGTTGGTGTTGGCATACTCCATGATGAAACTTACAACATAGAGTGTAGTAAAATATAATGATAGTGGTTGAAATATAATTAAAAATGTAAATAATTATTCTAACTCTAAACTTTGTAAAAGGTAATGAAATGAAGTGCAAAAAGTGGAAGAAATATACTTGTTTCCTTTGTAGATGGAGGAGCTTCCATTACTTATTATACATTTGAGAATTGGACTTTTTCACAAATATTTTGGAGGATTGGGGGTGATCATTCCCTAATTTTTTCAAAATAATAAGATAGAGTTTTGAGTATACCCTAATATAAGAGACAATGAGAAGTTGTGTCAAAGTGCACCGTTTTGGAGCTTTGTAGAGTGAAAGATCTAGCCTACGAAGAACTTATCCAATTTAACACCTTGAACTTTTTGGGAATATAATGAGAGAAAAGAAAGGATATATTATGAATAACTTAGACACTTCAACACCTTTCACTCAACCCATGGACCACAAAACTACAATTGGATCTAGGCCCAATTTGTATTGTTATAACATATTATTAAAATTAAACCATGAAAGGAATGATCATTTTCATGCCCCTATATGGTGTTATTATTCTAAGACTTAACATATAGATTTTGATAAATCATAGGTTAGAAGGAGGACCATGCCACATGTTTATGAATATCCATCATGTTCAATATTGTAACATGATCCTAACTTTTTTGTATGGTTATGAATTTGTTTTAATTCTACCACATTTTAGTATATGTGAAATTATCTAAGGATATGATCCCTATAAAACAAATTTCATGTATTTAGTAATATATCTATAAATGTAGAAAATATACAACTAAATACCCTCTATTTTGAGTCACATGTGATAAATAATTTGAGTGCATAGATCAAAATAACAGATGTGTAACCATTTGTAATAAGTCTAATAATTTGTTTAGGATAACGTAAAAGGATAGAATGGTGATCACCATTAAAATATATACTTGAAAAATGGGTTCTACATTATGGGTACCATAGCACGGAGTAGTAAAAACATGAATTTTTTTACAAGACATAATAAATATGTATAGAAATAGAAATAATAGGGAAATTGGTAATCATGTAATTATCCAAAGCAACGCAATAATAAAAACATCATAATAAACATCAAGTGTGTTATATACCAATGTATTAATAATATAGAGTCTTCATAACATTTAATCAACCATAGTATAAATAGTAGTGTAATTGTTATTGTAAATAAAGTGCGTCGTAAGCCAAAATGGGGAAAATATAGTAATAGAAACAATAATGTAGAGAGAATTTAATGATAATATATAGAAACATAGCCATTTAGGTGAAGAGAGTTGTAAACATTTAACACCCATTTTTTCATAATACAACTGCAATAGAAGTAACACACTTCTTCATACAAATAAAAACATTCATACACACAAAATAAAAATAGATACACAAAAATGGTACACTCATGATGTCACAAGACAATCAAGGAACTTATGTCATACAAAGAAAAAAATCATAGCATTGTAATCAAATAAGAAAATTGAGTCAAATAACACAATAATAAATAAAGAAATTAATTTTCATTAGTAATTAGTAACAATAGTATACAGTACTCTACACCCTAATTATATTTAACATGGAACCTAATTGATTTTAGTGAAATAATACACTGAAGCATGTAAGGGTTAGTAGCATATGATTATTATGATTAAATAACTTCCAAAATTAATTACAATAGTTATAGTAATGTTTTTATATTTGTAATTGATATGATAGGAACATGAAAACACAAAGGAGTAACTAAACTTAGATTATTACAAATGATTCTAGATAGTTCTGGGAGGATGCATTACCTGGAACATGGAGAGCTAAATTTTATTATGCAACGATTCTAGGTGTTAACAAGAATTTTACCTAAGGCGGGACCATTCAACTCTATAAGGTCCATACCATACAATCTTGACCCTTATATATGATCTTGGATGTATTTGGGTTTGAGCTATGCAACTTTTGTAAACTATTATTTTCCTATAACTATCTACCATTGTCAAACCTTAATTTAGGATCATGTTGTAAATCTCTTTGAATACTCTTATCATGATCTCAAACCTTAATTTTGGATAATAAGTCCTATAAAAATAACTATTTATATTGTGTGTAAACTTGTGCACAATCAATTTTAGCACTACTTCAAAGAGGCCTCAAACCACACATTATACTTCACCTATCATTTGATATTTGAATGAATGCAACTAGATTTTACAACCACTTTTAACAATGCTTGAGATCAATTGCTTATTGCTAATGTACTTGGGAAATGATTTTTGAGTTTTTTAAAATTAGGTATATTCATGTCTTAACCTAGTAAGAAGATTCATATCCATCGATATTTGTACCCTAATGACTATAGATGTGTTATTAATAGTTGTAGGGAGACTTGGATGCCTTTTACAAGTGTAACAAGATATTGTATCAATGTAGTGCCATACTATTTCTAGGTTATAAAATGAGGCAATGTTTACTTTCTTATATAGGGTTTGTTATCCAAAATTCACCCCCAGGGTAATTTTGATAACATACATCAGAATATTCAAATCCCAAGAAAATTGATTGATTCAGAGCAAAAATCAGGTTTCTAGGGTCCCTTCAGGAAATTTTCTAACTCTCCTGTCCAGGCTGAAAAGAACAAGCTCTGAGAAAATGCGGAAAAAAGGTTACAGAAGGCAAGTAGGTTGATCCAGAAAAAATTGTTAAAATCGGCTAAGTCCTAGTCCTAGGAGCAACTGGGAAATTTCGGACGTCAAGGTACGGATCGGCCGAAAAGCCTCCAGGCAGCCCAAATAGCAACAAGGACATCTGGGACAGAAGTACGCGGCGGGCGCGAGAAGTCGATCCGGCTGAAAAAGAGAACTTTCGCACTAACTACTTTGGGATATCTGGGACAAAGATACCCGAACCAGCCGGTTCGGCTGAAATGGGAACAAACAGTCTGAAGCAAAGTGGGACAAGTGGGACAAAAGGATGCGAATCGGCCGAATCAGGTGAACCGGAAGAATTTGTCCCGCGAGGCACTAGGACATTTGGGACAAATGGACGCGAACCGGCTGGTTCAGCTGAAATCAACACAAAAAGCACTGGGACATCTGGGATAGAAGTACGCGAAGGGCGCGAAACAGCCGGCAGGGCCGAGAACCAATGAAATCATGACACATGTCATGGGGAAAAAGTCAAAAAGTCAAAGGGTGAAGTTTCGAGCACTGGCCCGAACCAATGGGATTGTGCCACGTGTCCCAGCTAGGGCCCACAAGAAAATTTCAAAAGGAAAGCCCGCGAAAGGTAGAGGAGAGAGAATTGCTCGTCCAATCAGCACATGGCACGTGTCATCCAGGTGGCAGAGCGCAGGAAAGATTTCAAAACGTGTTTTCACTTGTTCTATGCCCTAAATCTTCAGATCACCATAAATTTCGATCCAAAGCTCATATTTGCACGTTCTTTATATCAACAGAAAGCTGGTGAAATTCTCTACATGATTCCAGGGTCAATCTTGTGTTTTGGAGTAGTCTGGAGGGAGAAAATCGAGAAACAGCTCTGACATGTGTTCATGGCCAGAAATGACATTCCAGCGACCAGATTTAATGCAGAATGGGTCGCATTCTCCTGTAATCCAGTCAAAGTGATAGGGTATGGGTTTGTAAGGTTCCCCATTCCATTTTAATGCACCTGCAGTCAAGAAAGAATGGGATCCCATGCCTTTGTACGTTTTCTGTCTCCTGGGTTCGACCCATGCAATGTAAAAATCTAGATTTGGCTCATTCCGAAAGGGGGGAACATTTTTTGGGCATAGCAAACTTCTTCTTTCACCGCCAACAAGTGATTGATGAAGGATCAGACCTCTCCAAGGATTGTAACAGTTTTCTTTTACCTCTCTGAGGGTGTAATGCGTGTTTTTGACATTGAAATGATAATGCAAGCTCTGTGAATGGGTTTCAATCCTCTGTTTGTATTATTTGCTTGATTTCAGATACTAAATTATACATTATCAGTCTGTGTATGTTTTATGTTGTGAACTTTGGTCTGTGTCTATTGCATGAAAAATATGTTTCACCACTCCTTTTGGTGCATCACCATCTTTAGTTAGTTTCAAATTTTACACTTCTACCCCTGTCTCCTTGCGAGTTAGAGTAGGATTAGGATCTGAACCTCTGTAGTTTTGTAAAATATAGATCTAAATCAGAGGAGTTTGAGGAACTAGCCTCTAATCTGGAGATTCCTCTCTCAGTTTCACAAGTCCCCACGCTTGGAGAGAGGTTTCCATGTTGTGCAATCACACTGGATGCTAGAGTGATCAACCTAGAACCCTGATTTGCATCCAGGGGTGCTGTGAGTCTGCAACAACAGTTTTGGCGTGCCCGGTGGGACATAGAGGTCTCATTTTTATTACAGCAAAGTTGATGTGCATCTGCTGCAGTTTTCTTGCTTGAAAAGAGCTATTATTTGCATATCTAGCGACTCCGAGAGAAAGAATCAATTGGTTTCAGCAGTTCAGGCCTGAAAGCTTATGAGAAGAATCACAAGGTCAAGAGTTGGAGAAGAAGAGGTGCTCTTTGAATATCTGCAATTATCTCCAAGAAGAAGGCAAAGAGGAAGAAGGATTCAAAGGTCTCCATCTCCACCAAACAGAACTCTCTCAACTCCTCCACCTGATCGGCCTTTCATTCAGTATTCAAGAGTTCTTCGACCAATCAGAATGACGCAACCAGTGAACCCCTATGTCAACTTCACAGGCAGCAACCCACTTGCTCTCAATGCACAAAATCCAATCCTAGTTGCAACATTGAAGAACATCCCATACTTTACTAGAGAAAATCAGACCACTCCTGGTGATCATGTCAAGGACATTGCTAACATTTGTGCAATCCATGAGATTAATGAGATGCAAGTAGCTATCAAATTGCTGGCATCTTCATTTAAGGGGAAAGCATTGCAATGGTTTAGGAGCCTTGAAGCTGGCTCTATCACAAACTAGAATCAGCTATGTATTGCACTTCATGATCAATTTGGAGAGAAGGGAGACAACTTGTCTCTTTTGGAACAGCTGACAACTATCAAGAGAGCTTCTAATGAGCAGCTAACTGACTTCAACTTCAGATTTCAAAGGTCTTGGGATAGAATTCCAGTAGTAGTCAGGCCAACAACAGAAGGTGATTTTCTATATTACCTTAAATCTTTAAATTCTGATATTTCTATGTTGATTCAATCTATGGGAGGCACAACTATTCCTGCTGCTTATAACATTTCCATTAGAGCTGAAAATTGCCTGATTCAAGCTGGCAAGCTAGCTCCTAGGCCTCCAATGCCATTATATCCAAGTTTAGAGAACCCAAGTACTAGTCAAGCACCTGTCTTAGCTCCTTCTCCTACTCCTAGAAATCAGAGTTCAAATGAAGCTTCCACTTCATCTCCAAGTGCCCCAAATGAGCTTCAAGAAGTCATGAAGCAACTGCAAAATTTAGGTAATGAGCTGGTCACACTCAAGAGACAGCAAGCTCAAGGTTTTAGACCTTCGTATCAGCCTCAAGCTCAACCTAATAGGCAGCCATATCAGCCTCAAAGGCCACCTAATCTAGCTGCAAATATGAATCAAACAAGGCCTTCATCCAATAGACCATTCCAACCCTATAATCCAAATGCCATATCTACCTCTAAGGCATTAGTACCAGCAAAAAACAACATTGCCCAGGAGTATGATTGGTGTTTTCCATGTAATGAGCCTCATAATCAATCCATGTGCTTCAATGGTGCTTTGACTCAAGCTTTAATGGTAACAACTACTGGTGTGGAGGGTGAGAGCAGTCAAGAAAACAACCAACAACAAGAAACATTCCAACAGCAATCAACCCGAAATGACACCACATTGGTAAATTGGCAAGCAGAGGATTTCTGTGGCATGAATCAGGCAGTTTCTCAAGGTGTTGCAGCCAACACAAGGTCAAAAAGGAGAAATTTGGGTGAAGAATAGCCATTAGCCCCAGCCAATCCACAACCTTGCTCAGATCCACAAATGATTGGCAAGCAAAGTCCCGTTTCAAATGCACAAGGGCAGCCAAGAACAGCCCCTAGGCCAACTCAAATGCCAGCTGTTACTGCCCACATCTAAGGAGCAAATGTGCAAACCAAGGGACAGCAGAGAGATCCTTCATCACCATCCAGTATCATTGATCAGATGAAGAAAACAAATGTCAATATATCTATGTAGGAATCCCTATCTATCCCAGGCCAAAGAAATCTACTACAAGCTACCATGAAGGATTGGCCAACTTCGAATCAGCAGGTCCAAATGCAAGAGAAGGTACTCACAAATGCTGCCCATCCTGAAGGAAATCATGGAGCACAACAAGGTAGAATGTTGAAGCCTCCCCCTTTTTATGTTTTGTTAATCATTGGAAATCAGCTAGTACATAATTGCATGATAGACTCTGGGGCAAGTAGCTCAGTAATGCCTAAACAGATAGCTGATCAGTTAGGGCTCCAGTATCAAATAACATCTAAGGGAGTAGTGCAGCTGGATGGGACAGCAATAGCAACAGTTGGAGTGATTAGAAATTTGAGTCTTACCTTGCATGCATGTCCAAATGTTGTTGTCTTACAAGATGTATCAGTCATAGACCTTCCACCACTCTTTGCCCTATGCTTGTCAAGGGACTTCACAGCCAAGATTGGGGGATATTTGTCCACTGATTGGTCTCACATGCTATTCAGAACGAGGTATGGAACTAAGGCTATAATTAGATCAGAACCTATTGCAAACTTCCACATTGAGACCTACACTCCAAATCAGTTTAATGCAAATTGCTCGGCATTTGATCAAGAAGATCAGCCTAGCACTGATGAAATTGACACTAAGGTTGGAAGTATCCCAGATTTGACTCTTGATGAATGGGAAAGCAAGGTGCATGCTTTTGATCCTTATCAAGGAATAGAAGAATCTGAGCTAGGAGTCTATTTTATACACGAAGAAAGTCAACCTATTCCTAGCATCATCAAGCCAAACCACAAGGATGACAATGAGGTATGGCAGCTGCTTTTTGATGGATCAAGGAGTAGAGAAGGTGTAGGAGGTGGAGCCATGCTTATTTCACCTCAAGGAGTAAATTATTATTCAGCTTTTAGATTTCAATTTGCATGCTCCAATAATACTATTGAATATGAAGCCTTGGTGCAAGGGATGCATTGGGCAATCAAAATAAATAAATAAAGAACTTGCAAGTCTTTGGGGACAGTGAATTGATTGTAAATCAGGTCAAGGGACAGCATGCTGCCAAAAATAATCCACTCAGGTGCTACAAGAATAGGGTGTGGGACCTCATGGAAGATTTTGAGGGTTTCGGCATCAAAACCATTCCTAGGAATGATAATCAAGCTGCTGACAGGCTTGCAGCAGTAGGGGCAGCCTTTGACATTGTAGAAAACATTCAACAAGACAAGGTATAGCCAAACATCCACGTGATTGTGAGGCCTTCAGTGCTGGATAACAATGTCAGTTGGCAGGTATTTGAGAATGACCAGAAAATCATCCACTTCTTGTAAGAAGAAGCTGAGTTCTCAGCTAAGAATCAAGAAAAGTTGGAACAACAATATGGTGACCAAGTGATATAGCTGAGAACTGACAAGCTGCCCAAGGGACTTATCACTTTGGAGTCCATTTTCAACCCCAATGATCAGTTTAGAAAGGAGAAAGCAAACATTCAGGTCAAGAGAGAAGATTCGGTATCCATCTTGGTAGAAGAGAACAAGCCATTGCAAATTGGAAAGATGACAACTGAGCAAGAAAGGTGTGAGTTCATACAGCTATGTCAAGAATTCCCTGACGTGTTTGCTTGGAGCTATGAAGACTTGAAAGGTTTCAATCCCAACTTAGCTCAGCATACCATTGAATTGGATCCAAATACTAAGCATGTCAAGAAGAAACAGAGACCAGTCAATCCACACATGGAGCCTCTCATGAGGAAAGAATTGGACAAGCTGATTGAGTCAGCAATTATTTTCCCAATCAAGCATTCTAGTTGGGTTGCCAACTTAGTTCCAGTCAGAAAGAAGAGTGGAGAGATCAGGCTATGTGTTGACTTCAGAGATTTGAATAGAGCCTCTCTCAAGGACCATTATCCACTCCCTTCCATGAGTAAATATTACAAGTCGTAGCTGGTTCAGAAAGGTTTTTGCTACTTGATGGTTACTCAGGCTTCAATCAGATTATGGTAAAGGAGGAAGACCAGTTCAAGACAGCCTTCACAACCAAATGGGGCACATATGCTTACAAGAAGATGCCATTTGGACTTTCGAACGCTGGAGCAACATTCCAGTGAGCTATGGATATGGCATTCAAAGGCTTGATCAACAAGATAGTGCTGGTATACCTAGATGATATCACTGTCTTCTCAAAGAATGCTGCAGACCATCTCTTTCACCTCAGGCAAGTGTTTTAGAGGTGTAGAAAGTTTGGAGTGTCTTTGAATCCTAAGAAGTGCATCTTTCTTGCACATGAAGGGAAGCTCCTTGGCCATATTGTCTCCAAGGAAGGATTAGTAATTGATCCAGAGAGGGTTGAAGCCATAAGAGCTCTACCATTGCCAAGCCACAAGAAAGCCCTTCAGAGTTTCCTGGGAAGGATAAACTTTGTTCGGAGGTTTGTCCCATATTTTGCAGCCCTTGTCAAGCCCATCACCAAAATGTTAAAGAAAAGCATGGCTTTCAAATGGACGGCAGAAGGCAAGGAGAGTTTTGAAGCAATCAAAGAAGCCATCTCCCAGGCACCAACTCTCATCAACCCAGACTTTTCCAAGGATTTCATCCTCTATGCATTTGGAGGTGATGACACTATTTCTGCCATTCTGGTACATCAAAACAAAGATAATGATGAACAGCCGATTACCTTCTTCAGCCAGAGCCTAGATGACTGCGAAGTGAGGTACTCTTTTATTGAAAAATATGTGCTTGTAGTAATTAGGAGCTTGAAGAAATTCAAGCATTTAGTCTCAAACAACAAGGTCCAGTTGCTGGTCTCACATGCTGGGGTTAAGGACTTCCTCCTCAACAAGGATTTGAATGAGAGAAGGGCAGGTTGGATCACCCGTGTCATGGAATATGACATTGAGATCAAGATCACCAAGCTGGTAAGAGGGAAAGGATTGTGTGAACAGCTGGTTTTGGGAAATAAAAAAGAAGTATGCAACGAAGAAGAGGATGTTTTGACAGTTCAAGACAGCCATGAGCCGAGTGACAGGCAAGAAGAAGATAATGCTGCCCCCACCCCTTGCTGGACCCAAGGCATTATGCACTTCCTACAAATAGGCCTATGCCCTCCAGAAATGAGCAAAGCAAAGAGGAGATACTTCAGGTTGCAGGCTGTTCCATATACCATCATTGATGGAGTTTTGTTCAAGAAAGATGTGAATGGAGTGCTGCTGAGATGCATTAGCACAGGTCAGATCCAAAGGGTATTAGAAGAATTTCATAATGGACCAGCTGGTGGCCATTTTGCACCAAGAGTGATAGCTCTAAAAATCATGAAGGCTGGTTATTATTGGCCTAGAATCTTTATTAATTGCTATGCATGGATCAAGAGGTGTAAGAATTGTGCATTCTTCATAGGAAAAGAGAGACTCGCTGCCCTTCCATTACATCCAATTACAGTAGATCAGCCATTCATGCAATGGGGACTGGACTTCATTGGAGCCATCAATCCCAATTCGAGCCAGGGGCACAAATGGATTTTGATAGCCACAGACTACTTCACCAAATGGAGAGAAGCAGTAGCACTCAAAGAAGCAAATGAGTCTAACATCTTAGACTTTTATGAGCAGATAACAACCAGATTTGGTATACCTGCCAGAATAATTTCTGATAATGCATTGGCATTCATTGGATCCAGGGTGACTGAGTGGGCTGTCAAGAATGGTATTTACCTAAGCACTTCATCAAACTATTACCCACAAGGTAATGGCCAGGCCGAGTCCACAAACAAGAACTTGTTGAAGATCATTAGGAGGACTCTTGATGAGAATCAAAGGTCTTGGCATACCAAGCTGAAATCAGCCTTATGGGCTGATAGGATAACTCCCAAAAGATCCACGGGTAACTCTCCATTTAGGCTTGTCTATGGAAGAGAGGCAATCTTTCCTATGTCACTTGAGTTGCCAACGTTGGAACTCATGAAACAACTGGAGTTGCTAGAGTTTGAGCCCATGGAGGTGAGGTATGCAGAATTGATGGAGCTGCAAGAGATTAGAGATCAGGCATCCCAAGCAATGGAAAAGGATCAAACTTTGATCAAGAAGACCTTTGATAGGAAGGCCAAAGATAGATCTTTTCAAGTAGGATATCTAGTGTTGAAATGGGATGTGGACAGAGAAAAACCGGGAAGGCATTCAAAATTTGATGCCATTTGGAGTGGCCCATACATGGTCACAAAGTGCAAGAACAACAATGCTTTCCAATTGGCCTCATTGGATGGTGAAGAACTACAGATTCCAGTAAATGGAATCTATCTCAAGCATTGCTTCTAGAGGGAGGTTCACTACATCTGTAAATATTAGATTAGATTTCCTTTCCTCCAAGTGCTTGTGCACATTGTTTTGCTGTAGGTTAGTTTTGTTTTCCCTAAGTGCCTTGGCACAACTTGCTGTCCATGGAGATGTTTAGCATGTCTTTGCTTTCATCAGGTGGCATTCCATCTTCCTCCTTGCACATTCTGAGTCATTTTGGATTCTAAACAGAATATTTGATGACTCCATGCCCAATGGATTGCTTCAGGCAACTGGTCTTTTCATCTAGCAGGCAGATGACCCCGCTGAGTCACCAAATTGTTATCCAAAATTCACCCCCCAGGGTAATTTTGATAACATGCGTAAGAATATTCAAATCCCAAGCAAATTGATTGATTAAGAGCAAAAATCAGGTTTCTAGGGTCCCTTCAGGAAATTTTCTAACTCTCCTGTCCAGGCTAAAAAGAACAAGCTCTGAGAAAATGTGGAAAAACGGTTACAGAAGGCAAGTAGGTTGATCCAGAAAAAATTGTGAAAATTGGCTAAGTCCTAGTCCTAGGAGCAACTGGGACATTTGGGACGTCAAGGCGTGGATCGGCTGAAAAGCCTCCAGGCGGCCCAAATAGCAACAGGGACATCTGGGACAGAAGTACGCGGCAGGCGCGAGAAGCCGATCCGGCCGAAAAAGAGAACTTTCACACTAACTGCTTTAGGACATCTGGGACAAAGATACCCGAACCGGCCGGTTCGGCCGAAATGGGAACAAACAGTCTGAAGCAAAGTGGGACAAGTGGGACAAAAGGACGCGAATCGGCCAAATCGAGTGAACCGGAAGAATTTGTCCCGCGAAGCACTGGGACATTTGGGACAAATGGACGCGAACCGGCCGGTTCGGCTGAAATCAGCATAAAAAGCACTGGGACATCTGGGATAGAAGTACGTGAAGGGTGCGAAACAGCTAGCAGGGCCGAGAACCAATGAAATCATGACATGTGTCACGGGGAAAAAGTCAAAAAGTCAAAGGGTGAAGTTTCGAGCACTGGCCCGAACCAATGGGATAGTGCCACGTGTCCCAGATAGGGCCCACAAGCAAATTTCAAAAGGAAAGCCCGTGAAAGGCAGAGAAGAGAAAATTTCTTGTCCAGACAGCACGTGCCACGTGTCATCCAAGTGGCAGAGAGCGGGAAAGATTTCAAAACGCGTTTTCACCTGTTCTATGCCTTAAATCTTCAGATCACCATAACTTTCGATCCAAAGCTCGGATTTGCACGTTCTTTATATCAACGGAAAGCTGGTGAAATTCTCTACATGATTCCAAGGTCAATCTTGCGTTTTGGAGTAGTCTAGAGGGAGAAAATCAAGAAACATCTCTGATGTGTGTTCAGGGTATGGGTTTGTACGGTCCCCCATGCCATTTTAATGCACCTGCAGTCAAGAAAGAATGGGCTCCCATGTCTTTGTACATTTTTTGTCTCCTGGGTTCGACCCATGCAATGTAAACAGCCAGATTTGGCTCATTCTGAAAGGGGGGAACATTTTTTGGGCATAGCAGACTTCTTCTTTCACCGCCAACAAGTGATTGATGAAGGATCAGACCTCTCCAAGGATTGTAACAGTTTCTTTTACCTCTCTGAGGGTGTAATGTGTGTTTTTGACATTGAAATGATAATGCAAGCTCTGTGAATGGGTTTCAATCCTTTGTTTGTATTATTTGCTTGATTTCAGATACTAAATTATACATTATGAGTCTGTGTATGTTTTATGTTGTGAACTTTGGTCTGTGTCTATTTGGATGACAAATATTTTTCACCACTCCTTTTGGTGCATCACCATCTTTAGTTAGTTTCAATTTTTGCACTTCTACCCCTTTCTCCTTGCAAGTTAGAGTAGGATTAGGATCTGAACCTCTATAGTTTTGCAAAATATAGATCTAAATCAGAGGAGTTTGAGGAACCAGCCTCTAATCTGGAGATTCCTCTCTCAGTTTCACAAGTCCCCATGCTTGGAGAGAGGTTTCCATGTTGTGCAATCACACTGGATGCTAGAGTGATCAACCTAGAAGCCTGATCTGCATCCAAGGGTGCTGTGAGTCTCCAACTAACATGGTTTCATAGATGAATTATCATGGAAAGGTCAGATAAAAGAGATTGGAAGAACCAAAAAAAACAATTGAAATAAAAGTTGAAATAAATGCTAGTCTAAGACTGTACAAGTAATCCAAGACCATATATAATTTCCTTAACAAACTGTATAACCTTGAATAAGGAAGGCAGACATATAGTCTAAATTTTTTAATTTTTCACTTGATGTTTATCTAAGGATTATATGCATTTTTCCATCATAATTTGATGCAATGTCATTGTGCATGGATAAAAAATATAAACAAGAGACCTTATAAAGTGTTAAGTGGGAATGGGAAGGTTATATTTACCATAACAAGAATGCATTGTTAACATAGTCAAAGAGTGAATTTCCAAATTTGAGTGTCTATAGATACCAAAATAAAAATTATATTATCCAGCAAAATAGATAACAATATATGTTAGTAATGCATAAGATACATGTTTTTGTCATATTATCTAAAAATATAAAAATAAGAACTATATATGTAACCAAACATGATGAGGAATATGTAAATTAGTAATGAAAATAAATTGAATGTATATTGTGGAGGACATATCTAAAGAGTAGAGTAATAAACCAAGCTGACACATTTAACATGTATCAAGTTGGGTATGTTTTTCATCAAAATAAAAATTCGTTGTGAACACATGTGTGTATGGATATCATCTATATCAAGGTCAATGTCAATGAGATCTGTAAGCTACAAAAATCATTGATAACAAGTAGTGAAACTGAAATTTATACCTTCTTCTTTGTTTATCCTTAATAAAACTCATAATGGGAAGTGACTTGGATGAGCTTGAATTGATTGAAATGTGTGTGCCTTCTCCAACTTGGGAAATAAGTTTGTTGTGCCAATGAATGATTCAAAACTTTGTACCAAGGTTTGTAAAGATGATGGATTTAGGGATGGACAAATTAGGCTTATGTGGACACTAGGACTAGATAGAAGGGATGCTCTATGCAGCAAGAATGTAAGAGATATAACAAGATTTTTACTTATATTGAAAGAGGTGGGGTTAGAATCTATTTATCGCCTGAAATTTGGATCAATTCAAAGTTTTTAGTTAGTAATAATTTGAAAAAGTAATTAGGATTAAGTGAGTGGGAGGCATGGAGAGTGGATAGGAGGCATGAATAGTGGATAGGAATTAAACATCAATATTTAATTCACAAGTGGGGGGAACATGGAGAATAAATACGAGTGAGGAAGATTGATTAGGAATTGATAAGGTTTTATTAATTGACTATAGTCAATTAATCTCTCATGATTTTTTATGGAAAATGGAATAGGGAAATTAATTGATTTAGGAGGGGTGTGAAATTTGGGTGTGTACATTTTCCTCTCTTTGGAAGGGTATTATTAATGTAGTGTCCTTTCAAAGAAAGTATAATAAATGGATGAATATACCCCAGGCAACAGGATTTAATGTTTTGAAGATATTATTCTTAAGTAAATTTTTCCTTCAATAATACATTATTAGAGGAAGAAAAGAGAAATAATTAGCAAAGAAAAAGTAGAACAAAAATTTTCTCATGAGAATGGGGGAATAATTCAATCTACTTTCTCGAACCAAGAAGTAAAAAAGACATTTTTTTTTAGAATAGATGGTGGTAGATGATGAATGTTATGGTATCATATAAGACAAAAATACCATGTGAATATGTGATTAGGGATGGATATGATTATTTCCCTATGAGATATCTGATGAGAATGGAAGAGATGAAAAATATCTCAAAAAGAGGATAGGTCATTGCTATGGAGAGAAGGATGAGAATGCAGTGTATGAGAATGGAGTAGCCGCAGTGTGTAATTAGAGAAAGAATTCAATTAGCATTGAATGATATGTGTGAACATGTGTTGAAGAACATAACAAGTGAAATTGGAAAGAAAGAAAAATTAGTGGACATGAGTAGTGGTTAATTATGTGTAGGTGAAGAATGGGAAAATGGAGACAAGGGTATGGAATAAATCATATGGAGATGGAGGAGGAGGAAAAGGGAATAAAAGAGGTGGAAGATGATAAGAGAAAATTATGATAGGGGAAAATAATATTAGAAAGGGTGAACAAGGATATAGAATAAGAGACGAGATGAGATGAGAGAAGATAGTAGAGCAGAGGGTGAAACTAGAAAACAAAATAGAGAGAGATATGAAAAATGAAAGTAGTAGAATATAAAAGATCATATGGGGAGGTATTTATGAGATAATGGGAGATAAATGAAAAAAATATGAAGGAGATGAAGAAGATGAAGAATTTAAAGAAGACAAAAGAGATGATAGAATAGAGAAAAGAAAAAAACTATAAGAGACCAGGAAGATGTGGAGAAAATCATATAAAAGAAGAGAAAACATTACAGAACAAATGAAAATTTTAGAGGTGGTAGATAAGAGAAGGGGATAGGAAGAGGAAGGTGAAAATGTTGGGGGAAGAAGAGATGACATAACAGATACAGGGAATGATTGAAGTAACCAAGTTGTTGTGGGGAAGACCATAATAGGTAGAGAATATGGAACATACCGCATGGAGATTCATGTGGATGATGAAGGGATAAAAAAGACTAGATATAAAGAAAGTCATAGGGTATTGACGGGGAGTAAGAAGGAAGAATGAGGGGAAAAGAGGAAGAACATATAAAGAGAAAAGGCTACAATCATGAATCGTGGGAAGGAGGATAGGAAAAGAGAGGAAATGGTTTAGAAGGAAGGTATTCAAGAATGAGGAAATTCGGTGGAGAGTGGGTAGCATCAAGAATGTAGAGAGAAGAAAGAGGGGATGAATCAAACTGAGTGTAATAATGGTAAAGATACTTGAGATGAGGATAAATAGATTATGAGTAAATAAACAAAGGATGTATGATGAAGATAGTAAAGATATGGAAAAGGGAGAAGGGAAGATGGAGATGTGGGTAAGAAATGACATGAAAGGGTGGATGTGGAGAAGATGGAGGGGAGGAAATAGATAATGGAGGATAGAAGAGGTTATTCCAGTGAAAGAATGACAGAGGAATCCAAACAAAAAGTATCTTTGGTGAATGGCAAGGGAAAGAGTGGAGAAAACAAGAAGGAAACATGAGTGAAAAAGGAAATGGAGAATGATTATGAGTGAATTTAAGGGGAACACCAACAATAAATATTAGTTTGAAACATTAGTGGTAGTATTAGGAGTGGTGAATAAAGAAAGGGAAGATGATGATGAAATAATGTTAGAGGGAGACCAATAATAATGGTGGGTGGGAATAGGTGTGGTTATGTGGGAGAATTTGAGAATATGCAATGGAAAGAGTAAAGACAGGTTGAGTGATGATTTGTGAAAAGATGAAGGTGAAAGTAGGATGCAGATGAAAGCGTGGTAGAGAGTGGGATGAAGAAAGATAGAAAAAGGAGGGGAAACTAGGGGAAAGGAACATGGTTGAGTAATGAGGGATGAAGTAGGTTTCACAAGATGAAGATGGTGGAAGAACTCTGTGATATGATAGGTTCAGAAATGGTGATGGTAGGAGGAAAATTTTTTTGGTAGGGGAGACAAGGAGAAAGTAATGATCTACGAAAGGAATAATGAGTGAATAGAAGGCTAAATCTAGAAAAAAAATCCATATGAAGGGGAACCCTTGATTAAGATAGTCATGCGGCAAAAGTGATTAAGTAAGATTACCAAGCATAGGATGATGGGATGAAGAGTGGGAAGAAGGATGTAAAGTTGTTGAGAATAGAAGATGTGTTGAGAGGATGTGATGATAGGGAAGGGTGGGAAAAAGTGAAGGGTAATAATGTGTAGTGATGGCATAGTGAAAAATGACAAATGATTGTTAAGAGTAATTATTATATAATATCACCATGTCCAATGAATGGTTAGGTAAGATCACCAAACCGAAAGTGATGATGAATGGAAGATGAGAGATGAGAATGGGGTTTACATAGGAGTAAAAAGGTTGGTGGCAGTAGATGATGATGACAAGGGGAAATAAAAATTGTATTGAGGGAACTTGTATGGATGCAGAAGTGCAAGATGACAAATCAACTTATTGGAAAGAAAATTTTTGGGTTGGAAAAATTAGGGGGTATCTTACCAACGATCTAAGACTCTATGTTCCAATGCATGATGCAGCTCCATTTATTGTGAGTGAACTAAAATGAAATATGTTTTTGGTCTTGAAAGTAGGGGATCCAACAAGCACACTCCATTATACCTATGTCAAGAACTTGCAATTTATTGCAAGGGAGGAATTTTCTAGATGGTGGGAAAAGGGTGTGAGAAATTATGGGGGATGGATTATCTTTGTAAGTAGAAAATAAAGTTATTGCCAAATTTAACCAAAAGTTTGACATACACAATTAGGAAAAGAAACAAATATTATTATAATATCAATGATGAGAGGAAACCATGTGTAAAATTTTTTACACATTCATACATCTGTGATGGAAGGGACTCCATTCCTTGATTCATATCTCCTCAAATTGTATAAAGAAAAAGAAGAGAAGAAAATATGTTGGGAAATAGAAGAATGATATCTCTTTTATATTTCCCTAAGTAGTAATGTCCTTAAAATATTTCCCACAACTAGAGCACCAAAAAATGACGAACCTTAAAAATGAAATTTCTATTACATTATATAGAATTTCAGAAGACTCTTCATCTATCCCCCACATGAATCTTCACCTTCCTATGTGATTATTAACCTTTTTAATTCCTTCATGACCTTTGATGTTCCTTCACCACTTGTGAATTTAATAATTCCTAACCTTTAGTGCTTCTTCTCTGCTTGTGACATTTCAAATTCCTGACCTTTTGTGTTCCTTTTCCACTTGTGACATTTCAAATTCCTGACATGTGGTGTTCCTTTGCCACTTATGACATTTCAAATTCCCAACCTTTGGTGTTCCATCATCAATGGTGACCTTTAACATTCCTTCATCATGAAGATTCCTACTATTTATTCTTGTTATATTACACCATATTATTTTTTTCATGTGTCAAAACCATCTTCTTGTTATCGTGCGTCAACACCATCTTCTTGTTATCATGTGTCAACACCATCTTCATGTTGTCATCCGTAAACACAATCTTCTTGTTAGCATAATTCAACACCATATTATTATTACCATACAGAAACAAGACCTTATTATTACTATAAGTCAATATAGTCTTGTTGTCGGATGTTAATTCCTTCTTGTTGACATATGTTAACACATTCTTGTTGTCGTATGCCAAGACCTTGGTCTCCAGGACCAAAATTCATTTGTTCACTACTGGGTACAAATTTAAAAAAATTTTGTCATCCAATATATGATTCTTTATGGAAATGATCCAATGAATATAATGTAACTAATGAGAATTCTTAACAATTAATTAATCATCAATTTGTTTTCCATATATTACATATTTCCTCATGATGTGCATCGGTGAACTAAGTAGAAAGAATTTTTTGATGAAACAAATCCAAACAAACTTACGGGTAATGGAGAACATTATTAATACCATACTTTAGGAATTTTATAGGCTCCTAACTCATCATGTAGTGTCTGCAACCTTTAGATAAATTTTCACCCCAAAGGAGGACTCTTGAGCTGCAGTGGCATACAATTTTCCACATCTTAATTTTCCTTAAATATTTATTTGATCATTCCAGAATGAAATAGGATTTTTTATCTTTACAATTTATGGGATATGAGATTTTAATTCTTCATGAGGCTTCTAAAAAATCTTCGTACAAGGTGAATATCTTTTTAGAACTTGGTTTTCCCAATATCTTGATAACAAGGACCTGGTTTTACATAACTTGTCCCTACACCATTTTTTTCTTCCATAACTTTCCTAAACCACCTCAGATGATTACATAGTTCAATCACACACTTATTGTATGCTTCAAATTTTCCATGTACATTCTTGAGGGGTGTTCACAAGGTGAAAAAAGTTTAAAAATAGGCCTTTTAGGTCCTCTAGAAGCGGTTCCTTCAGAGTGTATCAAAATGAATCCATGAATTTCTTCCCACTAGATTACTTGCACATGAATTTATTTTTTTTAAAAAATAATTTTATCACATCCCTCTCAGCCATGATGGGTTTTATATAGTCTGTGGCTGACCAAAAGGCAAGTTCACATTGTTTTGTTCGAGGATTTTTTAGTGTGGGATTAGTTATCATCGTAAAATTTTCCAATTTTTCATGGTATACATTATTCATGAAAATAGTTGGCTCTATCTTGAGGAATTGTTTTAGTTTAAATACAATGATACCAAAGCATGTAGGAATCCCAAAATATCAACATAGTAAGAGGACCAGTGCCTTATCCATTGGGATATAGGAGTTATTAAATATCAAGGAATGATACAAAAAAATAATATTTATTGAACAAAAACACACAACAAAAAAGCATGATGAAAAGGGAAACACACAACAGAAAGTAAAACACACAAACCTATTCACCTATGGTACATGTAAGGGACAACCCACTTTCACTATTTATATAGTACTTCTTTTTGGAATGTGTTACCCCGGACATGGGAAACACAAAATGATGATGTTGTAAATAAAAATTCACTGGTTCATTGAAATATGAGGCCCTCAATTATTTTGGAATTTTTTTGGTCTGTGAAATCCTCTTCTTTTTTTATCCATGGTGATAAATTTTTATTTATCGTACAATGATTTTCATACCTATGGTTATAAATTGTATCAACCTCATCAGATTTAGTATTAGTCTTGTTCTTGGGAATTTTATCTTCACTTTTCTAGTGCTACGTGGTCATTACCCTTATGGGATGATTCCTTATAGGCATTTTGAATTGTTTCATATCATTAATTGCATCTGGACGACTTCTTGGTTGATCATAAGATTCTCCTTTCTCATACATTGTCTTATAAGGTATTTCATGGGATGCAATGAGCTCCTTCGTGATAGAGACATTACATTCATACATGACAATATTTATGGGAGATTTAAACACATTATTTTATTTTAATTCATCTTGTATATAATATTCTTCTTCAACAAGGGAAGGAGAAAATTTCATCTCCACATCCATGTGCATTAATAGACATTTCAAGAGGTTAATTGAGCTCATGTAACACTCTGAACTGTTGTTACTTCCTCCAGAGCATTCAAGTGTTGATATATGATTTCTTCTGTAAAAGGATGTGTTCCTTTGATTGTGAAGTCATGATTGATATGTACTGTATCTTCTTTGCAATTGAAGTTTTTTGACTGAGTCGGAATATAATTGGACTCTTTTATTTCTTTCATTTTTGCACCTGAGTTTAATCTGATCTCGGAATGAATTGTGGATTTATCCATCTATAAGACCCAGCCTGGGATCAGTGTCATTAATCCAAGTGATGCTTTAAAGTTTATTCGGGATGAACAAAAATTATAGACCTTATGCAGGTTGCAAGGTTTGAATGCGTTGAATAAGCTATTTCGGAGTCTAACTCAGACTGATCATGTTAAATAAATTGGTTCCCGATATCGTAATATCAGGAAGGTCTTGATCGTGGGCCAGGTAATAAATTCAGATACATTTATTCAACTAGCTTATTGGCAGTGCAGGAGTGAATCCTGTTCGTGAATGTATGTTTGTAGGTTCTTTTTCTGAACATTTGAAATGTTAGACCTAAACTAGATTTATTAAGGTTAGTAACCTAAAACTAAACTATAACCTAGGGGTTAGATTAGTGTTAATCTAACCTAGGCCTAAGCTATAAGCTAAATGTTCTAAGTTAGTAACCTAGCACTATGGAGGTTAGACTAAGTAGCATCTTAAATCCTAACCTATGTTACTAACCTAACTAATGAACAAGGAGGAAAGGGGACCTATGAAAGGGTGCGAGCCATGGGTGGCAGTTACTATGGCATTAAATAGATGGATAAGTATGAAGGAAAGGGATTTAGTGGAAGTTTCAAACAACTAGCAAAAGTCGACATGGCAGAGACGCCAAAGTTAGAAATGGTCTTTGAATTATTTTTATCCATCACCAACTATGGCGGTCAGTGGCAATGGAGATTGAGCAGGAAATTTGGAGTAAATGCAAATAATGAACTCGGTCTTCGAGATCGGGTTTCTCGGGAAGGCATGCAAAATGGAAAATTGGTAGTTTGTTTGGTTTTTCATGCGCTCCGGTTTTCCCTCTGTCTGATCATTGGTTCTTCGCACTAGTCTACTTGGTTTTGCATGGAAAAAATGAGTGTAACTCGCTCTTTTCTTTGTCAAGGAAAGTTTATAAGGCATGGAAATAACAATTTATTGTTGTTGAATCTAATGTGGAAAAAGAGGAGAAGGCACGAGCTCTTTCAGTGGTCTTCTTCGGATTTTTTAAGCAAATAACCAGGCATGTTAGGCCCTAACTTTTAAAGTTCTTGCTTTCTTTCAAATGATTTCATTAGAACAACTTTGTTCAAATGATTTTTGGGTTCAGTTGGTTTCTATGGTAACTGTGAATGGATTAGTTGTTGTATCTTCTTATTGGATGGATTTTTTTAGAGAACCCTTGATGGGTGTATATTTTGTTTCGAACGATTATACTATCTCGTTGTGTTTTGCATTCCGGATAAAGTTTTTGAAATACATGCAAGAAAGTATACGAAACCTGCTCTGTGTGAGCCCATGAATTGTTTCCTTGTTGGGTTCAGGCTACAGTCGATATTTGCTGTTGATTCTTGTCGAAAAGGATACTATTGGATTTTTGTTTGAATGTTCAGTATAATTCGACTTCTTTGTAAGTTCTGTCATGTTAATATAAGTGGTGGTTACTGAATCTTGTTGGGTTTCGCTATATACTTAGGTTATTTTGAACGGATAACTTGCTATGTTTATAGTATTTTAATGCGACCTTGTAGAAGTTGTTTCCCCCCCCCCTTGTGTTGCAATTATGGGATTCAACCCGTCGATAAGTTTACAATATATGTATTTATATGCAAAATGACTCTGCGGAGTCCTTGGAATGGTTTGTATATTATTGACTACTGTAGAAGTCATGTATGTGAATACTGGTAGTTTGATTCAGTCAGAGTCCTGGAGGGGTAACTGGTAATACGACTTCTATTGTCTTGTTATGAATACCTTCGTTTAGCAATGAATTTCTTGGTACAGACTCAGTTGGTGTACTTTTTATGTTTTCCTCTCTCTGTAAGCTTAGAGAAAATATTGTTGTATGGGTTCAGTTGGAATCCTTGTTATGAAACAAGAATTTTTCTTCTGTATAACCCTGGTTATGAACACTTTTTGTTTTTGGCTCTGTTGGAATCCTTAATGTATATATATAGATATCATGTATCTTGGCCTCTGTAGAAGTGGGGTCGTGAATGCCATACTTTTCTACCTCTGAAGAAGTTCAGATGTGAATACGGTATGCTATTATTCTGGTTAGAACTCTTGAATTTGATATGTAACTTGTATCTTTCAACTTCTGTGTAAAGCCTTGTTATGATTTCGGTTAATACTACCTCAGTGAGAGTCCTTGAAAGCTGTCTATTATTCTAATTTCATTCAAAGCTGGGTTGTGAACGTGGTTGTTATTATGAATACTAAATGTTATTAAATTTAGTGGAGACACTGAAAAATAATTCATGTTGTAACATCTATAGGAGTTCCTGCTGTGAGTAATTTTAGTATTCTTGACTTGTTATCATACAAATTCAACTTGATTTGAAAACTTTAACATAAGTATTGGTTGAATTTGGCACTGTTGGAGCCCAGTATGTTATGTTATATGTTTGCTCGATTCTCGATCTTTGTCCTTGTTGTGTTTTAGTAGGGACTAAATTGAACTGAATGTTGATGTGAGTTTTGACTCAGTAGAATTATTCTTGTGTTTGAACATGATTACGTCTTCTATTAGCATGAATATCTAGTCGTGAGCTTGACTGAACTATAGAGCTGTTAACTGAACCTCGAAAATGATGGCAATTGAATATTTTCTTGTTTTTCACTTCGTATGGAAGGTTATGTGGAGTCTATTTGATAGATTATTCATCACTGTTTTGGCGTGAGAGCTACTGTACTGCTAGTAAGCTACAGGAGTTTGTTATATTTAAATTTTAACAAAACTGTGGTTCTTCTTGTGGCTCGTCTAAATTTTTCGTATGCGTATAAGGTGAATGCTTACTCTCGAGGAGACGGTATAGTCATGAGCTTGTTTGAAGGGAAATATGAATGACTTGTTTTCTTTCTCTTCTGTTGTAAAGTATATGTTGATATATTTTTATCTAACCGTTAGGAACTGTTTTTAATATATTGATGGAATCATGATTTGTTATGATATTCATTTTACTATGATGAATGTAATGATCTATCTGATGTTTGCTGTCCTTGGGATTCAGATGGATAGTTGTTTTGGATACTTTTGTTCTTCTTGATTTCTAATATTTTGATGAAATATTTGAAAAGTATTTAGGACTATTCAGTAATGATAATATGAGTTACGCGTTTATAGTCATGTTTGTATTACAAGAGCATAGTCTAAAATATGTTTACTTGTTTGGTGAAATGATCTCATTTAAACAGGGTGTTTAATGAAAACAATTGATGAATTGCAATTGTTTTGAAAGTTAGTGCTTATCATGCTCAGTTCATCGAACTGACCCATGTTGACAATTTTTGCAGATGGTTGCCGTAAGAGGTAAAAGCACGTAGATCTGATAGGATGTTCAGATTGTGTAATTTTGTTTTATGATGAATTACAGCTTGATTCTCTAAATGTACTATATGAGGAAAGATGTTCTTTTTCTGTTGAGTATTGTATCAAGTATGCTGAATGCATAAAATGTATTTGATTAGCTCGAAGGGAATGAAAAGAGATATTTGTTACTTATGTGTTTGTATTCGTATCTTGATAGTTTGACCTTCTTCGGTTCAAATGATCTTGAGAGCATTGTTATTATTGTATAATTTGAAGACTTTTGTGATTATCAATGTAAGCTTGCAAGAATATGTGACTGAATACTTATGATTGTTTAGTAGTTATAGTATGTTCTAGCTAAAGCTAAATTGGAATTTAGTTCACTGTCTTTCTGGAAGCTAGGGTTAAAATATACCTGAGCAGGAAGCTAAACAAGCTGAATAAATTATTACTTCCTGGTCTTAATCTAGGTCAATACGACGTTTAATTGGATTCTTAATCACTATATCTCGATACTTGTTAAGTAAGATATAAATTCAGTTATGAGAACTGATATAAACCTAAAAAGGGTTTGGTTTGCAATCTCATGTGAAGATTATGGGTTATTGTCCAATTTCGTTGATTTAGAATTAAGTATATTCTATGAACTCCTTGAAGGGACCTCTAGTCTTAATAACTTCTCTTGTGTAATGGGTTTTACCAAGAAAAGTAATTCTAAGGTGAGGAACCCGGGGATTGGGAAAGACTACCCTTAGGGGAGCGTATCTCGGTATAATTTTAACCCAACATATGTAACACTTATTAATAAGTAGATCTTTTCGAGGTAGATTTAAAGGTTGACGGTACAAGTCAACTGCAAGGTTGTACCTTCGAGAAGATTAGTATCTTCTCAAAGATACAACAATGCAGGTGACTTATGATGACACCCTTTGCATTGATCGTTAAGATTTACACCTTAAACTCAAACAAGTTACTCTGGGACTGATTAGGAATGTGGTCACGATATAAGGCTTCCTAGGAGACTCGAGGTATCTTGACACACTGGTTTAACTAGGGTTGACCCAATATGTCAACGTATCCCTAGTCCTCGGGAGCATCCATATAACGTTGTCACCTTACTAATCCGTTTCC
Source organism: Taxus chinensis (assembly GCA_019776745.2). Taxonomy (NCBI): domain Eukaryota; kingdom Viridiplantae; phylum Streptophyta; class Pinopsida; order Cupressales; family Taxaceae; genus Taxus; species Taxus chinensis. The sequence continues at coordinate 821,618,041 of CM034150.1, read as the reverse complement.
GAGTGAATAACTTGGGACAGGAGAGACCAACAGAAGTCAGTATAAGACATTCTACATAACATAGGAATGGGGTGAAGGACGTATTCCAGATTGATGAGTATGCCGTTAAGGAATACGAGACATAAGAAGTATGTTTCAAATCTTTGGCCAAAGTATCGCAAGCTGCTAATTGCGTTGTCCTAAGTCACCTAGTCTAAGGGATGAGATGCCGATGAATAATGGTAACAATATTCAGATAGGTTCCTTAGACAGAGCATTCTGAATCCCAGATTAGGGAAGAGAACCACAAGAGTGTTGTGTTAAATAAGAACGCCAACTCTTAATACACATGAATAGATCGGTAGATTACCGAGTCATGGAATGAAGAGATCGGAGGTACTCCGAGTCATTATAGCTGCATATGGTTATCTGTTATAAGAATGGTTGCTTTGATTTGAGAGTTCTAAATTATGTATTTAGAACCAGGAAGCATTTATCAAAAAAAAAAATTACTTGTTCTAATGTATAAAATGAGGATGTTACATCTTGGTATCAGAGCTGAAGGTTGCAGCTCTTGGGCCTATTGTGTCCATAATCTGATAAAAACCTGAATTTTCTTATAACAGAAAATTGTTAGAACAAGGGGGAACGTTGCGAATAATGCTTCACCTGAAGGAGGGGGCGGCAACAACCCAAAAACTTGATGAGATCCTTGCTGCCCTGTTGGACACAAGAGATCATTTAGCTATACTTGAACAACAGGTGATGGGAAATGAGGAGGATGATGAAGCTGGTAATAACAATCAGCAACCTCCTGAGGACAACCTCGATATGGGTGTTGATATTAATGCTGGAAAATGCACCTGTCCAACCAGAAAACAAAAAGGCCAGGTTGGCAGCAGAACTCACTAATGATATAAAAAGGATAAGCCCACCTAAGTATGATGGCACCACATTAGGAGATGGAGTTGAGAACTGCGAAATGGAGAAGTACTTTGCAATAAGAAAATTCTCAGAGGAAACCAAAGCTATTTGGGGAGCCTATCAGCTTTCCCACAAAGAATCTTCGTGGTGGGATAGCCGTAAAGCTGAGCTAAATATTGATGAGACCAATATTACTTGGGATCAATTTAAAGGCTATTTTAGGCAACATTGGCTGCCAAAACTTTTCTATGATAAGAAAATGACAGAATTCCAGAACTTAGCTCAAGGGAAGCTAACGGTAACTGAATACTAGGAGCAGTTTACAAAACTCCTCAAGCATGTACCACAGTATCAAACTGACGAGAAGTTCAGAATATAAAAATTCGTCATGGATTGAATCTCGTGATAGGGGGAGAGGTCGATGTTCACAGTCCAACCACTATGGAAGGAGTTGTTGAAAAGGCCATAAGACAAGAACAAAAATTAAAGGCTATTTCTGCTCATAAAGAGGAAGTGCAGAAGAAGACTGCAAACCCTTCTTCAACCTCTCTTGCACCAAAAAGGGACCATGGAAAAAGTTTGGAAACAAAATTAAGTTTCCAGGGGATAATAGTAAGAAAACAGTAGCAAATAAGCCTGTTGGAAATGTAAGGGATAATTTTGCCAAAAATTATAACAATGGGCAGAAGCCCTATGGAGGCCAACGTGATAATTACAAGGCTGGAGGCAATTTTGAGCCTAAAAAGGGACCTGTAGGAGGCTGCTACAATTGTGGCAAAGACCACTATGCAAATCAGTTCCCTTTGAAGAAGGATGATCGTAATCAGCAGCATAAGATACATGCTACAGTAGCAGACAAGCAAGCTAAACAGCAAGTGACACCTATAGAAGTTCAGGGTAAGTTATTTGGCATACATGTCACTATTTTTTTTGATACAGGAGCTACTGAATGTTTTATTTATAATAAAATTGCTTCTAAACTTAAGAGAAAAGCTGGAAAAATGGATAAATCTTGGACTGTACAGTATGGTAATAACTCTGTTCATACAGTGAGTATGTGTCTTTTTGGGGCAGTCCTTGACTTACCTAATTTCTCCACGGAAGTTGACCTCTATGTTACACCTTTGGGATCGTATGACATTGTCATCGGTGTCAATTGGTTAGCTGACCATAAAGCAAAAGTAGACTACTATGAAAAAAACATAAAATGTTTAGATGATCAGCTGGAAACAGTAGAGATTCAAGGGGTTAAACGGGAAATTTTAGTTAGAAAACTGTCAGCTATGCAGCTTAAAAAGGCTAAAAATAAAGGATGTACCCTTTATGCAGTAAAGATATCTGAATTTTCAGAAGAAGATGGTGATTCCATGAAACGATTTCCTCTGCTACAAAGTTTTTAGGGATGTTTTTCCAGAGGAATTACCAGGGTTACCACCCAAGAGGGAATTTGACTTCACCATCAAAATCAAACCAGGAACAGAACCTATTTCCAAAGCACCATATCGGATGACTACTACAGAGTTATTCGAGCTTAAGGCACAATTGCAAGAACTTTTGTCTAAAGGTTTGATTAGACCAAGTGTTTCACCTTGGGGAGTGCCCATAATATTTGTGAAAAAGAAGGATGGAACACTTAGGCTGTGTATTGATTATCAGATGTTGAACAAAGCAACAATCAAGAACAGATATCCACTTCCAAGGATCGACGATTTATTTGATCAGATGCGTGGGGCAGCGGTTTATTCTAAGATAGATCTTCGATCTGGTTATCATCAGTTAAGGATTAGAGAAGAAGATATTCATAAAACAGCTTTCCGAACAAGGTACAGACATTATGAATTCACGGTTCTACCCTTTGGATTAACTAATGCACCCGCAGCCTTTATGAACTTAATGAACAATATCTTTCAATAATATTTGGACAATTTTGTACTTATTCTTGGACAATATTCTCGTTTATAATAAAAGCGTTGAGGAGCACAATGAGCATTTGAAGATAGTTTTGGGAATTTTGAGAAAAAGGAAGTTGTATGGTAAGTTATCCAAATGTTCTTTCTTTGATTCAGAAGTTCACTATTTTGGTTAGCAAAGAAGGAATTGTTGTAGATCCTTCAAAAATAGTGGCAATAACTGAGTGGCCTGCACCAAAGAATGTGCACGAAGTAAGAAGCTTCATAGGTCTTGCTGGTTACTATAGAAAATTTGTTAAGGATTTTTCTAAAGTGGATGCACCAATAACTTCATTGCAGAAGAAGGATAAGAAATTTATTTGGAATGATAAGTACGAAGCGGCTTTCAAAAGTCTGAAAAGCCAGTTGAATTTTACACCTATTTTAGCTGTACCAGACCCTAATGGGAGCTTTACTGTTGTAACAGATGCTTCTGGGGAAGGCCTTGGAGGTGTTTTGTTACAAAATGATGAAGTCATAGCATATGAAAGTAGAAAACTTAAGTTACATGAGCTGAATTATGCTCCTCATGATTTGGAGCTTGCTGCCATTGTTCATGCGCTTCAAGTCTGGAGACACTATTTACTTGGGAAACCTTTTGAGTTGAAAACTGATCACTTAGGACTGAAATATATTTTTACTCAGCCTAATCTGAATGCCAGATAGAGAAGGTGGTTAGAATTTTTATCACAATATGATTTTGAGATTAGCTACATCAAAGGGAAGGAGAATAGAGTAGCAGATGCTCTAAGTCGTAGGAGGCACATTTCTGCTCTTATAACATTAAGAACTCAGTTTAAGGATGAGGTAAAAAGTGCCTCAGAATCAGATGCATACTTTCAGCAAGTAAAAGCAGCGCTTGCTGCAGAACCTAATGATGAAAGGTATAAAGGTTTTCATTTTGATGATGAAGGAATCTTGCGTTATGAAAACAGGGTATATGTACCTATGCTGAATGATTTGAGAAAGAAGTTGTTAGTTGAATTTCATAATTCACCTTTCTCTGGACACCCGGGAATCATAAAAATGCTTGCTGATCTGAAACAACAATACTTTTGGAAAGGTATGAAAAAGGATGTCATTGATTTTGTGACTCATTATTTGGAATGTCAGCGGGTTAAGGCAGAACATATGCACCCTGCTGGACTGTTATATCCTCATAGCATACCGCAGTACAAATGGCAAGTAATAACCATGGACTTTGTACAAGGGTTACCTATGTCCAGGAATAAACATGATGTTATCCTGGTAGTTGTAGATAAACTAACTAAGGTAGCTCATTTCATCACTAGAAATCTAAAGGATGATTCACCAGTGCTGGCCAAAAGATTCGTACACAAAATTTTCAGATTGCATGGTGTACCAGAATTGATTATATCTGACAGGGATCCAAGAATGACGTCAAGATTTTGGCAAATGCTTAATACAGCTCTTGGAACGAAACTAAATTTCAGTTCTGCATATCATCTGGAAACGGATGGACAAACTGAGAGGGTAAATCAAGTGTTGGAGGACATGTTGCGAATGTATTGTATGGATCAACAGTATAAATGGGAAGAGTATCTTCCATTAGTTGAATTCGCATACAACAACACTTATCACTCATCTCTTAAAATGGCACCATTTGAAGCACTTTATGGAAGAAAGTGCAGAACCCCTGTTAGCTGGGATAGTGTTGAGGATAGAGTGGTAATTGGACCAGAGATTCTCACAGAAATGGAACAGCAAGTTAAGCTGATTCGGGAATGATTAAAGGAAGCAGCGGATAGGCAGAAGAGCTATGCTGACCTTAAGCGGATTGATCGAAGGTTTGAGCTTGGTGAGAAGGTTTTTCTTCGTGTTAAACCCAGAAAGAGTTCTATAACTTTTGGCAAGGCTACCAAGTTGTCACCTCGATTCGTGGGACCTTTCGAAATTGTCGAAATAATCAATCCTGTAGCTTATCGATTAGCATTACCACCTGCTTTATCTCGCATGCATGATGTTTTCCATATTTCCTTGCTTAAGAAATACGTTTCAGATCTGTCACATGTTTTAAATTGGAATTCCTTGCAGGTCCAAGACCCAGGAATAATCGTGGTTAAACCCACACGAGTGCTGGAAACTCGCCAATTGCATTTGAGAAATCATGAAATACAGCAATGTAAGGTCCAGTGGGACCAGTTTAACGAAGAAAGTGCAACTTGGGAAAATCTGGAAGAGATGAAAATTGCTTTTCCTTTTCTTTTTCAACAGAATGAAATCTGTTGACAAAACATTTCTTTTATGAACTTATCTTTTTCAAGTTTATATGAAAGCCAGATGGAGGCAAACATTATTCAGGTTGAATAAAATGAGTTGTGACATTGATTTCTGGAACTATTCAAGTTGGAAATAGTCGCATTGTTTTGTGAACTAATAAATTGGTTGACTTGAAGGTTAATCAAATATGTAATCATCGGAACGATGAATCTTTTAGGAGGGAAGCATGTAACACTCTGAACTGTTGTTACTTCCTCCTGAGCATTCAAGTGTTGATATATGATTTCTTCTGTAAAAGGATGTGTTCCTTTGATTGTGAAGTCATGCTTGATATGTACTGTATCTTCTTTGCAATTGAAGATCTTTGACTGAGTCAGAATATAATTGGACTCTTTTATTTCTTTCATTTTTGCACCTGAGTTTAATCTGATCTCGGGATGAATTGTGGATTTATCCATCTATAAGACCCAACCTGGGATCAGTGGCATTGATCCAAGTGATGCTTTAAAGTTTATTCGGGATGAACAAAAATTATAGACCTTATGCAGGTTGCAAGGTCTGAATGCATTGAATAAGCTATTTCAGAGTCTAACTCAGACTAATCATGTTAAATGAATTGGTTCCCGATATCGTAATATCAGGAAGGTCTTGATCGTGGGCCAAGTAATAAATTCAGATACATTTATTCAACTAGCCTATTGGCAATGCAGGAGTGAATCCTGTTCGTGAATATATGTTTGTAGGTTCTTTTGCTGAACATTTGAAATGTTAGACCTAAACTGGATTTATTAAGGTTAGTAACCTAAAACTAAACTATAACCTAGGAGTTAGATTAGTGTTAATCTAACCTAGGCCTAAGCTATAAGCTAAATGTTCTAAGTTAGTAACCTAGCACTATGGAGGTTAGACTAAGTAGCATCTTAAATCCTAACCTATGTTACTAACCTAACTAATGAACAAGGAGGAAAGGGGACCTATGAAAGGGTGCGAGCCATGAGTGGCAGTTACTATGGCATTAAATAGATGGATAAGTATGAAGGACAGGGATTTAGTGGAAGTTTCAAATGGCTAACAAAAGCTGACGTGGCAGAGACGCCAAGTTAGAAATGGTCTTTGAATTTTTTTTATCCATCACCAACTATGGCAGTCGGTGGCAATGGAGATTGAGCAGGAAATTTGGAGTAAATGCAATTAATGAACTCGGTCTTCGAGCTCGGGTTTCTCGGGAAGGCATGCAAAATGGAAAACTAGTAGTTTGTTTGGTTTTTCATGCACTCCATTTTTCCCTCTGTCTGATCACTGGTTCTTCGCACCAGTCTACTTGGTGTTGCATGGAAAAAATGAGTGTAACTCGCTCTTTTCTCTGTCAAGGAAAGTTTATAAGGCATGGAAATAACAAGTTATTGTTATTGAATCTAACGTGGAAAAAGAGGAGAAGGCACGAGCTCTTTCAGTGGTCTTCTTCAGATTTTTAAGAAAATAACCAGGCATGTTAGGCCCTAACTTTTAAAGTTCTTGCTTTCTTTCAAATTATTTCATTAGAACAACTCTGTTCAAATGATTTTTGGGTTCAGTTGGTTTCTATGGTAACTGTGAATGGATTAGTTGCTGTATCTTCTTACTGGATGGATTTTTTTAGAGAACCCTTGATGGGTGTATATTTTGTTTCGAACGATTATACTATCTCGTTGTGTTTTGCATTCTGGATAAAGTTTGTGAAATACATGTAAGAAAGTATACGAAACCTGCTCTGTGTGAGCCCATGAATTGTTTCCTTGTTGGGTTCAGGCTACAGTCGATACTTGTTGTTGATTCTTGTCGAAAAGGATACTGTTGGATTTTTGTTTGAATGTTCAGTATAATTCGACTTCTTTGTAAGTTCTGTCATGTTAATATAAGTGGTGGTTACTGAATCTTGTTGGGTTTTGCTATATACTTAGGTTATTTTGAATGGATAACTTGCTGTGTTTATAGTATTTTAATGCGACCTTGTAGAAGTTATTCCCCCCCCCCTTGTGTTGCAATTATGGGATTCAACCCATCGATAAGTTTGAAATATATGTATTTATATGCAAAATGACTCTGTGGAGTCCTTGGAATGGTTTGTATATTATCGACTACTCTAGAAGTCATGTATGTGAATACTGGTAGTTTGATTCAGTTGGAGTCCTGGAGGGGTAACTAGTAATACAACTTCTATTGTCTTGTTATGAATACCTTCGTTTAGCAATGAATTTCTTGGTACAGACTCAGTTGGTGTACTTTTTTATGTTTTCCTCTCTGTGTAAGCTTAGAGTGAATATTGTTGTATGGGTTCAGTTGGAATCCTTGTTACGAAACTAGTATTTTGCTTCTATATAAGCCTGGTTATGAACACTTTTTGTTTTTGGCTCATTTGGAATCCTTAATGTATATATATATATATATATATATATATATATATATATATATATATATATATATATATCATGTATCTTGGCCTCTGTAGAAGTGGGTCATGAATGCCATACTTTTCTACCTCTGAAGGAGTTTAGATGTGAATACGGTATGTTATTATTCTGGTTAGAACTCTTGAATTTGATATGTAACTTGTATCTTTCAACTTCTGTGTAAAGCCTTGTTATGATTTCGGTCGATACTGACTCAGTGAGAGTCCTTGAAAGGTGTCTATTATTTTAATTTCATTCAAAGCTGGGTTGTGAATGCGGTTTTTATTATGAATACTAAATGTTATTAACTTCAGTGGAGACACTGAAAAATAATTCATGTTGTAACATCTGTAGGAGTTCCTGTTGTGAGTACTTTTAGTATTCTTGACTTGTTATCATACGAATTCAACTTGATTTGAAAACTTTAACATAAGTATTGGTTGAATTTGGCACTGTTGGAGCCCATGTTATGTTATATGTTGGCTCGATTCTCGATCTTTGTCCTTGTTGTGTTTTAGTAGGGACTAAATTGAACTGAATGTTGATGTGAGTTTTGACTCAGTAGAATTGTTCTTGTGTTTGAACATGATTACGTCTTCTATTAGCATGAATATCTAGTCGTGAGATTGACTGAACTATAGAGCTGTTAACTGTACCTTGAAAACGATGGCATTGAATATATTTTTGTTTGTCACTTCGTATGGAAGGTTATGTGGAGTCTATTTTATAGATTATTCATCACTGTTTTGTTTGGCGTGAGAGCTACTGTATTGCTAGTAAGCTACAGGAGTTTGTTATATTTAAATTTTAACAAAACTGTGGTTCTTCTTGTGGCTCATCTAACTTATTCGTATGCGTATAAGGTGAATGCTTACTCTCGAGCAGACGGTACAGTCATGATCTTGTTTGAAGGGAAATATGAATGACTTGTTTTCTTTCTCTTCTGTTGTAAAGTATATGTTGATATATTTTTATCAAACCATTAGAACTATTTTTAACATATTGATGGAATCATGATTTGTTATGATATTCATTTTACTATGATGAATGTAATGATCTGTCTGATGTTTGTTGTCCTTGGGATTCAGATGGATAGTTGTTTTGGATACTTTCGTTCTTCTTGATTTCTAATATTTTGATGAAATATTTGAAAAGTATTTAGGACTATTCAGTAACGATAATATGAGTTACGCGTTTATAGTCATGTTTGTATTACAAGAGCTTAGTCTGAAATATGTTTACTTGTTTGGTGAAATGATCTCATTTAAACAGGGTGTTTAATGAAAATAATTGATGGATTGCAATCGTTTTAAAAGTTAGTGCTTATCATGCTCAGTTCATCGAACTGACCCATGTTGACAATTTTTACAGATGGTTGCCATAAGAGGTAAAAGCATGCAGATCTAATAGGATGTTCAGATTGTGTAATTTGGTTTTATGATGAATTACAGCTTGATTCTCTAAATGTACTATATGAGGAAAGATGTTCTTTTTCTATTGAGTATTGTATCAAGTATGTTGAATGCATAAAATGTATTTGATTAGCTCGAAGGGAATGAAAAGAGATATTTGTTACTTATGTGTTTGTATTCATATCTTGATAGTTTGACCTTCTTCGGTTCAAATGATCTTGAGAGCATTGTTATTATTGTATAATTTGGAGACTTTTGTGATTATCAATGTAAGCTTGCAAGAATATGTGACTGAATACTTATGATTGTTTAGTAGTTCTAGTATGTTCTAGCTAAAGCTAAATTGGAATTTAGTTCACTGTCTTTCTGGAAGCAGGAAGCTAAACAAGCTGAATAAATTATTACTTCCTGGTCTTAATCTAGGTCAATACGATGTTTAATTGGATACTTAATCACTATATCTCGATACTGTTAAGTAAGATATAAATTCAGTTATGAGAACTGATATAAACCTAAAAAGGGTTTGGTTGGCAATCTCATGTGAAGATTATGGGTTATTGTCCAATTTCGTTGATTTAGAATTAAGTATATTCTATGAACTCCTTGAAGGGACCTCTAGTCTTAATAAATTCTCTTGTGTAATGGGTTTTACTAAGAAAAGTAATTCTAAGGTTAGGAACCCGGGGATTGGGAAAGACTAACCTTAGGGGAGCGTATCTCGGTATAATTTTAACCCAACGTATGTAACACTTATTAATAAGTAGATCTTTTTGAGGCAGATTTAAAGGTTGATGGCACAAGTCAAGTGCAAGGTTGTACCTTCGAGAAGATTAAGATCTTCTCGAAGATACAACAATGCAGGTTACTTATGATGACACCCTTTGCATTGATCGTTAAGATTTACACCTTAAACTCGAACAAGTTACTCTGGGACTGATTAGGAATGTGGTCATGTTATAAGGCTGCCTAGGAGACTCAGGGTATCTTGACACACTGGTTTAAATAGGGTTGACCTAGTATGTCAGCGTATCCCTAGTCCTCGGGAGCATCCATATAATGTTGTCACCTTACTAATCCGTTTCCGAGTGAATAACTTGGGACAGGAGAGACTGACAGAAGTCAGTATAAGAAATTCTACATAACATAGGAATGGGGTGAAGGACATATTCCAGATTGACGAGTATGCCGTTAAGGAATACGAGACATAAGTAGTATGTTTCAAATCTTTGGCCAAAGTATTGCAAGCTGCTGATTGCGTTGTCCTAAGTCACCTAGTCTAAGGGATGAGATGCCGATGAATAATGGTAACAATTATTCAGATAGGTTCCTTAGACAGAGCATTCTAAATCCCGGATTAGGGAAGAGAACCGCAAGAGTGTTGTGTTAAATAAAAATGCCAACTCTTAATACAAATGAATAGATCGATAGATTACCGAGTCATGGAATGAATAGATCGGATGTACTCCAAGTCATTACAGCTACATATGGTTATCTGTTATAAGAATGGTTGCTTTGATTTGAGAGTTCTAAATTATGTATTTAGAACCAGGAAGCATTTATCAGAAAAAAATTTACTTGTTCTAATGTATATAATGAGGATGTTACAACTCACCCTTTTGATCTATCTCATCATGAATCATGTGTATATCAACTGAAAAAAACAGAATTGGCCTCATACCGATCGTGCATAGCCATAACCATGAGCCAAGATGTCAAGACTCAGGCTTGAGATCTTTTGTACCTATTGCAGCTTCCAAATTTTCTTGCATAGAGTCCTCCTTTAAGTTACCGATAATTCACATTTGCATTCATTTTGAAGGATATTCATTTCAAAAATCAAGGCAACATTCAGGAGGAATTGATTCATCATCTTGAAGCTCATCGCATTATATCACTTCTAGGTTAAGGGGTGCTCTTGGCTTCAAGGACCTCAAAAACCCTTGGCTTCAACTTCTTCATCGTAGAAATAGTCCTCCTCTTCAAATGGGAAATAAAATTATTCAATTTCATCATCATACCCATCAACCATTGGCTCGGGGAAGGTGACGGTTTGTTGTTATTCTCTAATCATTTAACCAACAGATTCTTCTTTCAATGTCATTATAGAAATAGGGGCTATGTGTCCTAGGTTGTGTGTATCGATGTCTTATGCAACTCGTTTGTTTAGTCGGTTCCTTTTAGGGGGTGTTTGATTGGTGTGTTTCCCCTTTACTATCTTATAATCTATAGAAATGTAATGCTAAACTACTGAAACAACGTTTTTTGTAATAAAAAATGTGTTTTTAAAGGAGAAATAATTTAAGTGAAATGGAAATGCACAAATTGAACTAAGATAACAAAATTGGAATAACACACATATACTAAATTGAAAAAGCAAAATTGAAATAACACATATAGAATTGAAATAATAGTAAAGAAATATACTAAAGCAAGGAAATAAGTCATTTCATTCAAATTAACATTCAAACTTGAACTTATCTAAAACCATGAGCATGCATGAAACATAAATCCTCTAATCACCCTAGTTAAGTGGGCCCTTTCTCTTCCTTGGGATGGAGGTAATCTTAACACTAGATGATATTCAAAACAACATTGACTATATTAATTCAAATAAGTTCCAGAACATATCTCCATCACATGGACAAAAGTAAATACTAACTTGCTAGATAACTATACTATAAAAGTACTATATCAACTAACTATTGAATTGTTTTCAAGGTGCTTTTTATAGACACAGTTAGTTACAAATTGTGCCATAATAATAGGAACCGAAATTAAACAAATAACATCCTCATTAAAGCTCAATGAAATCCTATGACATAACTAAAAACAAGATTCGTGGTTTATAGGCTTACTATGGAAAAATCCTTTGTGATGACATAATGGCTAAAGACATCCTTGATTGTAACTTCCTAGAATTGGAAGCAAATTATTATCATTATCCTACACACATCACCACATTACTCATATAAGTAATTAGTAGGCAATTTCTACGGGAAAACAATTTTCATGAACAAAAACAAGAGAAATACATCAACCTTGTTAGAAGTATAACTACATAAAACATCCCCCATGCAAAAATTAACATTTTTAGGATTAAATCAATAGTAATATAGATGATATAATAGATCAATTTATGCACTTATCATCTCCCCTGCACTTTCCCTTTTGCATGTCCCTATGCAAACTCATCTCTAGCTTGCTCTCTTGGCAAGATGTTGTGCCATGTCATACTCTTCAAAATTGATCCACATACTATTTTTCTTATACCCTTACACCCATAAGTTCTTGAAATAACCTCTTCCCTACTGTGAAGCTATCATGAGATAGGGAATAATTGTTCTATGAGGTAGTCATGGGACTCAAAATAAGGGGTAGTCTAACTTGTATTCCAACCCACTCATCACTGTATTATTTTTCATTTTTCTCTAATATTTGTGGGATAATATAAACAAGTATATCTCCCCTCCTCATGCTCCAAATAATGTTTTGGGGGGAGATCAATTCCATTCTTTTCACTGGTAGGGTCAATGTCTCCCCACCGTTTATCACAAGCTTGTAGTGCTTCACCAAATTTTCATTGATTATAATCCTCAAAATCTTGAAAACATTTTTCTAAAACCTTTTCAGTATTCTTTCCTATACCAGCTTGATAGTAAAGAGACCCCAAAATATTTCTTTATAGACCACGTCATTGTGATGGGTAGGCCAGATGTAGAAACCTATAGTTTGGGTTGTATGATTGAAAAATTCATTTTACGCATTCCATACAATTTGGGTTCTAAGTAATGATTGAAAATCATTTAACTGAAATTCTCTACTAGACATATTAGTGAAGAAATTAGAAACATTAGTAACTGAAAGATTTGGTGAGAATCATATCAAAAACTATGCACCACGATGAAGTTGCACTCTAAAGGAAATGTAATAGCTCCAACGTAATCACAAGGAGGAATCGATCAATCAATGGAATAAATTGCATAACAAAACAAATCTTACACATAGAGAAAGACAACAGAGTGTCTTGGCATACTCATAAATGTCAAATTAAGGGATACATACAGGGTGTTGAGTAACCCTAGTGCATGAAACACAATCAAACCCTAAACCTAACCCCATGTGAGATGACTCTCCCTATGTGAGTGGGAGGACATATATGATCTGACACACCAACACCACCCCTTCATCGAAGTTGGGATAGTGGCTATGATGAGTCAAACAGAACAAGAAGACACTCCTAAACAACTAAGAAAGATGTGTTAATGGGGGCCTGGAAACTAAAGGCCTGGATAAGGGTGCCCATATATAAACAACATCTTCCTAGAAGAATAATAAGAAGAGAAAGACTATATAGCTCAAAGAATATGAGTAGTTGCATAAATACCTCACCCCAAGAAGAGACTACAAGTGAAGAAAACTTCACCTCAGTTAAGGGGCTTGGTGAATATATCTACAATCTGATCAGCTGTCTGAATGTACTTAATGTCGATGATACCATCATGAATAAGCTCTCGTATGAAGTGCATATGGATCTATATGTGCTTCGTCCTCTGATGTTGAATTTGATTTATGCAAATTGAGATAGTGCTCATGTTGTCAAAATACATAATGGTAGGCCACCAAAAGTGGATGTCAAACTCTATCAAAAATACCCTGTAGCGAAATAGCCTCTGTGGCACCTGTTAATTACTTCTCTGTATTATGCCTTTGTAGAAGATATCATAATTGCATTCTACTTCTTGTTAGACCAACTTATAAGACCTAAACTAAGAGAGAAATTGTAGCCATAGGTGGATTTATGATGATCTAAGTCACTGGCCCAAGTCAGAATCTGTGAACCCCCATCAAGTCAATATCCACCCCTCCAAAATAGTGAATGCCATTAGTATAGGTTGCCCACGAACATAATGAAGGATCTACTTATCTACTTTCCAATGCAGCTCATGTGGTTTTATGCATGAATCTGGACCATGATCCCAATAGCATAAGATAAATACGGGTCGAGTGTGAGTCAAGTAAATCAGGCTCTCCCACCAAATGTCGATTAAAGGGTGCCATCAACCAAGGGAGTAGAGAAATCAGAAACCAACATAACCTCTGAAAGAAAAGGAGGTATGAGAATACTTGTAATCGAACATCTAAAAATGAGGGGAAAAACAATTCAAGAGCATAATTCAATTGTGAAATAAAAATTACCGAGTCAGATTGTGAAATCTGGATCCCAAGAAAGAAATGAAGCAGGCCCTAAGTTAGTCATGGAAAAAACCGTTTGGCCAAGGTGATCTTCACATAATCAATGATAGAGGAAGAGTTGTCTGTGATCAACAAAGTCATCAACATAAAGAACAATAATGAGTATGGAGTCATCTTTTTATAGAATATAAACATTTGGATCAGAATGAAACCCTAGTAAACCCCTTATGTAAGTAAAAAGGAGTCCATCTTGGCATACCAAGCTTGAGGGGCTTGTTTAAGGCCCATAAAGAGACTTCTTTAACTTAAAAATGAGGGAGGGATCATGGACATAACCCATAGGTTGTTCCATGTAGATCTCCTTTCCTCTAGGTCACCATGAAGGAAGGCACTCTTAACATCCATTTGATGGACTTTCCATGGATTTGATTGTGCCAAATGGCTAGGGTTAGTTGAATAGAAGTCATCTTCGCAACTGGAGAAAAGGTTTTAGTATAATCAACCCTAGCTATCTGGGAGAAACCCTTAGCTACTAATCTTGCTTTAAACTTTTCGACATCTCCATCTACTCCATACTTTTTTTGGAACACCCCACTTACACCGAACAATTTCTCTTCCTTTCGGAAGAGGGGTGAGATCCCAAGTATCGTTATTCATGAGAGAGGGAATACTCCTCATCCATAGTAGAATCCCACTTAGGAATACCAGAAGCCTCCCAGAAGAAAGACCTTTGAATTAAGGAGGTAGAGTCTAAACAGGGGTCCAAAAAAAGTTGAGTGATTTCATCTCATATCTGAAGTATCTCCAACTAAATCTCCAGCACTTTGTAAAGTTTTCATATCCCAAAGAGGACCAGGAGGATTAGGCTTTAAGTCGGAAGATTCATCACTCAAGTGAGAAGGGACATAGTCCTCATCATCACTACTATCAGAATTGGAAGACTCAAGTATTTGATAGTGGGGAGGATTAGGAAGAGGAGCATGCTCAACAACATCATCATCTGATGAGTCAGGAATCTGAATCAACAAGTTGAAGAACCTAATAGGTAGAGAAGTATAAATTGAAGAAGACTCATCAAACTTAACACTTCTCTTAATACAAAACTCATGAGAAGTAGGATTTAAACAATTGATATCCCTTCACGCCATCAAGATACCCTACAAATATACAAGGTTTGGATTGTGGTTCTAATTCCTTGCATTTCTTCTTGGGGAATCCAAGCCATAGCCTTGGATCCGAAGACTCAAAAGTGCTCAACATCAGGCTTTTCATCCAAACTAGGCTTCAAAGGGTGTCATCACTCTTACTACCTTTTATGGAACATGGTTCTAAATGTAATTAGTAGTATTCACTACTTTTAGCCCAATATTGCGGAGGAAGAGACTTCAAATGAATCATACAAGGTGGCCATCTCCTTAAGAGTATGGGTTTCTTTATTTCTGCTACTCCATTGTGTAAATGGGCTATAAGAAACAGTGTGCCACAAGAAGATCCCTTCAGAAGTATAAAAATATATGAACCTATTGTTTACATATTCATCTCCATTGTCAGTTTGAAGAACCTTAATAGGCTTGTTCTACCTGTTTTCTTAGAAAAAGCCTTAAAGTCCTAAAAATTTTCAAAGATTTCAGACATAAGCTTAAGAAAATATACCCAAGTATATTAAGAATAGTCATCAATGAAGGTCGAGTACATAAAAGAGCTCTAGTAAACGAAGGAGATGGAAATGGACAAAAAAATATCGATGTGAACAAGATCTAATGTACGAGTAGCTCTCCAGGATTTTCCATTGTCAAAGTTATTTTCATGATGCTTTCCTACGGTACAACCCTCACAAATACCCTTATAAAACTTGACGTGAGGTAACCCATTGACCATTTTGTTTTGGCTCAATTGTTCAAGGTAGTGATAATTTAGATGGGTCTGAGCAAGGTAGGTGGGCATAAAATAAAAAAGTAAAATGGGGAAAAGGTATACAAACATGAATGGTGATCCATCTTTTCCTCATCCACTGCAGTGTAATTTTTAAGCTCGCGAATAATCACTACATTAGGACCCAAATTCCACTCGCATTCCTACACCAAGGCGAGTTGGTAAACTAATAGGAGATTGGTAGAGATATCAGGAACAGTCAACACTTGATTAAATGTCCCCCCATCCATCTCTACTGATCCACTACTGAAAACTAACACTGTCATATCATTACCCATCATGATTTGGGACATACCACAATGCTCGATGTTAGAGAATTCAACATGTGATGAAGGCATGTGGTGTGCGAGGCACCAGAATCTATAATCCACATCAATGAAGGAGCAACTTTTGGATACAAGGGCCTTCCCTTTCTTCTTATCATATTTAAAACCTTTTACAGTAGAAGACTTGGCCTTTGTAGAATTTTGTTTTGATAGACTCAAGGAACACCTATTTGATTTTTCTCAAGTAAATGAGTAACGTGATCAATTTTTTTTCTCATACCCATATGCTCTTTTATGACTAGGCTTCTTGCAATAGGAACACAAATACTTGTCTTTCTGTGCTGTAGGCTCAGAAGTCGAAGGTGTTCAGGGTAAATTTAGTTTTGGTCTTGGTTTCCTTCTTAGGTTGATCCTTTTTTATTTCTTCTTTTCAGTCTTATTTTCCTTATTAGCACTTACTACAAAGGCATGTGACTTGGACTTGATAGACCCCATTTTGAATGAGTTTATCTTGTTCTCAAATGAGTTAGGATGAAAAAATAGTCAAAGGAGGGAATCTTTCAATCCTTACCCAAGGCATATTTTGTAGCATAAAAAGTTGACACAAAGACACAATATTTAGGACCTAACTTAGAGAGAATCTACAAGATCAGTTGATAATATTTCTTCTCTACTTGAAATTCTTTTAACAATAATCTACGTGTGGACAAACTTAGAGAATAATGCTTGTAGGTTTTCAAAATCACTAGGATTCAACCATAGTAGTTCATTTTCCAACTCATCGCACTCTCATGTCATCTTGTTGTCCAAATATTCAATCTAAAATTTTCCACGAAGAATTAGGTGTTTCAAACGAATCAATGTGGAAGAGAAATTCAGGATAAATAGACATGCAAAAGAAGACCTAAAGCTTCAACCACTACAATTTAACCACATAGATTTTTCAGGGTCATCATCTGGTTTGGTCTCAGTTTCCATGGTGATGTGGAAATAACCCTTTATCCCTTATTTTCTATCTCCATTCGAAGAAGTTGAATGATGTATAAGAAAAGGAATTGAAAGTGCATGCGTAGTGAAGAGAGAGGAAGAAAGAAATACAACAAAGAAACACAAGAATCTACTAATTACCCAGGACAATATAATAACACCCATGCTTTCAGCACTTTATAGTTTAGTGCATTGAATACAATTGGCTCCAAACGTGCATCTTGAAACACTTAGTAACTCACCTTGCAATTAGCGTTACTAACTCTCAAGAGAGGAGACCACAATCGTGTTTCATGGAGTGCAACAAAGTGACAACATACCCAAGCACAATTGTAAAAAAATAGGGAGGAGAAATCAAATCCTAGTTTTGAGAAAACGTGTCTCATGTCGTAAAGGATACCCCCTTGTTGCAAACTGTGGATGATGCGCTCACTAGTTATAAGAAAATAATAAGGGTAAAATACAATGTTTTTAAACAAACTCAAGATGAGTTCAAGAGGATCTTTTGAGTGCCGAGAAAAGCACGTGGAAGACAAATAGGAGTTGAGAGTGGTTTACTGCACACTTGAGTGCATGATTAGTAAAAAAAATCCACAATAACGCTTAAAAAATTATCATTTTGAAATGCCTAATTTAGCTAATTTTTAAAGCTATGGGAGTTAAAAATGATAATTAACGATAAAGCAAAGGGACAATTTTAAATATTTTATCTAATCGTAAATGAGGTCAATTTGAAATTAATAAAACCAGAATTAATATAATTAAATCTAATTAATTTCAACTAATTAAGATTTATTAAAATCTATTAAATTTAAAAGAAACTAATTTATATTAATATCTATTAATAGAAATAGATGTAAAAAAAGCCTACCTTTATTTTAAAAATCACCCATGAAAATGGAATGAAATTAACTTACCAAAAAATATGAGTTGGAGGTGGGGGAAAGCAGGTGGATAGATCTTGGTGTGGGTGTTGGTGAGACGTTGGGGAGAGAAGGATCCCGTGATGGTTGATAGGAAGTTCTGTGGTGTAAATGTTGGTAGATGGGCACACAGTAAACAGAGATCCCAAACAACACAAGTTGTAGGTGGAATCCAAGAAAATAATGGGTTTGAGTGTAACATTCCTTAATTTAGTACATTAGAAAAAGATTTTTTTTTTTTGATAAGTGCTTCCTAGTTCTAAATACATAATTTAGAACTCACAGATCAAAATAATCATTCTTATATCAGATAACCATATGCAGCTGTAATGACTCGGTATACCACCGATCTATTCATTCCATGACTCGGTAATCTACCGATCTATTCATGGGTATCATAGAGTTGGCATTTTTATTTTAACACCACACTCTTGCGGTTATCTTCCCTAAACTAGGATTTCAGAATGCTCTACCCAAGGAACCTATCTGAATAATTGTTACCATTATTCATTGGCATCACGTCCCTTAGACTAGGTGACATAGGACAACGCAATCAGCAGCTTGCGATACTTTGGCCAAAGATTTGAAACGTACTGTTTATGTCTCGTATTCCTTGACGGCATACTCGTCAATCTGGGATACGTCCTTCACCCCACTCTGATGTTATATAGAATGTCTTACGCTGACTTCTGTCAGCCTCCCCTGTCCCAAGTCATTCACTCAGGAACAGATTAATAACATGTCAACGTTATAAGGATGCTCTCGAGGACTAGGGATAAGCTGACATACTGGGTCAACCCTAGTTATCCCTATGTGTCAAGGTACCCCGAGTCTCCAAGGGCAGCCTCATAACATGACCATGTTCCTAACCAGGCCCAGAGTAAAAAATTGTTCGAGTTTAAGGTGTAAATCTTAACGATCAATGCAAAGGGTGCCGCCATAAGTCACCTGTATTGTTGTATCCTCGAGAAGATCCTAATCTTCTCGAAGGTACAACCCTGCAGTTGACATGTGCCGACATCCTACAAAACCACCTCGGAAAAGATCTACTTAACTTAAGGTGTTACTTACGTTGAGTTGTAATTATACTTTAAGACTCTCCTTTCTGGGTAGTCTTTTCCCAACCCCTGCGTTCCTCACCTTTGAGTTGCCTTATTTATATAAGATCCATTTCACAGAGAGAAATGTAATAAGAATTGAGATCTCATCAAGGAGTTCATTGACTCACATTAATCTTAATCAAAAAATTTGGCAGTAGCCCTATGCTATCTCATAAGGGTGCTAACTATACCCCTATAGTTTTATATCAGTTCTCAAAACTGAAATATATATCTTACTCATTGTTTTTAAGGTATAGTGATTTAAAATCATCAGTTGTCTTGACTTAGATCATGGATAGGGAGTATTAGATTACCCTTCCTATTTCAACTACCTATAAAGGTGTAGTTTAACCTTAACTTCCCATAAATAGTGGACTAATTATTATAATTTAGCCATATTCAAAACATAAAAGAATTACTAATCATTTACAAGTATTCAGTCACATAATCATTACAAGGCCTACTTAGAGAATCCAAATATCTCCAAGGTATACAATAATAAAAATGCACTTAAAAACAATCGAATCAAAGAGGATCAAGCCATCACAATACAAATGCAGCCACATAGTAACAATCCCCTCATTTCATTTATTTCTAAGCCAAACAATTACAATCTATGCATTCAACATATTTGATACAATACTCAACAACAAAAGAACAACTTTCTTCATATAGTACAATTAGAGAAATCAAGTTGGAATTCATCATAAAACCAAATTAAGCAATCTGAGTATCATATCAGATCTGCGTGCCTTTACCACTTACGACAACCATCTGCAAAAATTGCCAACACGGGTCAGTTCGGTGAACTGAGCATGATAAGCACTAATTCTTAAAACAATTGCATTCTACCAATTGCTCTCATTAAACAACTTGTTTAAATGACATCATTTCTTCAAATACTTAACATAAATCAGACTAATCATCATTCTGTAATTCTAACATGACTTTTAACGCATGACTCATATTATAGTTACCAATTAATCCTAAATACCCTTCAGATGATTCATCATATATATTAGAGACTAAGGAGAACAAAATGAATCCAAAACATCCATCCATCTGAATCCCAAGGACAGCAATAATCCAACAAATTATTCCATTCAAAAATGAATATCCTATCAATTCGTGTATCCAACAGGTATGTTTTTTTTTAACAATTCCTCAAAGGCAGATTATAACTTTCATCAAGTACAACTGACGAGATTCCTTTAAAAACATTACATTATTTCAATGGTATTGACAAATACACTACTTTACTGCAATATGTTTTTTTTTACCAGTCTCTCCCTACAGTTTAACAGTCTTTCCTTCTTAAGCCCATACTGAAGAGTTCACATAAGGAATACAAAAGAAGAAAGCACTCAAAGTTTCTAGACAAGGAGAGAATATTTTATTATTCCTACAGTTATATATATCAACATATACTTTACAGCTGAGGAGAAAGAAACAGAGACATTCAAATTTCCATTCCAATCATATTCAGGACTGTACCGAATTCTCAAGAATAATGCAATTACATTATACGCATGCGACTAAATCAGTCAAGATAACAAGAAGAAACTACAGTTTCATCTAAATTAAATAATGAAAATCACATGTAGCTATTAAGCAATACAAGAGCTCTCGCGACAAACAGTAATAAATAATCCAACCATAATAGGCTCAACAAATCTTTCCATATCATTCATCAAACATGAAAATACCCAACGCCATCGCCTGACATGGCACAGCTAGGAACTCTTTATCTCAGTCAAACACGAGACTAGATAACACTATAAATAGATGACGTATCCATATGCAAACACAACGACATTCCCACTGAGTCGAAACACATACATACACAGCAACATTCAACTGAGTCTAATCCCTACGAATATACAACAAGGACTTATATCAGAAGCCAATTTCATAATATAAGCTCAACAAAGTTTTAACCGAAGTCACCTCCATAACAGAAGTCACCTCCATAACATAAGCTCAGCAAGGTTTAACCGAAGTCGAGCTAAAACAAAAATACAGTTAGGGACTCAAACAGAGTCGAGTTTGTAATGTAACCCAGCACACATTTCCACAGAATCAAACTGAATATAAACACAACAACATTAAGAAAGAGTCGAATCAATATGCATGCACAACGAGGACTTAAATCAGAAGTCGAGCCAACACGCAACACATCAAGGACTTCATCAGGAGTCGTGTTCACATGGGAATACTGCAAGGACTCCAACAGAGTCATATCCAACCAGTACTCACAACCAGGGTTTCGATTGAAGTCGAATTCATACGACAACAATTCAAGTACTCCAACAGAGTCAATACCAATATGTAATCACAACAAAGCTTCTACAAAAGTCGAAAAACATAAGATACGTTTCAAGGACTCCAACGGAGTCAATACCAATATGTAATCACAACAAAGCTTCTACAGAAGTTCGAAAACATAAGATACGTTTCAAGGACTCCAACAGAGTCAATACCAATATGTAATCACAACAAAGCTTCTACAGAAGTTGAAAACATAAGATACGTTTCAAGGACTCCAACAGAGTCATTTTCATAAATAATCCTTGCAAACCTTCAACGGTGTCTAACCAAAATTGAAAACACAGTAAGGACTTCAACAGAAGTCACGTTCAAGTAAAACAATCACAGCAAGCATTCCAATCAAAATAAATTTTAAGTAAACCCAACAAGATTCAATAGGATTCAACAACATGATAACACAGCCGCGTCTTCAGCTGAAAATGAATCCAAAAAGAAGAAATAAATACTAGTAGACATTTCAACAGAGTCTTCGCATAACCAGAGATTCCTAAATCCACAGGAAAAGAAGAACCAATACATTGCTTCAAACCAACTGTACTAAAATCACCTGAACAGAGTTGTTTTAATGAAAGCATTTGAAGGAAAGCAAGATTTTTAAAAGTTAGGGCCTATCATGCCTGATAGTGTCGCTTAAAAATCCAAAGAAGACCTCTGAATGAGCTCGCGCCTTCTCTTCTTCTTCCACGATAGATTAAACAACAATAAATTGTTACCTTCATGCCTTATAAACTTTCCCCGATAGAGAAAAGAGCTAGATATTCTCAAAGTTGCCATGCAACACAGAGTAGACTGGTTCGAAGAACCAGTGATCAAGCAGAGAGAAAAATGGAACACATGGAAAACCAAAATACCAACCAATTTTCCATTTGCATGCCTTCCCAAGCAATCCGCGCTCGGGAACCGAAGTTCATCAATTGCATTAACTCCTAAATTCCCGCCTATTCTCCATTGCCACCGACCGCCAAAGTTGGAAATTGCCAAATGAAAAAAAACAACCATTCCCAAATTTGGTAATGCTGCCACGTCAGGTCACAATAGCCGTTAGCAACCTCCACCAAATCCCAAGTCCTTCATCCTTATCCACCTCATAAATTCCATGGAAACCACCGCCCATGACTCACGCCCCTTCATAGGTCCCCTTCCATCCATTATCATTAGTTAAGATAGGTTAGAAACATAGGTTAGATCATAAGGTAAGACATTAGTCTTACTTCCATAGTGCTAGGTGTAGCTAACCTTAGGAGCATTAAGCTTATAGTTTTAGGGCTAGGTTAGATTAGCAATAATTCAACCAATAGGTTATAGTTTAGGTTAAGGTTATTAACCTTAACCAATCCAGTCTAGGTCTCCCAAGTAGGACCGATCAGTATTAGAACCAAACAGGGTATAGTTTTCCTGTAATGGATTCTATCCGGCATTACAAATTAAGCTTGCAGTATACACCAGAATTTCTTACCTGACTCAAGGTCTATGCCCTCCTGATATTACAATATCTGGAACCAAATTCATTTAACACGTTCAGCCTGAGTTAAACTCCGGAATTGCTCATTCAACTCATTCAGACCTTGCAACTTTCGTAAGGTCAATAATTTTTGTTCATCCTGAATAAACTTAAAACATCTCTTGGATCAATGCAACTGATCCAAGGCTAAGTCATAAGGATGGATAAATCCACAATTCATCCTGAAATCAAATTGAACTCAGGTACTAAAAAATGAAAGAAATAAAAGAGTCCAAGCATATTCTGACTCAGTCAAAGATCTTCAAGAGCAAAGAAGATACAATCCATATCAAGCATGACTTCACAATCAAGGAAACACATCCTTATACCAAAGAAATCATATATCAACACTTGAATACTCAGGAGGAAGTAGCAATAATTCAGGGTGTTACAAAACTAGAATAAAGAACCTCTATTTTTAACTGATCTACTAAATTTTGGTGCAGCTAGCAAAATGTAGCTACAAAACCCGTGAAAACTAGAGGAGATCTACACATGCACGAAGAACACAACAAAACTAAAAAATTTCCAATAGCAACTTGTTAAGAATGTTAGTAATAAATTTCCAGAATCTGATGATCAAAAAACTTGCACAAGGAGTAAAAAACAACAAAACCAAGAGTAATTATAACTCAAATGACGAATGCACATTTACAGGATCTCATCTCAGATACCATGAAAGAGTTGGCGATAATCTTATCAAAAATATGCACCATGACGAAGTTGCACTCTGAAGGAAATGTAATAGCTCCAACGTAATCACAAGGAGGAATCAATCAATCAATGGAAGAAATGGGAGAACAGAACAAAGCTTGCATATAGAGAAAGACAACAGAGTGTCTTAGCATACTCATAAATGTCAAATGAAGGGATACATATAAGGTGTTGAGTATCTCAAGTACGAGCATGAGGGGAAAATCCTTACACTTCCCACCAATCTTCCTCCCTTCAAAGAATGTCCATGACCTATCGGCTAAATGACATGCTTATCCCTAAGCCAAATTCATCTTCTGAACCATCTACTAGTTCATCTTGCACCTGCATCCAAGCTACCCAATGATGAATCTCTCATCACCATGATGTAATTTATCTCACTGGGGGAGCATCAAATCCTTACCCTCAATTCTCCTCCCATACCCAATCGACTTGGTAGACCCAAAAATCCCATATGTATCAACCTAATGTCATTGGAAGTATCATTTCCTTTGGTCCACCTCATCTCAAACCAATCTTATATATGGTAGTGCAGTTGATTGCCCTTCCTCTCAACGGATGACATTTGATACCCCACACTAAATCATACACCAATGGCTAGATTTCCTTCTATAATAAACAATTTTCACTATACCTACCTCCACCGTTGAATGCATGGAAGGGATTTTGTCCTTGGATAAACAAATATGACACAAGGCAGTGCATGGTCTTATCATTGATTCAATCCACTACAAGCGTTGGCATGAGAAGTTCTAATTTATGTTTGCAAATAACATGCCCATAGAAAAAAATCTCTTGTGATATACTTATGTCTATATCCCCCATGCACATTGGGGAGTCCATCATCCAAGGAGGCTGAGTCTTGTATCCATTATGTAACCCCATGGACATGGATGAAATTATATCCATTATAAGTCTAAAAATATGAATCTTGTTTTAAATCTTTGCCATCACCTTATGATTTCGGTCACCTTTAATCAGGATGTTATTGGTTGAAACTAGTGTCCTATCCCTCTGTCATGATTTGTAACTAACTATGGTCTAGAAGGACATTCCTTCTACCATCAATGATTCTCCAATGTAGTGATGATGATATCCATTATTTCCTATATGGGGGTAGAAGATTCTCATATTCAGTAAGGTATTTACCTCCTGACACATTCTCCCTTATGTAGACACAATCTATGCACTTGGGTGAATCAATATATCTTATGTTGTCCTAAATATCATACTAGCATGTTAACAATGACCTCCGTAGCTAGAAAGACTAATGGGTTCACTCAACTAATCTGATTCGAGCATCTATATTTCTTGGTTTGCTTGTGGTTTCTGATTTAGTCTTCCACACCCTGACATGCCTAGTTGGAATGCAATTACTTGATTTATCTTGCATAGCTATCATTTCACCAGTGCCCATTTTAGTTCAGTGATAGAAGTTATTTCAATTCTGCTCTTGTCACCTTTAGTATGTGTGCCCCTAACCCTTTCTCACCTTATCTCAATCCTTTGTGGGTCTCTTTCCATCTCTTAGGCATATTATTTCACTTATGGGTCGACCTTCTAGTTTTTAATATAACAACATTAAAATAGTAGTTTAGCATTGCATTTCCATAAATTACATAGTTATAGTGTTTAAAATAAAGGAACAACACACTCAAAAATTACTATCATCACCTAAGCTTGCATTCAAAAGGCACCTAAAACACTCCAAAGGCATCCATCTAGCATCCACGCGGAAGTAGGGAAAAAATAGGGTTACATCAAATCCAGCATACATAGTATAGGAAATAGGAATTTCATTCATATTTTAATCATACAGGATTATATTACATTGTTACATTCTAGTGCATAGCCCACTATCAAGTATGGAGACTTGCACAAGGGCATGCCTAGGGAATCATTTTCTACACACATCACACAGATAGAGCTACCATCTGGAGTTATGAGATGTAGTACAAAGGATCATGTACTAGTATTTCACTGTTAGGGTGATCGTCAAGGTCAATCTAACTCCCCATGGTATTGCATATTTCCCTGTTTAGGTTTGATTTGGTTCTTAGAATTAGTATAGGTAAACTCTCTTTTTTCAGGTTACAGGTACCTGGGTGGAATTCAAGGAGCAACTATTAGATGATCCAACAGGGAACAAAAATGAATTTACCTTTCGACACACCAAAAAGCATATCCTGATAGCTCCTGTGAAATCACCATCACCCAGCTATGAAATATCTAGTGCCCAAGCACCCTTGCACCTATCTCATGGTGACATCATGTATCGACCTGTCATCCATGCATTTGTAGTGATTTACAGTGATTTAATATACATACACTCTGATCCATTATTTTCATCACTTATCCCTGTCTAGATCAGTCCCAAACTGACACATGGATATTCCATGGTAAGTCTTCTGATTCTAGTGATTCTTTACTTAGGGTCCTTCATATGGTTTACATATCTATCTCTAGTTTACACATTGTCATTTACTTGATTACTTGTCATGCATCTATATCATTTATACTTAGTAGTTACTGCTAACAATATTTAATAATATTAATTCAGAGGGACCTAATACCCTTAAATCATTTCAGGTGAACCCTTATGCTTCAGGAATAGTAACCTTCCCAACGTAGGGTTTTCCTATGTGCAGTGACCCATTCTACCCTACAGTTTTCATTTGGTTCCTTTGCTGAGACTTGAAACCAAGTCTCTCGGGTGAGATCCGAGTATCCTAACCAACTATACTACAACCATATTCTAATGTGTTGTTTATGGAGAAATGGATGAAGGAAACACCAATTGGGGTTTTTAAATATGCATCAATTACTATGCATGAGTCAAGTTTACTGGGGACTTTGAGGTTTTAGCGCTAACAGGGCATATAGTTTTTGAGCATTGTTTGGGCGCCATTGGTGTCATGAAAACAACACTGATATGCATTTCAATGAAGGGTATATAAGTTTTGACAAAAAATAATATATCACCATTATCACCTTGACAGATGATAAATCTACACCTTATGTGGATCCCTTAAGTGAAGAAGACTTGAACAGAATTTATATGTACACCATTTGAGATCTTGAAGTTCTTGAGCCATCAAAGGAAGGATTTCTCCAATGGGATGATGCAAAATCCATGAGTGAT
This sequence comes from Taxus chinensis, assembly GCA_019776745.2. NCBI lineage: Eukaryota > Viridiplantae > Streptophyta > Pinopsida > Cupressales > Taxaceae > Taxus > Taxus chinensis. Next base: position 821,591,021 of record CM034150.1, on the reverse strand, counting down.
ACTACAAGTGTTGCATGTGAAAACTGGGCACATGGAACTTATGAAATGGTTGGGCATGAAGTATAGAATGCAACTACGCATGTTAGTAGGTTGCGCAGTATCAGGTGTTTGGGTAGCAGCCAAGTACCAAGGTACACTAGTGAAGAGAATCCAAAATTATTCCTGCATGCTATGGAATTCCAATGGAAATTTCAGAAGGAAGGAAGGAAAATACTAGTTTATACTTTGTATAGGATGACAACGCACTGATGGATGGTTCATAGGGATAATATTTTGGAGTGGAGAGAAGTCAGGATTTATTTATCTACTAGATTTTTAAGGAGTAATGAATCTACTCATATCTGTGAATTTCATGGTAATGATCCTATTCAAAACCATGTTCACCAGTGTGAGAGACTGTAGATAGAGGGGCAAGAAGCTTTACCACCTTCATTGTGGGTACACAAACTTTACTTAACCTTGCGAGGCTGCGCGCGTGCATGTTATATGTATGTAGAGTTGAATAGAGAAACTAGAAATTGGCAAGAAATTACTGCATGTATGATTAAGACCTCTGACTATTTTTCCATTAAGACTTCGGTGAATTAGGCATTACAGGTTATGAAGCATTTAACGATGGGAGATAACGCAAAGGATGAGGAGCTCCTTAAAGATTTGTTAGGTGAGTTAAACTAGGAGGCACATTTTGAAGAGGGAGAGATAGATTCTGAACAACTTGGGTGCTCCTAGTTAGGAAGAGAAAAGGGTAAGATGGTCTACATAGTTAATGATGAAAAGGTTGAGAACTTGGATATTGAGCAGATAGAGGGTATGTGTGAGATCTTGGAAAATGTGGATTAGAAGGCACACATGTAACATGCACCTATAAGACCGAGAAAGTAAAAATTGGAACGAATGTTGAACCTAAGGATGCCATCATTGGAGATTATTGGTCTGATTCTGAAGTTGCTGATATAATTGAGTTGTTACAAGACTTTTAGGATCTGTTTCCTAGAGGCTATCATGAATTGAAAGGAGTACATGAATATTTGGGAGAAATGAAAATCAAGCTTAGGGAATAAGTGTGCCCAATTTAGAAGAGACCTTATAGGATTAATCCAAACTTGTGCGTCAAGGTGAAAGAAGAAATTGAAAAAGTGTTAATTTTTGGGATGATTGTGCCCATTGAGGATTCAAAATGGGTGAGCCTTATGGTGATCAACATCAAGAAATATGGGAGAATTAGAATTTGTGTGGATTACAAGGATTTAAATGTTGCATGTGTAATTGATGTCTTTCCCACAACAATTACTGAAGAAATTATGGAAGGCATTGCAGGGTGTGAAATATAATCCTTTACTGATGTATTTTAAAGGTATTATCAGGTAAGGATAGCAAAAGAGGATCAAGAGAAGAAAACTTTCACAACTGAATGGGAAATTTTTTAGACATGGTTATGCCCTTTGTATTAAATAATGTGCCTCAAGTCTTTTCGTGCATAGTGGTACAAGCGTTTCAATATTTTATTCACAAGTTCTTGCAGGTATATTTGTATGATTGGATAGTCTATGGGCTTACGAAGGATCACTATGATAATTTGAGGCTAATGATTGAGAATTTCTGATAGTTTACCATCTCTTTAAATGTTAAGAAGTGTGTATTTTCCAGAACCTTTGGAATTTTGTTGGGACACATCATCTTTAAGGAGGGCTTGCTAATGGATCCTGCTAAGGTTGCTATGATTCTGAGATTAGAGGAACCAACTAGCCAAAGTAAGGTGCATGGAATATTGGGGAACACAAGATATTATAGGATGTTTATCAAAGGTTGTGCTAATATTGTCACACCCATGTTAGAATTATTGAAAGGAAAAGGCAAGTTCTATTGGTGTGAGGCTCAACAACGAGTGTTTGAGACTCTAAAATAAAGGCTTACTACAATGCCTATTTTGCGCTTTCCTTCATGGTCCAAATGTTTTCACATTTATGTATATTCCTCTAACATGACCATAGGTGTGGTATTATCCTAGCTTAGAGAATGGGTTATTGATAATCCTATTTGCTTCGCTAGTAGAAAGTTAACTCTAACAGAACATAATTACACAAATACAAAGCACAAGGTGTTGTCTATGATCAATGTGCACCATAAGTTTTGACAATATTTTCTTTCTACCCCATTCATATTTTATACAGACCACATGGAACTAAAGTATTTGGTGAATAAACCCATTTAAAGGGGTCCATATTCCATTGGGTTCTATTATTTTAGGAGTTTAAGTTTATTGTGGTGGTTAAGCTAGGTAAGAGAAATTTTGTTCCAAAACATCTATCAAGGATTATATCAGGTGAGGACGCATAAATAATTGAGGATGCAATGTCAGATGGATAGATATTCAGGTTAAACAATGTGCCCTTATACTTAGGATATTGTTGTACTTTTATTTACATGTGTGGTTCCTGAAGGAATGGAGGATTTGGAGAAGAAACAACTTTCCATCCACGCAGCACCTTACATGTTGATCAGTGGAGAATTATACAAGTTAGGTCGTGATGAAGGTTGGCATTGGTGTGTACTTGAGCATGAGCATGAAGCAATTATGGAAGAGGCTCATGATAGTATTGTAGGAGGACACTATGCAGGAGACGCCACTGCATGAAATATCTCATTAGTTGGTCTATGGTGGGAAACATTATATAATGATTGTAAAGAGTATTGCAAGGAATGCGACCATTGTTAGTGCCTTGGAAATCATGGGAATAAATATGAGATGGCTTTGAGGCCTATTGCTAGTTCATAAAATTTTGAGAAGTGGGCAATTAAGTTTGTGGGCCCTATATCCCCAGTCTCACGCAGGAAATGATTGTGCTATATTATAACTTGTACAGTTTATTTTACACGGTGGGAAGAAGCGTTACCTACAAAAGATTTCTTAATACTTACAGAAGTAAGGTTTTTATGGGAAAATATTATCAGTAGGTATGGATGCCCTTTAAGTTTAACAATTGATAGTGATCCAGAGGATCCTCACAGAGAAACACCAATCTAAGATCTTCTCAGAATAAGTTGCAGTCATTTTTAAAGCGTGGAGAAAAATTATATGATTCCGACGACATCTTGTTTACAGGAAATGGAGCTCGTTTGCAAAAGTTATAGCCCACTGAAATTTTTGGGCAACTGGAAAAATTTGGAGTTTTGTGCAGGTTGGATGTGTGCACGCTCGCCAAGTGTTTCGATTATATTGCGACACGTGGACGAATTGTGTGACGTACTAAAAAAATGGGTTTTGGAACTTCAGTCTTGGACACTCATTCTTGGACAAATGGACCCCGCTATTTACTAGCTGGGGGCCCTCAGCCAGGTTTGACACACTCGATTATGGAGGGGTGCCTTGGCCTCCTTGTCATTTAATCATTAAACCAACTTGTGTATATAAAATCCTATAATTGCCTTTGCGCCATGCATGTGGGACATTTAGGCATGCATTATTTAAATTATGGAAATTTCCCATGCCTATTTGTTATTAACTACCATTTCCACGCATTTTGTATTAATTTCCACGCATTTCATATACCACTGTCCACGCATTAAACCTTATCCAACTACCACCAACTACCACGCATTATCCTTGGGATTGTTTTAGCACCTAAAAATCAAACCATGTGCTATCCCAAGAAATGCGCCCTCCACATAAGCATATAGGTGGCTCTTTAGCCACTTCAAAACCACCCTCCATGCATTTTTAAATGCTTACCATTTTTCACGCCCCCACAATGTGGGATAAAACTCTTAAAAGGTGCCTAAGGAGAAGGAGGAGAAGTGGAGGGGATTGGAACAACTGACCTCCCATCCAAAAGTATAGGCACCTAACCAATGCGTCAACTATTTGGAAACAATATAAAAGGAGGTATATCATATTTGTATAGTATTCGGGACTGTGTAAAATTATTGTAATGCTCATAACTTGAGCTAGGAGTGGAATTTGGAGGAGATGTAAAAAGAAACCCCTATTATTTTTGATAGAGGAAGACTGTGAGAGGGTTAGAATTTTGTAGAATTCTTTGTAAAGAATTATTTTCAAGATTTTAATAGATCGGTACCATTCAACCAGACCTAGAGACGTAGGCCTCAAGCGCCGAACTCCGTTATCAATTCTTACGTAAAATTGCTGGTGAATCCTCTTCATTTCTTTCAATATTTGCACAGTACTTGCATTTTTTATTCTTTTATTAAAAATACAAAAGGATATAATGCTCAAATTTTACATCGAAAATCAATACAAAGCAAGAAAAATGTGTGTGCACCATTGCTAGTTAAATTTGGTTTTCAGATCAGATAGGGTTACTCATTTCCTTAAAGAGACTATCAAGATATTATTGGATGAATTTATTGCGACACACAATAGAAAAAAACCCTATCATCCTCATACAAATGGAACTACTAAGGATTTCAACAAGATATTGAGCCATAACTTGAAAAATATTTGTGATGTTGGAAGGAGAGATTGGGATGATAAATTATTTTCCATACGTTGGGCATACATGACAACCTACAAGAGGTTGAATAAAGCAACACCCTTTCAGTTGGTGTTTGGTATAGAGTTCATTCTATCCATGGAATTCATGTTACCTTCTTTGAGAATTACGTGTGCATGAGGTTCAGCTGATGAGCAAGCACTAGAAGAAAGTATTTCCAAAATCATGTAGTTGGATGAGAGGTGTCCCATAATGTATTGGAGTCAGAAGTGAGAACAATCTAGATAAAAATCATGACATGACAGGAACATCAAGGATAAGAAACTTGAGGTTGGGAAAATGGTGCTTTTTGTAGGATTCAAAGTTTTTGTGCCACCATAGAAAGCTTAGGTTTCATTGGTTGGGACCATAGATTATCACTTATACACTTGATTCAGACACTTACCAGTTAGAGGCACTGGATAGGACATGGTTTCCTAGTTACTTCAATGGGAGTAGGTGGAATCCCTACTATAAATAAGTCATCTTGGTGTTTGTAATAAGGTAGTATTGCAACTTAGGATAGATTTCCTTAATTCATTCCATTTATATGTGTTTCTGCTATGCTTTGTTAATTTAGATCAGTGTTTTATGTAATAAGTGCACTTGCGCATCAGAATCTGATTACCATGTAAGTATTTTCATGTACAAAGGACTAGAAAATACCCTTAGTGTGTTGTGGTTTATATACAGGGTTAATTTCAAAGTTTTATCGTCATCTCAAGATGGGTATGCATAAATAAAATTTTGTATGGGTGTTTTGGGGAAAGGTAAAAATAGAAAAATATTTCTCATGATTAAAGACTACTTATGGATGGAAGCACAATGTAGCGTGAGGTAGGCTATAATAGTGGAAACTAATTAGAAGACGACATAGTGGTAAGGTACTTTAGTGAATGAGGGTGCGTGGAAGAAGGTCTGTAGCCAAAAATTAGTAGGCACGCCAGAAGGTTATGAATGTGGCATGGAAATGAACAATGCAGAAAAGTTGTTGAAATGATGAATTAATGTTGAGGATGGTGATAGGTGGAGAGAAATAAATGTGATAACTTGTTGAAAATTTATATAAGGACATGCTACGATATCATTTTTACCTTTACATACAATATATTTCGAGTGAGTTGAAGGCGAGCGAGCTAGCAAGATGGTTTTGAAGTGTGGAGAGCTGTGAACCAGTTATATGTTGTCAAATTTGTGCATGGGATAGTCTTGCACTCCATTAGCGACATGTTTGAGTAAAGCAGAGGTGTGCAGAGAATAGGATTGACCGATAAGGTTTTGTTTTGAGCTAGGGCACACATAGTTAGAAAAACAGAGCTTGAGGAAAGAAAACAAACATGCCTTTTTAGTTGATATGGCAATCAAAAGATCTCTTGGATCTGGTACAAGAGGAAATAAGAGAAAGGAAGTAGAAGTTGAGGTTGAACATGCTACTGAGAGGATATTCTCTGAAATGCAATACCAAGAAGGGGTTCTTATAGGTTGTGATTGGGATTCACACATTAGCCATTGCAATGTCAATGATTACAACCATAGGAATAAGGATACCAAGGAATAATTGGAGAAATTACTTTTGGTGAAGACCTTAAAGAGAACAATAGAGGACATGGAAGTCTCCGATGATGCGGGTGAGAAGTTATTGACCAAGGTAGGATTATTACAGTTTTATGAGCTTGCATATTTTTGTAAACCTAATAAGTTATACAAATGGCACATGACAAGAGTTCATGAGAAATTCTATTTTTTGGGCACTGAATGAGGGGCACTATGACTTTGATTGCAATTTTGACAAGGCTGAGGAGTTCAGGTGTTGAGATGAGAAATGACCTCACTGATAAGGATTCCATAGAAAATACAAATAAATAGCTTGGATAAACTAAAGAAGGGTGCAGGATGGACATACCTAAATTAAAAAAGTATTTTTTCATTCAAGAAGTAGCCCATCTCCTAACAAATATAAATAATCAAGAATGTTGGTCTTAGGAAAACAAGGCTTGGCTTCATATTGCGAAGAATATGATAAAATATATTATATATAACCTATAAAATTTCATTGCTAAGATAATTATTGAGGAAGCACATGAAGGTGAGAAGATCATCTCTACCACTATACTTATGTCATTAGTCTTTTTTTAAATTAGAGTTCCTAATGGGCCAAAAGAAAATACGTGGTAGTTTCCTGCAGAGAAGAATTCCTTGGCAGAAAGATTTTCCAACTATACTTGTTATGGATCAATGAGCGAACCCTTCAAGAAAAGGGCAGAAATGTTGTACGAGTGCTTGCGCACCATGTTTGAAGAAGAATGGAGGATACCCAAGGATTTACCTTTGGTAGTGGATGAAAAGGTACAATTTACAGTGTACCAACACTTTTGTATTGGGCACTTTGGGATGAAGGATGGAAAATGGGGCCATTGGTGTAATATCCCATATGCCTTCATTGTGCACTAATTTCAAGCATCTATACATAGGTTCTTAAAAGTGTGCCTGTTGTTGTTCAATGCTAACAAGGTAGATTGTGACTACCACACACTAAGGAAGTCTTACATTTATCTAGGTAAGACTGCCTAATTGAAAGATTATCTTAGATGATAATAACATGAAGGTTGTAATTTTGGCCATTGGAAAATTGGCCCAAATCTGTGATATATATACGTGAAGCCTAAATTTAAAGATGGGAATTGTTTGGAAAATGAATTCAAGATCCTTGGACCACCAAAGGAAAAAATTCTATTGGAACTTTAGAGGAAGAGGATGTTCTTCCCATTGAAGAAGAGGAAGGAGAACAAGAAGAAATTCATGAAGATATTAGTTTCCTAGAGCATACGGGCATAGGACAACCCACTGATGAGAAGGAAAGTGTGTGCGAGGTAACCCCTTCCCTAAATCAACAAGAAGTTTTAGAGAGAGGAACTATGGAGGTAGACCTGGAAAATACTCCTGAGGAACCACAGTACAAGAGGGTACCCAAAAGAACAAGGACTCAAGGTGCAGGACCTTCCCAGCCCCCAATATGGTCATCAAGGACTTCTCCTAAGAAACTCGAGCCTCAGAAGAAGAAAATATGCAAGTATATCCTTCAAGAGAATGATGAAAAAGAAGGATTTGAGGAAAAATTTCCTCACATTCTAGTCACATTGGAGGATACTACAGAGCCTTAGGATGAGAAGGAACTGAAGGAGATAGGTCCAGAAATAGAGAAGGGTGAACCTTTGGGCATGCCTTATACTGCACAAGAGGGTAAAGGACCATTACTGGACTCAGGCACCTAAATCCCTAGGGGTAATCACACAATGAAGGAGGATGAAGCCCATGAGACCCATAAATTTGGGTATGTGGATGTAAAGAGGAAGATCATGCATGCACAGTTCCAAAGAACTTTGTAATCAACGATTTTTATGGGTGGGAGATCATGGATGAAGAAATGGAAAACACACACACACACAAGTAGTTATCTTCGTCTATGAAAACTCATATGGAAGATCTTGATTTCTACATGTGTGGAGAGTCATGTGTTTCACTCAGAATGAAGAGAGTCCCCCAAATCAGGTATGTAATTGTTAAGCCCATTTTCATGTCAGATGAACAAGTGAGCAATGCTTTGGTGAAGGTATGTGAAAAGGTTCCATGTAGGAAAATCTATAAAGAGAGAACCATTAGAGAATTGTTAGAGGAAAAGAAGGAAAAAGATACAGAGATCAAGTGCCTCATAGAGGAAAAGGAGAAGGATGAGGAAGAAATGCAGGACGTCCTCAAGATGGATGAAAAGATAGGGGATGAAATAATAGAGAAGAGGCCACATTTTCATGAGAATCTGGAACCATATTTTAAGTCTACTTTTCATTATTTATGTGCAATAGTTAGGTTGTTATTAGGGGAAGGGCCATTATGTATGGAAACACCAAGGGATCCTATAGAGGAGGCAACAAGATCCAAGGATATGATTAGAAGGAAATTTGCAAGTTATGAGTCATTATTACAGGTATTGAAGGATGAATTGAAGAAGGCAGACTAAGCTTTGAATATGAGTATGGTACCAGATGCAATTATTAGGACAAGGACAATTGAAGAAGATATTGAGGTCCTATAGGAAATGAAGAGTGAGATGCTTGGGTGCATAGATATACTTTCTCGAGTGGAAGAAAAGTGTAAGGTTCTTGCAGAATCCTAGGATCCACACAAGGAAAGAATGCAAGAGATTGGGAAACTTATTGCATAGAAAATGGATTACATGGAGGGAATGGTATCCAGTGTGGATAAAAAAGTTAGAATTTTGTAGAATGAAAAATAAAACATGACTCATTATTAGATGGAATCCATGGTAACATATGTCCCAGATAAAATAGGTGAAGTGTTGAGTGATTGGTAAGCATTAGAGGCATAGATAAAAATGAATATCTAGAGTTTAATCCTTCTTATAGATGAGCAAGGTGCTGACTAGTCCTCTATACTTTTTGTATAAGTAGTTACCTATTATTTAATTCATTATTCTTTATTCTTGTAGATATAAGCTGTGATTACTCATTTCTGGGGGTGGCAATAACTTTAGTTTGGGGTAATGTTGAGCTAAGGAAGTAAAATTCAAGGTTGAAAGAATGGAAGGTATGGTCTCACAGATGTAGAGTGTGTAGGAGCACATGGAAGTATGGAAACACATGGGCGCACCTAAGAAGAATTTGGAAACATGAGTTAGTCATTTTTCAGCATAAAGCTATCTTTGGGACATATAGTGCAGAGCACACAAAAGTATGAAGACTCATAGGTTATGCCAAGTCTATTTTAGAGAAGAAGAATATTGAGCTCCATGAGGGGTTTTGATCTACTAATAGGATTTGGGCTATGAGTTAACTTTAAGAGATATATTATTAACACTTTCGTGCTTTTGTATATTTATGTAAGGGTGCATGGCTTCTATTTTTATGTAGCCTATTTTTGGAAGGTGCGTGGATGGGGAAGGGGAACTTCCAACCCTATAAATATGTATTAATTTGTATAGTTTAGATATCTGATGTTTTGTAGAGTTATGTTGTTTGTTTGTATGCGCGCATGACTCATGGTGACATTATTATGATGTACGAAGCTTCTATGTTTTGAATTATTTAATATAATGGATCTGATTGGCTGGATATTGGTTTTAGATGTAACTGAACATGGATCTTGCATGGTAAAACTGATTATAGTGGTTTTTTATTTATTCCTTTATATGGTTTAAATCTAGATCTTGTTTACACACAGTGGTTTACTTGATTATCTGTTATGGATCTAAGATATACTTGTAACCATGATAACATCTTAAACAAGCTTCACTAAAAGAGGCCTGATCATTTTAGGTTGAGTGATGTGCCAGTGAACCTTGGGCTATGTGTAGTTAATTCTAGGCTACATCAGAGATTCATGGGGAAACACACCAATCAAATTCCCCAAAAGGAACCACTTAAATAACTGAGTTGCATAAGACTTCATTACATACAACTTAAGACACACAACCTTGGTTTTATAATGACATTGGTATAATAATTTTTTGGTTAATTGATTAAAATAAAATGAGCCATCATTTTTGGTGTCGTTTCTAGGGAAATAATAAGAAAAACACGTTATTCTATCCAACTTACATGTTATAGGTGTTAGTTAAGATAATCTATGCAAATAGTAGGATTTCTAATCCATGTCTACACAACCAATATTTATGTACAGGCCATGGGACCCTTAAGGGAGATTTATACCTCTTAATATTCAAAGAATATCCCCAAATAGAGCACAAGTAGAGAACACTGAAAGTGACACTGAATCTAATACAACACCTAAAATCCTTTTTGAATAGTTCACATCATCTAATCTAGAACCATAACAACCTTCAAATATGGGAGAAAATGGGAATGATGAGGACCGACCTTTGGGTATAACCTTTACTTATCCCATTTTCCTAAATGAGGATGAGGATGCACCCCTGAAAAACATCTCTCCCTCCATTCTCCCTATTTTTCAAGAATGTCTACAGAAGACCCAGATAAGTTCTTATTTGAATTCAAATTTATTTTCCAGACATATAACTAAAAAATAGACAACAAAAAACTCAAACTTTTCCCTTCCACCCTCAAAGACTCTTCGATGAGGTGGTTCATGGGATTGTCACCTAACTCCATTCATTCATGGGAGGACATGGAGACATCCTTTTTGGATAAATATCAATACTACTATAGGGGAAGAGATAGGAGAGAAGAGTTCTTCCAGATAAATAAAAAGGAAGATGAAAATCTAGAATATTATCTAGATAGATTTCTCTTTCTCTATAGGAGTGCTTATGAGTTAAATGTAGAAATCACTAAGACAATTTTCCTTATAGGAATTGATGGGGAAACCAAATACTCCCTCCATCTTATGGGAGGAGGTGATGTACACAAACTCACCATGGCAACAATTACTAAGTTATGTAGGATTTACTCTAGAACAGGAGGTATAAGGTGAATAAAAACTTCAAATAATGCCCTAGGTACCTCATAACTTCTCAAGGTAACAACTAACATGAAAATAGACATCCTCTCACAATTCACATCAACCATAGATGGGCTAAAATCCAAGACAAATTATGTAAATGAACCTTTATATATTAGCATCCTTTAGATGTCATAGACATGTGCTTGATTTGTGATGTCTGTGAGCATGATACCAATCATTGTAATCTCCTACCTCAACTAAAAGAAATATTAAATGTTATAACTCAATCAAATACAAAGTTAAACTTCATGCAGTGATCAAATAATCAGTCTACGTATGCCCCTTGACCTACTTAGAACCCATGGATGATGTCATGGACCAATCAGGATCCTCCACCAACTTGGGTACAACCTGATTGGAAACCACCAAACAAGGTAGCCTATCCATAGCCACTGCTATGGGTACCTCCAAACAATAAATAAGGTTGGGCACCTATAGCTAATATACCACCATGGAAAAATCAACAATGTGCACCTTAACAGAATGCTAAGCAACCAAGGAGGTTTGCACAACAACAACAAGATTAAATTCCCACACCACAACAAAATTATTAGTAGTGGTAACTAGTAAAAACTCAACTTCCATCTCATCTTGTGTCAAACCCCAAAAATAAACAAATAACTTCAATTAATGAGGTAGAACAAGGTGAGATGATGCAGAAGAATGTCATTAATAATATACAACTAAGGTCTAGAAGGATGGTAAAAAACCCTCCTATTTTTATCACAGAAATACTTGAGAAGAATGAGTAGATACAAGAGGAAATTAAGGATATACTTGAGGAAAATAAGGAAATCGAACATATTTCATAGACATGAGCCACTAGGAACAAAAATTTTCATGAATCTCAGAATGGTTGAGAGAAACATATAATGAGGAAGAAACTACACTAGTTCAGAAGCTGAAAAAGATGAATATTGAAGTCCCACTTCTGAGAGAAATACAAGACATTGAAGAGATAATTCAAACCATTAGAAGCCATTGCATAAAAAACACGGAGAAGGAAGAGGAAGTACTAGAAAACATATAAAGTGGAGGGAAATCTAGTTGATCTTGTGGCTGGAAAGCTTCTTTCACCAAAATATGGGGATCATAGGAGTCGAGTCATTACTTTTTTTGTAAATGGTCAATCAATATCTAACATTGTGGTAGATCGTGGTGCTTCCATCAATGTTTTAACAACAAATATGTTCAATTTTTTGTCTTTAATAAGATTATAGCCAACCAATACTATTATTCAATTGGTAGATCAATCCATTGTTTGACCACATGGAGTGATTGAAGATGTTATGGTCATGGTTGAATCATGAGAGAATCCTTTGCATTTTATGTTATTATAGCCTAAAGCTTGGAAGTTGGGATACCCAGTCATCTTAGGGAGACCCTGGATAACTACTATTGATGTGTACATTGATTATAGGTAAGGAAAATGACTATTTTGGATGGTAAAAAACAAAGAATATTTCACTTTATCCTTCTGCCCAGCCATATGTGGATGTTTGTGACCATGTATGGGTTGAGTTTTTGGATACTAACAATATGGGTTCTTCTTATTTGGCCACCATTGCAATGAAAACTCACATGGAAGAAATTTTTGAGTCATACACAATGTCTAATGAAGAGGATACCACAACTACAGAAACCAAAAATGTGGCTACAAAAATTCAAATTGAGGCTATAGAAACATTTATTTTAAACTAAGTGGATAATATCACCAAGGTAAGTGAAATTTATATTATAAATCTTGAATAAATATATGATTATAATGAAGAAAATACAATCACTGATTTCCATTGTTCTTTATCCAAGGTTTTGTCCCTTGAAAACATGACTATTTTGCACATGCTACAACCTCATGTTTTTCCCTTAAATTCTTTAATTATTGATGCAGAGCTTGCTATTATAATTGAAACTAAACAAGTGACTATTGACATAGGAAAAGAGATGACCATTGCTAACAATTTAGAAGCCAACCAAGAGACTAGGGTTGTAGAAATCTAGAGGAATAATTCTGAAGATTTTTCCTGGGATTACACTGACATGAAAGGGATTCGAAACATTTCTCCTTCTTAGATGGGTTAAGTGGGTATACCAAATCAGTATAGCACTTGTTGATCAAGATAAGACCACCTTCACTTGTCCCTAGGTTATATTTGCATATATATTTCTACCATTTGGTCTTTGTAATGCACTTTCTACCTTCTAGAGAGCAATTTTGGTGATTTTTACAGACCTTACAAATGATTGTGCCAAAGTTTACATGGATGACTTTATTGTCCATGGTTTAATTTTTGATGAATCTCTCAACAATCTTGAATAATTGTTAACTAGATGTGAGAAGCACCAATTTTATTTGAGTTATGAAAAATTTATGATAATGGTTGATTAAGTAATTGTCTTGGGTCATCATATTTCTACCAAAGGAATATAGGTTGATCCCAAAAGTATTTAAGTAATCACTAAGTTGCCTACACCAACAAATCAGACTAACATCAAGAGTTTTCTTGGACATGCAATGTATTATAAGTGGTTCATAAAATATTTGAGTAAAATTGTTGCACCGATGTTTTCTTTGCTAACAAAATATTATGTCTTTGAATGGTCTCCTCAACGTCAACAAAATTTATAAGTTATTAAAGAGAATTTAACCACTGCTCCATTTTTGAGAGGAACCAATTGGGGAAAGCCTTTCCATATTCACACCAATGCTTCTAACACAAACATTTGGAGATGTTCTTAGACAAAATGATGAGGAAGACCAAATGTATTCCATCTATTAAATTAGTAAAAATCTGACCCCAACAGAGAAAAATTATACCATTACAGAAATAACATTTTAGGTGTTGTTTACTCTTTGAAAAAAATTAAACATTAGATTACTGGATATAAAATATGTGTACATTGACCATTCAACCAAAAGATATTTGATGAATAAACCATTATTAGGGGGAAAAATTATTTGATGGTTAGTGTTATTGAAAGAATTTAACTTTACTATTATTGGTAAACCCGGGAAGGCTAATGATGTTTTTAATTTCCTTTCGAGATTAAATGTTTTAGGAGAAGAAGAGGCATTCAAGGACTACTTTCCAGATGAACACTTTTTTTTAGTGTCAACTCAACCTCCATGGTTTGTTGATCTTGCAAACTACCTACTTACAAGGAAGTTTCCATCCCACTTTACCAATAAGGAATGAAGGATATTAGTTAAAAAATGTTCAACATACAAATGGTGTAATGAAATTTTATTTAAATGTTGTCCTGATATGGCTCTTCGTAAGTGTGTTTTATAGGATGAATTATATGACATACTGTGAATTTGTCATGATAATCCTGAAGGAGGACATTACTCAATAAAGATGACAATTCACAAGGTCCTTGGCTCTGGGTATTATTATCCCTCTCTTCAAAAATCTATCAAGAATTACATGTGGTAGTGTTATGCATGTCAGATAACAGGGAATCCTACATTGTCCACAGAAATGCCTCTCAAGCCTCAGTTGGCCTCACGACCATTTGAGAAGTGGGGAATAGATTTCCTTGGACCGTTTGATCCCCCATCATATGGGAAAGAGTATCTACTAGTTTTCACTGATTATGTCATGAAATGGGTTGAGCTTCAAGCATTGACATCTTCCAATGAATATTTTATAGTTGAATTTTTGCACAACATGATTATGCTTAGATTTGGCACCCCTAGAGCCATTGTATCTAGTCATGGACCTTAATTCATGTCTAACATGATTGAATCCTTCATAGATATCTACTGAATCAAGCATTGGAAATCTTCACCATACCACCACCAATACAATGGGCATGTGGAAGTAAAAAACAGAGAGTTGGAGAACATTTTAACCAAAGTTGTCAATGCAGACAGAAATAACTAGGTACCAAAAATCCAAGAAGGAGTTTGGGCCTACAATACAACCTGGAATACTACTATTGCTTTCTCCCCATATGAACTAGTGTATGGGAAGAAGCCACTATTACCATTTGAGTTTGAATTGCAGGCTTGGAGGAAAATAATGAAAGTTGGAATTGAGATGGATGAAGCGAACCGTGAGAAAGTAATGCAACTGAATAAATTGGATGAAATGAGGATTGAGGCACAACAATAAAATGAAATTATTCAACACCAAAGAAAATATTGGCATGATGCTTGTATCAAGTACATGAAGTTTAATGAAGGATATTGAGTCTTATTATTTGACTCAAAATACCAACAGTTCAAAGCCAAGCTAAGACAAAAATGGTTGGGACCCTACCAGATCGAAAAGGTTTTTGATAATGGCTCTGTGAGACTACTACTAATTGATGAAGATAGGAGAACTCTTTTGGTGAATGGACATAGATTAAGTATGTATTAGCATCCTCTAGATAAAGATACTTTCACCAAAAATATGTTGTTATGTGAAGGAATGGATACTGTGGAGGAGTTTGGCTCTTCCCGCCATAAATAGTTGTTTTTGAATTCAAATAAAGGAAGATGATCATGATTTGGATCTTATTCCCCTTAGATTATATTTTTTTTTGTCTATTTTATGATTTCAATAAAGGTTACAGATGCTAATTATTAGAATGTACATTAATCACATTTATTTTTTGAACGTAGAAAGTGGAATTCTATGGATATCGGGGAGTTGGATTGGCAAGGGTAAATGCATTCTTCCTTGCTACATATATTAGATATATAAAACATCCTCCATGAACAAATTAAAATTTTAAGGAATAAATTAATATCCCATATAGATGATATAATATATCAATTTATGCACTCATCAGGAGGGGCATATAATTTCTCATCTTTATTTATATCATCATGGCCAACTTTAAAATATGTTAATAAACTATAATTTGACTCATGTCTATCTTAAAAATCCATATATTACATCAGGAGTTTGAGACTTACCTCAAGGTATTTTTATCTGTTCTCCAGTTCTTTCACAAAGTCTTCTTTCAAATCTCTTGAGATATCATAACAATTTGACTTTGTATCTTTATGGATGGAATGATTGAGAACATCTTAATTTCCAAATGGGAATGAGAATACCTCATAATCATGGGTAAACAAATAATCTAATTTCTCATCTTGAAATTTATCAGGAACAATTTCCTCTTCCTCATGGCTTGCATCATTTGGCAACTTGATACTATCCTATTATAACTCAATATTTCTCTTTTTTTTTCAAGATCATAACCTCCTCAAAAATGGATTCTTGGTGCTATCAAGATGGTAATATCATTCTCCTATTTGGTTATTATTAAATGATTCATCCTCCCACTATTTTGGTATAAGGTGTTAGCTTCTGGGTTTCCATCCTTTTGCACTGTATATTTCATATTTTCTTTGGAAGAAAATTTTCCATATCTCCCTTAACTAGAATGGTTGCAGAAGACCAATTCATCTAAATTTTTCCTCCCAAGTCATGGTAGAAAATTCTACTCAATAATATTCCAAATGTTGTTGGGATGTCTGCTACCACGATATTCATTAACACCTTTTTGTTTTAGAGATTCAACAAGAGCTTATTGTACATTATTGAACTTCCATACAAGTGGGACTTATTTTGACTCCATAGAATAACAAGAGCCACTAGAATTTTTCATGATGAGTTTGAGGGAATTGGAGACCTTCACATGAATTACATTGTTCGAGACACCTGAAACTATTATCCAAATATTTATTTGGTATTCTTCGACACGAAGGGAGATATAGAAATTATTAACCTTATATATCTTGGATGATATCAAAGAAATCATTTTATTTGATGGGGATATAGGTGGGGTTTGTAGTATTCTATTAGGATTAGGAGTTGCAGTATTTGGATTAGAACTACTACCCTTGATATTCCATATAAGCTTCTCCAATTGTTCTGGGTAATTCCATGAATATTCAATTTTATAAATATTTAATTTGGTTTTTTTTTCATGTTATATGATGTCAAAAGGAGTATATGTAGATAAGGGGATGAAGGAACCACCTTTGAAGTAAAACTAGGCTTAGACAAGGGAGTAAATGTTTGGGAAAAAGAGGTTGGTTTTGAAGGTATATTAGGGATTGAGAAGGAGTATTGGAATAATTACTTGAAATAGATTTTGATCTCTTTCTTGTCACAGGATCGGGTTTCTATAATGAAGACTTCATGAAGGGTGGAAGGTGAGATCCTTGAAATACTTTTTTTTATTAGAGTCTCCAAAGGAGGATCTTCAATCTTATTCCTTCTCACAACAGGAGATAAAGATGGTTCCTTTTAGGGATGAAAACAGGTGAATACTACACAAAATAAACTTGGTGCACCTTTTTCATCATCTTCATCACCTCTAGAATACTCATACAATTTTATTTTTGCATCACTTTGTACTTCTTTAACCTCTAGGAAATCATTGTCTTCACTTTCTTATTCAAGCCCTTCTTCATCTCCTTGAGTTCTGCAAGTTACATTAATAGGTGGAGCCTCCAAGGAAAGCCTTTGGGGTGCTTTTACAATCTTATTTCTATTATGATTTTTATGGAAAAATCATTGGGAAACTTCCCTCTTTAATAATTCCAATTCGTTTGCCAACTTATGCGACAAAAAATTCATTATTTCATCACTGGGATGTTGAATTTTACCCTCTCAAGGGTTCTTGATTTTTCTTAATAAGATGAGGCAATATTCAAATTTAATTTCCATTACTTGAGATTGTACGATATTCTTTGGTTGAACCATTCGGAGAAATAATCCTAATTTAGGTACGTTAGAACTAATGAATAATATATTCATGTTATCATCAAAAGGTGTGGCTTCAACAAGTTTCCTATTGATCAAACGGTTATATTTAGCTAAACAATATCTCATGGTTTCATTAGGATCATTCCTCATTTGCACCAATTGCAACAAGATATCTTAACAATCTTCAGTGGACTTGAATTTTTCATTGAAACTTATTTTGATGTCATCCCAACAAGTGATGGATCTAGCCGATAGGAGGTAAAATAATTTTGTTTCTTTGTCTTACAAATAATCTACGAATAATCTGACTGACACATCATCTTGATCTACTCCTAGTACACCACAAGTAGTGATAAATAGGAATGAATCTAGGGTTAATATCTTTTATATTAAACTATTAATTATACTTCATAAAAAGACTTATTTTATTAAAATAATGGGTCATTTTGTTTCATATTATCCTTTATTTATTCGAGACCAAAAATAAAATATAGTTATAGGATTCTATTCATTGCACATATTCTTCAAAAATTATTGTAATCATCAAAGTAAGTCATAAACCTATAGGATCAAATAGAACAAGATATAGAAAATATCCCTTATGAGTTTCAAATGAATTGATGAAGGTCTTTCACAAAGAAACGTATCATTCAAAAGGAATAATATTCCTCAATAATTTTGTATTTGTGTTGTACTACAAATCATAAATGAATATTTGAATGAACTTGTAACTTGAGAAAAGATTAAATATTTAAGATCAAAAAAATTTATTATGTATAATAATACAAAATCACTTCCCGTTTTAAAACTTTATTATGCATAATAATACAAAATCACTTTCCATTTTGTGATATTTACTTGAACCGGATGTAAGTAAACTTTCATATCTAATTCTGAGGAGGGGAAATACTAGAATAACCTATCCAAATGTTTGTATTTCTAGGTATATATCTAATAATCCAACTTCATTATGATTTTAGGGTTCACTTAAATATAAGTATCAATCCCGAAAATATATTATTTTTTATCATCTCTCTTGGGATTTTGGGATATTTCAAGGATGACACATTCTCTTCTAGGAGATTTGTACCATCTCTTATAAATTTGGGGAAAATATTGCAAGATCATGTTGGTAATCCATGAAGAGGTGCAATGAGGAAAAGTGATCATGTGATTCTACCACATGGTACAATTGGCTAAGGTCTATCTCCTTCTTCTATCATTATTTCTTCTTCTTTGGCTTCCACTTCTACAAATTATTCTCCCAATTCTTCTTCCGGTTCTTGTTCTTCTTCACTAGGGAATTCGATGTTTAATGGTGGTTAAAAGATGGGGTAATCAAGGGGATTTGTAAGAGGGATATCAAAAATATTTTGGATAGAATTTTCAGGGGTACCACTTGAAGACTTTGACGGAGATGAGACTTGAGAGAAGTAGTCAGAATTATCTCTAATTTACTCTTGTGGGTTTTTAAAATCCTTGAAAGTGGGGTCAATAATTCTTCTCAACCTATTCAACCTGGTATATGTTATTTCAACCAGTTTGGGAAAATCCTGCAAAAAGAATATGAAAGGACACTGTGGAATACAAAAGGTTACTCACAAAAATCAACAATAGGATTTTAGCAATGGACTTTCAATTTCATTTTTTTGGTTTTTTTTAATATATATATATATTTTAATTTTAAAATTTTTGGTTCTTATTTTGGGTGAATATATGCCAAGTATGCCCCATGGTGGGTGCCCAAAATTGTTGGCAAGAAAATTTGTCGGTTAGAAAAATTATTGGGTATCTTGCCAACACTCTAAGACTATAGGTCCTTCTGCTTGAATAATGAAACTCCATTTATAGTGAGTGAACTAAAAGGAAATTTTTTGTTTTCATAAGAATTTGAGGATCCAACAAGATCACTCCATTTTACCCATAGAAACTGCTTTCAATTTCTTACAAGGGAAGAATTTTATAAATGGTGGGAAAAGGGAGTGATAAATAGAGTAGAAGGGTTATCTTTGCAAGTATAAAATCTGAATCTTTCCAAAGTTAACCAAAAAATTAAACTACACAATTAGAGAATGAAACAACTATTCTTGTAATATCAACAATGAGTTTAAACCATGCATACAAAGTTGCACACATTCATACATCTGATAAGGAAGAAACGCCATTTTTTGATTGATATATCCAAAAGTTGTATAAGTTAAAAGACGAGGAGAAAATATGTTGGGAAAATAGAAGAATGAAATCTCTTTTATATTTCTCCAAGTATTAATATCCTTTAAAAATTTACCACAATTGGAGAACACAAAATTGATGACTCTTAAGAATGAGGGTATCATTACATTATATATAATTTTGAAATAATCTTAATCTACCCCCCAATATGACTCTTCACCTTCCTATGTGATTGTTGACCTTTCGAATTCCTAACCTTTTGTGTTACTTTTTTTCTTGTGACCTTTCAAATTTTAGACCTTTGGTGCTTTGTATCTAGTTGTGACATTTAGAAATCGTGACCTTTGGTTTTCCTTCGCCGCTTGTGTGCTTTCGAATTCCCAACCTTGGGTGTTCCTTCACCATTTGTGACCTTTAGAATTCCTGACCTTTGGTGTTCCTTCATCATTGGTGACCTTTCACCTTCCTTCTTCATGCAGATGCCTATTACGCCTTCTTTTTGCATGACACCATCTTCTTGTAGTTATATGTCAACAACATCATCTTGTTGTAGTATGTCAACATCATCTTCTTGTTTCTTTACACCAACTCCATATTCTTGTTATTGTGTTTAAAAAAAATATTGTTTTTTTCATGTGTCAACATCATCTTCTTGTTATTATATGTCAACAATAATTTCTTATTATTGTACTTTAAGACATTCTTGTTGTCATATGTCAAGACCTTGTCGACATACGTCAACACATTCTTATTGGTGGATGTTAAAACCTTGGTGTTGCAAGAAAAAAATTAATTTCTTTACCCCAGGGTCATAATGTAACAAAAAATTTCATCCAATATATGAATATTTATGCAAATCTCCAATGAACCCAATGGTATTATTTAGAAGTCTTGAAAATGAAGTTTTCATCAATTTTTGGTCATATCTTCAATTTTTCCTCACATTGTGCACCACTGAGTTGTGTAAAAAGAATAGTTTTCAATGAAAAAAATCCAAACAAACTTATAGGTAATGTATAACATTCATAATAACCTCATTTGGGATTTTATTAGGCTCCTAACACATCCTAGAGTATCTGGAACCTTTAGATCAAGTTTCACTCCATAAGAGCACTTTTGTGTTGTACTTTTGAACAATATTACACATCTTTATTTTACTAAAATATTTCCTTGATCATTCCATCATGAAATATGCTCTATTATCTGTCAAATTTATGGGATATGAGATTTTAACTCTTCACGAGGATTCTAAAACTCTTCAATCAAGGTTACTAGCTTTTTAGAACTTGCTTTTCCAAATATCTTGCTCACAAATACCCGGTTTTGCATAACTTGCTCCTAAACCTTATTTTTCTTCCATAACTTTCTTAAACCACCTAGGATGATTACATAGTTAAATTAATTACTCATTGGATGCTTCAAATTTTCCATTTATTTTCTTGAGAGGTGTTCACTATGTGCAAAAAGTCTTAAAATAGGCCCTTCTTGACCTCCAAGAGTAGTTCCTTTAGAGCGGATAAAAATGAATCTATGAATTTATTTCCACTAGATTACCTTCATATAAAGCACACTTTTAAAAATATAGTTAGCAAATCCCTCTTGGCCATGATGGGTTTTACATAGTTAGTGGTTGGCCAAAGGGAAGGTACACATTGCTTGGTACGAGGTTTTTGAGTGTGGGATTAGTTGTCATTGCAAAAAAAATCAATTTTTCATGCTAGACATTCTTCAAGACAACACAACCTTAAGAGGGACTCTTGGGTAATATTTCCATGTAATAAAAACAATTAAGTAGTATCACGAAGCCGAGGATGAAGAAGAAGAATGATGGAAAAAATTTCACTGAGATATGTGGTGATGTGAGTGATTGAAGGAGGTGGGAGAGGGTTACATGAAAATATGGACTAAAGGGGAACCCTCATGTGAATTTTTCATACTGCGAGAAATATGCAAGTAATATTACTAAGAAAAATATGGATTCTAGGAAGAATAATAAAAAAAATGTTGTATGTGAGAATGGATCAAGGGGTAAGAGGTGGTGATAATTGTAGACACAAAATCAAACACTTTGGGTAATTATATAGTCCTGGTTACATACTACTATTCATATGATTCCTAAGTAAGAAACTTACAAATTAACCCATGTCTTTGGTAACCTTTTTTTAATTTTTGTTACCATTTTTGGTCTTGCACCCTTACTTTCTCAGTATTCCTTTTTATACTATGACATTTATTAACCTAGACACCAATGCCTAGCCAAGAAGCCAACACCAAGCACCCTTCTCCCCTCTGGGTGCCCCTGAAACCTTTGTACTTTACTCACACATTTTGTTTCCTTTATATCCATTTGCATATCTTATCTTTTTGGTATTCAGACTTTTTAGGGTTGATTACGAAATTCAAGAAAAGGAATTATATAAATATAAAGTTATGTGATCACAATAAATGACCAAGAATGAAACATTAGCTACCACCACCTAAGGTTGCATCCATCAAGGAATGTAAGAGCTCTATTGATTCCATATAGCAACATCACAAGGGACAAAAATACTAGTTATTCTGCATACACTTCAAAAGAAGGAAGTCAATTCTATTCCATGTACACATCTATTACATTTCTTTATATGTAGTTATTTTCTCCCTATCAAGTGTGACATGCACAAGAGCCACCTAAGGCACAATTCCAAAAACACACACACATATAGCTACATTAGGTCTGAGATGTAGTGTAGCACTCAATTGTAATTTGACCATTATATCAAATAAGGACAATACGACCCCTTATTCTGCATCTCTATTTTTTAGGATTTTATGTCTATTTGAGGATTTTGTAGATTGATATTTTATTGCAAGTTTCTAGCAACCTCGGTGATCTTGGTGCGACATCGGAGTGATCAAATATTACTAAATGTGAATACCTTGCGACACCTTAGAGGAGGTTTTTTGATATTTTTCGCAGACCCAAGTGCCCAAAAATAGGCCTAGGGTGCCCATATGTGCCTCTGTCCCTCTATAGGCACCCTAATCCAACCAATCTCTCCAGATTTGCATTTTACTGGGTCTATGTACAAAACTTCTACCATTATATTCACTTGGTTATCACTCCAACACATTCAAAATTTTACTGCAAATCAGCTAAGGCTTCTCACCCTCTCTTTGTACTTAGGGTTTTATACTTCATTACTTAGTTTTCGTGGGTGTAATTTTTATACTTAATTACATATTCATTTACAACTACTATAGCATTTATATTAGGCTCATATTTCAAATTTTATCTTAATAAATTTGATGAACTTATCATTTGAGCACTCTTGGATTCTCTCTTCTTCTCTGCTTCATTATCTTAGGGTCATTTCAGCATGGAGGTCTCTCTCCATGCATTTTTGCATGATAATCCCGATTGTCAAAATAAACTTAGATATTTTTTTTCTAACACTTATATCCATCCTCACACCTCTCCTGAATATTTATATCATAGGATTATTACTATATTATCTATCAATGATGAGAAAATCATGTTCACATCTGATGAAATTAATACTTATTCTATCTTAATTAATGATTCTTTCCTTTATATTCAAGTCAATATCAATAACATAGGGGTTAAGTGATCTTTAGTTGACAGTGGATCCAGGCTTAACTTTTGTAATCTCGCGTTCCTCATGTAACTTGGCCTCTTGGAAGCCTCCTTAACTCTATCATCCATTTGCATTCGTGGCTTTAATAATGTGCCTAAATTAGTTTTACGTAAAATCAATTTTCCCATTACTCTTACACCATGCGCTTTTTCCATCCCATTCCATGTCATGCCTAAATATATTAAATATAATATTTTCCTCTGACGTTCTTGGATCCATGTCATGAATGTGGTTAGTTCAACCGTGCATGCATGCATTACATTTTTATATCAATGTGTGGTTTATGAAGCATTGGTAGATCCCTCTCCATTTTCTTATTACAACGTTATTGATCATTCACCTAAAGCCCACACTTTGGCCACCTCTCCTGATAAATTCAAAGAGTATGGCCCTAGGTATCAATATCTACTCCACTATGGTTTCAATGGAAATGGATTAGGAAAAAATGCAAAAAGGATTCAAATAACCTCTTTCCATTCTAACACAATCTACCAAGATCGGCCTCATATATCACACTAAGCTTGTTTATTTTGTTCCTTCCACATCTCCTCTTAAGGTTTACATTGTTTCTCATAGTCATCATCACAAAAAGAAATTTCCCTTTGTTCTTACTACCATAACTTCCTTTGGTACGCTAACTACTCCTAACACGTTGCCACATCCACCACCATGAAAATATTTTTATTCCATACTCGAAAATATCTCCATCTCTTATGCACTTTGGGGGCATCACACTTATTCTTCTCCCCATGTCTATCATAACCAATCGGCTATCATTTCCTAATATTACGCTTTGTGCTTCATATTTCATATCTTTGAGCGATATTACACACCTTGATACACTATTGTATGGTCATTACTTGATTATGCACTATTGTGTTTTTGTTCACACTTGATTTTTGAGGGCATCATATACACATGAACCTCACACACAAAAAAGTACACACTACAATACACATCATCTTATTTCTCATACATATTCATCACAATCATCATACATATGAAAGCTTCTAAAAACTCAAGAAAACAAAAAACAACACATACTCTCCTCGCATCTGCAACACAACATACCACATAATTTTAAAACATGCTTCACACTTCATTCTTTCACAACATATATCTCTTAAATCACACAACATGCATCCCCTACATCATATGGCACAACTCTCTTGCATACAATCAACACACACCTATTGCATGCTCTACATATCTACAATGCACTACCTAATTGATACTTTCACATGTGATACACTCAACATCTTTGAAATACACAACACAATAAACAACTACTGAGTCAATATTCGAAAAAATAGACACATTCATGACATCTTTATCTCATGCACACACAACACACCATAACACACATATCTCACTCATTTCCAATACAACACACTACCCTATAACATGATATAGTTTCACAGTTCGTAGTTGACTACTGAGGTTCTACATCTCAAATGGACCTCATCAGACTCACTCATTGAATAAACTTGATCCTTCAATCATGTCTCTACACTCTATACTTTGCGCTTTGATGATCACATCTTTTTAGTAGACACAATTAAAACCATTTCTCAATGACACACTACCATTTAAGATTCATTCTTGACTACTGAGGGGAAATAAATAAATGAACCTCATTGAATACATACACATTCACTAAAGGGAAGCACTAGTACTATCATTCACTATGCATCTCATTCCACCTCATCCATAACATACTTCATATCTTGGTTGCACATTTTTTTTTTGACATTTCCTTGTTACATGTTCAATTTATTACACATGCTAGCTAGATATATTTTATGTTATTAGCTTTATCATATAAAAATGCATGCTCACTTTCTTCTTTATTTGTGATCGTAGATTCTATAGATCCATACACGTAACATGGATGCTTGGTGCAGTACCTAGTACCAGTCCCACAATAACTCTTGGGTGCATCCACATTCATACATTACAGGTGTTATTGTTTCATAGCATGTTAATTTATCATAATATACACTCTTTGACATGTTTTATATCTTTCTAACATGCTCATGGGTGCTTCATGTGTAACATTTGTTATGCACAACTATTTTCTTCCACTATTTTTGGTTACATTGTTTGTCATTTCTTTCTCTTTGTATTCTCTTGCTTGGTGGCTTTTCCCTTTATCTTAGGTGCACACTTGTCTTCTTATATCCACTACAGACTAGATTATCTTATGAAATCATGAGTGGTGTCCCATGTTTGCAACCATCTTTTCATGATATACAATTTCTTCTTACGTGTTTAAATTACATGTTTGCATCTTAGCTTACACATTATTTGCACTTGTCATTTATATGCATGTTTGTTTGTACTAACACTTGTCTCCTAGCCACTTTTTTGTGTGTCCCTTATTTTCTACAAAGTACATTCCCTTCCCCCTATAGTGAATAGTTTCATAACAATGGTCAGTCCCATTTTGGGATGCATACTCCTTCAGCGACATTACATGCACCCCAAATGATTAGGGACATCATATGGGTGAAATAGTCACCTCATACAACATCATACAAAACATAGAATAGTACACATACAAAAGAGTTTTTAGTTTTGGGTAGGGCTCAAAATTAGACTTGGGTCTTTAGCAAAACGATGTCTTTCCTGAATTCTAGTGACTAGGGGGCAGATATTCAACATTTTTTAGTTCGGCATGTCACAAACAATTTTGACATGTCCGAGAGTCCTTTAGTACTAGGAAATTTACATTTTGGGAAAGTACACACCATCTTAAGTGGTGGTTTAATTTTGGGGAGAAGTTAAAGGATAGAGGATGACACTAGACTTTCCTCTCTACACTAATTCTACCATAACATAGGATATCCCAAAAAACAAACATTTCATAGTGCTCTATAACTTTTGGAAGTGGTTAAAGGTTGGAGGATGACACTATACTTTCCTTCCTATACTTCTTCTACCGTGGCATGAGATCACCCAAAAAATGTGCACTTCATCAACATTTTAAGGATCCTTTCTACATTATTTTCCTCATCACAGATCAGCTCCACATGTTCCTTTTTCATATTTTCATAATTTTTCCATACTTCTATACATACTATTTATAGATTTCCAACATATACATGCATGTTTGATTACCTGTTTGTTCTTATCTTTACAATTCCATTTATATGGGAAGTAGTATTCAACATCACATGATTAACATCATCATAACAACAACAGCATCAACAACAACTACATCGCGACATGTACACACTCGTTTCTGCCCTACATTTATTTTCACCATAAAATGTTTGCACTATCTCCTCCTTAACATCCACGCTTCACATTTTTATCACTCCATGTTGTTTTTAGTCCCTTGGCACAATTTCATCATCAATCAACATGGTTATCAGGTACACATCTCTATCTACTTTATGTTACTGATTTTTTCACTCGCCAACATAAAGTGGGGGAAAATGTAGACATAAAATCACACACTTTGGGTAATTATCTAGTCCTGATTACATACTACTATTTATATGATTCATAAGTAAGAAAAGTAGTAATTAACTCGTGTCTTTGGCCAACTTGTTTTTTTTGTTACCATTTTTGGTCTTACACCCAAACTAGACCAATATTCCTTTTTATACTTTTTCTTTTATCAACCTAGACACCAACATCCAGCTAGGATGTTAGCGTAGTGCAACCTCATCCCCTCTAGGCACCCCCTGACCCCTTTGTACTTTACTCACATTTTGTGTGTCCTTTCTATCAATTTGAGGATCTTATATTTATGGTAATCATCATTTTTGGGGTTAGTTATGAAATTCAAGGAAAGAAATCATAAAAATATAAAGTTATGTGATCATAATAAATGACCAAGCACTAAGCATTAGCTACCACCACCTAAGGTTGCATCCATCAAGGCATCTAAGAGCTCTATTACATCCATCTATCAGCATCACAACGGACAAAAAGGTTGGTTATTTTTCATACACGTCACAAGAGGGAGTTTTAAATCTATTCCATGCACACATCTATTACATTTCTTTACATCTAGCTATGTGCTCACTATTATGTGGGACACACACAAGATCCACCTAAGGTACAATTCTACACACACACACAAAACTACATTATTTCTATTATGCAATGTCTCACTCATTCATAAGTTTACCCTCATGATAACTGAGGAGAGTATGAACCCTCAGAGTGAAAATGAGGGTATGAACCCTCATATTTCATTGTAGGTCTCCAGCAACCTCGGATAATAACTGAGAATTATTCCCACCCTCTCTTTGCACTTAAGGTTTTGAATAGGAGGGAAAACCATAATAACTGAGAAGAATAGGAGGGAAAACCATGAAGAAAGGGAAGGAAGATACATAGACTAGGAAAAGGGGAAAGGAATGGTGACAAGTATAAGGTGTGCCTAAAGGGCGGTAAGATATAAATGAGGGGGGAGGTGACAAGTATATGGGTAATCGAATATAAATGAGGGGGGAGGATGAATGAATAAAAGATAGGTAGACCATGGTGGGGGTGAGGAGTTGCAAGATAGTGAACTCTATAGGAGAAATTTTCTCAAGTAGGATTCACAAACTGCAACAGTGATCAAATAGGATTCCCAAACTAGAAATTTTATTAGGAAGGGGTAATGTCTGTAGTCTAAATTAAGGTTTCAACCATACAAGAAGATAATCACATGAAGAAAGCATCCTAGTTTTTACTATAGCACATAACATGATGTACCATGATATAAAAGATCATGATGACTAGACTGTAATATGCAAGAGAGCGTAAACAAGGGCCATCTAGAAAGTATGATGCCCATATACGAAATGCAGTCATATGAGAGAAGTAATGACATAAAAAAGAAGAATATTGGAGGGAACACTATGATACATAAAATCAATATGCCCCCTGTAATATATCAAGACACAATATAAAAAATAATAAACTTGTAACTAATAATCAAACACAAGAAATTTCAAGCATATCCCTAATGTGTTGCACAATGATGACTAATTAGATGTGTCCCCAAGTAGGGATACAATGATTAAGAATGGATTGGGTCATCATCCTCAAACAAGGAAACAATGAGAACTAAAATTTTCCAAAAGCGAGGATACACGTGAGGGAGAAATGGTTTTTGTGTCAAAGTTGTAAAATGGTTGAAATATTTATTAGGGAAAAGAGTTCAAAGATTTAATTGTGTTTATTGTTGAGTATTTGATTTCTTCGTTTATTAAATTTTTAGGATTTCGTGATTTTTTGAATGTTTTTTGGATTTTTTTGTTTGTATTTTGTTGAAATTTTTCCTATGTTTTTAGATTTTTTGAGATTTTTGAATTTTTTTTAGATTGTTGAGAGTTTTTGAATGTTTTTATTTTTTATTTTTGAGTTTTTTAAAATTTTATAGGATTTTTGTGAGTTTTTTTAATGTTTTTTGTTTTTTTTATATTTTTCAAATGTTTTTTGGATTATTGAGATTTTTTGAATTTTTTTGGGTTTGTGAGAATTTTCAAATGTTTTTTGGATTTTTGAAAATTTTCTAATGTTTTTGGATTTTTGAGATTTTTCAAATGTTTTTGGATTTTTGATCATTTTCAAATGTTTTTGGAATTTTGGTATTTTTCAAATATTTTTTGAAGTTTGAAATTTTTTTAATGTTTTTGGATTTGTGAGATTGTTAAAATGTTTTTGGACTTTTGAGATGGATAATATACTAGTTGGTAAACTTCTTATGAGAGGTGATAAGCCAGAGTATCATCCGTATGTACATTGTGCCTCATGGTAACTCATGCTTCAAATAATATTAAATTTTTCTCTCCATTGGCATGATATGTTGCTAATGATATGATGAAAATAAGTCCAGCTCCATTGTTGACTTCATGTAACTAGTAAAATGTGATGGCTCATTACCAAGAGTCAAAATAGACGTGGGTTGTATATAATGAATAGAGAGAAAAGTTTTAATAATGGTCCTTTTGGGAAATTGTGACTCAATTCCTCTTAAAGTTACCAAACCAGTATTGAACTGAATTTTAATTTATAGCTCACTTAATAGAATTATAATGTTATGTGGCCTACTAAGTGGTAGAATTAAGGTGAAGGGGTATTTCTCTCTTCACTTAGGCATCTAAATTACTTCTTTGGGATTTTATAATTGTAATAACTTTCATATTTATAAGATTTTTTATTTTTGTAATGACCCTCTATGCCTTTCCCCCATGCCACTAGTAAGAGGCAAGGGTTCATAACAAAAGACAAGACACAAGTGAGGATTAATTTTTTTTTTAATGACGTTTTTCATCTTTATAAATTATGAGCAACCTTCTACGATTTACCCCAAGTCACCTCTAATAGATAATGGTATATCACCAAAGACAAAATGTAGATGAGTAAGGTAACCTTCCTCCATTTCTATTCTCACACTATTAGTAAGAAGTAAGGGCTCAACACCAAATACTATGAAGGAAAAAATGTGTAATATAATCATTATTCATAATTTATTTGATTGGTTGATTTGTATTACAATGATTTTTATTTGTGAAGGAACTAAACCCTACACAAATAATATGAAGCAAGGGTTCAAAACCAAAGACTAAGATATGCGTTCAAACAAACCGAGTAAATAAGTTTAAAGTTTTTTTGTGAAATAGAGAAGTTATTTAGAGGGAATATATTACCTTTAGTAATCTTATCGGTATGACCATAGGTGAAAGTATCTTAAACGAGATAAATTATAAGAAGTATGAGATACCAAATAATTAATAGGATCTATATTCACACTTTTCTCATGATGATGAGTATGCGGACATGATTTTTATAATGGGAATATCTGCCAATAGAGTGGAAAATTTAAAATTATTTGGATATAAGTTAGATAGAAGGATTGTACAATTGGTTTCTCCCAAGATAAATATCACCTCAGGTGTAAAATTTTAATTAGATGGATTGCAGTAATTGGTTTGTTAGGTTCCTAACCATTTTCACTAGCCAATGTATAGGATCCAGAGCCAAATTTATCCATGATTACATAGGGCCCTAACCAGATAGGATAAATTTTCCTTTATTTTTCTCACTCTTCTGTTGTATTATTTTTATTTTCTTTGATGCTGAGATCACCAGCCTCAAACTCTCTAGGATTTACTTTTTTGAGATAGATGTGTTGTAGCTAGTTTTCATAGACCTGAAGATGATTGAGAGAATTAAGTTTTTTTCATCGACAATATCAAGTTCATGAAGGTGTGAGTGTCTATATTCATTTTCATTGATTATGTCTTTAAGGGATATTATTAAGTATGGGAATTCAACTGCAACATGTGTTGGTTGTCAAAAAGGAACTTCAAGAAGAGCAATAGTCAGGGGACAAGAAGTCCCTCCTCTTTAATGGGAGAGGTTCCCTTATTCAGAAACGAACCTATTTACACATATACAAAGCATGGTTTTACTATGAAACTTGGATATTATGAAAGTGTTTCCTAAAAGGTCATCAATCACAAAAGGACTTAGGAATGAAAATGTGAGAACGAGCAGAAAGGCACCATTCAGAATTATAGATGATAGAGTAATTCCTTATGCATGCGAGGGTAGAGCGAATTGGAATAGGATCATTTGTATCACATTAATAAGATGTGTTGTCCACTAAAAATTTCCCACTCTGATAAGAGTAAAATTTTCAAAATTTTGAGTCTTAAGTGTTTTTCTCTGAGGTGCCTAAGTCGTGAAATCGAAAAAATCTGTGTTCTGGGTTGTTTTGTGTGATTTTCGGGCCTGTCGGAACTTTTTGTCCCATCTGTCCCAAGTATGAAAGTGTCTTTTGTTCTCCGATCGGCCGAAACCTCTGAATTTGTCCGATTTTCGGGCCTGTCGGAAGTTTTTGTCCCAAGTGCCCCAAAGCCAAAAATGCAATCTGTTCCATTTCGGCCGAATCATCCTTCCCGCGTACTTCGCAATTTCCTGTCTCGAATGTCCCAAGTAAAAAGTGCGAGTCGTTCCATTTTCGCCCGAACTGGCTGAACCGCGTACTCCGGAACTTTTTGTCCCAAATGTCCCAAGTTCGAACGGACCTGTTGTTCCATTTTCGGACGATTCGCCCGATTTTGTCCCAACTGTCCCGAGTTCCAAATTGCTCTCTGTTCCATTTTAGACCGGTTCACCCAGACCGCGTCCTTCGCGCAATTTTGTCCCAACTGCCTCATTTAAAAAAGTGCGAGCTTTCCCTATTTCGGCCGAGCCGGTCGAGTTGCGTACTTCGGAACTTTTTGTCCCGAATGTCACAAGTCCAAACGGGCCCGCTGTTCCAATTTCGGCCGAAACACTCGAATCGCGTACTTCACACATTTTTGCCCCATTTGTCCCAAATACATTTGTGCGTCTTCTCCCTGTTTCGCCTGAACCAGCCGAGCCGCGTGTTTCGCGCATTCGCGTCTCACCTGTCCCAAGCGTACCAAGTGTCGTTCACACTTAGTTTTTCCCGCTCGACCCGAATATGTTGTTTTTCAAAATATGAATTTAAGTTGCGGCTATGATGCTATCAATCCGAAGATCAAGTTTCAAGGACAGCTGGCAGAAGGACGAAGCTCTCAAGACGCTGGTTGCATCAGTTTTCAAAGACACTCATTGTCATCCTCAAGATGAAACGTCAGTTCCATGTGGTAGAGGCAGAGCTGAGATGTTAGAAAGATTCAAGTAGCGGTTTCTGAAGACAGTGGGTCCTTCTCAGAACTGGACACCTGTCTCCTTCTCCTTTCTTTTCTCTTCTTCCCTTTCTTTTCGTATTCCTTGTAATTAGTTAAGGCATTGCAATTGGCGGTCCTTAACTATTCTTTAGTTAAAAGAAATGGTTACGAGGAGTAACGGATTTGTAATCTATATAATGGCCTTTCCACGCCATTTTACAAAGGAGGAAGAACTTGGATATTTTGCTGAAAGTATAAACAGATCTTAAAGAAATCAATACAAAAGGGCTTTCCATTCTTTGTCTATCTGATTCTTGCTGTCTTTGTGTTTTCCTTTAATATTGTGAAGATCATTCTGTTCCTAACTTGTTTAGTCTCTCTGATTACATACTGTTCAGTTTTGCAAGTACAGTGATCTTGTACAACCAAGAAGGAACTTTGTGTCCTTGATTAACAAATTTGAAGAAGGTTATTTACGGAACTTTGTGTCTTTAAATTTAATCCCATTCAGCTAATGCAAATGATCTTGTCTTAAATCCTTTGAAGCTTCGCATACACGAAGAATTATTCTGCTATCTATAATTCTGAATGTTGCCATTCTGCTCATCTTCTTATTCCCCTTCCTCAGTCCTGGCGTAACTGATGATCCTTGTGGAAAACACTTTCGTAATATCCAAGTTTGACCATAAAATAATGTTCTGTACTTTTGTAAATAAGTTTGTTTCAGAATAAGGGAACCTCTCCCATTAAAGAGGAGAGACTTCTTGTCCCCTGACTGTTGTTCTAAAAATTCCTATTTGAAAACCAACAGTTTTTGGCGACTCTGCTGGGGAGGAAATTTTCTTTCCAGCTCCGCTGGGGAAAATCGCATTCCAGTACTGCAATTTTTCGATCATCCTTTGATCTGGCGACTCCATGTTTCACTAGAGGGAGAAGGGCCCTTGGTATCGAAGATTCTCAGTTTCAGCTTTTGGAGCAACAGGGTTTTCCTTTCCCTTCCAATAGAAGAACTCGTTCGACGAGCACTCCACCTGTCCAAGATAGAAGTCCTGCGGGTGGTATTCCTTCAGAGCCTGCTAGTCCTAATCTACGAGCTTTGATCCTTGCCGGTGTTACAGTTCCCCTCCAAGCCGTATTTCCAAGAATGGCACAATTACCATGGGGTCAACGTGTCGGGCCCCTGGCTCTTGCGCAGCCTTTGCATGAGTTACCTAGAGGTAACCGAAAGAACTTCCCAAAATTTAAAGGAGATGGCAAAATTCACCCTGATGAACATATTGCAGCATTCATAGTTGCCTGTGGAGTCTTGGGGGTTGAACATGAAGACGTCTCAGTAAGACTGTTCGTTGAGACATTGCAGGATAATGCTGCTGACTGGTTCTATCACCTTCCAGCTGGTGCCATCACCTACTGGAATACAATGAGAACTCAATTTGAAAGCCGTTTCAAGCCAGCAGAAGATGTGCATGCCCTGCTTACCCAGATTTCTCAGATAAAGAAAGATCCATCAGAACCTATGAGAGAATTTGTGGCTCGGTTCAACAGATTGATCAACAAAATTCCTATAAATACTCGACCGGTTGATCAAATTCAGAAATGTTTCTTTTTGAATGCCCAAATGCCTAAAGTCAGTTATGCTCTAAGAAGGGCTAATCTCGGAACGTTAATTCTAGATCAAGAACTGGCTGTTAGTGTCGAGGATGACCTGATCATGTCAGGGAAGTTGAGAAGATATCCTCCTAAATCTAAATCTACTGCTTCTTCCTCTTCCACCTCTGGACCCAATACTGATCCATTAGTCCAGAAACTTGCAAATGATCTAGTGGCTATAAAGAAACAATTAGCCCAGCATGCACCATATGCAGACGTTCCGAGAAGAAATTTTCAACCCAGAAACCATTTGCCAGCTCCCCACACAAGACTGGCACTTGAAGGACCCCCTGTCAAAGTTCCGGTGAATGCAACTTGTGATGTTGAAGAGCCAGAAGATGATAATGAAGCTTGTGAGGAGTTCCTGGAGGAATTCGATGATGAGGCAGAAGAACTCGAAGGATCTCGAGTCAATTTCTTTACCACTGAAGGCATTGATGATGGAGATGACTATGATGAAGTGGTAGCAGACATGAACAGTGAATCATTTGCTATCATGACTCGAGAACAGACAAGGCAGAAGGAGAAGGTGACACAGCCCCTAAAGAAATCTAAGGAGCAGCCGGCAACTATCCCTGTAATTGCCAGAAGAGGATCTCCTATCCCTACCCCATCTACACCAAAGGTAAGTACTGTCAATCCTGCTCCCAAAGTTGCTTCTTCTTCTTCTTTTTCTCCCAAAGTTGATAAGCCTAGAATTTCAAATGATGATGGCCCATCCACCTCTGGATCCTTTGATATTGTTGATCATCTTAAAAGGACTAAAGTTCAAATTTCGGAAGCTGA
The DNA here is from genome assembly GCA_019776745.2 of Taxus chinensis. Classification (NCBI taxonomy): domain Eukaryota; kingdom Viridiplantae; phylum Streptophyta; class Pinopsida; order Cupressales; family Taxaceae; genus Taxus; species Taxus chinensis. The sequence continues at coordinate 821,556,426 of CM034150.1, read as the reverse complement.
ATACTACCAAACCCACCCTAAAGCTTTTGCCAAGATGATCCAATTTGTAAATTCCCATTCCAAGACCACCTCTAAAGGCCTTTTGCCCACACCTCCTTCTGCACCACAACCTAGCCTGGTAGCTACTGTCACCTCACCTGGAGACAAAATCAAGCCTTTTTATGTAACACTCCTTACAGCTGGCCACAGGCTCAGTAACTGTGTCATAGATTCTGGAGCCTCAGATAATGTGATGCCTGCTAAGGTAGCTCATGCTTTAGGCTTGACCCTTACTCGCACTTATGGATCTTGCTACTCCATGGAAAGTAAGGAAGTACCTTTAGTTGGAAGGATTAAAGATGCACAAGTGGCTTTTGCTGCTTTACCTGAGAAGAAGGTCTTGGCTACCATCCTAGTAGCAGAAATTCCTCCTTCCTATGGAATGTTGCTAAGTAGGAACTTCTGTAAAGATGTGGGTGGAGAGATTCAAATGGATTGGTCACACGCACTCATACCTATCCATGGACAAATGAAGAAGTTACTACCTGAGAAACAGTCTGAGTATATTGTGCAGAAAATAGATGATCCTAAGGCACAAATACTCTATGAAGACATAGGTTATGGTAATTATATGATTCTGTCCCCTGATGAAATCCAACCCTCCAAAGTATCACCCAAAGATCCCAATGGTGTTTGGATTTTGGAATTTGATGGAAGTTGTTCCTCGGCTGGTTCTGGAGCTGGTGTCTTGCTAGTATCACCTGAAGGCTGCCTGCACCCTTTTTCATTTAAGTTGCAGTTCGAGAACACCAACAACATGGCAGAGTATGAGGCTCTCCTTCTTGGACTGCAAGTAGCCAAAGAACAAGGTGTAAAAAATCTTCTAGCTCGTGGTGATGCAGAGCTGATTGTGAAGCAAGTCAGAAGCCTTTTTCAGGTAAAGAATGGAAGGCTGAAGCATTATCGGAATCAGGTTTGGGATTCAATTGAATTCCTTGATGCTTTCTCTATTGAAGCAATACCTAGAGAAAAGAACAGCAGGGCTGATTCACTGGCTGTCTCGGGGTCACTACTGATTCCCCATCCTGAATTCTCTCAGGATAAGTTCACTATTGAAATGGTCCATCGGCCTAATGTCCCTGACAATACCAATAACTGGCAAGTTTTCAACGATGACCAGCATCTGCTTTCCTTCCTGGAACTCAAGGGGAATTTCGAGCAACTGTATTTTGAGGGAAGTGACAACCTGCCTCGTGAGAGTGTGTCCTCTGACCAAGCTGTCACCCAAGGAGAAGAAACTGATCAGGAAGGGTACATCAAGCTCAAAGGAAACAAGATTCCCAAAGGTTTGGTGAGTTTGGAGGAGTTGTTTGATAAACATGACAGATACGTGAGATCTAAAGCTTCTACCAGACCTCAGCAATCAGCTGAGTATGATAAGATTGATATTGGGAGTTCTGATGACCCGAGGCTGGTAAATATTTGGAAATGTTGCACAACAGAAGAGAGGAGAAGAGAAATTGATCTTCTAATGAAGTATAAGGATGTTCTTGCATATTCTTATGAAGATCTAAAAGCCTTTAAGCCAAAGGAAATGTAGCACTCTATTCCTCTCAAACCAGGAATCAAGCCTTTCAAGCAGAAGCAAAGGCAGTACAATCCAAAAATAGCTGACACCATCTTTCAGGAGATCCAGAAGTTGTTGAAGGCTAAGATTATTTTTCCCATTCACCATTCAACATGGATTGCAAACATTGTGCCTGTTAGAAAAAAGAATGGAGAGATCCGCATCTGTGTTGATTTCAGAAACCTGAATCAGGCCTCTCTGAAAGATAACCACCCTCTGCCTATGATGGATCAGATTTTGCACGCAGTAACAGGATCCGAGATGTTATCTATGCTTGATGGATTCTCGGGATACAATCAGGTAGAGGTTGACATTGCAGATCAACACAAGATAGCCTTCACCACTCCTTGGGGTACCTTTGCCTACAAGAGAATGCCTTTTGGGCTGATTAATGCTAGTGCCACTTTCCAGAGAGCTATGGATTTGGCTTTTGGAAGCTTGAAAGGGAAATGTATAGTCATATACCTTGATGACCTGACAGTGTTTTCAAAGACAAGAGCAGATCACTTAGACCACCTGGAAACAGTTCTGCAGAGATGCCGAGAGCATGGGATTTCTTTAAATCCTAAAAAATCTGTCCTCTATGTTACAGAAGGAAAGCTATTAGGGCACATTGTCTCAAAGGATGGCATCAAGATTGATCCTGAACGAGTTCAGGCCATCCAGCAAATTCCTCTCCCTACTAGTAAAAAAGGCGTGCATTCCTTCTTCGGTAAGATCAATTTCTAAAGAAGATTTATCCTTGATTTTGCTGAATTAACGTTGAATATTTCTTAGATGATGAAAGGGAAGCAAACATTTGGATGGTCTTATGAAGGAAAGGAATCCTTTGAGGGTATCAAGAAAGCCATTGCTAAAACTCCAGTTTTGGCCTGCCCTGACTTCAGCAAAGATTTCATCATCTATTGCTACGCTACAGACAATACCCTGGCAGCTGTCTTAACCCAAGAAGATTCTGATGGACATGAGCTACCAATTGCCTTCATGAGCTATCTCCTGAAGGATCATGAGCTAAAGTACACCATGATGGAGAAGCATGCTTTTGCAGTAGTCAAGGCTGTTAAGCAGTTTCACTTTTATATCCTCAATTCTCACTCCATGGTGCTGGTTCCAGATACGACTGTTAAGTCAATCCTTACACAACAAGAATTTGGATCCAAGAGGGGCAACTGGGTGGCTAAGGTCTAGGAGTATGACATTGATATCAAACCGACCAAGGTGGTTCGTGGAAAGGGTCTTTGTGAGCTCATTGCTGAAGGAGCCAAACATGAGTTGCTGAAGGAGAAAGCTAACGTTCCTACTGTTCTATTCCTTAGTTCAGTTGATGAATGGTATGCTGACATCGCCCATTTTCTCACCTATGGGGAATGCCCATCTCATTTAACTTCCAAGGAAAAGAGGACTGTTAAATTGAGATCAGCGCAATATGTACTGTGGGAAAATGCTTTGTTCAAGTGTGGCTTAGATGGGAGATTCTGAAATGTGTTGATAAGGAACAATAGAGAAAGTTGCTCTCAGCTTTCCATGATCAGGCATGTGGAGGGCACTATTCGTCAACAGTCACAGCTCACAAGATACTCCGGGGAGGGTATTACTAGCCTTCCTTGTTTAGAGATGCATCCAAGTGGGTGGATAAATGCGAGGCCTGTCAGACTTTTGTGGGAAGACCCAAACTGGCCGCCTTGCCTCTCAAGCCAATTGTGATCGAGGAACCATTCCAACAGTGGAGTCTAGACTTCATTGGTGCACTGAATCCTACTTCTAGTGCTGGCCACACGCATGTGCTAACTGCCACTGACTACTTCACCAAATGGGTGGAAGCTATTCCGGTCAAGAGAACTACTTCTGAAGTTGTATGCAACTTCCTCAAAGAGAACATCTTGGTAAGGTATGGTGTACCTAACAAGATTGTAACAGACAATGCTTCGAACTTCTCCTCAACTGAGATCATGGATTTCTGCTACGGGTATGGCATCTCTCTGGCTCATTCTTCAGATTATTATCCCCAGGGGAACGGGCAAGCAGAATCCACCAACAAAAATCTGGTGACTATCATAAGGAAGTTGGTCAATGAGTCTCAGCGAAACTGGCATAAGAAGCTTTATGATGCCCTTTGGGCAGATAGGATCACACCTAAAAGAGCCATTGGAATGTCCCCCTTTCAAGTAGTGTATGGAGTAAAGGCCCAATTGCCAGTGACAGTGGAACTGCCAGCCTTGCACATGATGAAAGCCATTGAAGACACTAGTTTCAGTGATGCTCTGGACAAAAGAATCATGTACCTGCACAAACTGAACGAGGATAGATTGGAGGTTGCTGACAGAATATCTACTCACCAGCAGAAGGTGAAGGTTCTGTTCGATAAGAAAGCCAGGTCCAGAGAGTTCCAAGTTGGTGATACCGTGCTGTTATGGGACAAAAGACATGAACCTCGTGGCAGCCATGGAAAATTTGATTCTCTGTGGCTTGGACCTTTCAAGATAAGACACTTTGCTGGTAAGGACTCTTTCTATCTTGATTACATGGATGGTTCTCCCCTCCCACTTCCTTATAGTGGGTAGTATTTGAAGTTGTTCAAGTCCTAGGTGACTAGGGAGTCCCTTTGTATATTATGTACAGTATTTTTGCTTTTTCTGCTTTTGGTGTGTTTCCCTTCTGTTGTGTGTGTTGCCTTCTGTATTGGTTTGTTTTTGACTCCTTCGCCCAATGGATAAGGCACTGGTCTGCTTCACCGAGTTCTCTAAGTTTTTGCCTTGTCTCATTCTATGAATTTACACCAAGTCATCCCCAGAAGGAGCCAACTGTTGTCCACTCAAAATTTCCCGCTCTGATAAGAGTAAAATTTTCAAAATTTTGAGTCTTAAGTGTTTTTCTCTGAGGTGCCTAAGTCGTGAAATTGAAAAAATCTGTGTTCTGGGTCGTTTTGTGTGATTTTCGGGCCTGTCGGAACTTTTTGTCCCATCTGTCCCAAGTATGAAAGTGTCTTCTGTTCTCCGATCGGCCGAAACCTCCGAATTTGTCTGATTTTCGGGCCTGTCGGAAGTTTTTGTCCCAAGTGCCCCAAAGCCAAAAATGCAATCTGTTCCATTTCGGCCGAATCATCCTTCCCGCGTACTTCGCACTTTCCTGTCCCGAATGTCCCAAGTAAAAAGTGCGAGTCGTTCCATTTTCGCCCGAACCAGCCGAACCGCGTACTCCGGAACTTTTCGTCCCAAATGTCCCAAGTTCGAACGAACCTGTTGTTCCATTTTCGGCCGATTCGCCTGATTTTGTCCCAACTATCCCGAGTTCCAAATTGCTCTCTGTTCCATTTTCGGCCGGTTCACCCGGATCGGGTCCTTCGCGCAATTTTGTCCCAACTGCCTCATTTAAAAAAGTGCGAGCTTTCCCTATTTCAGCCGAGCCGGTCGAGTCGCGTACTTCGGAACTTTTTGTCCCGAATGTCCCAAGTCCAAACGGGCCCGCTGTTCTAATTTCGGCCGAAACACCTGAATCGCGCACTTCGCACATTTTTGCCCCATTTGTCCCAAATACATTTGTGCGTCTTCTCCCTGTTTCACCCGAACCGGCCGAGCCGCGTGTTTCACGCATTCGCGTCTCACCTGTCCCAAGCGTACCAAGTGTCGTTCACACTTAGTTTTTCCCGTTCGACCCAAATATGTTGTTTTTCAAAATATGAATTTAAGTTGCGGCTATGATGCTATCAATCTGAAGATCAAGTTTCAAGGACAGCTGGCAGAAGGACGAAGCTCTCAAGACGCTCGTTGCATCAGTTTTCAAAGACACTCATTGTCATCCTCAAGATGAAACTTCAGTTCCACGTGGTAGAGGCAGAGCTGAGATGTTAGAAAGATTCAAGTAGCGGTTTCTGAAGACAGTGGGTCCTTCTCAGAACTGGACACCTGTCTCCTTCTCCTTTCTTTTCTCTTCTTCCCTTTCTTTTTGTATTCCTTGTAATTAGTTAAGGCATTGCAATTGGTGGTCCTTAACTATTCTTTAGTTAAAAGGGGAAACGGTTACGAAGAGTAACTGACTTGTAAGCTATATAGTGGCCTTTCCACGCCATTTGGAAAGGGAGGAAGAACTCGGAATATTTGCTGAAAGTGTAAATAGATCTTAAAGAAATCAATACAAAAGGGATTTTCATTCTTTGTCTATCTGATTCTCGTTATCTCTGTGTTTTCCTTTAATATTGTGAAGATCATTTTGTTCTTAACTCGTTAGTCTCTCTGATTGCATACTGTTCAGTTTTTCCAATACATTGATCTTGTATAACCAAGAAGGAACTTTGTGTCCTTGATTAATAAATCTGAAGAAGGTTATTTAGGGAACTTTGTGTCTTTGAATTTAATCTCATTCAGCCAACGCGAATGATCTTGTCTTAAATCCTTTGAAGCTTCGCATACACGAAGAATTATTCTGCTATATATAATTCTGAAGGTTGCTATTCTGCTCATCTTCTTATTCCCTTTCCTCAGTCCTTGTGTAACTGATGATCCTTGTGGAAAGCACTTTCGTAATATCCAAGTTTAACCATAAAACAATGTTCTGTACATTTGTAAATAGGTTCGTTTCAGAATAAGGGAACCTCTCCCATTAAAGAGGAGGGACTTCTTGTCCCCTGATTGTTGCTCTTCTAAAAAGTCCTATCTGACGACCAATAGGTTGTTGGTTAACCACATGTAAAGACACATCCTTTCTTTGTAGGTTGTTGGTAAGCCGATCTGTAAGAATCATCCTAGTTGTCTGTAGGTTGTTACAGACAAACTGAGTGTAACAACCATTAAATGAATAGCTTGAGAATAAAGGCTGGTGGTTAGTTAAGTGTAATGAAAAATCCTTCTGTATTTGGTTAGCAATACATGATAATGTTTTCCCCATGTTCACACTTTCAGGGAGGAATGTTAGGAATATTATCCTGTTAGTGCTCACATTATGGCATATGGAGTTAGTGCCATTAATATTGTGTATAAATTAGTTAATAATGAGTTAATATAACTTCATATTAACTAATATAGTTACTGTGAAGTGTGTTGAGTGAGTTGTAATAACACAACTCATTACAATAACTATCTAGGATTGTAAGATATTATGAACATATTGTGAGAAGATATGAGGAGAAGTAGACAAGCGTTCAAGATTGGGAGAGATCCACTGATTGTGAAGGATAAGACTTGACTAAATCTATTCAATAGAATCAAGTGTTATGTATAAATGCCTCATGGAACTAACATGTTGGCGGTTGGACTGAGTTACAAATATGATTGAAATTTAACTCCATTCTATTTGTCGTGTTTTTACATGTGCATGATAATCTTTTTTTAGCAAAACTCTTACCAAATTTCAAATTAAAGAGGGCCACATCTCCTAGTCATCTTTTCCAAGGGGACGGGAATGGGGCTTGGCTATGGCATACATCACATCTGATAACAGTTGTGGAATATGCCATAACCACACTCCAATGTGTTGGTATAGGGAGAGGCACAGGTTGGGATGGTCGTCCCACCCTTTCCCCAAGACCTTAAAATGCAAAACTTTCAAGGCAGAAATAACTTATTTTTTTAAAAAGCCTCACCCCTTCTACCAGTTATTCCTTAACTCTCCCAAAGTATCCTCGCATAAACCTTGATTTGCACATTCACATGTTACACACACACACAAGACTGGACACAAATTATCCTTTGCTAGTCTTCGAAGACTTTTTTTTCATAACAACAATCAACTTAATTTTTTTGTCCCATGAGACGATAGTATATAAGACTATGCATACACATAATTTATATGGTTAATAATTTTCTATTATGACTACAAGCAAACACACAATAGATGGATGATAGATTCTGTTGCAGATTACTCATATTCATATCAAGTTATTAACATGGCTTCATCAATTTGAAATTCAATCCTACAGACAAGAATATCAAAAGAAAATTACAAAAATTCAGGAATTCCAGAGACGGAATACTTTTGCATGTCTCTTGATACTCTGCAAATCATCCTAGCTCAGAATTACAGGTGGTGGATTCTGACGAACCCATGGGGTAAAGGATGAAATAAATTTAATTCCATTAGACATTTGGGATTCTCATGAAACAAAATATAGTAGGTAGAAATGTAGGGCTAAGTTCCTCCAAGAAATCTATGGTTTGCTGCCAATTCTCTACCCTCCCAATGACTCTGGAAACTATATCCTGAAACAATTTTAGAATCTCAGCTTCAGGGGTGGACTCTCCCATGGGAATTATCGAGAGCTCCAGATCAGATGCTTGCAAATCTTGCTCTGGCTTGTCTTCCTTAGGCTTGGATATCTCCAGGAATTGTTGGCCTTGAGCATTAGACACTATCCTGGAGATAGTTCTAGATTTTTTTGGCATGAGTAGGAGGAGTAGTGCCTAATAAGGCTGCCACAACATCAAAATTGGGCCCTGAGATTCAGGAGGAATACTTTCTCTTCCTACTGTCAACAAGATGCTGCACCCATGCAAAAGAGGAGGAGGAAGAAGAAGGTGGGGCAAGAGCGCCAAGAGAAAAAGAACTCATGGCACCCAAGGTTTGCACTACTGTTGCCTCTAATTGAGATATAAGTGGGGTGCTTGTGGCTTCTGATACAGAGGGTTCATTGAACCCGGAAGCTCAGTGCTTTGGACCTCTTTTTCTTTATCCATGGGGGCTTCTGGAGCACTTGTAGATACAGGCACTTGACTCTCTTCACTTTCACTAAGAACAATGATGTTCTCTAGGCCTGAGGACAACTCAGTATGCTTCCTTAGGGGATCTTCCTCCACAGGCTCCTTCTTGACTTCTCTAACTTTCTTTTGATATACCTGTGTGGACGAGGAAGGAGTGGAGATTGTAGGTCCTTGAGTTGATGAGGCAGGAGGAGTCTGCACAGGTGCTTCCGATCTGGGTGTCAATGCTTCCTTCCTTGGTGTTGAAGCATCCTTGGAGGAGGATTCCCCTGAATACCTTCTAAATTCATGAACTTTCTTATCAAACCAGATCTTGGTTCTGACTAAGACCAGAGCTAGGATTTCAACCAAATCATCCTTCTCCTTTTTGAACCAATCCAAATCCTCCAAGGGAGTGTGTTTGACCACATTGTCATACTCATATGATTACAGGTCAGAATTATCATCCTAGAGCCCTTCAAGAACTTGGTACAGGTTAAGCTCTTGGATTAATTGAAGGGAAAACCTTCCATAATGTCTTCTCCTTGCTTCAAAATCATTAGCACAGTCAGCCCAATAGTCCTCTGTGTCTACCCTATGATGATAAGTGATCTTGATGTTCTGCTCAATAAACTTATTCAAGTCAAAACAATTTCTTGGCTTGAAGAAATGGACAGTGATGGGAGCTAGGGCTCTTTCTATGTTTTGAGCATCTAGTGTTGTCTTGTAGGTGTAGTTTCCCAAGATGATGGGGAAGTGTAGGCCAGTGATTTTCTTTTCCCTATAGGTTTTGTGTAACTTATCCAACTACCTGCATACTTCTACTAAGGTCATTTTGTCATTGCAGAACATAGGAAGCTTGAGAGGAGTGCTCTCATAGCCTGCAAGCCTTATATAGGAAAATTTCCAAAATTGGATGAAGTAGGCATCATAATGTGATATCAGATTCATAGCTTCATCAGAAAATCTCCTCGCCATGTCGCTCTCTAGGAGCCTAACAATGTACATGGTGAAAGAATCATTCACCTAATCCTGAAATTGCGATTGCTAGTTTCTAAGGTGAATTGAGGGTAGTAGGCATACACATGGTCATCCTTATGAGCATCAATGTATGAGAACCCAAACCATTACCTCAATGCTGTTAGGGTATACATTAAGTATGAAGTCATATAGAATTTCTTGGTCTGCTATACATTGGACAACTGCTCTGCTAGGTTCATACTAATGATCTCTGCCCAATTGATATTCTGAGTTCCTTCACACACCATATTGATAAGCGGGCACATCGAGAAATGGAACTCATTTATAGAGGGTAAACCCATGACCCAAGCCAGTAGGATTATAAAATCCAACAATTCCTCATTGAAATTAGCACGAAAGAGAACCTTGGACAGACGAGATGCCCCCTTCTTAGGGTTTTTCAGCCAGGACTTCGCCACCCCGCACCTTATATTTCTCAGTATCTTGATCGAAAAGGGCCTGTGCCTGATTTTGAGAAATAACTATAACATTGTCTGTTTCTAGAATCCTTAGTGCAGTGCCAATGGCAGTAGTGTCAAGTTTGGTGATGAGCTCCCCATGCACGTTTGTCAACTCACTCGAGTCAGGGTTGAAATTAGCATCGTAGGAGAGCACTGTATCTGCGCATTGCACTGAGATAGGGAAACCACCGGCAAAAGCGAAATGACTGTCATGAATCATCTGTGCCATAGGTGAAGGGTTCATGTCTGTCATTCTTGCCCAAAAATATCCAAAGTTGAGGTGGCGAACCTCATTGTCCCCGATATCGGGAATGGCAGACTTGAGTGGTGAAATTTGTTCCTGCCCCTGGAATTTAATCTTCATGTTGATAGTAACTTGGAGAGCAAGGCTGCAGGATGGAATTGGGATGGAATTGCAAGGGGGAATGGATGCGCGACGTAGAAATTTTGGTCGCAAGGGTACGAGAAATAGATAGCATGAAAGCAGTGTGTAAAAACGCATAGGGGGTAGCTCATTATATAGCCGTTTAGGAGAGAGGAAGACAATAAATGTGCATTAAATACACATCTACCAAATTAAAAAGCAAGATATTCGGGTAGAGCGGGAAAAATTAGCACGAATGGCACTTGGTTAATTTGGGACACGAGGGACGCGAAAGCACGAAGTACGTGGTTCGGCCGATTCAGGCGATGCGGGACGAAAGTACGTAGAGTACGTGATTCGGCCGAAACAGACGGAAAGTGGACAATGGGCCCAGGTGAACTTGGGACACTTGGGACAAAAATTTCCGACGGGCCCGAAAAGAACACACTTTGGGTAAAGCATCCGGTCGGGGAATAGAGAGATCGAATGAACTTGGGACACTTGGGACAAAAATGTCTGACAGGCCCGAAAATCACACAAAATGACCCAAAAAACACAGATTTTTCCAATTTCTTAACTTTTCATACTACCAGGACAACAGGGAAGGCGTTTAACTTGAAAATTTATCAATTTTCAACTTCTAAAAAGTAGGGAAATTTTGAGTGGACAACAACATGAAAACTAAATTCATCACCATAAGCAATGGAGAATGGGGTGGCTCCTGTAGGCATGCAATAAGCCCAAAGATCAAGGTAAATTTTGGTGTACGAATTTATTCCATACGTGTCAACAATTTTTTTTATGATATATTTTAAAGTTTTATTTGTTTCTTCTCCTTGGTCATTACCCTAGGGATAGTGTGGAATATCCCATTTAAGTATTATGTGAAAATGCTTAGATAGGTGTTTGATTAGATGGTTTTAAATCATTTTACATTATCAGTGAAAATGGATGATGGAACACCAAAATAACATATGATATTTTTAAAAATGAATTTTTATATTTGGATTCCAATAACATAGGTTAGTGGCATATCCTCTACCCATTTCATGAAATAATCAGTAGCAATAATGATGATTTTTTGTCCATCAAATGAAGTTGGTCTAATTTTATTGATGAGATCAAGCCCCCATTAAGAGAAGGGAAAAGGTGTTGTGATTTGGTTGTAGTGCTTGATAAGTTCCATGGATAAGGTTGACGAGTTTTTGAAAAACCTGACATCATTTAATATAAATAAATGAATCATTCTCCATGGTGTACCAATAACACATAACACGTAATATTTTCCTAGCTAAATCCATGCCATTTGTGTGTACTCTGTAAATACTTGAGTGGATTCTAGTTAAGAAACTAGAGGCTTCCTCCTGATTAAGACTTTGTAGTAGAGTGCCATCATAGCCTCATTTATATAAAGTGTATGCTAAAATTTTGTTATGAGAAGTACATTGTACGAAAGCGTGTCTATGACTAGTATTCATGTTGGAAGGGAATGTTTTTCATAGATAAAAGTGTAAATATCATGGTACCAAGGGTTGTTAGGACCCACTATTTAGAACACCATAGTATTTTAAGGTAAATTACAATAAGGCATTAATAGATTTTCTACGAGAAAGTTCACGTAGGGTTGATTTGATGTGATTTTTAACAAAAATATGATAGTTTCCATAGCATCTCTAGACTTATTACAAATTATAGGGCCTTGGTCAAAATTAATAAAATGAAAATAACCTCAAAGGATATTTACCATGTGTTTACATACGGAATTAGATTTTCATCTTTGACCTGGTATTCATTTATAACATGTTTAATGATAAGAAATGAGTCGTTAAATACCGTCAACTCCTTAAGGTTCCATGATATGGTGAGTTTTAATCTATCTATGAGAGATTCATATTCTGTGATATTATTAGTACATGGGAATGCTAGGAAAAATGATTTGGGGATAACCTTTCCATCCGGTGTGATAAGTAAAATACCGGTTCCTAAACCATAAAGATTATAAGATCCATGAAAGAATAAGGTCCAAGATGGTGCTATATCTATTTATAAATTTTTATTTATCTTGAAATGTGAAATGGAGAGGTTTTGGTCCAAGAAGAGGTTCCTCAACAATTCGATCTGTGAAGGCTTGTCCTTTACTTTCTCTTTGACGAACAAATTCGATGTCAAATTCACTAAGTAGGATGACCCAACTTGATATTATACATGTGAGAATGGTCCTATAAAAGAGATACTTAAGGGGATATACCTTAGCGATAAGTTTGGTTGTGTGATTGAGAAAGTAATGGCATAGTTTATGGAACACGAAAGTGACTGCTAATCATACCTTTTCCGTTTGGGAGTATTTTACCTCATGCTCATTGATTGTTCGACTAAGGTAATAAATTACATGTTATTTTTCTTGATCATTACATTGTTCTAATAAAGGCTCATAAGGCATGTTTAGAGGAATAATTTTAAAGAGGCATTGGTTTATCTATGATTGGAAACATAAGAATAGTTGGAATAGAGAGATATTATTTTAGTTTTGAAAAAGAGTCTTTAAAATCTTGATTATATTGGAAATGTGCACATTTCTTAAGAAATTGATTGAAATGATGACACTTTTCAGATAATTGTGATATAAAACATTGAGTGGATTGTTTTTTTCCTTGAAGACTACATAGTTGTTTAAGATTATGTGGAGGAGGAATTTCCATAATAGATTTGACCTTTGTGGGATCAACTTGTATAGCTCTTTGTGAGATGATGAATCCTAATAATTTTATATCAGTCACACCAAACACACATTGTTTTGGACTTAGTCAGACCTTTTACCCACATAATATTTTAAAGATGCGTCTCTAAAAAATTGCATGAATTATTTGCATTTTGGACTTTTCTATTATATCATTGAGGTAGTATTTTGTAATATCATGTAACATATCATGGAATATAACCATCATGACTCATTGATATGTAGTGCTTGTATTTTTAAGCCCAAAAGGAATAAAATTAAAACAAAAGGTGTCCCATGTTGTAGTAAATATTATTTTTTATATTGTTTAATGATGTGTATTTGGTTATAACAAGAAAATCCATCCATTAGGGAGGGAATTTCATGGCCTATCGTGGAGCCAAGGATCATGTCTATGTTTGGTAGGGAAAATTGTGTTTTATAAACTATATATTAATATCACGGAAATCAGTCCATACCCTAATGTTTGGAGTTTTCTTAGCTATAGGTACTATGTTTGATATCCATTCTGGATAATTGATTGGTCTTATAAATTCTTCTTCTAATACTTTCTAGAGTTTAGATTTTACGAGTAATGCTACTTTGGGATGCATTTTGAGCAATTTTTTTTACTGGTTTTTTTATTTGGATGTAGTACAAGGTGATGAGCTATAAGGGATGGGTATAATCATGACATATATTTATAGGTCTATGTGAAAATTTCTTGAAATTTTGTAAGGAGTGTCGTGAACTGTAAAATTCCCATTTTAAGACATTAGAACAAGGGAAAAAAATTCTTTTACATAACGTTCTTTGCTCTAAATTATGTAATTTAGAACACACATTTCACATTTTTAATAATTGTTCCCTGTTCTAAATGGCCCTAATTTAGAACACACAATACTTTTAGATTAATGTTCTCTGTTCTCATATTCATAATATGGAACACACATTCCATGTCATTCAATCACATAATAGATAATCATATGCTGCTCTAATGACTCGATGAACCACCGATCTCCCATTTCATGGCTCAGAGATTCATCGATCTCTCATTTCATGAATCGTCTTGTTACTGATCCTTCATGATGATTCAATATAATGTATACTAAGTATACCTAGTTTTATTTACCCTTTTAGATATTGAAGTGTTCCATTTAAGAGGCCTATTTGAATATTTGTTACCAATCTTCATCTGAAATCCTACTTCTTAAACTAGGTGATTTAGGACAACGCAAACAACAACTTGTAATACTTTGGCCAAAGATTCTCACATGCTTAGCATGATCATATTTCTAGATGACATACTCATCAATGGAATACGTACTTAACCCCACTTCATCTATTATCTAGAATAGTATTTTCTGACTTTTCAGTACTCTTGTCTAAGGTTGAACCTTAACATAAGTTAATAATACGAAAGGGTATAGAGAAGCACTCGTGATGACTTAAGGTACGCAAACATACGTCATCAACCCTAGTCAAGTATTTGTGTATAGTTACCTTTAGTCTTCGCGAGTCACTCCATATACAAGGACATATTCCTAACTTAGTCCAAAGTAAAACTAAGGCCAAGTCCAAGCTTATGTAAACCTAGATGATCTGATTCGGAAGGGTGTTGCAACATGTCAACATTGTGTCATCATGAAGGCCCAGCCTTCATGATGACACCTTATTACATCTGGCGTGTACCAACATCCTACGAAATCCTCCCATCTAGGGATACATATCCAGCTAATATTTTGATCATATTCTTATCTTTATTATTTTAAGAATAAGTTTCAACAACCTTGTTGATCCTCTAACCTCTTTGTTCATTATAGTTGCATAGTTATGATGACTTGAATTGTCTTGAAGCTTAAGATACAATCACTCTTCCTTATCGAAGGATTGCATATCTTTTCTTGGTTCATTAATTAAATTTTCAGACTTACAGTCCAAATCAGCTTAATGTAGTAAGATTAACTTACTAAGATTAATCAAGTTCATTCGCAAATAATTCTAAATTCAAGTTTCCTTTACATTAGACCTCATTTGAATGAGGTCTATTTCCTATATAAATGTATTCATTTATTTATGATTACCTTACTTCAGTTTAAGGTTTATTAAGAGGAGATATGATTTCCTCCTTTAGAATATCCTTCGGGCATGACACCCCAAAGAGTATTAATGAAATATTATTCTTGAAACTAATTGTTCCTTCCTTAATATTCATTAGTTAGAGTCCAATTCCAGTTATTATTTATACAAGAGTTCATATGTATTTTAGTCTTTTACTAATGTCAATTAATAGTCCATATTGACCTAAGTATTAACCATTTGTACATCCCAACTTAAAATTTGTGTTTAAGAGAGGAGCAGAGTGTCAATTCCCTTCTTCTCATTATATCCTTTTAAATCTAAAAGCCATCATTTGTATAAGTATAAATTCAACGAATAGGAATAAGCTCACGATTTTATTTCAACAATTCAATAATGGTACAACAATTAAAATAACACACCATTCCCTTTTCTCATTCCTCAAGGTAAAATTTACACATTTTACAAGTCCAAATAGTCGGACCTTACTCATGTCAAACAACATTGATAACTCAAAAAAAAATAATACAACTTTTTCTTTTTCCATTAAATTCGAGATGAATAAAAAAGTCTCATAAAAGATCCAACCTTTAGTTAATCATAAGAAGCATCATAAAATAACATGTATTATTTACCACTCATGGAATCCATCTACAAAATTTACTAGCACGGGTTAGTTCGTCGAACTGAGCATGTTAAACACTTACCATTAAAATGAAGTGCTCTTGACTAACTATTTCAATAAAAGAAGTTTACTTTTATGAAACGTCCTGTAATTGAGATGGACATCACATGAGAGTTAAGTACCGGTAAGGATGAAAAATTTAAACAACCATGTCACAATAAGTAGCATCAAAATTAGATAGTACTATTAACTAACAAACTCCTCAAAATAATTACAGCAAATAAACAATGATATATCCCCATTTACTTAACTGTTTCTTTCCAAAATGAATATAGTTCATTTCAAATTTAGAAAAATAATTCAAAGAACTTTAGCTCTAACTATTCTATAAATATAAGCATTTGAAAGAAGTACTAAATTGTTGTTCAATCACAATCAAGATCAATCTTGTTTCATCTTTATAAATGGGATTCCTATAGTGAAATGACTACAATTTTAAACAATTTTTTCCCCATTTTTACTACTCACTTGACTTCAACTGAGTTAAAATGCAGAAGGGGAAAGTAATCAGACACCATGAAAGCAACTCATATCACTTTTTAGAATTCAACAAATAGCATGGTATTCATCCAATTTAGAGAAAAAAAAACAGAACGTACAACGCATTTACATACTCTCGAAGGCAGTCACACATTGCTTCAATATCTCCTTAACAAAAATTTAGAAAGGATAAAAAAAGAAAAGAGTTATTACTTCTAGTTATCTATTCTATAATCTCTTTCATTTAACACAACTGAACTGGTGGATCTTATGCAAGGAGAGATAACAACTAGAGATAACAGTCAAGGAGGGAGAAATTTAGAAGTCAATAATCAAATAAGAAGGAAGGAGATTCACATTAATTCTTTCCAATACATAGCTGAATATAAAACTATGACGTGTAGACTAGTTATCAATAGTGTAATTATTTCCACACTAGAGTGGGACAGTCTTAATAGCTTATTAGCTATCGTTAAAGAAAGTATTCAAAGAATTCATTTTACAACTAAACCAAAAGTATCAAACAACAACTGAAATTACAATTACAAAAAACATTAATAGTTGTATACACTAAAAGCAATCTTATTCATTCTAAATATAAAATGATTAACAGTCAAGCAAACATGGTCCCAATTCCACCAGAATGAGAAATTGTTTTTCAATCACAAAGGAAAGGAATCTACCTTGGTTCAGTTACAATGAAAATAGTGAAGAAGTTTAAATCCACAGAATATATATTCATCATTGAATTCAAAGGATAAGTAACAATTGTATGATCTACACCAATCCATCAGATAAACAAATTACTCTATTCCAGGTTTGACAAGAAGTTATTTCCAAACAATCAATCATGGGTACCATAAACAAAATAGGAGAAACATCATATCATTTCATAACAAGCAAATGTGAAGATGATATAATGAACCTAATGTCCCTAAGAGAACCCACATCACAATTAAACTATATTACGGGCAAGGAAGAACAATTCACAAAATGTCATGTCCTAGCATTCCCATGAAATCCATAACTTTTGAGCATACAAAACCCAAAAAATAGTATGCACATCACTATTGCCTTTAGCAAGTTCAAACCCACAAGAGACAACAAAAATGAACACCCATTGTATTTAAAATATTAACAACAGAGATGAAATCCATCTACACTTACGAATTCAACAAATAACACCTATTTTCTCATGCAGTCATCCATAAGATACCCATATTACATCTGTTCCAAATAAAAAATCAAGAAAAAGATCACATCCAAAGCACACCAACATATTTTCACAAAACCACGCATTTCTAAGAGCAGAGTTCTTTTAATGAAGTCATTTAATAAAAGCCTAATTGTTTAACAAGAAGAGCCTAACATACCTATATAATTTCTTGTTAGCTTATAGAAGGTCACAACCGAGCTTCTCAAGAATTTCTCCTCTGCAACAACTTCAACATCCAAATCTCCAAAATATCTCCTCGTTTCCACTCACTCATAAATAGACTGAAGGAAATCAAGATCACAATGGGTCGAAGATAGATTTGTAGGCTCAAAAGAGCAACCAAACATAGAGCAAAAACCAGAAAAACCAAATGAACAACAATAACCTCATCAAAATCCACTTCTCCTTTTTCTTAGGTGGTCTCTACGTCAAAATTGATGCCATTAAATGCATTGAATCCATTTCCCCCCTCTTTTCTCATGCGACCACCAGTTCAAACTTGGTGAATTTCCCTTTTAAGTTATTTTCTTGTATTTTTAATTTAGCCACCATGCTAGTTAGGCGTACCACTTACCTTTCTAGGCTTCACCAAACTTGGCAATTTAAAATACAAGGAGTGTTATTTACTCCCCATTAATAGTCTAGAAACCATCTTCATCATATTACAACTTTCCACATAATCCCATAGGCCCCCCTTTAGGATTAGTAATAGTTTAGGTCAACATATTCATAGTTAGGTTTCCAACTTAGCTCTAGATCTTTAAAATTCATGTTAGGTTAAATTACAACCTTATAGATTAAAAATTAAGTAGGATAGGACATTACGATATAGGCTAAATCACAAGCCTAAGTAATTTAGTAATTGGTCTTCTTGTAAGTCTTGTCCCCTCAAGTTAAATCCATCATAGTACAGGGCATTTTGTCCAAGGCTAAAATATTTGCCTTAATATCCTCATAACCATCCTTCTACCATCTTACGCTTTCTAGCATTATAAGTTACATATATCCAAGGGATCCAATCTTACCATTGGCAGTATGATGCCTAGTAAGTATACCTAAAACTAGGTTCTTTAAAATTTACAACAAAACCCAACTCGGTTCCACAATACATTTATTTTGGAAAGTCAATTAACAAGATGTCAATAAAGAAGGCTGAAGAATACCTTGGATCAATGGAATTGATTCAAGGTGTGTTTTCAACATATATATATATATATATATATATATATATATATATATATATATATATATATATATATATATAATTACATCAAGTAGAAAAAAAATTCTGTAGGTTCATAACTTCGCGAATCACAAGACATAATGACATCAGTCCCAAGTAAATAGAGGTAAAATATGCAAGAATTTAGAACAGTAATACTTACTCATTGCAAACACAATTTTCAAGGTCAAGGAATACACCTTCACATGATAATTCTGATTCGCACATTTACAGTATAAAAAATAGAAGTTATCATAGTAACCACCATGATCAAGACGTTATATGAACTCTACGCATTCTTGGTCAAAAAGACTAATGCTGAGTTGTATAATTTTTTATTTTTCATGTGTACCGATGTTAATATCTCTGGTTTCTTCAACCAACATTTTGGATGTGTATTTTAATGAAAAATATGTTATTGGTTACTATAAATCATTGGTTTCACATGAGTTGTTATTATGGTAAACACAAGTTTTATGTTTTTTGTTTTTCATCTATTTATTGATATGTTGGTTGAATAGTGTAGCACCAAGCTTTTTACTATCAGAAATTTTATTCTTCCTCTTTTTATGTAAAGTTTCACAATGTTTAGGATTGGGATATTCTAACTCTTTACAAAAAAAGGATAATTTGTCACAATAAATATTGAATCCATCCTTATGATCAGAGAGGGTAATTAGATCACGAGTTCCCATGATCTCTTCAATGGCCTCATCATTTTGAAACATATCCATGGACACATGATGTAGGTTATTGTGATCAATAATGTTTGGGTGAAGAATTTCTAAATCGATGACATTAATTAACAGATATTCAAAGTCGAGATTTTTTTCTACAATATTTTTGAAAATACTGTGTGTAGACCCTTATCATTGTTAGAATTGGTATCATCATCGATAATTGAGACTAATACAAGATAGGCATTGAATGTTTTGAACCCAAGATCTTTTTTATTGGGATTTTCAATATAAGTGACTAGATCTAGGTGACCTTGTTCATTATTACCGAGTCATTTACCCTTTCATCACATGTTTTTCATTATCCAATGAGATTTTGTAAATTTAGGGGACCCATGACATCAAGCGAGTTCATCATTAAATAACCAAGATCCCGAGGAACTTTAAATATGTTCTTTATCAAGATAACCAATCTTCTTCTAAACCGGCTTACCCATGTTATAAATGGGAGGGATTCTGATGTGGGAAGCATTGGGTTTTCCATTTTTTGGGGGGGATGGGAGTCAGTTATTGATGTGAAAATAATTCTCAATGTTATGGAATTAGTACTCACTACAGCCTTTGTAGACATTTTTGAACATATGTTTCAAGGAACAAGTAGGTACCTCACATGGCATAAAAGGTAGTTTAGTGGTCTTAAAAGATGGAGAAAATGGATTATAAGAATAGGGGTAAAAATTAGAGGTAGAAGCTTTATTAACAGAAGGAGATGGCTTCTTAACAAAAGATGGATTTTTAGATGAGGAATATTGATTAAGTGAAGAATATAGTTGGTTAGCGGAAGAGGGAGGCTTTTTAGATGAAGAGGGTTGATTTTCATAAGAGGATTGATTAGTAGATGATGGTTGAATAGGATATAATGGTTGAGTAATAAATTCATGAGGATGAATCTTGTATGAACTTGGAATATGTTTGGGAAGTATATTTGGATTGATACACATGTTGTTAGAGAAATAAATTACATGTGGCGAAGCATATTTTTCCACCAATGGAAAATAGTTTGTGTTTATACTTTCCTTTGAGGAGTTTACAATAATCAAAGAGTTGGGTGTCAACACGCAATGTGAATTATTTATTCAACTGAGGTAATTTAATTCATTGGTGATATGTGGATGGGATGAATTTCATGTCATGAATCCATGGTCAACCGAGGAGAATGTTATATTGAACTTCTCATTCTACCACATGAAATAGCATGTCTAAGGTAACTAGTCCAACCAACTGATAAGTTTTTATTTTTATGGCCTTTTATGTTTTGAATCCACACCAATGTGAGTGGACACATGGCATGATTTTGGCCTCCTTTAATCTCTGTGGGCTCGGTGGATGTTAAGTCTCTGGAATGATCCATATTGTATAAATCATCAGGTTTGTGTAATAGCTAGGAAATTTAGAGGTAGCCACTTGCTGAATATCTAATGGGTGAGGAGTAAACACGTGTCAAATTTCTGGAACATTCTTTAGTAGATATTGTATGAAGATGTGAAGTCTAAGGAATAATGCACAACTTATATGTCTTCATGTTTGTTTAAGTCAGTAGTTATATAGACCAACAAAAGGATGGACACTTGGCTACATATAAATAGATATAACTGGTTAATTTAAGAAAATATTATATTTACAATCCAAAGCCACAAAAAATAAATGTATAACATAAAGATAAAAAGACTAAAATATGCAAGGAGCGATGAGGCTCCTCATTGGTTTGGGATTCACAATTTTGACAAAGGAAACTGATAGGTGCAAATATGATGGAGATTTGTCATTGGTCTAAGCCTTGCATCAAAAAATGGAGGATAAATAAATCCCAAAACTACAACCAATGCATGACATTCACGTGGAGGTAATCCTCTCAAATTAATGGTAATGGATTTTAGCAGATTTAAAATCAACAAATAGATGGATATAATTTATTTATTTTCATGTCCGTGTCGAAGGTAAATTTATTTTGAAAGACACGGGAAACTACATAATAGGGTAGAAAAATATAGAAAGAAGGGAGAGAGAGGTATAACAAACAACATTTGAAGTAGATAAAATATATAAGTGAATATATAGAGTAAAACCTCAAGGTTTTATATAGAAGAAGAAAGACATGTGTAACAACACATAATCAGAAGAAAGAACAAGAAAAATATTTAGTGAAGAATATAGAGAAGTAGCTCGAGGCATATATTGTAAGAAGAAACAAAAAGAATATACAGAGGTGTAGCTCTAAGATTATAAGTATATTTTAAATCAAATATAATCATATATTTTGTGTGATTTTATGTATTGGTTGTATCTTTCCATTACATGTTGCAGTTGGCACCAATTTTTCTCCAACATCTTGGTATCCGAGCGATTTATTGTGGAACTTTTAAGTTCTTATTTTCTGAGTTTGATTTGTAATGTATTCTAAAATCAGTAACTTGTGGCAACAACCTCTAATATTTGATGGGAATAACTATGATATCTGGTGCATTAAAATGAAGAATTTTTTTCTCTTCTTAAGAGATATGAGAAATTTTTGAAGGATTATACACAGAGGTAGTAGACTAGATTACTTTAAATGCAATCACACAAGCTCAAAATAATGCTTTGAAATAAAATACAAGAAAGGATTCAAAGGATTTAAGCTATATTCATAATGTATTCACTAATTCATTTTTCCCAATGATAACGATGGCTATAAACTCCAAGAAAGCATGGGATACCTTGTAGAATGCTTATCAAGGAAGTGACAAGGTGAAGTGAGTCATATTGCAAATGTTGAGGAGAGATTTTGAGAATCTTCTCATGAAAGAATCAAAATCAATAAATGATTTTTTCACAAGAACAATGAGCATATTCAATTAGATGAGGATTAATGGAGATGTGGTTGAAGACCTTAGGATCATAGAGAAGGTATTAAGGAGCCTTCTAACCATATTTGATCTAGATTCGATTGGAATAGAGGAGTATAAGGATTTGAAACAAATGATACTTAAAGAGATGATGGGTTATGTTATCCAAATAACTCTCCCAGTTATTTGGGTAACTTGTATACACCTTCTAGATTTTATATCTTCATTGTAAGGTTACACGGGAAAAAGTTCACTTGGCACATTCCCTTGGTTGTATTTCCTTATGCACATCCCTTATTTTCCTCACGTGCCCTTGAGTGCTTCCCCTTCTTCCCTTCCTTTTCCTTTTACACTTTTTTCCACTTCCCCTTGCACACATTCCCTGCACTTCAACTTTCCTCTCAAAAAAATGCATCCATCCTACACACATGCACCTAGCACTTGCTCCAAATTGGATATCCTTGGTATCCCCATGAGCCTCTTCCTCGTGCCATTGCACATTACCTTGTAATAATTACACCTTGACTATGCGTTCTCAGCTCACTATTTTTCCTCATTTCCCTGTGCGCCTTGGGTGCACCTTCCTTCTGCCTCCTTCCCATGTCTCATTCCTCTGCATGCATTATTTTTTCACCCTAATTTGTTCCCTTCCCTTCCATGTCATTTTTTCATACTTGAGTTTCAAACACGCAACCTATTAAACCATGTAAATAGGGCGTTGATTTCTGGTAACTAGCCAATGAATGACACGTGGTAAAAACAAAAAATTAGATGAATAGTTGGCTGAATCAATTCAGTAAATTCACATATGCCACATGTCTTGCATGCCTAAAAACCTTTGAATTCTTTTAACAGCCATATATTTTTCTACAAATATCTGATTAGTATGCACCTAGTCTATACTGACAACTGCTGACATAGAATACATTGCTAGACATTCAAATTCAAATTCTTGGTGTGTCTAGTACATAAGAAATGGGAAAACATATTTCTAGGAATTAATGAGAAGATATGATTGCTCTAACTACCTCATTTTATATGATCCACCCTCATTCCTTCTTCAACATGCCAAACATACTTAGGGAAACGTATTTGATATATTTGTATATAGATCTACAGGTATTAAATTCTTTTTGTTGGTGGGTGTATTCCAAATCAAGATTTTCCCACCTTCTTCTATTCTTCTTCCATGAATTCATCTATAAACGTAATAGCTAGGCTCATTATTAATGTTATACATTTTGGATTCTTACACTTTTGGAAAAGGACTTCATAGTTTCTTTATTTTGAGTCGCATACCTCTAGATATGGCTCGTGCATGTGGATATCAGATTCTTTTGTCATTGTAATAATTCTATGCATTTTTGGAAGTAATGAAAGCATCGTTTTGTGACTATTCTATATCCTAATCATGTTTGTATTCTTTCTTCTTGCCTTTCTTTTACATTGTGTGCTCGTTGTGCCATTCTACGTCCCTTGCAGCTCCTTATCTAGTTGTATTCCATGAAACTGATGTGGTAAATAAATTTTAGTTGTGCTAGAGATGCATAGCCTTATTTCACACATTTCCTTTTATTTTCACTTAGAATAGATAGTGTTCATCCCTCTTTTTCTAGTGCTATCACCTTTTAGTTTAGTTTCCTTTCACGGTATCCTTCTATTCTTGGTCGCTTTGAATATTAATCTTAGCTTTCCCTTTCAACACTAGGAGTAGCAGTAGTAGTAAAAATAGAAAGAGAAATTGGCCTTCTCTGGAGATCTATCTCAAGTGTACAAGGTCTCACAACTTGGAGACTATTTGATTGTTGTCTCAAATAGCTCAAAGATTCAAGATCCAAGTAGTGGGTGCAAGTTTGAGAACCAACAGTTTTTGGCATGCCCGATGGGATAGGTAGTGGAAGCTTAAATTTTATATTGTTAAGTTCAGATGTGTGAACTTAGCATTTTTATCCTTTGGAGGCTTATTGCAACACATATGGTGATTCCCAACATTTCCAAAGCTTCTTTTTTATGTCAGGAGTTCCTTTTATGAGAAGAGTCCATACTAGACAAAGTGTTGTAGCTTAAGGATCCTTTGAATACCTATAAAATTCATTGAGAATCACACACAAAAGATCTACCATGCATGCATACTCATCTCAAGTGTACCGCATGCACTCTACTCCTCCTTAGAATAGACAAGCACATCATGTCGTGGCACTTTAACCTTCTCATCCTCCAAGGAGCTTCACTAAATTCACTAGTGGAAGCCCACTCTACCTCAATGCTTAGCATGATATGCTAGAGACCATGCTCAAAAGTATTCCATACTTCATAGGAGAAAATAAAGTCACCCCTATTTAACACATTCAATATGTGGCCAATGTATGCTCTGTCTATTTGATTTTACATGATGATGTTGTTGTCAGGTTCCTTGTAGTTTATTTTAAGGGTAAAGCATTTCAATGGTACCATGGCCTAAGACCTACGTTAATTTCTACCTGGGACAAGCTTGTAGTAACTCTTTACAATTAATTTGAAGATAAATCAGATCATTTATCACTAGTAGAGTAGTTGAGTACAAAAAAAGTGTGTACCCAACAAACAGATGAATGATTTCAAGATAATGTTCTAGAAGACTTGGGATATAATTCCTAAGGTGGTAAGACCTATAACCCAACACTCTTTCTTGTACTATCTAAGGTCTTTGAATAGTGACATTTCAGTCTTGATTCAATCCATGGGAGGTAGAACCTTACATGTTTCATACATCATTACAATAAAGGTACAAAATAGTCTCATTTAGGCTGGTAATTTGGAAGCTAGGCCTCCCATGCCCTTATTCCTAGATATGTCTTCAACGCCTCATCCTTATATTGCTCCAGTTCTAGTGTAGACTATGCAACTAGTTACTTCTA
Organism: Taxus chinensis; assembly: GCA_019776745.2. Taxonomy (NCBI): domain Eukaryota; kingdom Viridiplantae; phylum Streptophyta; class Pinopsida; order Cupressales; family Taxaceae; genus Taxus; species Taxus chinensis. Next base: position 821,531,450 of record CM034150.1, on the reverse strand, counting down.
CATCATACTCTCTTGTACAACAAAAGGAAGATGATGAATTGAAGGACCTAATTAGAAACTTGTCCAACAAGGTCATATCGTTGGAGAAGCAATAGGCACAAGCCTACAAAGTAAATTCAAATCAGGCCCAATGCTAAAGAAATCAACCTTGGTCGAATCATTATGGGAACTAAAGGCATAAACAAAACCAGTAGAATGATAGGTGGCATTAACCTTGGTGAAATAAGTATGGTAACCAAAGGCACAGAAAAAACTAGTAGAATGATAGGTGGTATACTAATGTACACTTACCTTTGCAAGTTATTCTTCCTTCACAACCTCTTCCAGTTCCCAGCACAATTCAGGAACTTGTCCTAGTCTAGAACAATATGGCATAGGAATTTGAATGGTCTTTTCCTTGCAATATTCCTCATAGCCAATATCACTGCACTAATGTTGCGTGTGTATAAGCCTACATTATTCAGAATGCTTCTAACTGTCAACCTTCAAAAAGTGCACCAGAAGTAGATAACCAAGAAAGGACAGAAGCTCCTTCAAAGGAAAATTTGATTTTCTTTGGCATTGAATAATTTTGTGAAATCAACAAGGCTATAGAGTATAAAAGTAAATGGCATGCCTAAGTTACAAACAACATAAGACACAATAAAAGAATGCTCGATTATAGCATGTAAGTCACAATTGCAACAACACAAGTAGACCTTCACAAGAAAAGGGAAGCATCTAATATATCTAGTAATAAAAGTGCTCAAGTGCCCACACTAGAGGCTCCACGCAAGGCCTCTCCAGAAGTGGCACATGCCTCTCCTTTAGTAGGTCAAATCTCTACACCATCTCAGATTCATGCCTCTGTACCCGAGAAACCAAGTAAGGATGTTGTTGTTCCTCAAATGTGCAAGTCAATGGGTTTTCCATTTAGCATTATGGACCAGATGAAAAAGACAAACATAAATGTTACAATGTGGGGTGTCCTGACCATTCCATCCCAGTGTGAGTTGTTATATGAAGCTCTAGCACATCTTTCACACATTGATCTAACTATGCAGAAGTCGCATGCTTCTATCAACATCTATCAAGAAGAGGAGAATAATGTAATAAAAATTATTAAAATCACACCCTTCTATATGTCCTTGATCAGAGGCAAACATCTTGTCCATAACTGTATGATTCACTCAGGTGCTAGTACTTATGTCATGCCTAAGAGGATTGCTAATGTCTTAGGTCTTAAGTATAGCCCCTTGACAAAAGTAGTCCTAAAAATCGATGGTTCAACTGTCACTACCCTAGGAATCATCAAGGATCTTGAGCTAACCCTCCATGCATGTCCAAATCTAGCAATAACTCAAGATGCGTAAATAATTGACTTGCCCCCTCTCTTTCTTATGTTTGTCAAGAGACTTTACTGCTAAAGTGGGTGGTTACTTGGCTTCTGATTGGATCCATATGTTACTAAAGACAAGGTATGGTACCCGATTTACCATACAAGCGAAGCCAATATTTTCCTATCATGTAGAGTCATATGACCCATCTCCTCTCCAATTCAATTACTTAATCCAAGAGGAACAAGCTTCAGTTCTTGAAGAGAAGCCTCTTCCACCTTCTATTCCTGATCCGGTGCTTGATGAGTGAGTAGAGAGGCCCCATACATTTGACCCATATGCTGAATAACTAGAAACTTATGAAACTAGGCTTAGTACATATTGCATTCTTGAAGAAGAAGTTATGCTGTCGTGCATGCTCAAGAAAAGGGAAGAGAACCCTGGTCTATGGAAGTTATACTTTCATGGATCCAGAATTAGAAATAGTGTAGAAGTAGGATTTGTTCTCATTTCCCTTAAGGATGAGAAATTATTCTTTGCTCACAGATTTCAGTTTCCATGTTCCAACAATGTGGTAGAGTATGAGGCACTGGTGCAATGATCTACTTATTGCCAAAGAGAAGAATATCAAGGCATTGCTGATCTTTGGAGATATTGAATTTGATATCTAAAAAGTCACCAATAATTTCCAGGAAAATAATAAGCTTCTCAAAGATTATAAACACATATTTTGGAACCTCCTTGAGAGCTTTTTATGCTCTAAATATATAGGTGGTGCTATGTAAAATGAATAAGGAAGTTGATCAAATGGGCATGCTTAGTTTGCAGTTTTCTCCTAATGAAGAATTTGTAAAAGGAAACACTCAACACATTAATATGGTGATCAAACCATCCATTCCATACAACAACACTAGTTAGCTAGTGTTTTACAGTGACGTACAAATTGTCTAGTTCATTCAAAATGAAGTAGAATTATCATCAAGTATGCAAGTTGACTTGCATGATAGATATGGTGACCAAGTGATTCAACTTGAAATCAAATATTTTTGCCTAAAGGGATGGTCACCTTAGAGAAAATTTTTATCCTTGATGATGATTTCAAGGGTGAATAAAATTATATGCACATCACACAAGAAGATTTATCCCCAATTACTATTATGTGAATAAAATAATTGCTGCTCACTAAAGCTTACAAGCACAATGAAAAATAGGCATTCATCTCTCTCTATCAAAAATAAAGTGATATCTTCTCTAGGGAGTATGAAGACCAAAAATATTTTTGATCCAAGTGTTTCTCAACACTCCACTAAACTTGATACTAGCGTCAAACCCGTTAGAAAAAAAGAATCGACTAGTCAATCCAAAGATATAGCCCCTCTCATGAGAAAGGAATTATCCAAACTAATTAAGGTGAAGATTAAGTTTCCCATCATGTACTCTACTTAGGTTGTGAATTTTAGTTTGGGTGCGCAAGAAGAATGGTGAAATCAGACTCTATGTTGATTTCAAATATTTTAACAAGGCATCTCTAAAGGATCATTATCCTTTTCCTTCAATGGATTAGATTTTGTATATTATGGCTAGCACAAAAATATTTTCAATGATAGATGGGTATTTAGGTTTAAATCAAAATCCTTGTCAAGGAAGAGGATCAATTCAAAACAATGTTTACGACCAAGTGGGGAACATATGCATATCAAAATATGCCCCTTTAGTCTTTCAAATGCATGCACAACATTTCAATGCACCATAGACATTACCTCCAAAGGTTACATTAATGAGTTCATATTGGTTTACCTTGATGACATAACAGTCTTCTAAAAGCAGAGCGAGTATCATATGATGCACCTAGAGAATGATTTTTAGAGGTGCAGAAATTATGCGGTATCTCTTAACCCTAAGAAGTGTAAATTTTATAGTGGTGCATGGAAATATTTTGGGCCATGTGGTTCTGAAGGATGGCATCACAATTAATCCTGAGCGTGTTTCATCCATCCTAGCTCATTCCCTGCTAGTGCACAAAAGGGCCTTGCAGTCCTTCCTGGGTAAGATCAATTTTGTTAGGATTTTTATTCCTAACTTTTCAAGGTTGGTAAGGCCAATCATATTTATGCTCTAGAAGGACATAGCTTTCAGATGGAGAGAAGAAGGGAAGGAAACCTTGAAAAAAATAAAGAAAGAAATTTCTTGCGTGCCAAAACTCATAAACCCAAACTACTCAAAATATTTTATCCTTTATGCTTATGGAGATGATACGAGTGTTGTTATTATCCTAACACAATAGAATGAACAAATACTAGAACAACTAGTGGCTTTCTTCAGCTAGATGCTAAAGGATTATGAAATAAAATATAGTCACATGGAGAATCAGGTCTTCACCATCATGTGCACACTCAAGAAATTAAATAGTATGCTCAATACAAATCATATTAAGGTGTTAGTCTCTCACTCTTCTTGACGAGTGTCTCCCTTGTAGAGAACTTGAGTAGAATACAGATCCTGACATGTGTGACTAGATGATAGACATGATCATATTCCTTTTGGTGGGTGCATACCCTCCTAGCTTAAACAAGGAAAAGATAAGAGATCTGAGGTTACAATCTATCCCTTATGTTTTGATTGATATAATTCTCTTCAAGAAGAATATTGATGGTGTTTTTTTAAGATGTATCAATGGTGCACAAACTAAAAAAGTGGTGGCAGAATTCCATGATGGTTTTTTTGGTGGACACTTTTCTGCAAAAACTACAGTGATGAAGATCATAATGGTAGGAATATTTTGTCCCACCCTATTTGCATATCCACACAAGTGGGTTAAAAAATTTAAGGAATGATCTTTCTTTGCAAGAAAGAAAATAATGGTAATTCTTCCCCTCTAACCAATCCAAGAAAATCAACCTTTTTCACAATGGGGTCTCAAATTCATAGGCATGATCAATCCACCTTCAAGCGTTGGACACAAGTGGGTGTTGACAGCTACAAGTTACTTCACCAGATAGATAGAAGATTTTGTGCTCAAGGAATCAACTGAGTCAGTCATCCTTGAATTTATTGAAGGTATAGTCATAAGGTTTGGCATTCCTCAAATCATTATCTTCGATAATGTATAATCCTTCCTTGGGACCAAAATCACTGATTGGGCTCTAAATTTGGGCATTTATCTGAAGACTTCTTCTAAATATTACTCTCAAGGTAATGGTCTAGCAGAATCAACAAACAAGAACCTGATCAGGATCATGAAATGCATGATGAACATTAGCAAAAGATAATGGCATACAAGGGTCTCATGCTCACTCTGGGAAGATAGAATCATAGTTTAAAAATTATTAGAAAATTTTCCTTACAAGTTTGTCTATAAAAAGGAGGATAATCTTCCTTTGATGTTGGAGTTGAACTCATTAGCACTTGCCCAATAGTTGGAGGTAGAAGGTGTAGACCTGAGAGAAATCAGAATGGAAGAAATGTTTAATCTTGAAGAATCAAGGAATTCTACCATGATCAAGAAAGAATAATACTAACAAACAACAAAGAAATGGTTTGACAGAAAGGTTAGACCTAAAAATTTCAAAGGTTGGGGACTTGGTTTTGAAATGGGATGCTGACAGATCTAAAAAAGGTTCCATTAAAATTTTGGATGCACTTTGGAGTGGCCCATACATCATCAGTTTGTGCAGAGAGGCTAACTTTTTGAGTTAACTCATCTTAATGGAGGCATGCTCTAGATCCCAAGAAATGGGGTTTAGCTCAAAATCTTCCAATACTTTGTTTACATCATTTTTTATATATTAGAGTAGTTTACATTCCTTCAAGTGTGTATGTGTAAATATATTTATTTGTACATAGTTATTTCTTCTCGAGTGCTCCCTGTGCACACTCTTTTTTTACTTCTAGGATGATGGTAGTTTTCAGCAATTTGCAGGATTTGGAATAAAGTCAAGAAATGATCCATCAAGTGACTTTAGGGGTCATTATTCATAGCTACAAATCATAATTTCATGATTACATAACAAACTCCATGCCCAATGGATGCTTCAAGCTACTGATCTCCTTCATCTAGCAGGTAGATGGCCCCAAAATTCACCAAAACTGTTATCCAAATAACTCTCCCAATTATTTGGGTAACTTGTATACACCTTCTATCTATGAGATCTTCATTGGAAGGTTACACGCACTCAAGTTCACTAGGCACATTCCCTTGGTTTTATTTCCTCGTGTGCCTCCCTTCTTATCCTCATGCGCCCTTGCATGCTTCCCATTCTTCACTTATTTTTCCTTTTCCTCTTTATTCCATCTTCCCCTTATACACATTCCCTACGCTTCCACTTTCCTCTCAAACATTACATCCATCGTATGTGCGTGCACCTAGCACTTTCTCCAAATTGATTATCCTTGGTATCCTTGTGCACCTTTTCCTCATGCCATAACACATTACCTTGTAATAATTACACCTTGACTATATGTTCTCAGCTCACAAGTTTTTGTCATTTCCCCCATGCACGTTGCACGCACCTTCCATTTGCCTCCTTCCCATGGCTCATTCTTCCACACACATATTTTTGTGCCCTTTTTTGTGCCCTTCCGTGCCACATCATTTTCTTACACTTGAGTGTGCAACATGGAACCTATTAAAGCATGTGAATAGGGCACTGAATCCTAACAACCAGCTAATGAATGACACATGGTAGAAATAAAAAATTAGATGAGAAGTTAGTCAATTTATTCAGTTAATCCATGTGCGTTATGTGTCTTGCATGCCTAGATGGTTCTTACATCTTCTGAAAACCATATATTTTTCTACAGAGCTCTGATTGACACACACCTATTCTCAACTGACATATGCTATTGTGTTAGACATTCAAATTCAAATTCTTGGTGGATCTAGTAGGTAAGAAATGGGAAAACATATTTCTAGGCATTAATGAGAAAATTTGTTTTCTCCAACCACATGATTTGATATGATCCATCCTCCTTACTTCTCCAACATGCCAATAAGACTTTTGAAAACATATTTGAGAGATTTACAGGTGGATTTACAAGTATTCGATGCTTCTTATTGGTGCTTGTATTTCAAATCTAGGTTTTCCCTCCTTCTCTTCATCTTTCATGAATTCATCTATAAATGTAAGAGTTGAGCTCATTATTAATGTCATACATTTGGGATCCTTACACTTTTGGTTAAGGACTTCATATTTTTTGTACTGTGAGTTGCATACCTCTAGATCTGGCTCGTGCATGTGGAGATTGGCTTCCTTCTCCATTGTAACAGTTCTTTGCATTTTTGGAAGAAATGGAAGCATATTTTTGTGACTATTATTTATCCTAATCGTGTTTGTATTCTTTCTTATTTTACATTGTGTGCTCATTTTACCATTCTACTTCCCTTGTAGCTCCTTATCTAGTTATGTTCCATGAAATTGATCTGGTAAATACGTTTTTTCATTTTACTACCCATGCCTAGCCTTATTTCATTCATTTCCCTTCATTTTCACTCATAACAGATAGAGTATGTCCCTCTTTTTCTGGTGGTATCACCTTTTAGTTTAGTTCCCTTTCATGTTATCCTTGTATCCTTTATCCCTTGGCATTTTTAGCTTAGCTTTCCCTTTAAGCACTAAGAGTAGCAGTAGTAATATAAATATAAAGAGGATCTCACCTTCTCCAAAGATCGGTCTCAAGCCCGCAAGGTCCCACAACTTGGAGACGGTTCCATTTTTGTCTCAAATATATTATCTCTTCCATATCCAAGACGCAGGTGCAAGTTTGAGAACCAACAAGACTAATGGAGATCTGATTGAAGATCATAGGATCATAGAGACATTATTGAGGATCCTTCTAACTAGATTTGATCTATATTTGGTTGTAATATAGGATTCTAAGGATTTGAGAGAAATGACACTTAAAGACATGATGGGTTCTTTATAAACCTGTGAACAAACGATGAGTTGATCAGCGAACTCCTCCTATGAACAATCCTTTAAGAAAAAGAAAAATGTTAGAGGTAGGGGGAGAGGAGTATACAACAGAGGAAGGGGAAGATTTAGCAACCATCAAGAAGGTGGAATAAAAAATAAACAAGAGCGACAAGTAATAGGAAGAGGTAGAGGAAGGATTAACAATACTTCCAGAGGTGATTCTTCAAAATTGTATGACAAATCAAATGCATAATGTTATTAATGCAAGAAGTATGGACACTATGCAAGTGAATGCAAAAATAAGTAATATTATTTGAGAAATCATAATCATAATCATAATGCAATCTTCTCTAATACAAAATAAGTTGAATGTAAAGGGAATGAAAAGAGTGGAACCTTATTTATAACTTGAAATGTAGTTGAAAAAGGAAACAAGTAAATATTGTATTTGGATAGTGCATGAACCAACTATGTGTGGAAATAAGGAAATGTTTAATAACATATATGAAGCAATCGGATATGAAGTGAATATGGGAACAAATGATAAGGTTCCTATGATTTGTAAAGGAATTGTATCCATTATCACCAAGCAAGGAGATAAAATGAAGATCAATAATGTCTTATATGTACCAATATTGAATTATAACCTACTAAGAATTTGACAACTTGATCAAAATGGATATAAGGTGAAGTTTGAAAATGGATATTACAGTATATATGATATAATTTGAAGAAACAAGCTGATTGCAATAATGGAGATGACACAAAATAGAATTTTTCCTTTAAGGATGTAGAGTGCAGGTGCAATATCATTTAGAAAATAGCCATTGATCAATCTAATATTTGGCATCTCAGGTATGGATATCTGAGTTATAGTGGATTGAATTTTCTTTATAAAATGAAAATGGTTAAAGGAATGTCTCATATTGAACATATAGAAAAATTATGCGAGGGTTATTTATTAGGGAAGAAACATATAAATGATTTTCACTCAGGAAAATCTTGGAGAGAAATGTCACCTCTTGAGATGATACATTAAGGTTTGTGTGGTCCAATGAATAATCCCTCCTTATCTAAAAATGTGTATTTCCTTACTTTTATAGATGACTTCAGTAGAAGGTTAGGGATTTATTTTTTGAAAAATGAATTAGAAACATTTGAAGTATTCAAATATTTTAAGGCCGTGGTTAAGAAGCACAATGGACATTATATAAATACATTGTGAAATTATAGAGTGGGAGAGTATATATCAAATGATTTTAAAATTTTTTGTAAGGAGCACGAGATGAAGAAAGAATTCACAATAAGATATACGCCTCAAAAAATGGTGTAGTGTAGAGGAAGAATGGAACCATTTAAGAAACGAAAAGAAGCATGCTCAAGGAAAGAGGATTGTGTGATTAATTTTGGGTAGAATAATTTAGGAAAATAGTATATTTGTTGAATATATTTCCTACAAAATGTGTGAGGAAAAAGATACCTCAAGATACGTGGAGTGGAATAAATTCAACTGTTGAACAATTGAGATTGTTTGGATGTGTATCATAGGCACATGTGCCAAAGAAAAGAATATAAAAATTGGATAATAGAGGAGAGAAGTGCATTTTCATTGGATATAATGAGAAATAAAAATCTCATATGTTATATAATCTATTTACAAAGGAACTGATAATCAATAAAGATGTTTATTTCATTGAGGAAGCATCTTGGAAGATGCACAAGAAGTGGAGAAAACACAAGGAAAAGAAAATATATCTATTATTGTTACTGAAACAATAGATGGTATAGAAATCAATGCACCAATTTGGGCACCCATTTCAAAAATAGGTGAATCTTATCATGGAAAAGGCTAAAAAATCATGTAAGGACTAGTAAATGAGGCATATTCATCATCATTCGACTCATTCAAATTGCAAGTAATAATGAGGAGTGTTCAAGATATTTATAATCAATCAAGGTATGAAGAAAATCAAGGTGAAATGCTAAATTTTTATTTAATTTTAGAAGCTTATCCTATTCATTATGAGGAAGTAATTAAAGCTCATAAATGGTGTGAAGCCGTGGATGAAGAAATTTATGCAATACAAAATAATGAAGCATGGGACTTAGTAGATCTTTCTGAAGGAAAGGAACTCATTGGATTCAAGTGGTTATATAAAACAAAGAATGCTCCTAAAGGTACAATTGAGAGACACAAGGAAAGATTAGTTGTCAAAGGCTACAAACAAAATCTTGGATGTGATTATAATGAGACATTTTCTCCAGTAGTAAGGCTAGAGATAGTGAGAACAATTATTTCCAAATATTCTCATCACAAATGGAAATTTCATCAAATAGATGTTAAATCATCTTTCATGAATGGGGCGTTAGAATAAGAAGTGTATGTGGGACAACCAGCTAGTTATGACATCCTAGGGCATGAAAGAAAGGTGTACAAGATCAAGAAAGCATTGTATGGAATCTGAAAATAACCAAGGGCATGGTACAGTAGGATAGATTACTATCTAATTATTAATGGCTTTATAAAAAGTAGCAGTGAGACCATACTCTACATGAAAGCAAACAATGCTCAAATTTTAATTGTTGCTTTGTATGTAGATGATTTAATTTTTACTAGAAATGAAAACAAGGAAATCAATGAATTCAAATCAGCCATGGAGAAGGAGTTTGAGATGAAATATTTAGGATTGTTGAAGTATTTTCTTAGCATTGAGGTCAAGAAAATAGAGCACGACATATTTGTTTCTTAATTAAAGTACGTAAAAAAATATTTGCAAATATTTATAATGTTGGACAGTGAACCAACATCTACACCAGTTAAATTAAGTCTAAAATTGACCAAATATTATTGCAACCAAAATTTGGATCCTATAAGGTACAAAAGCATTGTAAGAAGCTTAATGTATTTAACTGTAACTAGACTAGATATAATGTATGTAGTTAGTTTTATTTCTAGATTCATGTATACTCCAATTGAGACACATTGGTAAGAAGGAAAGTGTATTATGAGGTATGTGAATGGCACAAAAAAATTTAGAATTCTATATGCTGCTAATAATGATTTTCAATTAGTTGGATACACTGATAATGATTGGGAAGGAAGCCTTGATGATAGAAAGAACACATCTAGATATGTGTTCAATGTTGGATGAGGAGCCATTTCATGCGCTTCAAAGAAATAATAATTTTTTTCATTGTCAATAGATGAAGTAGAGTATATTGCAGTAAATTCCATCGGTTGTCAGATGATTTGGTTTAGAAGAATCCTCTCAGATTTTCATGAAGAGTAACAAGGAGGTTTTGTTATTTTTTATGATAATATGTCTTCAATTACATTCTTAAATAGTCTAGTCTTCAATGGTATAATAAAGCATATAGAAATAAGATATCATATTATTCATGAATTGATTGAGAAAGGTGAAATCAAGCTTAAGTTTTGTAAGTTAGAGTTGAAGATAGATGAAATTTTTACCAAAACTTTATCAAAGGAAAGTTTTCAACATTTAAGAGAAATTGTGGGTGTTGTAGATGTTCAAGATTTTAGAATCAGTCATTGATTTGATTTTTTTTGGTTCAACATGAAGGCAGATTGTTAGAAGTAATTGTTATCAAATTTTGCACACTTGGAAAAATCAAAAAATGAGGTCATGTTGTGCTCTAGTCCTGAAGGGCCCATTTCCGGTCATCGTGGGGATAAATTAATTAAAATCAATAAATTATGTTGAGGAGGTATTACTAGATCCCTATGATCCCTAACTTTAAAGGAAAATCTAGGAGGTTCAAATGTTTCAAGTTCAAGGGTGATAATGCTACAAAAAAGGTTCTTTGAGCTCAAACATGTCGTCGAGTAGCTGGGTGAGATGCTCGGCGAGTTGACATCATGTAGAATGTGGGAGACAAGTTTAACTAGCTTGGTCGAGCTATCTTGAGGATGGGGTCATATCTATGAGCTCATGGCTGAGGTACTCAATCCATGATGAAGACATTACAGGAAATTTCTCAATTTAAAGATTGAGCTAGGTAGGTCTTCATGAAACAACTTGGATGCTCGCATACTGGTTTAATAGGTTAAGAAACGATAAGCTAAGGTATCAACATGTAGAGAAAGAAATAAAATCATCAAGTTGTTTTGAAATGACTAGGCAAGGAATTTAGATGTTAACTCGGTAGTGGATAAACGCGTTTCTTGACAACAAACTAGTGTGGAATAGGGAGAGATCACTATGCCAGGTGAAGGATAATTTAGACCCGAATGGATGTATCAGTTGATAGAAGGAGAGCCATGAGGATTTAACATTGGAAATTTCATTACAAAATGTTTGAGAGGCTCAATCTAGTTTCCTTAGGTCGGCTCACTCATAAATGTGTCGTGGCAATTTCGACACAAAAGAAAGATGGTAAATTCATGGGCCTATGCATCATTTGTGAGTTCGTTACTCAGAACACCAAGTTGAGGCTCAACATGGTAGAAACATGAAGATGGATGAGGTTGAGTCAATGAAATACAAACATCATCCAAAGGAGCTCAATTAATTGAAATAACTAACTCAACATGGAACATCAAACGAATCAAGGATGGGGTTTACAGAATGGGGAGTGTCAGCTCATGGCTCTGGTGAGTCATCGAAGGGAAAATCTTGATGATCTCAAATCATCAGAAGATATATGTATGAATGGTGTAATTCAGGCTCATTCTAGTGAGCTCAAGTTGAATATGTTGATGAGAGCAGAGCACATCACTATGAAAGTAACTTAGAATACCAAGTTGAGATCATGAGCTCGTCAATCCGTAAGAAGGCGATGTGAAGGTAAGGAGAAATGAAGTTGCATGGATGAGTTAAGATTCCAGGAAGCTTTTTTTTTTTAGGAACTCAAGGTGATGCATTTGATGGGGCTACGAGTGACATCACCAAAAGAGCTCAGAAGTTGCAAAGATCTTGGGTCCATTGAGGGACCATGCCAAAAAGTGTGGTACAAAGTGGAAGAGCCTCAACTTGGGGATTTCGAGGGACATGTGTTCATGGTGGAGATAATTCCATGACATACCATTGTAATAATTTACACACTTGGGGAATTTGAATTCTGTATCCATGGTGGAGAATTGAGGTGATTTTACCAAGTAGTAGTTCTGCACATGGGATAAATTCATCCTGATTTTTATGGTGGAAACTTTGTAATTGAAATCCATCATGAGGCTTCCATTCAAAGAATAATTCTATGTAATTTTTTATTCACTGGTAGATTCACAAGGAGAGTTAGACAATTTGATGGTTTTGATCCTGATGGAAAGCCACTCATCAAGATAGGAGGAAGGAAGGCATTGTGGGGCCAACTCAATGTGGACCTCGGTGGACAGTTTGATGGGTCTCGCTTGTGAAGATATCGAAGGCATATACGAAGGGGATCTAATAGAAGATACTTGGGATGATCCGGGAGGAGGCCGAGTCACTTGGTAGTAAACTCCTAGGTTTGAATGGAGTTGAGATAGAAAGAACTAATTCTCAGGAAAGTAAAAATGAAGGAAGCTTGAAACGTAGGAACTAGCTTGGTTGGTGAGGAAGATGAAATCAATAAACAGAGCTCCTATTTGTAGTGAGGATGGTGCAGAGGAGATTAAGGTTCAACTCAGTAAATGAGAAGGCTCAAGATCAATTTTTAGGGGTCTCAACTCAACCAATCTATCTAAATAAGATAGAGCTCACTTGTTGCAGTTAAATCTCAACTATATGAGCTTAGTCAAGACTGAGTTGTGTAGTTTGAGAGATAAAATTTTTTAGCATTACAGAAGATAGTCGAGTGTTACATGAATGCAAACTTGGACCAGTCATGATAAGTTGGAATATTGACTTGGTCTTGATAAACTTGATGTCACTGATTTTGTCAAAGAAGTATGAAGAAATTCATTGTTTCAAGATGAGCTCCCAAGAAAACCAACTCGAGATAACTAGGGTGACTAATTTAGAGCCATGTAAACCATTCGATGAGAGGATTTTGAGCTCATGTGAATGCATCATTATTGGGCTAGGTTAAGGGCATCCAATGAAGGGGATGAAGGTTACAAGATGGCGATTCTCTAGTGTTTGAAGCAGAGGTTGATAGTGGAAGAACTTTGGGCTCGTAGAACAGAGTTGCGAGTTATGTCATGCGAATCCAAGGAACTCGTCTTAGAGGTGGAATGTTGAGCTCAGTCAAGCCCATTGGAATGGCTTGGAATAGTCCTAGCTAAATGATCTTGGTAACTATTATCCAAAATTCACCCCCCAGAGTAAATTTGATAACATGCATCAGAATACTCAAGTCCCAGGCAAATAGATTGATTCAAGGCAAAAAATCATATTTCTAGGGTCCCCTCGGCTTTTATCTAACTCTCCTGTCCAAGGAGAAAAGAGCAAGTTCTAAAAAAGGGTGAAAAAGTTGCAAAAAACAAGCTTGGGCCAGAAAAAATCATGAAAATTGGATAAGTCCTAGTCCAGGCGGTCCTTGGGACAGTTGGGACATCGGGGCGCGAATCGGCTGAAAGGCCTCTAGGTGATCTATGCAGCACTGGGAAAAATGGGACATGGGGACACGCGGGACGTGAAAGGGTGAACCAACCGAAGGTAAAAGCAAAATTGACTAACTGCTGTGTAAAACAGTCTGGGACATTTGGGCCGTGAGGATGCAAAGGATGCGAACCACCCAGATCAGCTGGCGTGAAGAAATTTCATCTGGGATAGTCGGGACAAAGGGACGAGGAAGACACGGATAGCCGAAGGAGCCTAGAGCCAATCAATTAACGCCATGTGTCATCGGCCGAAAGAGGGATAGAGAAGCCCGAATCGGGCAGATTGGAATTTTTTGTTCCAAACAGTTTGGGAGATCTGGGACAAAAGGATGCGGTGGACGCGAAAAGCCGGTAGGCCCGAGGATGAATCAGATAATGCCATGTGTCACAAGGGAAAGTGTCCAAAATTTCTAAGGGAAAGGTTTGAAATGTTCACTCGAGCCAATAAAAAGAGGACACGTGTCCTAAAGAGAAGGGGAACACGGAGCTCGGTGAGGAATTAGAGAATTTGGAAAAAATTTTGGCCAAAAAACTAAAAGGTGAAGGATGACCCCACGCCCCTGTCCTCCAACTAGATCATGCCACATGTCCCAAGTGGCGGGGGTGCGGGGGGAAAATGAATTTTTTTCCAAAATTTACAAAAAGTCAAAAATTTCAAGGAAAACCCATGGGTAAGGAAAGGAGAGATAATTTCTCATCCAATCAGTGCTCGACACATGTCGTCCAGGTGGCAGAGCGCGGGAAAAAATTTCAAAACCCATTTTTTCCTCTTTCTTGCCCTAAATCTTCATATCACCATATCTTTCGATCCAGAGCTTGGATTTGCACGTTCTTTATATCATTGGAAAGATTATAAAATTCTCTACATGATTCTGGGGTCAATCTTGAATTTTGGTTCAGTCTAGAAGGAGAAAGTTATAAAACGGCTCTGACGCATGCCCATGGCCAGAAATGACATTTCAGCGACCAAATTTAATGCAGAATGGGTCGCATTCTCCTCCAATTCGGTCAAAAATTGTAGGGTATGGGTTTGTAAGGTCCCCCATGCCGTTTTAATGCATTTGCAGTCAATGAGAAATGGGTTCCCACATTTTTTGTACATTTTCTCTCTCCTAGGCTCGACCCATGCAATGTAAAAGCTAGATTTGGCTCATTTCTAAGTGGTGGAACATTTTTTGGCATAGTAGACTTCTTCTTTCACCTCCAGCAAGTGATTGTTTCAAGAATCAGACCTCTTCAAATACTGTAATAATTTTTTTACCTCTCTGAGGTTGTAATGCAGTGGTTTTGATATTGGAAATGATAATGCAAGCTTTTCGAATGGGTTTCAGTCCTTTGTTTGTATTATCTGCTTCATTTTAGATCCTAAATTATATCTTATCAGCCAATGTATGTTTTATGCTGCAATCTTTGGTTTGTGTCTATTTGCATGAAAAAAATATTCACCACTCCTTTTTGGTGCATCACCATCTTTAGTTAGTTTCAATTTTTGCACTTCTATCCCTATCTCCTTGCAATTTAGAGTAGGATTAGGTTCTGAACCTCTGTAGTTGTGCAAGAATATAAATCTAAATCAGAGGAGTTGAGGAACCAGCCTCTAATCTAGAGATTCCTCTCTCAGTTTCACAAGTCCCCACACTTGGAGAGAGGTTTCCATGTTGTGTAATCACACTGGATGCCTGAAACATCAACCTAGAAGCCTGATGTGCATCCAGGGGTGTTGTGACTTTTCTCTAACAGTTTTGGCACACCCGGTGGGACACTAGAGGTCTCATTTTTATTGCAGCAAAGTTGATGTGCATCTGCTGCAATTTTCTTGCTTAAAAAAAGCTATTATTTGCATATCTAACGACTCCAAGGGGAAGAATCAAATGGTTTTAGCAGTGCAGGCCTGAAAAATCATGAGAAAAGTCACCACAAGGTCAAGAGTTAGAGGAGAAGAATTGTTGTTCGAATACCTGCAATTATCTCCAAGAAGAAGGCAAAGAGGAAGAAGGATTCAAAGGTCTCCATCTCCACCAAACAAAACCCTCTCAACTCCTCCACCTGGTAGGCCTTTCATTTAGTCAACAAGGGTCTTAAGACCAATTAGAATGGCACAAAAAAACCCCTATGTCAACTTCATAGGCAGCAGCCCACTTGTCCTTAATGCACAACATCCAATTCCTATTGCAGCCTTAAAGAACATTCCATACTTCACCGGAGAAAATCATACCACTCCAGGTGATCATGTTAAAGATATTGCTAACCTTTGTGTAATTCATGAGATCAAGGAGATGCAAGTGGCTGTCAAGTTACTGGAATCTTCATTCAAGGGTAAAGCATTGCAATGGTTTAGGAGCCTTAGAGTTGGTTCTATCACAAATTGGAATCAGCTGTGTATAGCACTTCATGAGCAATTTGGAGAGAAGGGAGACAACTTGTCTCTTTTGGAGCAGCTGACAACCATCAAGAGAGCTCCCAATGAGTAGCTGACTGACTTCAACTTCAGATTTCAGAAGACTTGGGAGAGAATTCCAGTGGCAGTCAGGCCAATAGCAGAAGGTACTTTTCTCTACTATCTCAAAGCTTTAAATTCTGATATTTCTATGTTAATTCAGTCCATGGGAGGCATAACTATCCCTATGGCTTATAGTATTGCCATTAGGGCTGAAAATTGTTTGATCCAAGCTGGAAAACTTTCCCCTAGACCTCCCATGCCACTGTTTCCAAGCTTAGAGAGTCCAAACACCAATCAAGCACCTAATTTGGCTCCTTCTCCCACTCCTAGAAATCAAAGTTCAAATGAAGATTCCACTTCATCTCCAAGTGCCCCAAATGAGCTTCAAGAAGTCATGAAACAATTACAAAACCTAGGCAATGAGCTGGTTACTCTCAAGAGGCAACAAGCCCAAGGTTTTAGACCTTCTTATCAACCCCAAGCTCAGCCTAACAGGAAGCCATACCAACCACAAAGGCCACCTAATCTAGTTACAAATATGAATCAAACAAGGCCTCCTGCCAATAGACCATTTCAGCCCTATAATCCAAATGCCATATCTGCCTCTAAGGCATTGGTGCCAACACAGAACAACATTTCTTAGGAGTATGATTGGTGTTTTCCATGCAATGAGCCTCATAACCAATCCATGTGCGTCAATGGTGCTTTGAATCAAGCATTAATGGTGACAACTACTAGTGTGGAGGGTGAGGGCAGTTAAGGAAACAGCCAACAACAAGAAACTTTCCAACAGCAATCAGCCCCAAATGACACCACATTGGTAAATTGGCAAGCAGAGGATTTTTATCGCATGAACCAGGAAGTTTCTCAAGGTGTTACAGCCAACATAGGGTTAAAAAGTAGGAATTTGGGTGAGGAACAGCCATTAGCCCTAACCAATCCGCAACATTCCATGGCTCCACAAATGGTTGGCAAGCAAAGTCCAATTTCAAATGCACAAGGGCAGCCAAGGACAACCCCTAGGCCAACTCAAATGCCAGCTGTTGCTGCCCACATGCAAGGAGTGAATGTACAAGCAAAGGGACAACAAAGAGATCCTTCATTACCATTTAGTATCATTGATCAGATGAAGAAGACAAACGTCAATATATCAATGTGGGAATCCCTATCTATCCTAGGCCAAAGAGCTCTGCTGCAGGCTGCCATGAAGGACTGGCCCACTTCGAATCAACAAGGTCAGATGTAAGACAAAGTGCTCACAAATGCTGCCCAACCTGAGGGAAATCATGGAGGACAGCAAGGTAAAATGTTAAAGCCCCCTCCTTTCTATGTTTCATTAATCATTGGAAATCATCTAGTACATAATTACATGATAGACTCCGGGGCAAGTAGCTCGGTAATGCCTAAACAGATAGCTAATCAGCTAGGGCTCCAGTATGAAATAACATCCAAAGGGGTAGTGTAGCTAGATGGGACAGCAGTAGAAATAGTTGGAGTGATTAGAAACTTGAGTCTTACCTTGCATGCATGTCCAAATGTTATTGTTTTACAAGATGTATCGGTTATAGACCTTCCACCACTCTTTGCCCTATGCTTGTCAAGGGACTTCACAGCCAAGATTGGGGGATATTTGTCTGCTGATTGGTCACACATGTTGTTCAGAACAAGGTATGGAACCAAAGCTACAATCAGGTCAAAACCTATTTCAAACTTCCATATTGAGCCTTACACTCCAAGTCATATTAATGCCAATTTCTCAGCATTTGATCAGGAAGATCACCCAAGCACTGATGAGGCTGACACCAAGGTTGGAAGCATCTCGAATCTAACTCTTGATGAATGGGAAAAAAAGATACATGCATTTGATCCTTATCAAGAAGTGGAAGAATCTGAGCTAGGGGTCTATTGCATACATGAAGAAGATCAGCCTATTCCTATCATCACCAAGCCAAACCACAAGGATGACAATGAGGTATGGTAGCTATTTTTTGATGGATCAAGGAGTAGACAAGGTGCAGGAGGTGGAGCTATGCTTGTTTCACCTCAAGGAGTAAATTACTATTCAACTTTTAGATTTCAGTTTGCATGCTCCAATAACTCTACTAAATATGAAGCCTTAGTACAAGGGATGCATTGGGAAATAAAGAAGAAAATAAAGAACTTGCAAGTCTTTAGGGATAGTGAATTAATTGTAAATCAGGTCAAGGGACTACATGCTACCAAGAATGACCTTCTCAGGTGCTACAAGAACAGGGTGTGGGACCTCATGGAAGATTTTGAGGGTTTTGGCATCAAATCCATTCCTAGGAAAGAAAATCAAGCTGCTGACAGGCTTGCAGCAGTAGGGGCAGCCTTTGACATTGTGGAAAGCATTGAACAAGACAAGGCATAGCCAAACATCCACGTGATTGTGAGGCCTTTAGTGCCAGATAACAATGTCAGTTGGCAAGTGTTTGAAAATGACCAGCAAATCATCCATTTCTTACAAGAAGAAGCTGAGTTCTCAGCCAAGAACCAAGAAAGATTGGAACAACAGTATGGTGACCAAGTGGTACAGCTAAGAACTAACAAGCTGCCCAAGGGACTTATCACTTTGGAGTCCATTTTTAATCCCAATGACCAGTTTAGAAAGGAGAAAGCAAACATTCAGGTCAAGAGAGAGGATTCAGTATCCATCTTGGTAGAAGAGAACAAACCATTGCAAATTGGAAGGATGACAACTGAACAAGAAAGGTATGAGTTCATATGACTGTTTCAAGAGTTCACTGACGTGTTTTCTTGGAGCTATGAAGACTTGAAAGGTTTCAATCCCAACTTAGCTCAGCATACCATTGAATTGGATCCAAATACTAAGCCTATCAGGCAGAAACAAAGACCAGTCAATCCACACATGGAGCCTCTCATGAGGAAAGAATTGGACAAGCTGATTGAGTCAAGGATCATATTCCCAATCAAGCATTCTAGTTGGGTTTCCAACTTAGTTCCAGTTAGAAAGAAGAGTGGAGAGATCAGGCTGTGTGTTGACTTCAGAGACTTGAATAGAGCCTCTCTCAAGGACCATTACCCACTCCCTTCCATGGAGAAAATCTTGCAAGTTGTGGCTAGCTCCGAGAGGTTTTCACTACTTGATGGCTACTCAGGCTACAACCAGATTATGGTGAAGGAAGAAGACCAGTTCAAGACAGCCTTCACAACCAAATGGGGAACTTTTGCATATAGGAAAATGCCATTTGGGTTGTCCAACGCTGGTGCTACCTTCCAAAGGGCAATGGACATGGCATTCAAAGGTTTGATTAACAATGTGGTGCTGATTTACCTTGATGATATCACTATTTTTTCAAAGAATGCAGTAGACCACCTCTCTCATTTGAGACAAGTCTTCATAAGGTGCAGGAGATTTGGAGTGTCTTTGAATCCTAAGAAGTGTATCTTTCTTGCACATGAAGGAAAGCTCCTTGGCCATATAGTATCCAAAGAAGGACTAGCAATTGATCCAGAGAGGGTTGAAGCCATAAGAGCACTACCATTGCCAAGCCACAAGAAGGCCCTTCAGAGTTTCTTGGGAAGGATAAACTTTGTTCGGAGGTTTGTCCCAAATTTTGCAGCCCTTGTCAAGCCCATCACCAAAATGTTAAAGAAGAGCATGGCTTTCAAGTGGACAACAGAAGGCAAGGATAATTTTGAAGCAATCAAAGAAGCCATCTCCCAAGCACCAACTCTCATCAACCCGAACTTCTCCAAGGATTTCATCCTCTATGCATTTGGAGGTAATGACACTATTTCTACCATTTTGGTACAGCAGAACAAGGATAATGATGAGCAGCCAATTGCCTTCTTCAGCCGGAGCCTAGATGGCTATGAGATGAGGTACTCTTTTATTGAGAAACATGTGCTGGCAGTAATCAGAAGCTTGAAGAAATTCAAGCATTTAATCTCAAACAACAAGGTCCAGTTGCTGGTCTCACATGCTGGGTTTAAGGACTTCATCCTCAACAAAGATTTAAATGAGAAAAGGGTAGGTTGGATCACCCTTGTCATGGAGTATGACATTGAGATCAAGATCACCAAGCTGGTAAGAGGGAAAGGATTGTGTGAGCAGCTGGTTTTGGGGAAGAAAAAAGAAGTATGCAATGAAGAAGAGGTTGTTTTGACAGTCCAGGACAGCCAGAATTCCAGTGGCAATCAAGAAGAAGACAATGCTGCCCCCACTCCTTACTGGACCCAAGGCATTATACACTTCCTAGGCACAGACCTATGCCCTCCGTAGATGAACAAGACCCAAAGGAGACACTTCAGATTGCAGGTTGTCCCATATGCCATTGTTGATGGAGTTTTGTTCAAGAAAGATGTAAATGGAGTGTTGTTAAGATGCGTTAGCACAAATCAGATTCAAAGAGTGTTGGAAGAGTTCCATGGTGGACCAGCTGGTGGTCATTTTGCACCAAGAGTGACAGCTCTAAAAATCATGAAGGCTGGTTATTACTGGCCTAAAATCTTCAGTGATTGCTATGCATGGATCAAGAGGTGTAAGAATTGTGCATTCTTCATAGGAAAAGAGAGACTTGCTACCCTTCCATTACATCCAATCTCAGTTGATCAACCATTCATGCAATGGGGTTTGGACTTCATTGGAGTCATTAATCCCAATTCAAGCCAAGGGTACAAATGGATTTTGACAGCCACAAACTACTTCACCAAATGGACAGAAGCAGTAGCACTCAAAGAGGTAACTGAGTCTAGCATCTTAAACTTTTATGAGGGGATAACAACCAGATTTGGTGTGCCTGCTACAATAATCTCTGATAATGCATTGGCATTCATTGGATCTAAGGTGACTGAGTGGGCTGTCAAGAACGGTATCTATTTGAGCACCTCTTCAAACTATTACCCTCAAGGTAATGGCCAAGCCGAGTCTACAAACAAGAACTTTTTAAGGATCATTAGGAGGACTCTTGACGAGAATCAAAGGTCTTGGCACACCAAACTGAAATCAGCCTTATGGGTTGATAGGATAACTCCCAAGAGATCCACATGTAACTCTCCATTCAAACTTGTCTATGGAAGAGAGGAAATCTTTCCCATGTCACTTGAGTTGCCAACATTGGAATTCATGAAGCAGATGGATTTGCTAGAGTTTGAGCCCATGGAGGTGATGTATGCAGAGTTAATGGAGCTGCAAGAGATCAGAAATCAGGCATCCCAAGCAATGGAAAAGGACCAAGCTTTGATCAAGAAGACCTTTGATAGGAAGGCCAAGGATAGATCTTTTCAAGTTAGAGATCTAGTGTTGAAATGAGATGTCGACAAAGCAAAACCGGGAAGGCATTCAAAATTTGATGCCATTTGGAGTGGCCCATACATGGTCACGAAGTGCAAGAATAGCAATACTTTCTAATTGGCCTCATTGGATGGTGAAGAACTGCAGATTCCAATCAATGGAATCTATCTCGAGCGTTGCTTCTAGAGGGAAATTCACTACCTTATAAATATTAGATTAGATTTTCATTCCTCCAAGTGCTTATGCACATTGTTTTGCTATAGGTTAGTTTTGTTTTCCCTAAGTGCTTTGCAATAGATTCTTGTCCATGGAGATGTTTTGCAGTCATTGCTTCCATCAGGTGATATTCCATCTTCCTCCTTCCACATTCAAAGTCAGTTGGGGTTCTAAACAGAATATTTGATGACTCCATGCCCAATGGACTGCTTCAGGATATTGATCTTTTTATCTAGCAGGCAGATGACCCTGCTGAGTCACCAAATTGTTATCCAAAATTCACCCCCAAGGGTAAATTTGATAACATGCATCAGAATACTCAAGTCCCAGGAAAATAGATTGATTCAAGGCAAAAAATCATGTTTCTAGTGTCCCCTCGGCTTTTTTCTAACTCTCCTATCCAAGGAGAAAAGAGTAGAATCTAAAAAAGGGTGAAAACGTTGAAAAAAACAAGCTTGGGCCAGAAAAAATCATGAAAATTGGCTAAGTCCTAGTCTAGGCGGTCCTTGGGACAGTTGGAACATTGGGGCATGAATCGGCCGAAAGGCCTCCAGGCGGTCTACACAGCACTGGGATAGTTGGGACATGGGGACGCGCGGGACACGAAAGGGTGAACCAGCCGAAGGTAAAAGTAAAATTGACTAACTACTATGCAAAATAGTCTGGGACATTTGGGCCGTGAGGACGCAAAGGATGCGAACTGCCCAGATCGGCTGGCGCAGAGAACTTTTGTCTGGGACAGTTGGGACAAAGGGACGTGGAAGACGCAGATAGTAGAAGGAGCTGAGAGCCAATCAATTAACGCCACGTGTCATCGGCCGAAAGAGGGACAGAGAAGCCCAAATCGAGTGGATCAGAATTTTTTTTCCCAAACAGTTTGGGACATCCAGGACAAAAGGACACAGTGGACGTGAAAATCCGGTAGGCCCGAGGACGAATTAGATAACGCCATGTGTCACAAGGGAAAGAGTCCAAAATTTCTAAGGGAAAGGTTTGAAGCATTGGCCCGAGCTAATAAAAAGAGGACACGTGTCCTAAAGAGAAGGGGAGTGCAGAGCTCGAGGAGGAATTAGAGAATTTGGCAAAATTTTTGGCCAAAAAACTAAAAGGTGAAGGATGACCCTGCGCCCCTGTCCTCCAACCAGATCATGCCACGTGTCCTAAGTGGCGGGGGCGCGGGGGGAAAATGAATTTTTTTCCAAAAGTTACGAAAAGTCAAAAATTGCAAGAAAAACCCACAAGTAAGGAAAGGAGAGAGAATTGCTCATCCAATCAGCGTCTGACACATGTCGTCCAGGTGGTAGAGCGTGGGAAAAATTTTCAAAACCCATTTTTGCCTGTTTTGTGCCCTAAATCTTCAGATCGCCATATCTTTCGATCTAAAGCTCGGATTTACACGTTCTTTATATCATTGGAAAGCTTATAAAATTATCTACATGACTATGGGGTCAATCTTGAATTTTTGTTTAGTCTGGAGAGAGAAAGTTAAGAAACAGCTCTGACGTGTGCCCGTGGCCAGAAATGACATTTCAGCGACCAAATTTAATGCAGAATGGGTCGCATTCTCCTCCAATTCAGTCAAAAATTGTAGGGTATGGGTTTATAAGGTCCTCCATTCCATTTTAATGCATTTTCTATCAATGAGGAATGGGATCCCACATTTTTTGTAAATTTTCTCTCTCCTGGGCTCGACCCATGCAATGTAAAAGCTAGATTTGGCTCATTTCTAAGTGGTGGAACATTTTTTGGCATAACAGACTTCTTCTTTCACCTCCAACAAGTGATTGTTGCAAGAATCAGACCTCTTCAAAGACTGTAACAAGTTTTTGACCTCTCTAAAGTTGTAATGCAGTGGTTTTGACATTGGAAATGATAATGCAAGCTTGTGAATGGGTTTCAGTCCTTTGTTTGTATTATCTACTTCATTTCAGATCCTGAATTATATCTTATTAGCCTGTGTATGTTTTATGTTGCAATCTTTGGTTTGTGTCTATTTGCATGACAAAAATATTCACCACTCCTTTTTGGTGCATCACCATATTTAGTTAGTTTCATTTTTTGCACTTCTATCCCTATCTCCTTGTAATTTAGAGTAGGATTAGGATCTGAACCTCTATAGTTGTGCAAGAATATAGATCTAAATCAGAGGAGTTGAGGAACCAGCCTCTAATCTGGAGATTCCTCTCTCAGTTTCACAAGTCGCCACACTTAGAGAGAGGTTTCCATGTTGTGCAATCACACTAGATTCCTGAAACATCAACCTAGAAGCCTGATGTGCGTCCAGGGGTGCTGTGACTTTTCTCTAATAGTAACCTCAAGTGATTCATGGCCCGGTCAAGTGATACATAGTTCAATGTGAAGGAAAAGGAATGTAGAAGGAGATTGACATAACAAGGTGAGTTCATGAAAGTATAGCCCAACATGGGATGTTCCACTAACCAATCCAATAGAAAGTTCACCGGCTCGACATAATAAGAAAGGATCTCATTCAATACAAGTGCGCATAACTTAGCTAATCCTTTGAATTAATCCAGGGGTCAAGGTGAGAGGTAGCTCAATGTGATAGAAGAGGATATCGATGAATGAGCTAAGGCGGACCAAGTTACATGGATCGATTCGGTCGATTGGGTGACAAGAATGAGTTGGATAAGCCCATGATGGAAATATATCATCATTAGAATAATTTCATGTTGATCTTGTTAAGTCAAGAATAATTCTCTATGAAAGAAATTGTTGGTATATGTGAAGAGCTTATGTCTTAGCAACTCCACACATTTTCTAGGGGATTTAGAGCTCATTTGTGATGGTGAAGAGAAAACTTGATGGAGGAGTTCGATCTGAACTTGGTGAGTTGGCTCGGAGAGCCAACCATCAAGTTGAGTTATTTTCCCCTATTCTCATAAAATCCCCCATTCAATGCAAACAATTTTTTCATGGGGGGGCACCTAATAATTATTAAATAAATATTTTTATTAAAATCTTTTAATAATGATATTTTTTATTATCAAAAAAATATTTTATTTAAATATTCCTTTAATTTATTAAGTCAAATGGTCCTTAATGGCACATGATGGAATATTCCTAATGGTTTAACCAACTTTGTAATAAATGAACCATCATGTACCATCAATTTAGGAAGGAATTTATTGCTTCTCCTCTCTTCTCTCACAATTATTCTTCTATAAATGTAAGTTGGAAGCTAATTCCAATAGGTTGGACAGGTTAGACAGTTAGACAACTAGATATTTTTCAAAGAATCCTCCTTCTACAAGTTGTTCTTATATGTTGAGGGAAATTTCAAGCCTGCTTTTAAGACTGTAATGGAAACCATTGCCTCTTATGAATGTATGATGCATTTTGCATGTTTCTGAAGTAATAAAAGTGTGTGTTTTGTGACTACTCTTGGTCATTTCATCCTTCTATACTTCTTTGTGCCTTTCTCATGCTTATAGGTACACTATGCAAAATATAGTTTCTATTGCAGGTTCTCGGAGTTCTGTGCTAATCAAGTTGTGTAGTATTACATGCAGTTGAGTTGTGGTGCTTGTTCACCCTTCTCAAGTTCATCCTTCTTCACTACAAGATTGATAGATTGTTTTTTCTAATTGAGTTTAACAAAGGGAATGCATGCTTCCTGGTCTATGGTATTTTTTACCCTCTCTAAGTTGCATTAGATGTAGTTGACTTATGGTGCAAAACACCCTCTTCAAATTAATCCTTCCCAAGTCTGGAAACATCCTTTATTGGGTGCATCACCATCCCTAGTATAGTTTCATTTCTTGCAAATCTCCTCCCATAAAACCCATGAAAATGTTAGCATAGGTTTAGATAACCATTTTTTTACATTATGAATAGTATATCACTTAGTTTAGGAAGAGGAAGCCGACCTTCTCTGCAGGTTCACGTAGAGCACAAGTTCCACAACTTGATAGTTGATCCCATGTTACCCAATCACACCAAACATCCTATTTACATTCTAGCCATTCAGATAGTGTAGTGATTTAGCAATAAAACATTTTGGGACACCTGGTGGGATGAAGAGTTGGTACTTGTCTTCTCACTTGCACAAGTAAAAGTACCTAATGACTCTATATGTATGGATTCCAAATCTCAGTGCATTAACTTAAGAGAAGAATTCAAAAAAGAGCATCTTCAAAGAAAGGAAATTATCAGCATATTGAACTATCCTTGTCTCATCCAAAGAGAAGGATAAGACGCATCTCAACATCACCCATTGCAGCATCACCTCATAGGGTTTATTCATCTCCTCCTTACCTAAGATTTCCTCCACCCAGGAACAATCAACCTCTCGTTGTTATGGAGAGGAACAAAGTTTTGCCCCCTTTCAATGTAAGCAGTCCTCTTCTATTGGCCTAAAGTGATCCTATACCTATTACTGCACTCAAACATTTACCCTTATACATAGGGGAAATTCACATTACTCCAGTGGAAGATATTTTTGATATAGCCATAATTTTTTTAGTACATAATATCACAGAGGACAATGTTGCTGTTAGACTTATTGCTACTTATTTCAAGGGAAAATCATTTCAATGGTTTCAAGGTTTAAGTGTTGGTACTATGACCACTTGGGATGAGTTAAGAGAAAAGATTTGTAAAAAGTTTGAAGAGAAGAGTGATCACCTGTCACTCTTGGAAGAACTCACTACCATAAAGAGAGCTCCCCAAGAATAAATGAGTGATTTCAACTTCTGATTCCATAGGACTTAGAATAGGATTCCGGAACTCATAAATCCTTCTCCAAATAATGTATTCTTGTACTATTTTTGAGCCTTAAATAGTGATGTAGCAGTTATGATCTATTGTATGGGAGGAAATACACTACCTGATGCCTACGAAGTTTCCATAAGAGCGAAGAATTCCTTGATTCAGGCTAGAAATAAATCTCCATGACCACCAATGTCGTGTTGCTGCATCTTACAAACATTCATCCTACCATTTATCCTATTCCTGCAGTCTCTAAGAAATTACCTCAGTCTACCCCACCTCTTCAAATGATATATTTGAAGTGAAGTCATTATTGCAAACCTTTGGGAATGAGATCGTTATAATAAAGAGACAAAAATTCCAATATAATCATCCATACCAGACACAAAATCATTAGTATCAGGCTAATTTTCCTCCTTTTCAAGGGAACAATCATCCTCAAAATCAAACTGCAATTCAAGCTATGAATGTTAGGCCTTTGAAAATTTTGAACCCTCTTGTTACTAGCTCATCTAGAGCCATAGTACCCATCGAAAATAATCTAGTTCAAGACTATGAAAGGTGTTATCCTTGTTCTCAACCCCACAATAAAAATATTCACCTAAACCAAGTTCTTATCAAGTCCCTTATGGTTCAAAGTGTATCTGCCCCTCCAGAGGTAATAGAAAATACATCTATGTAGGAAATAACAAATCAACCACAAGCACCTGAAGAAACCACTTTGCTAAATTGGCAAGAAGAAGATTTTTGCGGGTTGAATACAAATTACTCATCAGTGGCTTCAAAAAATCATTCTAAAAAGAGAGAAATGGAATCTCAACCTTCCAAATATGATCAAGCATCCTCTTCATAGCCTCATCCACAAGAAACAGTTCATAAAGATAATGGGAAGAAACCACTGGAAATACATGTTATTCAAGCTACAAGGAAAGAAGGTTCTTCAAGAATCATGGTAGCCAACAAGAATTTTCCAAAGGAGGCTCCCAATGCCCAAAGATGTGTCAAAAAATTAGGATAAATTCCTTTCATTATTGTAGAAAAAATTAAGAAGACCAACCTGAGCGTTATTATGTGGGATGCACTCTGAATTCCTTCTCAAAGAAACTTTTTACAAGAGGCTCTAAATAGTTTTGGTAGAACCGATGGATCGTCTGATCATGGAGAAACAATTATTACAAGTTTGTGTCAACCAAAAGGGAAAATTATTCCTAAGGAAAACAAACCAACACCATTATATATTTCTCTTATCATTGGAAATCATTTGGTGCATAATTGCATGATTGATTCTGGAGCCAGTAACTCAGTTATGCCAAAACAAATTACATATGTACTAGGCATACAATTGGTGCTTGTTGCAAGACGAATTATTAATCTAGATGGAATAGTTGTTAAATTTGTTGGAGTTATCAAAGGAATTAAAATTGTCATCCATGCATGCCCAAGTTTTTTGTTCACCTAAGACATATCATTCATTGATCTCCCTCCTATCTTTTCCATCTACCTATCATGATATTTCACTGCCAAGATGGGTGGTTATCTATTGGCCAATTGGTCACATATTATTTTAAAGACTCGATATCTAACCAAATTAACTATAAGGGATGAACCAATATGTAATAATCATGAAGAACTCTACACTTCTAGTCTTATAAATGGGAATTATACCATTGGTGATCTAGGAGAAGAATATGTTGATCATGAACCAAACACTCTTGTTCAATAATTCCCTGATATTGTGCTAGATGGCGTGAGTGGAGATCATTAATATGATCCCTACACTGATGTGTTGGCAGAGGAAGAAGTTATTTTTTTCTTGTTGGAAGGGATAGGATTAGGTACATACTACATTCATAAAGAAGGTATGATCATACCAAAACTAGTCAAAACACCAAGCAATTCTAAAGGACTGTGGAAATTTTTATTCAATGGATCAAGAAGTAAGAATGGATCCGATGATGGTGTCATGTAAATTTCTCTAGAGGGTGATAAATACTTCTCATCTTTTTGGTTACAATTCAGTACCATTGACAATATTGTTGAATATGAGGCCCTTGTGTAAGGAATTAAGTAGCTCAAAAGAAAGGAATCAAAGCCCTAACTATTTTTGGAGACAATGAGTTGATTTTTCATCAAGTGATGACATGAAATGCATCCAAAAATGATCTTTTAAGATCATATAAGAACCAATTATGGGATTTTATTAAAGATTTTGAAGCTTTTAGGATCCATGTAGTTCTTAGAAATCACAATCAAGATGTTGATAGGCTTACTACGATTGGTTTGGAATATGATATACATGTTGACATCATGAAAAAAGAGAAGAAATATATCAAAATGGTGGTTCTACCTACAATTCTTGATAATGTGAGTAGCTGGAAAGTGTTTGAAATTCATAAATAAATTTTCATTTTTCTACAAGAAGAGGCAGAGTTTTCTTCCATAAGTCAAGATAAGTTGCAAGAATCATATGGTGATCAAATCATAAAATTGAAAATAAAAAAGTTACCAAAAGGTTTAGTTACTCTGGAATCCATCTTCAATTCAGATGATCAAGCCAAAAGAAAAATCTCTAACATGGTAGTCAAAGAAGAAGATTTTTAGGAAGTCGAGGTAGCAAATGAAAAGTTTTTGAAGATAAGAAAAGTATCCACCTCTGAAGAGAAAGAATATTTCATCATAATTTTTCAAGAGTATCATGACATTTTTACATGTAGCTACAAAGACCTGCGTGGTTTTGATCTAGGTCTAGAACAAAAAACCATCAAATTGGATCCTAATGCCACTCATGTTCGTCAGCAAGAAATGCCAATTAATCCCAAAATTAATCAACTAATGAGAAAGGAGATAAATAAACTCATAAAATCTTGTATAATTTTTCCTATTAATCATTCCTCTTGGGTACCCAATCTAGGCCTTGTAAGGAAGAAGAATGGAGAAATTCTGTTGTGCGTGGATTTCAGGAACTTTAACCGTGCCTCGTTGAAAAATAATTATCCTCTTCCATCAATGGATAAAATCCTTCAAATGGTGGTAGGAGCTCAAATATTTTCTTTTCTCGATGGACATTTGGGTTACTATCAAATTATGGTCCAAGAATTTGATCAATTCAAAACAGATTTCACTACCAAGTGGGGCACGCATGCTTACAATAAAATGTCATTCAGATTGTCCAATGCCAGGGCTACTTTCCAAAGATCCATGGACATTGATTTTAAGGGACTAATAATTGATATCATTTTGGTTTACCTTGATGATATAACTATATACTCTAAGCATGCAAGAGATCACATCACACATCTAAGAAAAAATTTGTCAAGGTGCAGGGAATTCGGGGTTTCACTCAATCCAAAGACATGTATTTTTGTAGTGTATGAAGGAAAATTGTTGGGATATGTTGTTTCAGTGGAAATAATTTATATTGATCAGTCAGTATCTGTTTAATTATGTCCTTATCTCTCCCAAGTCATAAGAAGTGTCTCTAGATTTTTCTAGGAAGCATAATTTTTGTGTGGAGATTCATCCCTCAATTCGTGACACTAGATAAACCACTGATAATAATGATGAAGAAAAATGTGCCATTATTATTGAAATAGGAAGGCAAGGAGAGATTTGAAGCCATCAAAATGGCCATTTCTCAAGCTCCCACGATTTTGAACCCCATGTTTGATAAATATTTTATTTTGTATACTTTTTTAGGTCAAGAGAGTATTTCAGGTATCCTCACCCAGAAAAATGATGTTCTGATGGAGCAGCCAATTGCCTTCTTTAGAAAATTCCTCAAGGAATATGAGATCAAATAATCATTCATTGAAAAAAATTATTTGCAGTTATTCAAGATTTAAATAAATTCAAGCACATGTTGTCCAATAAAAAATTCATCTAATGGTGTCTCATCCATGTGTCAAGGACTTTTTGCTGAACAAAGAGATGAACAAAAATCATGATGGATGGATCATGAAGGTGATGGGGTATGACATACATATCAAAGTTACCAAAATTTTCGAAGGTAAAGGTTTGTGTCAGCAACTTGCTATAGACATGGAATCAACAGGTGATGAGAACGTGACACTCATAAACATTGATGAACGTGATGATCAGGCTGACTAGTTATCAAAAGAGAAGAGTTTCCTTTTCTGAAGAGTATATCTTGTGAACTTGGATAAAAATCAAAGGTGGAATTTCTGTCTTTAGTCTCTTCCATATGTTCTAGTAGATAATGTTCTCTTTCAAAGAGATTTTAATGGTGTTCTGCGTTGGTGCATGGGACCATAATAGGTAAGTAAGATACTATAAGAATTTCATAATGGTCTATTTGGAGGACATTATTCTGCATGAACAAATACAACCAAGATCATGCGAGCTGGTTACTATTGGCTAGATTTCTTCATAGATTCCCATCTCTGGGTAATGAAGTGTAAGGAATGTGCCATTTTCATTTAAAAACATAAGTTGAAAATCCTTCCACTCCATCCAATTATAGTGGATTAACCCTTCGTTTAATGGGGATTGGATTTTATCAGAATAATTAATCCTCCATCGAGTGATGGACATAAATGGGTCCTTACTGCAACGGACTATTTTAATCAATGGACAAAGGTAATAGAATTGAAGGAGATTAAGGAGAATGCAGTTATTGATTTCTTAGAATCTATAATGACAAGGTTCAGTGTTCCATTTATAGTTATTTCAGACAATGTAATGGTTTTTCTTGGTCTAAATCTGAGTGAATGGGCTATTGAAAATGGGATCTACCTCAAAAATTCATCCAATTACTATTCGTAAGGAAATAGATTAGCTGATTCTAGCTACAAGAACCTTATAAGGATTATCAAGCACACAATGGAGACTAACAGGAGGAATTGTCATACATAGCTTAAGACTTACTTATGGGAAGATTGAATCACACATAAAATGTCCATTGGGAATTATCCTTTCATGATTGTATATGGAATGGAATAAAAAATTCTACTCTCCTTGGAATTATCTTCTTTGGAGTTAGCTCATCAGCTTGAAGTTACGAAGAGGAATCCTCTCACAGTGAGGTTTGCTGAACTCATGGAGTTGGAAGAAGTACGAAATAAGGCTATAAAGACTTTGGAGAAATATTAGGCTTAAGTTAAGAAATATTTTGACAAGAAGGCTTCTAAAAGGAATTTTCAATAGGAATATTTAGCTCTCAAATCAAATAAAGATAGAGCTAAACCAAGAAATCACGCCAAGTTTAATGCTCTCTGAAGTGGTCCATACATCATCATGAGTTTCAAAGAGGCATATTCATTTCATCTATCTAGGCTAGATGGAGAAGAACTTCCTATTCATGTTTATGGGATACATCTCAAAGCTTTCTTTTGAGATCATTCCACCCCCTATATAGTTTAGTTAGGTGTTTTCCTCCAAGTGCTTATGCATATTGTTATGTGTTGTTTAGTTTGTTTTCCTTATTGTTGTGTTTTGTGTTGTCCTTGCACACTTATTATCATTAGAGGTTATGAAAGATAAGAAGGTTTAGGTTTAAAAAAGGATTTTCATTATCTTCCCAATTCAGTAGATGCTTCATTTAAAACTCCACAATATTCTATAGATTCTAAGTATTCATAAAATTAAATATATCCCTTACTTAGTATTACTGGAATATCCAAGATCATCAATGCCTAAGGAAATTTCAGAATATATCATAGAAGATCATATCAGTTTCCATATTACAACATTTAACTCCATACCCAATGGATAACCTTGTAGACACCAAAATTGTGTCTTACGACCCCTTGTGACCCGCATCCCATTTCGCAACCTAACCTCATTACCTAAACTTTACACAATTATTTATTAATTACCTTGTAATTGATAAATCCACATCACCTTACCCGCCACCTCACTTTGCCACCTCATCATGACCTAGCCCTAACCCTAAATTAACCTAATTAAGACCCATGACTTAGTCTAGACTCACATCCATAACTAATGCCTCCTTACTCGCACCCAAAGCCGACCTTCTAGCCACTTGACCAAGCCCGCAACTGATCTCTCGGGAGAAAAGCAGGGAAGGTGGGCTATTTTACTAAAAATAGCCTACTTTTTCCTAACTGATGCCGGTTCCTACTCGACCGCCGTCGGTTACGCAACCGCCATCGGTTCCCTGTAAATGGGCTTCCCAAACCAAAACAACGGATCGGAATTTCATTTTTTTTGGGAGATCAGTCGAAGGATTTTTAATCAAAGGAGAGTCCAAAGCGATCAGCAGAGTCCAGAACTTCACTTAACCAAGCAGAGACGAGTAAAGAAACCAGAAGAGTTGGCAGCAAAGGAGATCAACTTGCACCTTCATCAAAAAAACCAATAAGTTATATCTTGCATGTCCTCCATTATAACATTTCTTGTGCTTTTGGAATTGTAATCTTCCCAAATCCATTCCTGAACCCATTACCTAACGTACCATTGCCTCTAACCATCATTCCTTAGCTTCTAACTATCCCATTTCTCAATACTATCCAAAAACCAGCCATTACAAACACCACAACCAGCCCAGAAGTTCCTAGAACCAACCGGTATCGGTTATCAGTGACCGCCATCGGTTATAGATAACCGGCATCGGTTCCTTTGATCAAAACCAAGAAAAACAGCCTTTTCCCTACCCAGTTCCACGAAACAATTTAATTGGTACTCTACAGTATTTTGTGTTAATTCATATTAGCAGGGGAACTGACCACCTTCGAAAGGAAGTTTCATACTTCCTGGGCCCAAGGCAGTTCCCTCATTTATTATCTAATCAAAATCTTGTGGTCTTGTATTCTTATTTGCAGGTAGTCCTTCCAAGACAAAAAGGAGTTCTTCGCAGTCAGCCTGATCTTTCTCTACAGTACGCGCACATCATCTCGACATTTACAGGTATTCCTCCTAACCCTAACCTTATCTGTTTCTATAAGGAACGAAGCATTTCCGAGTGAAACATTTTGGCACGCCCGGTGGGACCCATTTTGGGTTTTTCTTTATTTCTTGCTTGCTTTTATTATAGGGAGCATACTTGCTGTTTTCTTCTTCTAGAGATATTCACAGGGTATTTTATTATTCTGGTAAAAGAACTTGCTTTGTTTTTGCATCTTGCATTAGTAAAAGTCATCTCTTTTGCTTCATCGAATATCACTTTCGATTTGGGTTTTAAAACACATGCATTACATTCCTGCCTGTTGTTTTTCAATTCTAGTGAACATAGATTAAGTAACAGGTCGTACACGTGGGGGTGATATCCACGGTATTGACAGGAAATTAACCTTAGTTTCACTGCACAACACATACTGAATCACTTCACAATTAACACAACATCTCAAACATCCCCCCTTTTCCGCGGTATTCCTCCGCCCGATTGAGGTAACCTTATAAGCCAAAACAAACTTGACATTTCCCCTAAGTCTTGTTGTTTAGGATTCTGACATCATTCTACGTCTAAAGGCATAAGCCCACAATAATTAAAATTAACCCTAAGGTTAATCTCTGCATTTGCGTGTGCCTCTTGCTTGTTTTCAAATCCTGTTTGCTCTGTCATACTTTGTCTTCTGTGATCAATAAGTTGCTAAACTACTCAACGTTGCTAAAAATCAAATTAGCAACCCCTTTGTATCTTCTTATTCTTAATTTTTGACACCAGCATCGGTTAAGAGACCGACGTCATTTGCCCTGTGACCGACACCGGTTACCAAACCGATATCGGTTACTGTCTCTCTCAGCCCCTGACAAACCAGCAACTTGCTAAATTCACGATTCTG
Organism: Taxus chinensis; assembly: GCA_019776745.2. Lineage (NCBI taxonomy): Eukaryota > Viridiplantae > Streptophyta > Pinopsida > Cupressales > Taxaceae > Taxus > Taxus chinensis. The sequence continues at coordinate 821,497,256 of CM034150.1, read as the reverse complement.
AGGTTGTTTTTGTCCTTGATAGATTGAAACTTTCCTGTGTGTTCTGGTCTATGGTTGTCATCACTCGGAAGCAAGCCGCTGCCATGGTTTCACACACTTGCTCTGTTTCTTTGCCTGAATCACCCCCTCACCTCTACCAAATTCCCCGTCCACTTCTATCAACTTAACCAGATCTTCCCCTACGCTTGGGACCTCACCAATGCCCAGTCTAACACACCCGCCTAAGCGACTCGATTTATCCCAAAATAAACCCGCCCCGCCACCTAGGAGACAAACGCAATCCGGGCCTCTATCAAAACCCTCATCTTCACACCCACCTTCCATATTGGGGCCTCATCCCTCCACCTTACATCAATATATCATACCTCCTTTGTTTTCTGCAAAACGACCTACGCCTTTTACACCTATACAGAGATCAAAGGATATCACAACATCGTTACCCCGCGTATCCGGTCCACCTATCAACCCTAAACCAATCCCATCATCAAAGGATTTATTTTCTGTCACTCCCCTTTCTCCGTGGTTGTTTCCCGCTACCATGCCATCTGTAGCCTCATCATCTAACCAGCTGAACGTAACTTCTGTGTCCAAGAAACCACGTTTAGTGAAAAACATGTATCAGCACCCCTCAACTAAACCACCACCCATACGAACTAAACACGCCCAAACATTACCACAACCCACACAATCAATACCCTCATCTTCTTCTGATTTTGACCCACTCAAAGGATCCTACGCCAAAATCCTTGCTATGTTGGTGGAGAATGCGACCATCTCCCTACCCCCACTTAGACCTTATGACCCGTCTAAGCCCCGACCTGTGGATTATGATGAGTCTAAAATCTGCGCCTATCACCGCACACCTGGACATGATGTAGAAGGATGCAAAGCTCTAAAAACAATCCTTCGCCAGTCACCTCTTTCAGATCGAAAGATTAAGAAAGACAACTTACGAAGGGAGAGACCTCTAGTGTCAATTCCCTCTACTATACCATCTGTCCCTGCCTCACCAAGATCGATCATTATTACAACCCCACCTCTTGAAAACCATGAGTTATCCCAACCATCTTCTTCATCTCAGGTCTACGAGATTAATATGATTAGTGTCGCTACTCGAGGACAGAAAAACAATGGGAAAGCGAAAGAAAACACACCTGCGGCATCTCTTTCTCCTTCAACCACCCCGATTACACCACCACCTAAAGTGGTTATTCGTGGACCCGCCTATCCCGTCTCTAATGGAGTTGCCCACCGAACCATGATCAAACAGCTTCATCAATCGCCCGTAAAAATGACACTATATGATCTCATTCAGACCTCTGAATCTCATCGACAAGCTCTCGTTGAGATCCTTCAAGGGATAGAGGTTTTACCCAACGAAACCCTGCCTGTTACCTCCATTCTAACACCCAATCACGTTGCCTCTCTCACCAAACAATCCATCTCCCCCACCACTTCTGTCTCAAAACAACAAGCCGCTGTGGTTAGTTTCTCGGAAGATGAAATTATCGACTTTGGTACAGAAGACCCTGACCCTGCCCTTTTCATTTCCGCTTATGTCCGAGACATTTGAGTACGTCTGGTTATGATTGATGGGGGCGCTAGCCTAAACATCATCTCTTCAAAAGCCTTTCAACAAATGAACATCCCTTCTAGTTGCATGTGTGCCAATCCCATCATGTTGTGGTCATTTAATGACGCTATTACTTCTACCTTAGGCACCGTGATCCTCAACATTTGCGTAGGACCACGTACTTTACCCGAACTCTTCTATGTCCTTGAAGGAGAGTTCCAATATAATATATTGCTGGGTCGTCCTTGGATCCGGGCCATGGGATGTGTTCCCTCAACATTACATCGATGTATAAAATTTGAGTACGAGGGGAAGTCCTACACTGTAAAATCTGATCCTCCCCCCTTCAAAACTTGCAATATGTTATACCGCCCAAACGATGTGCTTATACCAATTAAGACACCCATACATTCGACCCAACCGTCCACCTCAACTGCACCTACGCCTTCAACTGATGAAACCACCGTCGCACAAACCACTTCTCTTCCCGCAGCTAACATCCCAACCTCCAACCCCTTAGTAGACGTTTTTCATCGCCTTACGCTGGGGGAGTATCGCCTATATAACGTTAGTTCTTTCCCTACCCCGCAGGAGTACGGACAATTACATGCACACCCCACCTACGACTGTCGCGTGGGGGAGATAATCTCTTACGGACCACCCCATTTTCGCACTAACCTAACATATGGGGGTGTTGACGCATCCTCCATTACCCCTGAACCTCCTCTTGGTGTGGTTCCCTTCCAATCCGATTTTCAATATTTGACAAATCGTCGTTTCGCCCTCACCTTCTTGACTCGCTGTGCGTGGAAAGGCTTTGGTTTTGGCCTTTACGAACAAGGCCGACATACTCTCATCCCCATCACCACACGCAAACATAATGATCGCAGTGGTCTTGGTTTTTCCGAAACACCTACGCAGGAGACACCTCCTGTCAGCTGTATCCTGGAAGAAGAGGACGTCGCCCCTACCGAACCATCATCACCCACTTTGCCATCATCTCCCATAGAATCGATGGACCCTGAATCTATCCCTCCTAACTTTTTTTATTCGTAAATGCTATCTTCATAGGTCCTCTCACTTATCAACGCGATAATGAGGACCCATCTTCTCTTCCCCTTCTGTATCCCGACATGATCGAAGAGGATTCACCTTTGATTAATGTTGTTGAATGCCAGGATGACGACTCCATACTCACTTACCTGGGCGCGGATGATTCTTATATTGAACGCGCCCTACCATCTGAAACCCAAACTATGCTGAATGAATCTACTATAGAAATCAACATCCACACGGAGGAAGATCCTCACATAGTGAAGATTGGACAATCCCTTAACACATCAGAACAAGCCGCCTTTACTACCTTTCTCCGTGCTCGCAACCAAGCTTTCGCATGGTCTTACGCTGACATGCCAGGAATTGATCCTACCATTGCCGTCCATAACATCACCCTAAACCCCGATTCCAAACCAGTCAAACAAAAATTGAGAAAAATACATCCACGCATTGCTCTCTTGGTCAAAGAAGAACTCCAACGACTCCTTTCTGTTTCCTTCATCCTGCCTATTGACTATCCTCAATGGATTTCCAACATCGTACCTGTCACGAAAGCGACGGGGGGACTTCGGATATGCACGGATTTCTGGGATCTTAACCTCGCTTGCCCTAAGGATGACTTCCCCCTCCCAAGTATTGATCAACTTGTTGATCTCACTGCGGGTCATGAAATGCTTTCTCTCATGGATGGCTTTTCAGGATACAACCAAATTTTGGTTGCCCCTGCCGATCAACACAAAACTGCCTTCATAACTCCTTGGGGAACTTTCTGTTACCGTGTAATGCCGTTTGGCCTTAAGAATGCTGGTGCGACCTATCAGCGGGCTATGACCTACATTTTCCATGACATTATGCACACTATCCTCGAAGATTACGTTGATGATCTTCTTGGCAAGTCTAAACATCGCAGTGAACATCTCGATGTTTTAACCATTATTTTTGATCGCCTGTTACAATATTCTGTCCGTCTTCAACTAAAGAAATGTGTCTTTGGTGTCCTTTCGGGGAAACTTCTGGGCTTTATCGTCTCTTTACGTGGCATTGAGGTCGATCCATCTAAAGTAAAAGCTATCCTAGAAATGCCCCCACCCAAAAACCTTAAACAATTGCGTAGTTTGCAGGGTAAACTTCAATCCATCCGGCGTTTCATTTCCCAACTCTCGGATCGATGTCACCCTTTTCATCACCTTCTAAAAAAAGGACGTTGCCTTTCAATGGAGTGAGGAGTGTCACCAAGCCTTCGAAGCTCTCAAAACATATCTCTTGCAGCCACCTGTGCTTATCCCACCCCAGGACGACCGTCCTTTCTACCTTTATCTTTCCGCCACTGACCATGCTATAGGAGCTATGCTCGCCCATCGAGACCCGGCACGCCGAGAGCAGGCCGTTTACTATATAAGTCGTACCCTCGTGGATTACGAGACTAGGTATACACATGTAGAAAAATTGTGCCTGGCCCTATCATTCGTCGCCACCAAACTCCGACATTACCTCCTGAATCACAAAACTTTCGTCATCACCAACACAGACCCCATTCATTATATGTACGCCAAACCACACCTAAACCAACACATCGCGCGATGGCTCATGCTCCTCGCCGACCTCGACCTTGAGTTTATACAACAGAAATCAATCAAAGGACAAACTCTTGCAGATCAACTTGCGGAGGCCCCTCTACCTGGGGAACAATTTACCAATTTTACCTTCCCCGACGAACTCATCGCCACTCTTTCGCTCGGAGAAGTGTCGTATCAAATGACCCTCTTCTTCGATGGATCTAAGTGCCAGTGCGGCGGAGGAGCTGGCATTGTTCTCATCCCTCTTGACGCTGAACCTATGCCTCTTTCATTCCGGCTTGATTTCCCCTGCACTAATAATACAGCGGAATACGAGGCCCTTGTTCTAGGTCTCCAAGTTGTGTTACACTTAGGTATCAAATCTATCAACATTTTTGGCGACTCTCAATTGGTAGTCAATCAAGTTATGGGCATCTACCAATGTAAAAACGAGGAACTTCAGAAGTACAAACACCACGTGGAGTCACTTCTAGCCTTATTTACTCACTATTCTATCCAAACCATTCCCCGCTCCACTAACAAATTTGCGGATACTATGGCTTGCTTAGCCTCGCAGATTCCCGCCGCACCAACTGACTCTGAATTATTCGTTGTGGTTCAGCAACTTTTTGCACCATCCTATTCAACCCCGGTAGTTTGCATGATAAATACTGTGTCTACTAATTCGTAGGATACCTGGTACCACCAATTTCACGACCACCTTACAATCTCTGTCCTCCCACCTGATCTTACTAGTAACGGCAAACGTGCTTTTCTTAAAAGTGTTTCGCGTTATGTTGTCATGGGAGGACTCCTCTATAAACGTGGCTTTGATGGCATCCTCCTTCGTTGTCTAACCGGCGCAGAAGTCACCTATACCATCCAGCAAGTACACGATGGGATTTGTGGTGGACATTTTAGTGGCCTTGCCGTGGCTAAACGAATCCTTCGCCTTGGTTATTATTGGCCTACTCTCAATAACGACTGCTACGAATATGTTAAGCATTGTGTCATGTGTCAACAACATGCCAATCTTCAACATACTCCTAGCCACCCGCTACAGGTCGCACGAGATCTTTGGCCTTTCTCACAATGGGGTTTAGACCTTATTGGTGAGATTCACCCGACCTCTTCACAACGTCACCGTTGGATAATCACAGCGACCGAATATTACACAAAATGGGTGGAGGCCGTTCCACTCATTTCAATCAAAAAAGAAAAAATTGTCGAATTCATTAACCATCACATTATCTGTCGTTTTGGTATTCCTCATCGCCTAATAACAGATAATGGTAAATCTTTCAAAAATAAGTTGTTACAAGACCTTTGTGACAACTTTGGTATCAAACTTAGCTTCTCATCACCTTACTATCCGCAGGCCAATGGTCAGGCTGAATCTTCTAATAAAACTCTAACCAAAATCCTCATGAAAGTCGTCAATGAATCTGGAAGAAATTGGCACGATCACATTCCCTTTGCCCTTTGGGCTTATCGTACTAGCATTCGTACCTCCACTAATGCCACACATTTTTCATTGGTATATGGCACCGAGGCTGTTTTGCCTCTCGAAATACAAATACCCTCCCTTAGAATATCTCTTCAGGATATTCTCACCAACGATGATTTCCGCCAAGAGCGGTTAGCCCAATTAGAGCTTCTTGACGAACGACGTCTTACAGCTCTCGATCACCTCCAAATCTATCAAAAACGCATCAAGCGTGCTTATGATAAGCGACTTCATGAGCGTGCCTTTAAGGTTGGTGATCTTGTCCTCAAAGAGAATCAACATGTAACCAAACTAGAAAAGAGCAAACGTGGAAAATTTGCTCCCAATTGGATTGGGCCTTATATAATCACTCACACCTATGGATCAGGCACTTATCGTTTAGCTTCGCTTAATGGTAAACCTGAGCCTGAACCCCTTAATGCCTTGCATCTTCGACCATTCTACTGTTGAATCTAGTGTTATATCACTCCTTATCTACCTACTGCTCGTCCCTTGAGCTCATTTACCGCTACATACACTTTATTTTCTATATCTCCGAATAAAATCAAAATCACTTCGCACCTCCCCTTGATAATGCCTTCCCCTTTTTTAGTCTAGTCCATGACTTTAAAGTATTAAAATAAGCCGTATTCTTATGGGATTTTCTTGAGTCAAACTTCCTACTAAACTAGATGCTTCACGCCAAAAGAACATCTAGTCATCTAAAATTAAATATAGACTGCTCCCTCGAAGGACAGCTATATGCCAAACTATTGCTGCTACTATAAATAGACTGCTCCCCTGAAGGACAGCTATGCACTAAAATCATCTCTGCTACTATAAATAGACTGCTCCCCCGAAGGACAGCTATACACAGTCAGCCTTTATCAGAAGCTTCTCGCATTGATCAGCTTCGTGAAGACCTCAAGAATAATACAATCAATATCCCTTATAGACTTCCCGCATCGATCAGTCTACATTCAATAAAATACAAGCCTCCTTCAAAAGAACTTTTTGGGTCATGGACTTGTCTATTTAGGGTAGGTTCTCTTTTGTTATAACAAGTTCTTTGTACCTCAGCTATATCATCCACATCACCTCACCATTTGTTTCAACCCAAGGGACGTAACGTACACCTGATATATTGTGATCATACAACTCTTTTCAACTATGGACTTCTCGTCTATGCATGGCACTTAGGGCTTCAGGCTCGTTCTACGTTGTGTGGTTTGTTTAGCTCTTTTCGCCTACGGAGCACTCTTTCCGCTTTGCCTCGCATCTAGGATTGTGTGTTGATCTTAATCAGGACATTATTCCCTCCTACTTGGGTATGCTCACCTTTGCTTTACCTATACCTACACCAACAACATTATCCTACCTACACCAACAACATTATCCTACCAGCACCAACAACATTACCCTACCAACATCAAATTTTTTTTACCAAACGACCAATTGCCTAAACCGTACCAAATTGCCTGAATTCACCTCTCCCTGATCCTAAGGGAGAACTACATCGGTCTGAGGCCCTTCCTTGCTTTGTGCAATGGGCTATGTAGGCAGCACTTCGGAGACATGGGGTCTCCTAAGGTTAGCTCGACCATCCCCTACCATAACCTATCTTGTGTGGTGAATATAAATATTTTTGTGTATTTTTATTTTAATCACATTTCTCTTTATCCTTTTTTCGAAACACCGACAATCTTATTATTCTCATAACTCAAATCAACATACATATTCAGTTTTATTTAGATGTTAAACAAATACATCTTCTTTATCATCGACACGCAGGTCGGCATCCTTATTTATTCTCATACCTCGCTAACATATACTCAGACCATCACAACTCATCCCGAACTAGGTGATGATCGTGATCGTCAACCCCTCTCGCCGGGCCTCTCTGTCCTCAAAGGTACCGCGGCTATTGGTACCGCCCACTGATCTGCCAATCTCTCCTGTAACATATGAATACGCCCTCTCGCATGGAGAACTCCAGCCTCTAGTCTCGCCGCCCGTGACTCCGCAACCACTAACAATCCTCTTGTCTCATTCACCTGCGTTTGGAGCTGCTGAACCAAACGCTGCAGACGATCCCTCTCTGCTGTAATCACCACTGTGTCAGGGCACTCGCGTACACCTCGCAGTTCTGCTACCCACCATAATCTATAGGCCTCTGTCATTCCTACATCCATTACCCTGCGATCGGCTGCTATCTCCTCAAGCCCTTCTGGAGGTGTTGGCCGGGGTGGTGAGAATGCTGCCTCGGCATCGATCCTCATATATGGTCTATAAGCCTGTGGTATGTCCTGCACAAATCCAAATTGTCGCCGCACGCGATCTATCGGAATCCTCTCATATTCACCTGGCCTGTGCCCCGCGATCCACCTCAATCGCTCTACACCTCTCAACTCCTCAGCTATGTTCTCGGTTACCATATAGTTCCCGTAGGGCCTCCAACAGATATCCGCCACTGTCACCCTCTCCCATACCTGCCTGTAATACTCAATGTCACCCGGCACGGCCTGAGATCTTGCCTCCTGTTCTGTCTGGACCCACCGTCGGAATCCCAGCCTCTGTACTCCGGTCTCTCCTGCCTGTATAGATCGGCCTATTGGTCGCACACAAACAATGTGCTCATAGGCCCAACAGTGTAATAAGTACGAGCAATCCAACGTTGTCCTGTGATTTCACCTACAAGCCCATAAACCCCTGTATAGCTCTGCCAAATATGCAGGTGCCCATGCAAAAGTCACGTTCCTTTCTATCATTTCCCAAATAACACCCATCAATGCCTTCGGAAATCTTCCCCCTTCTGCCCTCGGTAACGCATAGTACCCTACTGCTATCATTAACATCACTGCTAACCTTGTTTCCTCAGGGTGTGCTGCATACATTACCCCATATGTGAATGACAAACCTCGCTGTGTTAAGTCTCGTGCATATGGACCAAACACTTCTGTTATCGCCGCCCGCCCCGCGCCAGGTAGTGCATGATATACTGGCTCTCCTGTAATAGGGAGTCTTAAAATACGAAACACATCTTCCAATGTTACTGTCATTTCACCTGTTGGCAGATAGAAGGTATTTGTCTCAGGATTCCATCTCTCAATCAGCGCCTGTAACATACCATGGTTACGTGCGATTCGTGAATAATAACGGATTCCACTTAACCCCAAACGATTTATCAATGTCCATTCCGCTGGTGTTACATCCGCTCGGATTCGCGACAACAGCGCTGGCACACTATCATTCATCCTCAACTCTGTCTCTGCCTGCATACACCAAAACAACAAACAACCATTCAACCCGTTAGGGTCTTTTTCAAACATTCTGGAAATTTCTCCAGTAACCGGTACCGGTTATAAGTAACCGATATCGGTTGCCTAACCGATACCGGTTCTCCCAAACCGCTACCGGTCACTGTCAATTTTATACACCTTCCTTAAAAACAACCACCTACGACAATAATTTGCTCGTTTCTTCGTTTTTATACATATAAACATACCTGAAACCCCTGATTGCCTACCCGGTAACACTTACCTCACCTGCAACCCTTGTTATCATGTTTTCTTTCTCATATTTACCCACCTATTCTGCCCCATCTTCTTCCCAAAACCATGCAGAAATCAAATCACAACCAAAACGTTTACCTCTTGGGTTGCAGTAGCTTGCGGTGGCCCTTGTCTTCTCTCTTGTCCCTGCCTGCTGGATGTTTCTCCTCATCCTGCCATTATCACCACCTTTTTTTCAAACCTGCCTTGCTATCTTCTGAATCTCAGATCACAATTCCCTTTTCTTGTCTCTTCTCTCCTTATCACTCAGACTTCTCATGCAAAAACCTGTCGCAGTCGTCAAAACGCGTCGCGTTCGCGCTTTTAACCTCTTGCATGGCTCTACAATTAAAACTTCAGTTGCCACCCTAGCTTTTTTATTTTTAGAAAAGCCCATACCTAAATAACCGGTATCGGTTGCTTAACCGATATCGGTCTGTTAGCTACCGACATCGGTTACCTAACCGATACCGGTTACACACCCTCCTTTTTGAAACAGGGTTCTTTTCTTCATTTCTCATCTAAATTTTTTCGCGCCCGCCTCTTTGCCTGCATAAACAACACAATTTACCACATTTTGTTCATCCACCACATATAACATTACATTTTCATTAAACATCATTTATACCAATACACAACCCTCAACTACAAATATCAAAAAACTATCAATCTATACATCATTTGGATCCAACTCATCAGTTACATATATCACACTGTCACAAAACCACCAATTTATCACATAACCTGTCATTCATATATACGCACAAAAACATCAGCATCATCTATCTATCAACATGTCAATTAAACTCATCACACATTCTATATATTACCAAACCATTAACAAAATATTTCAACACATTTTAAACACAGCATGTGGATCAAAACATCATCTATATATATATATACAAATTTTCAACAATACAATGTGCCCTACATCGGGGCCTCTGTGATCACATAATATACCAAAGCCGGCACGCAAGCCGCAATACCTACCACAAATCTCGACTCGGCTCGCAGGCCGGTCTCTCATATCAAAAATATACTCGGCTCGCAGGCCGGTATCAAATGTACAACCCGTACTCGGCTCGCAGGCCGGTATATAATAAATAAATAAATCAAAACAATGAATAAATGTAGGCACGCAGGCCTCTATCAATACAACCGGTTCGCAGACCGGTGCCCGTGTCCCTATACAAAACCACAGTCGGGGATCTATCAGCTCTCCCCACCACCCTCGGCATCTCTCCCCGCTGGTCCCTGTGGCGCCTCTCGCCTCCTGCCTGTCACAGACACGCCAGCTGTGGCTGCCCCTCCCTGAGATCTCTGGCTGCGCGAGGTCTCTGCTCTATGAGCTGCATATGCCTGATAATCGACTCCGGTACTATCAAGAATATCCTGATAATAACGGGCCTCTGCTCTCACCTCCATATAGCGATCTCGCGCCACTGAAGGAACTGGGGCTGGTCCCCTGGCACCCAACACCACTATCCCCTGAGCCTGTACCTGCACCTGTGGCTGTGGCGCTGGTGGAGGTGCTGCCTGTGCCTGTACCTGCACCTGTGGCCGTGGTGGTATCTGGGCCTGTGGCTGTGCTACTGCTGGTACGGCTGCCTGTATCTGTACCTGCCCCTGTGGCTGTGCTGCTGGTGGTGGTGCTGCCTGTGCCTGTACCTGAGCCTGGGCTAGCTGCCCCTGTAAAACCCCTATATGTGCCTGTGCAGCAGCCAACTGTCCCTGTAATAGCTGCACCTGCCCCCGGAGCTGATCTCTCTCTGCAGTCACCGCTGCCAAGTCTGGCTGCGCAGGCGGTACTATCCTCGCTGCTCTCTGCCCTGCCCACCATACCCTGTATGCTGCCGTGCACCCGGCATCATCCACACCCCCACCTGCTGGTCTCTCCGCTACCCAGTCTGGATCCCAAGGCTGTGGTGCTGGCAGTGGGGCCTCTACATCATCCCTCCTGTACTGAGGGAAGGGAGGTGGCTCGTCCTGTGGCAGCCCCATCTGCCTGCGTACCCTCTCTAAGGGTATCCGCTCGTACTCTCCCGGCCTCCGTCCTGCTATCCAGAATGTATACTGGATCCGGCGCAGCTGTATGCGGGCTCCTCTGCCAGGCTGGTGACCTCTGTAGGGTCTCCATATAATGTCTACTGCGGTAAGGCCCTCTAGCATATGTCTATAGTAGGCCACATCTCGACCTGCAACAACTGCTCGTGGCTGGCCCACGATCCCCAACCACCTCTGAAATCCATATCGGTACACGACCTGTGGCCCTGGCTGCTGGGGTAGCCCTACTGGCCTGATGCATACGATGTGCTCGTATGCCCAACAGTGCAACAAAAAGGTCGAACAAATACCAAATCGCCTCCTCCGGCGATAGCCCCATAACTCCCTGTATAATTGCACCAGATATACTGGTGCCCATGCAAAACAGGTGTGCTCCTCCACCATCTCCAGTAGCACCCCCATCAATGCCCGTGGGAAGCGACCTCCCTCTGAATCCGGGAGGGCGAAGCAGGTGACCCCTATCATCATCAACACGGCAAGCCGTGTCTCATGTCTGTGTGCGCGGTACATGTCCCCATATCCAATGCTCGCGCTATGATATGTAAGAAGCGCGGCTGCATCCCCAAAAACCTGCAAGATGCTATCCATGGCAGTCTCTGAATCCACCTGGAAAACGGCCTCTCCCTCGATCGGTAGCCGCAGGATGCGATACACATCCTCTAATGTGACGGTCATCTCCCCGGTCGTCGATGGAACACATTGGCCGCCGGATCCCATCTCTCGATGAGGGCGACCATCAGGCTAGTGATCTCTGTCGATCGCTCTGTACCTCTGGACCCCCCGCCAAGCCCCACCTCGCGCATGATGGCCCAATGCGCCGCAGATATGTGTGGCCTCATCCGACTCAATAGTGGAGGCATCCTATCACGCATCGTCAACTGCTGACGTGCCTGCAAAATCAACCCACATTCTTAGACCCACTCGTTATAAATCACATCTACTTTACCATCTACCCCCCTTTTTTTTTTTCAACAAACACCAAAACCCAATCCCACACCAAACACCAAACCCAAAAACCCAATCCCAAACCCAAACCCAACCCAAAAAAACACCAGCTCCCAACTCACCCCACCACACTCACCCAATACTCAACCCAACCCATTCACCCAAACCCACCCAACCACCCAACCCAACCCAAACCTCCAAAAACTAAACCCTCAACCCTAACCCTATCCCCCTCCCCACTCCCAACTCAACCCCACCCACTCACCCAAACTCAACCCAACCCACTCACCCAAAACCCACCCAACCACCCAAAACCCAACCCAAACCCCAAAACCCTAAAACCCTAAACCCCTAACCCTATCCCCTTCCCCACCCCAAACCCAACCCAAAACCCAATCCCACACCCAAAACCCAACCCAAAACAAACAAACCATCCCCAACCCAACCCCACACCCACCCCCAACCCAACCCAACCCCTACATAAACCCACAACCGGCGCCGGTCGATACATCACCGACGCCGGTCACCAACAACT